>JANBXA010000732.1:10957500-12157500 GCA_030556225.1 Cricetiscus sungorus
ATTTAGAGTCTCCCATGGTGGAGTTCACCTTACAGAACTGTGGCCATGTATGTTCTTATACGGGTTGCTGAGTGGTTTTAGGTAAGATTGGCCCATTCAGGATGGTGTGGCTGTAGAGTCCCAAGTGGCTTTAGGATCCTTTTACCGCCCATATCCTAGGTAGGATCCAAGTATCCCTTTCTCAAGGGCTTACTTTCTCCCACTGGTGACATAATAGCCACTGGATCACCTGTTAACCTGGGAGCTGAGAGGTTTTTCTCCCCTGGCTGGTGAGAAGTAGGACTGTTTGTGAGGTGCTGACCTCAGGCACTGGTCTCTGTCTAACTTCTGCTGTTCTCTGCCTGTGGCTGCTTCTCTCCTTCCCCCGTGTTTTCTCATAAAGAGTTGGCCAAAGCTCCAGCAGGACCCTCTGAAGACTCCCAGATTGTACTTTTGGGGGTGCCATCCTGCAAATTCTGGCTCCTTTTCTCTGTCTGTGGATTTCACACTGGGGACACAGGTACTGCTAGGCTCCTCGCCTGGGGCCCAACATAGCTCTGCCTCTGCCCTTACCATAGGATCATTGTCCTTGCTTCTACAGTTGAGTGTATGAAGGCTGTTAAGAAATGTGCCACTTGTTTGATGTGGTAGGTAGATCCCGAGTTTTAACGTCATCTTGGCCAGAAGTGGAGCTGCCTGTGGTCACTGCTGAAAAGTCTTTTATGCAGAGTTGGGGTTGTCACTCACTTTGTAGAGATGCATGAACCCCTAGTTTTCATCCCTATCGTGAATAAAACCAGTGACGGTGGCATGTATCAGTAAACACATCTCTCTGAAATGGAAGTAAGAGAACACGAAGTTCAAGGTCATCCTCAGCTACTAATAAGCTGGAGGAGATCCAGTCCTGAAAAAAATAAATAAATAAAAGGAGAGAATTATGCCTTGTTTTTTCTTAAAAAACAAATCCAGTTCTGAGATTAATAATGGGTTTGGCTGCCAAGAGAAAATATTGCTAAGTAGTGTGTTCCTCTGTGTTGAAAGTAAAATAAATAAATAAATGAACGAATCTTGCTTTAATTTAAAGTGGAACAAAATGAGTATTTTTTTTTTTTCTTCCTCTGTACTTGAATCAGGTTGATTGTAGATAAATCAGGACTTTGATACCATCAGCAAAACAGTCTTAGAGGCTCAGGAACAAAAGTTAAGTGTTCCAGGGAATGGCTTGTGGGCGTGCTCAGGGCACCCTGGCTATTTTCCCTCACTTTGAATGAAAAGAGAAGTTATTTATTTTTATGGTAGTATTTCCTCAGAGTGATTGTGCGGCAGTAGAGTGCAGCACCTCACGTTACAAAGCAGAAACAAACAGTTTTGTTTCGGGTACGGAGCGTGATAGAAGGGTTCTCTGTGGCAGGCGAGGAGCTGACTGCTGGTTCCTGTTTCCTGCTTTGTTGTTTTTGAGTGTGATTGATACCACAGTCTTTGCCAGAGAATACTCAGAAACTAAGAAAACAGGTTTTAGAAAGACACCAGCACGAAAAATGATTTTGGTTTTAACTCCTGGCGTTCAGCTGTGTAGAGAGCCAAGCCTAGGCCATAGCGTCCAGCTTTGCTCTTATGAAACATTCGCTCTGCCTCCTAGTTGTGTTGATGTATATGTTATATACATACATATACATTTATAATAAACATTTTGCTAATTATTTGATTATTTCATAGGATGTAATTTTTTGGTCAGTTTCACTCCAATTCTTTCCCATTTCTTCTTCCTGATCCACCCTCTATTCACCCCTTCAATTTTGTGTCCTCTCTTTCAAGAAGGAAAATTAATATCCCATTGATTCCAGTTTGTGCAATACACTTATGGAGTTAGGAGCTGGAACTCATGGAATTGCACTTTATTTCATGATAGAGTATTGACTTAAGTACTGTTCTTAAGGTCTTGTGCAGGTTAGATTCGGCTGTTGTAAATCAACAAGTCTAATAGTCTTGTCATATCCAGAGGACACTTTCTAATTCTGGTCCCACTCCCCAACCCATTGCCCTTGTGGTCTTTCTGCCCCTCTTTCACGAGGGCTTTAAGTCACAGAGGTGAAGGTGTGATGTAGATGCACAGTTTGCAGGTGACCCGTTCACTGACACCTATTCTTTCCACTCTGACCAGTATGTTTCTGGGCTAACCACTATTGGACTGCATCAGTAAACTGCCCTGATGCAGTCTACGAGCTGCATTAGTAAGTGGATAGAGAGACAGGACTTCAGGGAATAATTTAATACTAGGAACATTTAGCTAAGTACCAGTAGTGGGCTCAGCTCCGGACCTGTGAGCTCTACAATCATGTGTTATCGATTTGTAGCACCAGGTATGCATTTCCCCCTTAGAGCAGACTTTAAATTCAACAAGGAAGTGGTTTATCGCTCCGGTAACAGTCGTTCCACTATTATACCCATCGTGTGACACGGCTTGCCATGCTGGTGGTCATTAGAGTTCACAACTGGGTAAGGCCGTGTGTCATTCCCCCCACCCCCACCCCCTGTTCACCCCCTCCCCCGCCGCCACAATCCCCCATCCCCCACGGTCAGAATAGAACCTTTCTACTCATGTTTTGATCCATCTCAGAGGGGAACAAGTGCTGAATGAGGCTGAGACTTATCGCCCAGTGAGACTCTAGCATCCCATGCGTGTCCACTAGGGCCACAGACCCCAACCTGCCTACAACTGCCAGGAGCAGTCCTGAGTGTCCTCTGGCACTGGGGCATTCTGGGCTGTCCCAATCCTTACATCAGGCATGACAGGCGGGGTACAGAGGCCCTGGGAGGTAAGATGGTTAAATTCTTCTTTGCACATCGGGATGTCAGATCAACCACCACAGGTACTGATGGTGTCTCCTCATGACCCCACGAGTGCTTTTATTTATTGCCTTTCTTGTAAGTTTTCAACTCCCTTTTTACCTATCGTCCTGCCCCAAGTGCTTTAAAAATAGCAGAGGTCCCAGGCCGGCTACATAGCGAGACTGTCTCTAAATAAAGAAATAAGTAAAAATAGCAAAGTATGCACCACCTCCAAGGGATGCTTATTTTCTGTGGGGCCAGAGAGGCAGTGTGTAAAGCCAGAGGAGACACTGAAGTGTGGAGACTCCATACTGGCAGCTACGGGCCGTCTCCCAGCATGCCTCATGATGCTTATTCATGTCTCTTCTGCCTCCTTACCTCAGATTTCTTTCTTAGTTCTGTCCTTTTTCCTTCTTCAAACTGTGCCTCTTGCTTTGAGGAATTCTTTATTCTTGCAGGTAAGTTCCAGTCTGTAATCCAAGTTTTCTCCTGCCTTGGAGGTTCCCTTAAATTTTACAGGCACTGATAATTTTTAGAATGTCTCTTTCTCCCTAGGAGAGCATTCTGGGTTTGGACAGAGTAGCCTTTTGATCTGGTCTGCCCACACCTACTTCCCTGTGACTTATGTTTGGCTTATTCCTATGGTTGTAAAGGTAACTTACAAGTATTTATAGGCTTTAATAAATGCTGTGATGCAAAGTCTTGGGAAGGCATCTTCCAGGCAGGCTGGCTGGTTGTGAGGGAGCTTTGCCCGATGGTAAAATCCCAGAGAACATTAAAAGATACAGCTTGAGGCAATTGCCAGCATAATTGATGAACAGAGCTTGGTCTCTGGGACACAGTGGAAGGAGAGAATTTACTTCTGCAATTAGTATTCTGACCTACACCTGTACACTGTGGCAACCCATGCTTCCCCCCCCCCATATAAATAAATAGAATGTAATAAAAACATTTTTGAAGGTACAGCTTACTGGGTGTGTGAATGTGGCCTATGTGACAGAGCACATGCCAGACTTGCTCGAGCCCTGGGGGTCCATCCCCACCCCTGCCACAGAATAAATAAATAAACAGTGTAACTTAGTTACAGTGTAGCTAGCTGATATTGTCGCTCAGGCAGATCAGCACCACACTGCCTGCATTGTGAGGCTGCGGGTAGCAGGGAGGATGCAGGATGCCTTCCGCCTAGCTTTCCTGGAATTTATTGTGTGTGTGTGTGTGCGCTTGCGTGCGTGCGCGCGCGCTAGAATTGTTCATGTGCTCTGAACTGCTTCCTCTGTGTACTGTGTGTTACAATACACCCAGTTGATTTAATGGCTAATATAGGGAGGCAGTTATGAGGAAAACCCCGTTAGACATAAGACCCGAGTTCGGTTTGCTTTTGCCAACTTCCATCCATGTATAATTTTTAGTGTTTGCAGAACAGCCAGTGTACCCAGGATCCTATAGGCATCACTGTGTTTTGAAAAAGCAAGTACACAAGAGTTATTTCTTAGGACATCTCAGATTTAAAGAAACTGTGTAGGAGATATAGGTCTAAGCGTCAGACAACGCCTGACGTCAGACTGAGTTCAGTGTACTCGCTGGGCATTGCAGGCACCCAGGTTCCTCTGGAAGTTGGAAGCTCCCCTGAGCTGGGGGACTTTTCCTGTGGATCCTGCCCTCTGCAACTCCATTGCTTCTTATAACAGCTGTCCTAAGGAGTGACAAGGATCTAGGGCCTTGGGTCTTCTGGCGGCAGATGTCATAAGAAGGTTGGGTATGTGGGAGAGCTTTGAGAAGTCTTTCCCTTCTCTGTCACCATTTCCTCCCTCGCACTGCTGTGGATTGACCATAGAGAGCGATAGAGGAACTCTTAGCCATCTTTCTCTTCCGATGACTCGACTGTTCTATTTGTATGTTGGGAGTTGATCTCAGGGTATGGCAGATGCTAAGCCCTGATTCTACCATTCTGTTAACAGTCCCTGCAGATAATACTGATTTTTAAGACAGATCTTCAAAAATAAAGGCTCTCTTTCACACACACACACACACACACACACACACACACACACACACACATAACAAAAAGCTTCAGGACTAATTTTTCTACTCTGCGTGTACTGGGTGCAGCCCCAGTGCTTACATTACTAGTGTGGGTGATTGACAGCCTGCCATGGTGGAGGAACCCACTTCCCCTTCGGGTGAGGAGCCCTGGTCTTACGGCCCCGGTGGCTATAGTGTAGAGAAGAAAGGCCACAGGAAAGAGGGCTACCTGCCTCTTTCCTGTATCTCATTGGTCCTCTTATCTGGGGACTTTCAGGCAGGAAGCCTTCTTGGGTTACGCGGTGTCATTCCACATGAGATGATTCCAGATGCAATGTGGTGTGGAGGCCCCTCCTGGCCAGCCTGCTTTGCTGGGAAGCCTGTTCACAGGCACAGCCTGTACACATGGAATGTGAAAGACTTGGGAGTTTTCCCCCAGAAGAAAGCGAAAATGAATGAAAATGAAGCACTTAAAAACACAAATATAATTTTTTGTATTACTTTAAGTGCACATTATTGCACACACCAAAAGGAAAAAAATGAGTTTTGTATAAATTTCCCACATGTTCAGTCTTAAAAATCTCACAGCAACTTTCTGGTAAAGTGCATGGATTTCTTCAGTTAATCTTTGACATTGCTTGTGTGTTGTTTTCCTTTGGTTTTAAGAGGAAATGCATTCCTGAGGAAACTAAGAATGAGAAGCATGTTTTTTCCGTCCCCTCCCACACCAAGTCTCTCTGAAGCCTTCGCCCCCAGACACCTCGCCAGCTCCTCTTCATTGGGGATCTTTTGAGCTTCATCACCCCACACTGGCTAACTCTTCCTGGTTTCCAACCCCACCATCTACCATACAGCACGGACGCCTCTGCAGAATACAGGGGGCACTGCACCCATCAAGTGCCTTCTTCCAATCAATGGTTGCCTACCTTCAGCTTGGGCCTTGTGGGCTCTTATTTTCTAGTAGGGTTTTACTGCCCACTCAAGAGCTCCGTGTCATCACAGTTGTCCCTGGGCCCTTTTCAAAACCTGAGAAATTCTGTTGTGTCTCATCGAGTACTGAGGTCAAGCTTTACCCACCCGCCACATTCAAGAAGCCTCCTCGAATTTCCCCCCAGAGCTGCACAATATTTGTCGTGTAATTGGAGTAAAGAGTCAGGCTGGTCACCTCGTGGGTGAAAACGGTGATGCAATAAATAACACATTGGGGCAAGAGCCAGCAGTCACTCATGTGGACTATTTCCACACCCAGGAGGAGAGTTGTGAGCGGATGTTCTTACTCTTGAAGCTGACTGCACTACAATATGCCCCGCAGGAGAGTGAAGCCACAGTGAACAGGACAGAGGCGAATGCCACGTGGAGAGTGAGACTCAGGACTGGACAGCACTTTTGATATTCAGGGAGGCTGTGCTTATTGTGTTCGGGGACAGAGTTAAATCAGGGCAAGCATGTCCTCAGCCTGCTGGTGTGTTTGTTTGGCATATGTGGCAGTGGGATGATATAGTTAAATCTATATATTCTTTCCCCTTAAAAATTAATAATGTTCCACCATGGGACAGTGACTTCTGCATGCTGTAAGGGGCTGCATGTTAACAATTAGGATACACAGATTGGGGGAAATTGCTTCAGCAAATAGCTGGGCCTGCTTCATTGTTTTCAGTTTCCAGACCTCCCATCTAGAAAGATTATGAGATTATGGAAGTTATAGGCTTTTTTCTTCTTCGTCATATATATATATATATATGTATATATATATATATTTTTTTTTCTTTCTGGACTGGGTTTAGCTTTGTAGTCTAGGTGGGCCTGGAACTTGCTATGTAGCTGACACTAATCTTAAGCTCAAGAGCTACCTTCCTGTAGAGTTATTAAGTGAGAGACAAAAAGACATGGGAGGCACTTAAATGAAAATTGTTAAGTGTGGACAAAAAAAAGCAAATATAGAAAGGCTTTTTGTGTGAGGCCAACCATTTAATGTTCTTGGAAAGGCTAAGCTATGGAGACAATTAAAAAAACAAGAAAAGCTATCAGTGATCTCCAGGAGTAGAGGATGGGATGAATAGATGGGATATAGAGGATTCTGTTTTGTGTTGTTTGGGGGATAGAGTCACACGATGTAGCCTGGGCAGGCCTAGAACCCAAGATGTAGACCAGACTAGCCTGGAATTCGTAGAGATCCTACTACTTCTGTCTCTCAAGTCTGGGATCAAATACTTGCACCACCATACCTGGGGTTTTCTGTGGCGGCAGGGTTGTTATCTATTATAAGAGAAAATACGTATCATCACATGTGGGACCTTGTTGTGACCTTGAGTTTTTGGTAATAGCATTGGACCATCAGCAGAAATGAATGCGCCACATGAACACAAGTCTCTAGTGACAAGGTAAAGAGGGCACTGAGGGAGAACAGTGCACAGGGGCTGTCGTTTCTGTTGAGTTTCTTACAAACCAAAACTGCTCTCAATAATAAAGTCTGATTTTCCTAAACAAAACAAATAAAACCCTACCTTCCTCGTCCTCTCTTCTCTTTCTCTTAGTAAAGGTAGGTTCTTGTTTGAATCGAACAAACAAAAGTGTTCAGTAATCTCCAGGTTTAAATGAATTTGAGAAGGAAAATTGTCAGGCCTTCATTTGTAAAACTTGGATTCAGCATTTTTCTTGTTTATTACTGTTTTTGTTTGTTTGTATTTTCGAGACAGGGTTACTCTGTGTTGCTTTGGAGTTTGTCCTGGAACTAGCTCTGTAGACCAGGCTGAACTCGAACTCACAGAGATCCACATGCCTCTGCCTCCCAAGTGCTGGGGTTAAAGGTGTGCACCACCAACGCCTGGCTCAACATTTTTCTTTTTAAGACAGATGTCCCTGAGTATCTGCAAGGTTTCATTTAAGGATCCCATCCCAACCACAGATACCCAAAGCCACAGATGCTAAAGTTGCTTCTGTGTGTATTGAATTATTTCTAGGTGGCTTAAAACAATAACTAATGCAATATGGAGTAGCACTAGGTACAAAACTTGGTTCTGGAGACATGCCCTAAAACAATGCCTTCCAGTATGCATCAGCCATGTCTCTTCAAGTGTACAGTATAGATTTACCTAAATTCTGCTTATGGTTCATTTTAGGCCCAATAAGTGACCCCACCCCCTAAGATGTGCACATCCAGGGCTTTGTGTGGCAGAGACAAGGAAGGTAGTAATGTGATAATTATCCGCAGGGAGGTTGTTTTGGATGTCCTGGCTAGACCAGTAGTCCTTAAAGCACCGAAGAGAAAAGAACACAATACCAGCCTAAGGAGAGACTTGACATTTGGTGCTGGTTTTGAAGATGGGGTGCTCATTAGGGAACAGCGATATCCCACAGAAGAGGGGGGAGACATAGAAAGTCCCAGGACTCTGTTAGAATCTTGAATTCACTCATCTGTTGGGATTCTGGCCGATAGAACTGGACACAGGTCATTTCTATGGTCTTGGCTACCAAGTTAGTGGAAATCTGGAACAGCAGCCAGCAAAGCCCATGGTAAATTTTGAAGAGCTCCTCTCCAGCGATTCAAGCAGCAACAGCAGCTCTCTCCCTGCAGCATGGGGCACCCTCAAGAGCCCTGGGTGATGGGGCCATGCCATTTTCAGTGTGCATCTTGTAGTTTCTGTGCTGCTCTCCGAGAAGGAAATAATCCAGATGGAGAGGGCCCAAACAATTCCGGCCCGAGCAACTTTTGCTAACTTCATACAGGAAAATGTTTTTATGGAGCCTTCCACTGAACAACAGCAGTTCTGTGTTTTCTGTTGAACCTTGTGGACCATCTGACCCAGTCATGTGGCTCACATGTCCTCTTTGTTCTTGAGTGCGGGTAAGACCCTTGGCTTTGGAGTACCAGGAAGTGTCCACCCTTCTTCTGAGTGCTGGCAACCAACTGTTTAATAAGCTGGATTGATTTTTGTCCCATCAGTTAGGTAAGCAAAGTTGGGCTCAGAAGGAACCATCGGGGCTTCTACCTGGTGAGCTAAGACTCCCATACTATGTGGAGTGCCGGCAAAACAGCCTGGTTGAAGACACAGTAACCTCAGGGAGCTGCAAAGGACAGAGAGATATATTTCCCCCCAAAACAGTTCTTCCCTACCAGATTGGACAAGGACCACCATGGGCAAATTTAGGCCCAATAAATGGAAACTCAGATGTTGGCAATGCCTCGGAGTTGAACAGGAGTTGGCCTGTGCAAGAGGGTTTGTACGTCTTGAAGGCTTACAAACCTCTTCATGCCACACAGAATACACCAAGCCACGTTATTTGTGATGCAGACTCTATACTGTCCTCATTACATATTTGAGAATGTATAGTCCGAGACCTATTGGGCTATGCAGCTCCTGCCCTGTCATGCTAGGGTTTAACAGAGAGAAATGCTTCCATGTACTGTGACTCTGGTCTCTGCTTTGCCGTCAAGTCAGCTTCCTTGGGGCATGGGTTGCCGTTGGCTGAATGCCCTGCTCATTAGAAGCATGCATTAAATTCCATAATGTCCTAGGCACGGTGTGGATTACTTCATGCTTTTGTGAAGACCCTTCATGTAGCCTTGTCTCCCTGAGGGCACCTATCTGTTCTCTCTTTTAAGGTTAGTTATTTGAATTGGGACAAGTTTCCTCCCACCCAGAACAGACTCACCAAGTTCAAGGCCACTGTGAATTGATCACTCCAGGTGGGCAGCACCAGTAACTCACTCTTCCATTACTCATTCCGGAATGCTCTCATTTGTTAGCACACCTTCCCATGACCTCAGGTCCCACTGCCTTCCAGTGTGTGTGTGTGTGTGTGTGTGTGTGTGTGTGTGTGTGTGTGTGTGTCTGTCTGGACTCTCACACTCTATCAATGGCAGTGTAGATTAGTTCTAGAAAAAGCATGGCTGTTCTTCAATGGTGTTCTCTCTCTGGTATAACTGTTCCATAATTGGAATAATGCAGGCAAGAAAAAGGAGATAAAGAGAGGAGAGATTTAAAGGAAGGGAGAGGTGTCTGGGTGTGGAGTTGTTGGAGGTCTGAGTTAGCAGGGAAAGACCTAAAAGCCAAGAAAGCTTATATAGGAGCCCAAGACTTCATCAAAACTGCACAGATGATCTGTTCTGTAAAACTTTAGTGTTTTCTCTGTCCGGGTTGTTTTTGTATAAATGTATATATTTTTTTCCTTTAAAAAATTTCATTCAGGAATGTAATTGTTGCACCTTTGAATAATCTTAACTTTTTTTTTTCTCCCTGTGATGCTCATATCTGCCCTTCTCCGGCCCCCAGGGAGCTCAATGTCTTACTGACAAGATTTTTTTTTTTTTTTTTTTTTTAAAAGTCTCTACAAAGTATTGATGTATTTAGTAAGAGTTCTGATTTAAAGATTTCTCAGTACAAATCTTTATGGAAATGCCACGTTAAACTGTGTAGATGGATGGAGTACCTAGTCTGGTGAAAACCGACTGGATTCTGAGCCGCAGGCTGAGCATCAGTCCCTGAGCATGAAAAGCTGCTGCTGATCTTTCTTTGGTTGACTTGTGCATTGGGAGAGGGTCAGAAAGTGAGGAACCAGGGCTCAGAACTTGGAATTTGTTTATGAATCCGCCCTTCCAGTTGGTCTGGATCAAACCCACTCAACACTGTCTTCTCTGGATTTTTAACTTTTATTTTCTTACAGAGCACACTGGATGTGTGCTTAGTTGAACATTTTGTTTTGTTCTTGTTTTAAACAAAGGCTTTCTAAACTTTTGGGATTCATTCTCAAGTTGCTGGCTACCTAAGACTTGATTAGCCGTCCGTCTGTAAAGGGCTGGAACACTTTTCTTATGGTGAAGCCCACCGGTGAAGGCGAAGAAACGTGCTGGCTGGTCCAGATGTAGCTTCCAGGTGGGGTTATTCTTTCTGGCTTGTAGATCTAAGGGGACTTGTCAGATCTAAAAGAGGGGACTCTGCAGGCTGTCAGGATGTCCTGGGGACTGGACTGTGCCCCCACTCTGCAGAGCGTGTTCTCTGGCCATAGGGACCTGGAAGCTGCCAAGCCAGATTGTAATCTAGCGCTTCAGAGGCAGAAGAAAGGCTCCTTTTTCTGCTGGTGATTTGAAGCTCACCTTTGTTCTGCGTATGACCTGGCCATTCTGTCTGTAGACTCCAGACCGGCTGTGGAAGGCCATCTGATACCCCCACCCTCCCATAACTTTTGATACTCAAGTGTCTTCCTGTGGTGTGTCAC
Organism: Cricetiscus sungorus; assembly: GCA_030556225.1. Taxonomy (NCBI): domain Eukaryota; kingdom Metazoa; phylum Chordata; class Mammalia; order Rodentia; family Cricetidae; genus Cricetiscus; species Cricetiscus sungorus. Next base: position 10,968,547 of record JANBXA010000732.1, read on the forward strand.
TCACATGGGCCTTTTTATTTATTTATTTAAAATAACAGATGAGCTGTACAGCTATCTTGGAGGGTCTTGGGAGACCCTCTACACTTGTGGCCAGAGACAGAAGAGTGCTGGTAGTGCCTGCTGCCCCTCTCTGTCTCTCTGCACATGGGCTTGATCTGGGTGTGACCCTAACTGGGACTCAATCCTTGAAGCAGGAAGGACACATTGTTCCAGGTACTTGCAGAGTATGTACGGTTTGTCCCACAGAGCCTGGAATTTTTTTTTATTGACTTCAGTGTTCATTTCTCCTGCTAGGCAGGACTGTTGTGGCCAAGCACGGCCACTGTGGGTGGCATAGACAAGCTTTCTCATCAGATCGTGTGTTGGCAGAGATAAGAAAAGGGGGACAGGCAGCTTGGGGCCTCCCTTGCCTTGTTATGAATCTAGCTTCCGAAATTGGTGGTCTAACAGACTTTCTAGGGAAGTTGTATTTTTACAAAGGCCAAGCACACCACAGCAAAATCTCATATTCGTTCTTTGTAGAAACCTGTTGTGGCAAAGGGTGATCTTTCAGCTTGATAGATGTCACCAGAGAGTGTGATCTAGACATGGAACCAATGTCCAGGGTGAAATGTGAGGCCTGGTTGTGCTATGCAGTATGGAAGGGGTATCCTTTTTTTTTTTTTTTTAAAAAAAAAAAAAAACATTTATTTATTTTATGCTGGACATAATTATACATGCCTTTTTTTAAAAAAAAATGAAAACAAACATTTATAAACAATATTTGGGAATTTGGGTGTTGTTCTTTCCAAGCTGCTTCCTGCTGGTAGGGGGCGCTGTCATGGGGGAATCCTAAGAAGACGCAGAAATCCTGGCTGTAGTGGTCTGCAAGGCTGCATTGTCCCATTGACGTTGCTTCAGGGGGTCTTGCTTGATCAAACCGCATTAGTCTGGAAGGGATCCACAGCTTTTCATTTTCTTTGGAAACAAAATCAGAAATCCTTTTCCCCAGTAACTTGTTGGAAGGGATATCTTTAGGTCCCTGTTTCCCCACCAGAAGGTAGTTGGTACTTGTTACAGGTGCCAAGTACTTGTGGGAGGGAAGTCTCTTGGGGGTCATCTTCCCTAAACACACTACCTTGGTAGAACCTTAGGTCCAGCTTCCAGTTGTCAATTGCTCATGAGTTTGGTGCTTGACCAGACTGAAGACATCTAAATTTTGTGAGAGACTCTTTAAAATAGTAATTTAAATAAAAATAACAGCACAACTTGAAAAGTGGGAGAGAAGTCAAAGAGGGACTTGAGGTGAGGATAACAGCATCTTTGAAAGTTGTGTGGACATTGTGGGAGGGTCCAGAGCCTGGGACCTCAACAGGGCTGGTTAGGGATTCTCCTCCAGGGCTGGTCTAGCAGGAGTCCAGAGTCTTGTATTTTGTGAATCTTTTTCTGTAAACCAAACAAGATAAAACAGAAAATCTACCATGTTCTATAATGCAGAAGAAGCTAGAGGACATGTGTGGGGTAATCTAACTATAGACAAACCCTGCTTATCTATACTGGCAGAATATCCCTTTCTGAAATTCTTAGGACCAAAATTTTTGAGAATTTTTTTCTGCCCAGACTTAGATGTTTACATGCTCATAATGAATTGCCTGCGGCTAGGACACAAGTCTAAGCAGGAATGTTATCATCATTATCTCTCTTAAATGACCCATGTACACAGCACAAAGGTAATTTCATACAATGTTCTCAACATGCTTTCACTCTGATTGCAACATGCCATGCGAAACCCGGTAAGAACTTGTTGTATTGTGTGGACACTCAAAACCCTTTCTGATGTTCTGATTAAGGCACCTAGTATGAATGTGGAACATAAAAAAAAACTACACAGGGACAGGCAGGATGGGGTGGCCAGGGAGTGTAGATAGGAGGGAGAATAACTAGCATCAGGGCTGTCTAGAAGGCGCAGAGGGTAAAGGTGCTTGCCTCCAAGACTAAGGACTGTAGTTCAATTCCAGGTAGAACCCATGTTGTCATCTCTCTCTCTCTCTCTCTCTCTCTCTCTCTCTCTCTCTCTCTCTCTCTCTCTCTCTCTCTCTCTCACTGAATAACTAAATGTGATTTAAAATTTTGAGACTATCTAGCTGTTGGTAAAAGGGCACAAGGTTTCAGACCGACTGAATGGTTTGGTTATTTGTTGCACAGCGTGGGTGGCTGACTACAGTTAATATCTATTTCAAGATTGTTCCCCCTGTAAAAGCACAAAGATGCATGGTGGTGAATACATTGAATAACTTGATTTGATCCTTGCACCGTGTATACCAAAGTGTCACATTGTGACCATCACGCATATACAGTTATCCATCATTTAAAAAACTAAAACATAAACAATTAAGGAATGTCTATCATGTTGCAGCAAGAGGGAAACCTGCCCAGCAGGAACTCACATTTCTGCTGCCACTGCCTTCTTCAGCCACAGATAGTCCCTCAGCCTGGCCAGTCTGTCCCAGAGGAAAGAGGTAGGTATTGGTTACAGCACACCTGTCCAGGATGCATGTGGCTGTAGCTATCTGACTATGAGGGTCACTTACAGATGGATTCCTCAGTACAGGCCACGTTCCCCCAGGGCCCATGGGGTAACTATTACCTGGTGACTCATCTGCAAGGCATTTGTGCATACATAAAAGCATCCATCACCCCCCCACCTTGAGCCTTCCAGGCTCCAGGCCTAGCTAGCTGGGTGTACACACAGGGTCATGGCTAGATCGCTGTCTTATCACGGAGGGACAGATTCTGAGCCCATGTGGATGAGCTCTGAAGGACTGTTGTCACGTGCTCAGTCCTCTCCAGTGCATTTTATCACTCAGAGCTCTGGAATGAAGGACTAGAACAGTAGCTGAAGAAATATTTCCAGCTACGCATTCTAGTGGTAGTACCTATCCCAGCACATTTTGGGAATACAGCTTCTGGCGGTAAAAGAGGATAGTAATATGGCGCTAAAACTGGACTTAGAAATCTAGCCCAAATGTCCATTCATGATGACATATAGACACAGCTAGAAATCCCAGAACCTCAAGGCAGTTCCTACTCCTGTTTGCAAATCTTCAGTTCCAAGTCACTGGGGAGAATTGAGACGGGAATCTATCTGCACATTTGTCTGCAGTGAAGGCTAAAGACATCAGGGTTATATTTTCAAAGAGACCGTGAGAAGCTGAGTACAGGCCCCAAGCTGAGGTCAGGTAGAAGGGGGCAGGTCTGTGCTACATTTTATATGACATAAGGGAATATCACTAGTAAGAGCGCATTACAGATTTCCATGGAGTTGAGAGAAGGGGTTTGAACATAGTCACCATAAAGAATGATTACTTTGAGGCTATGGATAAGCCATTTTTCCCAATTTTATCTTTAGTAAATATATACATATTATTATATTATATAATAATATATACTAATATGTGTTAGTATATTAACATATATTTACATATAGCTTATATTGTGCCTCATAAAATGAAGCCATATTATAAATCATATTATAAATCATAAGTCAATATATTAAAATTAGTAAAATAAAAGGCTGAGCTGAGGGTGACTGCCAAGGCCTTGCGGCTGGCCCTTTGCAGATGTGTGATAGTCATTTAACAAGCATTGTTCTGGGGGGTCCCAGACACTGTGCATAGCTCTGTTGTGTAGGTCTCATGTGTTTTGACACAATAGGAGGTTCCTGGCTGAGTCATTCCCTCCGAAGAACCCAGGGGAAGGCACAGCTTGTCTTTTTGTTTTGGAGACAGGGTCATGCTAGGTAGCCCAGATTGGCTTTGAACTCATGATCCTTCAGCCTCGACTCCTGAGTGCTCGAGTTACAGGTAGGTACCATCTCACCTGACTCGCCTTTGCCTCCTGAGTGGTGAACTAAGGCACTTGTAACCCACTTACGTTCTCCAAAGTTAAAGGCAAGCTAACTCACCATGTCTCAACGTTCTTTCCAGTTAGATAACCTAAACTTGGAAGGGGGAGTTAATTTATTTGGGGGCTTTTGATGACTCATAGCTGGGTGCTGCATTAGCCTCCTTTGACTCTCGACTCTTCGTCTTTGGAAGGGCAGCACTGCTCTCGGGGACACGGTGAGGGTGAAGTAGGAACCGTGAAATGTGCAGTAGCCATCTTGGAGTCCTTAGCTCATGGCCCCAGTTTTAGAAGATGGCCACCAGCAGAGAGGGAAACGAAGTACCCTTTGCTTATTCTCTGCGTATAATTGATGACCTCAATTTCTCTAGGTGGTTGTCACTTTTCTCACTTACTGAGGGAAGCTGGGAGGTGACCTCAAGCTTAAATCACAGAGGTGTCTTGTCACCCCACGAGTGGTATCAGAAGGAATTGCATCCTGCTTGCATATTTCAATCCACATGCAACAACCCTTCTCCTCCAGTGTCTGCACTGCGTCCACCGCCATGCGCTGTCTTTATTTACGATCCCAGAGTGACCATAATTGTGTAGCCTGCCCTGATTTAGAACATTTGCTGGAAATATATTACCAGGAGATACTTGCTCTGGTGGCATATTTTTTTTTTTTTTTTTTTTTTTTTGTTAAACAGAGGTTTATGTTGCCTAATTCTTCATCATTGTGAGAAGGTAGCATCTGGAGTGGCGTTGCTCGGGGTTGGTTGGAAGGGGTGTTTTCAGTGAGGGGCAGCGGCAAGCCTCAGAAAGCACCTCCATCGCTGATCCAGGCGGCTCCCCTCTGTGTGAGAGAGCCCATTTTCCCTCTGTCTGGCGGCTGTCTGTCAGTCTTCTCATAAGGCAGAGGAGAGGAAGGTGCTGTGTGACCGTGAAGTGGTGTAACAGGAAGTGCTGATTTAGAGGTAGCAGGATCTCCAGGGAAACGGTGGTGTGCACCAATCCTTCTCCTCCTTCCACTGCACACCTGCAGTAGCACGCGTCCAAAGCTTCTGGGGCAGACCTTCCTTCATGCAGGCCTGTGGGCAGCACCAGTCAGATCCATGGACTGTAGACACCCTGGGGACAAACACAGAGGGTGCCCTGGTTTCGCTCTTGAGGAGTAGAGCCTGCAGAAGTTAGGGGACTCTCCCTGGGATGGGTACGAGGAAGGGTGACTAGCCCACTGTGTCCCTGGGCTGTTTCCCCTTCTTGGCCACAAAAACGTGGAGGAAGCTCTAGCTGTCTGTCTATCCTTGGAAAGCCACTCCATCTTGCGTTGGGAAAGAACCTGGCATCGTGTTAGAAAGGCTGGGCATGATAATCTATTGGCAGCATGGCTCCTGGCATGAAGTCAGATAATGTTAGTCACACCTAGAGAAGCCACATTTCCTGGGAACATTTACCAAAATGCAGTGAGCACTTAAACTGGGCAGTGGTGCAAGGGAAGAAGGGAACAAAAGCAGTACCGAGGGATGAACGCAACAGTTGTGGTGCTTGACGTGTGTAAGGAGAGGCAGAGGCTGAGTGAGCGCAGTGCAAAAACCCCTGTTGCTTCGTGTCGGGAATCTGGTCACAAGAAGAAGAAAAGTAATGAGACCCTCCCTCTCGTGGTAGCATACGATAAATGGGTATCCGATGGTTTGAACATTTAAATGTTAAGGAAATGTTAAGGAAAATACTCTGTACTCACCTCACGCACAATTAAGTAAACGAGGAAGTAGGAAGCACCATGAATTTCCAACTAGCACCAGATGCTTCCAGATTGGGTCCAGAAGCATCAGGTGTATTTAATGATTTACAAATGTAAGACCATGCATCATGCCACAAGTGCAAATTACAAGAGAAGAGTGGGATGTGGTGTGTGTGTGGGGGGGGCATTGTTTGATAGAAAAATATTCCAAGGGAAAAGATGGAGAAAGATTTCTACTTTATATGTAAGTGCTCCCACAGGTCAGCTGGTGAAAGCAAAACAAACACACAAACAAAAGTAAAAGAGGAGGTGTGCGGATGAACATCCTTGTGGGTACCAAGGAACAAGTGCGTTTTGAGGATTCCTCCCTTCCAGGAGAAACAACCACATTAGAAATGACTGTCCAGAAGTTGTTTCAAAACTCAGAGTTTGTAGGCAATTTTGATTTAGGTATCACTTTGCTCTCCTGGGCTGGTATATTTCCTAGGAAAAATAGTCGTGTAGCATGTGTGTTCAGTGCCACATTGGAGGGCGTGAGTGTGTTCTTTGAACAGTCTGTTCTCTTCTTGGACTGGGAACTTGACCATCTCGCCTGCTTCCCAAGATCCAAGGGTCCTCGTGTCTGCTCAAGCTCTGCTGGGACATTACATAGAGCGTTCTGACTTCACCCTGGAGCAGCCAGTATTCCCATTCTTTTGTTTTGCTTTGTTCTTTGCATCATGGTTTTGCCCTGTAGCTTAGGCTGGGCTGAGACTCAATGGTTTCCTGCCTCGGTTTCCCCATTGACTTTAGATGTGTGCCTCCAAGCTCTGCTTTCCCATTCGTCTTGATGTACTGCTTTTATGACACATGTAATAGAAAATAATTTAGGGAATGGGGTTTTCTTCTCTATTTTTTTTTTTATTTACTTACTTTAATTGGCATGTAAAAGCTGTACCTATTTGTGGGGTACCAGCTGATGTTCTGATAATGAATATATTGTGTTCAGAGGGAGCATATGTATCTCCTCATTGTATTATCAATTCTTTGTGGTGGAAAATTCAGCACATTCTCCTAGCTTCTTTGAAGTGCGTGTCACTGTCATCCAGGGCGATGCAGCTACGCAGTAGAAGACAGCATTTATTTCTCTTGTCTAACGGTAGCTTAGCACGTATCCACCAAACTTTCCCTCCACCCTCCCCTCCCACTTGGGTCCACTGGTCTCCTCGCTGCCTCTCTGAGCTCCCCTACCTTTCTGATCTGGTGGTGTCCAGTTTTTTTTTTTTTTTTTTTTCCCACTCTACCTCTGTGAGACGAAATTTTAAAGATTCCATGTGAGATCAGAAAGTACAGTTCATGCGGGTAGTTTAAACAATGGTATTTCTAGTGGTTTGGAAGGCTCTGTTCAGAAGAGCCTCTCCAAGCATTGCCTTTGACTTTGACTGCCTCTGACTTCATGTTGGACTCTTGAATCGGTGCACTGTGCTGCAAGAGCAGATGTTTGAGCTGTGGTAGAAGGAAAATCCATCCTGAGTGTTACACAACACATTTGGCTTAGGCTTCTGCTTTGGCTCTCGCCCATTCTGTTTCTGTGATGAGTTCTCACCTACATGAGTTTTGAAATATGTTGTCCCTGTAAATGTTTACTTAGTAATTCATCTCCCAGAGCGTTTGTGTTAGTTGCTTCGATGCAACACCTCTCAACCAGGGCTGATTTCTGATGCCCAGGGGGCATTTGGCATTTTCTACAGTTGGCTTCTCTACTCAGAGGGAAGGGTGTTGCCATCTCGTAAATGCATGGGTGCTCCTTGATGTCCTGTGTTGTGCAAACAGCTAGCTTCCTGCAGTCTACTGCAGAGGTCAAGGAAGGAGCATGGCAAGTTCAAAGCTAGCCTGGGTAATTTAGTGAGACTCGTAAAATAAAAAGAAGAAAGAGAGGCTTACACTGAAGCAGTTGAGTACTGGTCTAGGATGTGTAAGTTCTGAGCTTGATATATCCAGTACTGGGAGTCTGGGCTGGGGGTGGGGTGGGGGTGGAAGGTTGGGGAGCAGGGTTGGGAGGAGCAGAACTACCTGGCTCAGAATGTCACCAGTGCTGAAGCTGCAGAGCCTTGTAAAGCTGCTACTTCTTATTCTGGGCTTCTTATTTCCCTGCCTGTTGAGGAATGAAAACATACAGCATTTAGCTAATTTTAAAAGTGTAAATTTCTATCCCTTTCTGACTCTATCTCTTTATCTCTACTTCTTTGTTTCTCTGCTTTCCACCCTTAAACACAGGCACACAAATACACACACTTGTCTATTTACCCATCATCTGAAAATAAATCCCATGAAAGGATTTCCTTCTCCAAACACTGGCGCTCTCTCCACTAGATACTTCATGGTGCTCTGTAAACCAAGAGATCACAGACAAGGTTGAGTCAGAGCAAAGACAGTTTTATTTGGGAGCAGATTAATGTTGCAGATTGGGAGCATGTCTTCAAGGGGACCAGATGAACACCCACTTAGAGATCATGGGTATGGGCTTCAGCAGGGTCAGCAGGTGGAGCCGGATGCTGGCGGGGTGGTTGCATATTGTGTGGATCTATGAGAACTCAGCATCCAGGATGGACTGAACTCAGCAGCCGTTCTCACATCCGGCACTGGAAGACCGCTCCCTGTGATGTGAATTCCATTTCTGACATGTCAGAAGGCAGTCTGTCTCCTGTCAGTAAATCTTGTTCTGTTTGCGTAAGAAGGACTATGCAATGCCCCTTCAGTGAGCCAAAAGACCAGTCTGTTTCAGGGTGATCGGGAGGCCTCAGAGGGGGCTGGTTTGAGAGGTGGATTAGTTCTATGGGTTTTCCCTTTTCTTAGATTCATCTTCTGTGGGTCTCACCAGATGCCCCCCTTTCAACCTTTAAATTTGCATGGCTGAGATGCACTTCAGGGATGATGAAGTGCATCTGATTGCTTGTAAAACAGGACACATCCAGGTGTGCTTGGCCCAACTGCATTTCTGTTTGTTTAGCAAATGTAATTACTTTAGTGGCAATATGCCTGACTTAACCCTGGACGTCTTTCTTAGCAACAAATACAAGCTGACAGAGACCAGAAGCCCACCAGAAGTCTACAGAAAGACCCCTGCCTTTACATGGATTGTGATTAAATATGATAAAGAAAGACACTGGCCATGTAGTCACATTTATCTGATTATGTTGAAATTGTTCCTGTGTTCTTCATTTCATTGAAATCTTGTGAACAGTTGCTGTGTCAAGTGTAAGATGTGACTCATGACTCTTTTGTGGTGTTTCTAGCTTTATTAGTTAAGATGAAATACCTACCTCAAAGGCAATTATCAGGGGGAAAAGTCACACGCAAATCGTCCTGTGAAGTAGAATCCAGCATGACCATGGCGCTATTTAGTTTCACGGTGTCAAAAATAGGTGCGATTGTACAGGGTGGGAGTAAGGAGCGGTGGGGGAATTTGTTGTGAAGGAGTGGGCTTGCTCAGACTCTCACAGGACAGGAAGCTGAGGCATTCTGAGACTCGGGATGAGTCACCAGCTCAGTGAGAAATGTGTGTGCACCTGGATTTTGTGACCTTAAGGGAAAGCACTGGACAGATGGGAGGCATCATTAGCAACAGTTGGTGGCTCAAAAGTCAGAGGTGTAGTAGTTTATAAATACATCCTGCAAAAGGATCATGTGAGAATATGTGTTTGGGCCACTCAGGACACAAACCTGTCCACCTGTCTGTCCGTGGTGGCTTCTCCCTGAAGTAACATGTGATTTGTCTTAAGAGGGGAACAGTGCACAGAGCTGCTACTCAGCCTAAAGGAAGGAGAAAAAACAGTTTTCCACCCCAGCAAGAATAAAGTCTAAGGGAGGGAAGTGCCCAGAGCCCGGGGGCACAGCAGAGCACTGTCCTTCTATAGCCACAGCTGGCATGGTTCTGCATACGTGTGGCCCCAGAAACAATGGCTAATCTCAAAGTCTGCTCAGGCCTATTTAGGGCACATGTGCCAGATTATAGCCCAAACTCTAATCCGGTGTCCTTTGACCTTGGATGGGGTCCCTCTGATTGTTTACAAATGTGCAGGCTCTTTGACAAAAGGACCAGAAGCTGCCATTCTGTGCCTCTCAAACACTGCAATGTTTGCTCCAGCACGCATGGCAAAATGTATTCTCAGACCACAATATGGACAATTTCAAATGGACATGGGAGGTAGAGTTTCTTGCTTAGCATTTTGCAAAGTTTTTGTGAGGTGTCCCCCCCTCCCCCCTTTTTAAGGCCACCAGACCAGATGTGCTTTCCAGGTTATACCTCCTTTGCCATCATGGATTCCAAAGTTTTAACATTGGACTGCTCAGTCTCTTTAGGATCCATTTCTCTGTCTGAAAGTGGGGATTTATTGGTAGGACCAAGAGAGGGCTTCTCAGGATGCAGGCTGTAGAGTACCACTATGTGGTGGCTTCTGCAGGGCGGAGGGAACTGTGCTCACACTTTGGTTGTAATTCCTGCCAGTACTAAGATGATGGAATCTCAGTGCCAAGAGACTCTACAATATAATCCATCTAGACCAGCTGGCTCTGGCTCTAGACCACAGATAAAAGCGCTGGTTACCCTGGAGCCCTCATGGCCCTTGCACAGAGGGCTGTTTCTGAAGAACGGTTGTGTCTGGTGGGAGACTAAACAGTTTGATGTATTTTAGTGCTGAGTAAGTCTCTGGGGAGATGAATGCATGCCAAGAATGTTTACAAAGATGACCCTCTGTGTCCATGGGCGAGCCTCTGGGAGTCACAGTTTCCAAAAGCGAGAGAATGTGGCAATTCCATGCACACATTCCAGGACTGTTTTCCATCTGCATTCCCTCAGCAGGGTTTCTGGGCAGAGTTTACAGCAACTAGAATCTCTTGCTTTCAGTACCCATGGAGCACGAGTGGCCACCATAGAACCCTATGCTCACCTTCCAAATGTGGGATTATCCCTTACCCACTGGGATTCATTTGGTGGCATAGGGCCTCCCAGATGCCCACAACCATGGCCTCAGTGTGGACCTGCCTTTGGCCTTTCATTGCTCAAGTCTGGGGCTGTCTGTCATCTCTGCACTCCCTAACACTATGTTCAAGGCTCACCTCTGCCTGTCTTCCCTGAGCATCCTGAGGGATCTTAGCAGGGACATTTCTGGACATTCGTAACCCATGCAGTGTTTATGGGCATTCTCAGAAGTGTGGTCAGTGTGTCACTGCAAAAGCTCATGGCTCTTTGTGCTGACAGCAGCACCACAAAACATGAATGACTGTCACACTATGAATGGGGTCTGACTACCAAGTCAGAAGTACGTGTGCCTTTTATTCTTACATCTTCCCATGTAGCCTAGAAAGAGTCATGGAAACCATTATATTCATAACTTCAGAGATCAGGCTGAGCACAGGGATAGTGACAAGTCAAATACTTATAATGAACATTCATTTACACGGAACAGCAACAGGCCACCAAGGTATTAATTGGTTGTGAAAGACAACAGAATCTGTCTTCCTCTAAAACAACAAAAGACAAGAAGTCACGCCTCCCCCCCCAAAAAAAAACACCAAACCAAACAAACGAAGAAACAAAGCAAAATATCATTTCTTTTCTTCTGAGGTCAAAGTATGGGCAAATAATAGCCTGAACATAAATCCCTTTGAGAGCAAGCAATCCATTGAAGTAGAAGCATAGCTCTGTAGTCTCTCATTTTCTGTATTCGTTACTTCTCTCGTTTCTGTGATAAGCTCCTGGTAGGAGCAATATGGGGGAGACAGAGTTGCTTTCGGCTCACAGTTTGAGAGGATAGTCTATCAAGGAAGCAGGAGCACGGGCAGCTGGTCACGTTGTGTTGCCAGTCAGGAAGGACAGAGATGACTGCTGGTGCTGATTCTGCCCTTCTCATTTCATTCCGGCCGTGAGTGCAGGCCATGGGATGGTGGCAGCCGCACCCGAGAAGGGTCTTCACCCGAGAAGGGTCTTCCCGCCTCAGTTAAACATCTCTAGAAACTCCCCCACTGACATCCAGGGGAGAGTCTCCTCGGTAATTTATATCCAGTCATGTTGATGATGGAGATGAGCCATCTTCCTCTCTTTTCCTTAAGGTTTCCCCCATGCTCAATCCTAGAAGCCGACCTTCTCTACTTGAGAGAGAGGAGTAAAATGCATGGTAGAGACCCTGCTTACCACGAAAGACACTGGAGAGCCAAGAGAATCTCACTCTGAATGGGAATCCTGATGTACACATCCCTAATCAACGCTTGAATGTTGAATTAACGAAGAACTACAAAGCAGTAATATCAATTTCCTGGCTTAAAGTGAAAGTGCTTTTTAGCTGGGTAGAGCAATTACTTTAAATTCTTCACTACTTAATAGCCTTAAAAGCATGATTTCCACGAATACAGTGGTTTTAACCAAGCTTGAGCCAATGATCAAAGTGATGAATTGGGAGATCTTGTCTTATTTTTCCTCTAGTGATCCGAATTCTTACACTGGATTCCTTCACTCCGGAGTATCTCAAGTTAGACAAATAAGGTTCAGATGAGAACATCAAGGTAGCATGTGCTGGATTGTAGAGGTTTAACACATTTTGTCAAGAAGGAAACTGCAGAAGCTCATGTTCCCTTCATGTCTGTTTAACACCCTCACTTTCCAGCTGAGCAAACAGGCTGGAAAGCAGTGTGGCAGGGACAGAGGTGATTTGTGGTTGGCTGGCCAGGCTAGGATTCTACCGCACTCTCAGGATGACAGTGCCTTTGCCTCCCTTGAAAGGACTTGCTTTTGCTGATGAACTCAGGCCTGGATCTTTTGAGCATAAGACACCTCTTCGCTGTTTTCTTCTTATTTTTACTCCTATTCTACTTAATTTTTTTTCTTAGAATTCCGTGTGCGAGGACTGCATTTACTTTATTTTCACCCCTCCCTCTCTTCCATCAGCTCCTCCTGTGCCCCCTCAAACTCATGACCTCTTCATTATTGTTACCATGTACACATGCATACACACACAAAACCCAAACCAACAAACAATAACAACACCCAAACCCCTACTGATCCATCAAGTGCTGCTCCTATGTACATGAGTTTAGGGGTGACCACTTAAGATCGAATAACCAATCAGGGAGTTCACCACTGAAGTAAATGGATTCTTCCTCTCTTGGCTGTCATTGATTGCCTTTAACTCTTCATTTATTGATGAAGCCTTGAAAGACATCTCCCATTGCCATTGGCGGGTCCACTGCTGTTGTCATTATGCAGGTCTTGTTTAGGATTCCATACTGCTTCAACCGCCTTTTCATGTCTGGCAGACACTGTTTTGCAGCCGGTGTTTTGGTGCTGCGGTTTCGCCCCTTCTCTTCCACCACGCCCCCCGTGCCTCCCCTGTGTAAGGATTGCATTGCAGATGTGTCATTTGATGCTGAACACCCCACAGTCACTTATTCTCTGCAATTTAATAAGTTGGCCTCTCTGTAGTGGTCTCCGTTTATTGCAAAAAGAAACTTCTATTAGAAGTGACTTACTCATGAGTATAAGGGTAAGTATTTAGAATAGTTAGAAGTTATATTGGTTTAGAAAAGTGTCAGGAGGTTATCCTCTAATGTCTATGGCCTCTCCAGCCACTGGTAGTTGATGAGTCTCAAGAGCCACACACTTTTTCTGTACCTAAGTGCTCTCTGAACTCTTCTTGGGTTGATGGTCTTCAATCAGTCCCCTTCATGAATGTTGAGTTGAGACCTTAGCTAAGGGAGAGGAGGTGGTTATCATCCCCTGAAGTGGTGATGATTTATGCTATGTGACCATATCCTAGCTCACACTCCAAGGGCGTGTACAGTTAAAGACTTTTCTTCATGTATATTGTCACCCTCTGGTGGACCACACCCTCTTTTTTTTCCCCGAGGTAGATCTTTCTCAGACATAGATATTGTAAAACTAAGTGCGGGGAGCGATTTCTCGTTTATTGCTTGGCTTATATGTACTATGGGGCTGTCAGGGAGAGAGATTTGAGAAAAAGAGGGAGAAAATAGAGAAGAAAGAGAGGGGAGAAAGGGAGAGAGAGAAAGCTAGAAGGCCATGGCCTTTGGTGTAGAAATTAGCAATGGCATGTGTGTGTGTGTGTGTGTGTGTGTGTGTGTGTGTTTAATGACTGCAATGAATGTCACACATAGAAGCTGCTAAACACTACACAAACATGACCTCACACTTTCTATGGCCTACAGGGATTATTAGCTGGATCCTCTGCTCTTAGTCTTGCAGAAAATATGAGCTGCATTTTAGGAGGAAGAAGGTATTCTTGTTCACCTCTTCCCATTGAGTAGGTCTAATGACCCCACAAAAACTTACAAGGAAATTTAATCCTCAGTGTAAGCAACTCAGAGGTGGGACACGGAATTCTCCCTCAGATTAAGAACTACTTGGTTGTCTCAAGACTATCTCTGTCACAAAAGCTGGTTTGACTCTAGTCCTTGGATCCCCTTCCCATTATACCCTGTGCTGTCTTGTATGTCTGCAGATTTCCTACTTGTCCTTCACCAGACACTGCCCATTAGCTTTGAGCCTCCTACTTAACACAACCATGAGCTAAATAAGCCTGTGTGGTATATGCATCATCCAGTCTGAGGTATTCACTCATAGCAACAACAACAACAAAATGATTAAAACAGTCTAAGGTATCTGGTTCTCATGCTGGCTGGTGAATGAGACATGTAGCCCCTTCTTTGCCCTCATATCTATCTGTCCTTGTGTCTGATATCAAGCATAGATGCACAATACTCATAGGTCCACCTCCCGTTGGAAGCCGCCCCACGGGTCAGCTTACAACACAATGATTGGTCACCTGGCTCCCCTGTGTGTGACTGACTCCAGCCCATTCACAGAAGCCAGGCATGATCCTGTGTACCAGCGTTACCAGGGTCATCTTGGAATATGCTGCCATATACGGGTAGCACCCCTCTTTAAAAAGAATTCACTATAGTATTCTTTGTTAAAAAAAAAAAAAAAAAAAAAACAGTGTATTTCTAAAATTGCTGTAAGTTCATTTGCTGCGTCGGGGACTATGGTTTCTGTAAACCTTCCTCCCTATTAAACTTTCTTCTTTTATTGTTTCTGTGGGTTAGGATCAAACCCATGAACCACATGTGTGCTGGACACATTCTCCACCACTGGGCTACAGCACCAGTCCAGCTCTGTTGCTACAGAAAGTACAACCCATGCATCTCAGGTGGCCCTGGCTCCTGGAGAGAGGGGCTTTCCCTGGGAGACTAGATTGTAGCTGTCTGCAGAGATGGAGTGCTGTGACCCCTGGGATGTTGTTGGCTGTGGGGGAGAATGGTTGAGCTCGTAATCTTTCAGCACCGAGCACAGAAGCATGGTGTAGACAGAAAGTGGAAGTAGACCTAAGTAGGTCACCAGGTCAAAGCCCCAAGCAGAGTGAGAGCTTCAAAGAGGCCCCTGTGCATCAGATGGATTGAATTCTGCCTTTTTTCTCTGTGTCTTGCTATGGAGCCTGCAGAGCACAAATGTGCATAAATCACACAATGTGTTGCCTCCACCCAACCTGCTTCTCCTGTCCACCTTTTCCTGGCAGTTCAGCCTGTGAACTGTTACCAATCAGAGACATAAGATTCAAGATCATGAAGGAGGGCGTTATTCAGTGCCTAACAGTGGGAGTGTTTTCGCACACAGGCATCATCAGGCCAGCTTGTTCTTGTGGGGCAATTGTAGTGGTGCACCCACAGTTACACAGATTTAGGCTGGACACTCCATGTGCGGCCTTGTTGCGTTCAAGAGACTCAATGACCATAGGTGTGTGGATCTGCTGAGAAAGGAATCGGCACACTGGTTTATATTAGACCTTATTCATAACCAGATGTGTGCTTTAAAATGGTCACAGAAGAGGTTAGAGGCTTAACTCAGTAGTGGAACACCTGTGGGCTTGGTTGCCCAGCAGTAGGTTAAGAAAATAAAAAACATATGGTAGGCAGTGGAGAAAATATCCAAGCCAGTGACATCATCACTTACCATATAATATCATAATCCCATACATGGTTGTCTCTGGTGTGGTACATGCAGCTTGCAGCACGGCAGCTTTGCTTGTGGCAGCATCGCCGCAGACCTGGAGTTATGCACTACACCATGGCGCTACAACCGCTGTTATGTCATTATGTAATGGTATCTGTTTTGCATAGTGTTACAGAGCTGGTATTGAGCTGATCTTGTCAAAATAGTGATGAGCTGTATTAATCTATATGCTGCCATAGCCGAGTATTCAGAGCTGGGTCCTCAGGTGGCATGTAAATGGCCATCTGACCAGTGTTCTCATATTGCCTTGTGTGGACATCTCTGTTCCCTCTTCCCTTGTTAGAAGTTCACAATTCAGACTAGAATAACAAACACCTCACCATACCCTCTTCACTCATGTCCTTCTTGATAGAAATACCCTATCGCCAAATGTAGGTTGAGTTAGCAGGGGTTAAGACGACAGCGTATAAATTTGGTGGAACACAATTCAACCCAATATATTAGGAATGCCTGATAAGAAATATGTAGCATCTATTATTCTTCTCATAAGTGAGGGTTGCATCCTTAAGCACACAGACATTTATCATGAAAAGAAGACAACCGCATTTTATGAGGGATCCTTGGTTTATGAGCAATATGGTGTCTGTGTACTGCTTGTTTACCCATGATTTCCAATGTTGGGTTGTCAGGGTCTACCCAAGACATGAATTCCTGTGCCTGCAGGGCCTGTTCCTTAAAGGCTATTCTTCTAGGCACCCCAAAGAAGGGGTCACTGTTCTTGCTTACAGCCTGCCCTGTGGCTCATTGAAGACTGGCCTTTGGCTTCTTCATGGTGCCCCTGTTGGGTACACATGCCCCTCTCTATTACTGTTTAAAATAAAAGCAAGCTCTAAGTGGGAGGTGAAGCTCAGCTCTCTGAATTTTGATTCTGTGTACAAACTCACAAAAGATGGTGCCTCTGAGCTTCTTTGCCTCCTGTCATCACTGTCCTGGAATGGGTCCGAAGGCCACCCCATGGGGGGGGGGTCCCATTGGATCAAAGCCTTGCTCATAGACCTGAAGACATCTACTGCCATTCTCTGTGATTGAAAATGTCTTTCAAAAGGATTGGCTCTTTAAATTGCTTTGCACTTTCTGTAGAAACCCAGTAATGGTGTTGATGAAGACGGAGAATTAAAGGCAAATGCTTGTAATGATATAAACTCAAGGTCTGACCTTTGGAAAAATAATTGTAAATGTACTTAACATATTTAGTCTATTTGATAGCAAGATCGTATTTCTCCATGTTCATAAGCAATCAGACTGGTAATTAGCCAGCAAGGCAGGTGATAGTGTCACTTCTGTGTCTTATATCAGAGCTACCTACTTCTGGAGGTTTCCAGGGGGATCTTAGAGTTCCCAGTGGGTTCTATAGTTCCCTGAGCTGAACCCACTAGGTCTGAAAGATTGTTACAGTGGACCTAGATGGAAGTGCGTTTTGCTGTGCGGGGTGTGAGATCAGCTGTGTGGACTTGATTACCACAGCCCACAGGGTACTCTCTAGTGGATGTGTCTGTCCCTTAGCATCTATATTCAAGAAATAGAAGCTGCATTTAAATCTTACTTTATGATGCCCAGTGCTGTGCTTTGAACATATTTGGGCCTGTGGATCTTGAATTACTAAAATACAAGAAAATAGAGGCTTAAAATGGAAGAAGGTCAGGAGTGTTGGTGTGGCTGTATTTCCAGCCGCTTGAGTTTCTGAAGTAGAGTCCTTTGAGTGGGGAAGTTTGGGGCCAACTTGGGCAACACAGCGTCTGTATTAAGAGACAGAGACCAAGACAGATGAGAGTCCAGAGAAAGGAAAGCAAATCAGGGGAGAAGCTGAAGGCAGCAGTGGTAGCAGGCAGCCCTTGATTGGTGGGATTTCCTCCAGTCCAGTGTGGACTCTAATAAAACACTGATGGCCGTCAGCTATCCACACTCTATACTTAACAACCAAACGGCCAAGACCACCCTCAAGGAAGTGTTAAAAATGACCTTTGTCCCATCAGACTTAGTAGATTTCTGAGAGAAGGCCTTACCTTCTCCGAGGAGCAGATGGGAGGTGGGGTGGGGTGCGATAGGCAAGTGGGGGGAACGGGAGGAGAGGAGAAAGGAGGGATGAAGATGGGAGTGTAAAAAATAAAATAATAAAAACAATGGGAATGTTGAAAAAAAATTCTACAATCCCCAATAAGAAGAAAAAACAAAATAACAACAATTAAACAAAACAAAACAGACCTGACCTTTGTGCTGGATTAGTGGGCTTGTTTTCCCATCAGTCGTGTGAATGATCCAACCAGCAGGTTCTGAAGGCTGCTGAGGTTGGTGGCTGTACCTTGTGTCATGGGCTTCATCTTGATTCGGTAGGGAGGATGGATCTGGTCTCAATTCCGTTTTGCAGACCCAGCAGTGAAATACGGTGGCATTGCTTAGTGGTCATTCCCAGGCCCTGCAGGAACTCCCATGACAGCACTTGTCATGACTCCATGTCTTGCTAAACCACAGCAATGAAATTCTCCTTTCACTGGGTTTAAATTTTTTCAAATTATATATTTTTTTTTATTTCAGACAAGTAAATACAAAGTTGACCATTACAATTAAGTTACATTTCTGAAACAAAATTGTGGCACACAACAGAACCTGCCATTGTAACTATTTTAAGTGTGTAATTTGGTAGCATTAATGATACTGTCTCCAGCCGTTGGTAACTCTAATCTCTTCTCTACATGGACCTATTCTAGGTCCTTCCTGAGAAGGAGGCATTTGTGAACCTTCACTTTACACAAGACCTTTGAGGTTCACCTGTGTTCTAGCTTTCTTTCTTAAGTACTGGGCAATATTCCACTGCATGTATACTGTATTTGTCTGCCGATCCATCAGTGGAAGGAGGGGTCGGTTTCATGTTGTCATACATTACGAACATAGATGATCTGTTTGAATCCTTGCTTTCTGTTCTTTGGGGCCATTGGTCTGGGAGTGGTCCTTTTAATTATTCCCAAGTGATGGTATCCTTGTATGGTTTTCATGATTGGTATCCATACAGTGTTGAGTGCCACACCATTGTCTAGCCCTTGAATATTTTGTCAGCCCAGAAACAGTCAGTTTTAATCTCCCTACCTTCTAGCCACTGTAGCCTTGAATCCATATTCTGTCTCTATGATTCTTCCTATTCTGGCCATTTCAAATAATCATATATATGTATATATATATATATGTAGCCTTAATGTTGCTTTTGAAAATAACTTTATTGTGAAAAAGTAGACATAGCTTAATTGACCCTTAAATACTCACCAGCCAAATTCAGCATGGTTGGATCTTGCCAACCACATTAATCCAAATTTCTCACTAGGGAGGAAAAGAAATATGTGAGTCGATACTGGAAAGAAATCCGAGTGGGAGACTTTGTCCGTCTTCGCTGCAACGAGATCATACCTGCCGACATCCTGCTGCTGTCTTCCAGTGACCCTGATGGGTTATGCCACATCGAGACTGCTAACCTGGATGGAGAGACCAACCTGAAGCGGCGGCAAGTGGTCCGTGGCTTCTCGGAGCTTGTAAGTGATCTGCATTCCCAGAGCACCACCAGCCTCTGTCTCCCCTGCAAGTCTCTGTCGTTGGGCTGGGCCGCTTTTCCTAGCAGACAGCATCTTCATGCCTCAGCCTGTGGTCATCTTGCTCCTACAGGGATGGGGCCCTTTCTGACTGTGATTTGTAGTGTGCCCTTAGTGAGTTTCTCAGAAGGATATTAACTGTGAGTGAACATTCTGAAGCAGTCAACGTTTACTGAGTCATTGCCCTGGGTCACTAAATAGTAGCATAGCAGCATCATGGCCTGTTCCCATGTGGGTTGGGAACATTGTCTCCTAAAGTGGCTTTCTCAGTTCAGCCTTAGGGCTTCCAAAGTTGAGTTCTGCCTCAGATGTGTGAACCAACAACTAAGTTGAGTGAGGAGTAGGAAGGGAGGCAGAGAGGTTTTACCCACAAACAGGATAGGAAATACAGAGTCCCCAAGGGGCTTCCCCACAGGTGTTTTTAAAAAAGGGTTTCCCCTTCTAAGTCTGTGTAGTGAGATGCATTCAGTGCTAGTACCAGGTGAAATAACCAGATGCAAGTCCCCAGACATCAGGAAATGTCTATGGGGAAGTGGGGAAGCCTCCTCCTGACCCCACCCACCTACTCTATTCTGCATTGCTTATCTGAGTCACTCCTGCAGGTCTGGCCATTGTGTGTACTGAGGATGGCCTAAGGAAGTGAGTCCCAGCATTTGAAGGAGGAAGTCACTGGGGATTTCTTCTGGGTCACCCTACCCAGAACTCTTCTCAATAGAGTTCTTCAGGGCTTAGAATCAGGGCCCACAGGGCTGGCTTTAGCAGCTGGCTTGGTTTGATAGTTTATGGTTCTGCTTAGACATACTGCAGGCATTGTGGGTGAAAGGATTCCTTGATCAGGATTGCAGAGCAGCTCGGAGCCCTGTGTCCTGATTTTCAGTTCCTGCAGCATCACCCATCATTGGTAGAGATGCCTCGCCACACTCCTAGAAGGCCACGCAGGGAGATTAATGCTGAGACCTGTGTCCGGAGCTTTTGAGGCAGCTGCCTCTATGGATGTCACTTTCTTACAAGCCTTTGCCTTACTTACCACACTTACTGTCCTGCCCTTTCCTGTTTCCACCACAATTTCCTCATTTATCTTTTGACTGGGAAAACAAACAAACAAAAACAAAAAGCCTGATTTTCTACCAAATATATTTTGTAAAACTGTAGATACATAATTTAAAAATTAGTTGTGTGTAGTGGTATATACTTATAATCCAAACTGCCTAGAATCTGAGGCAGAAGATGGAAAGCTCAAAGCCCAGGTGGGCTATGTAAAAAGACATTGCTAAAAACAAACAAACAACCTAACATATGAACATGCAAAGTACCACACACACACACACACACACACACACACACACACACACACACACACACACACACACCACATTTGTTTGTTTAAATGAAGTACTCTCATTCCAAGCCAGGAAACCTACAGAGCTTGTTTGTTAAGGGATCCATGCAATTTCTGACCTTGCCTGATGATTATGCTTTTCTGAACTTGGCAGTTGTGTGTGTATCCACATGCAAGGCAGTGTCTTAAGTAAGTCTTGGCGGTAAGTCAGCATTACAATGTAAGTTCTAATTTAGGTTTGTTTTCCCCCCTCCTATTAATCATTAGAAAGATGAAGAATGGACCATGGTTTGGATCCTGATTTATGTAAGACTCAAAGTAATGTTTTACCAGTTTGGTAGATGGTCAATTGGAAGGAGAAGAGTGCAGAAAAACTTAAATTAGAAAGGACTTTTATATCTGCATTTCTTTAAGAATAACAGGTAGAAGAAGGGTATGGCTTTGTTATCAGAGTCTAGTCAGGAGATAAATCACACGTGATTATATCAGAGCGTATCTGTCAAGGATTGTTATGTGTTCTTGTAAGGGAGCACAGGGTGCTTCACTAACGGGCAGATGTTCTGCCTTGCAGCTAGACCTCCAGCACAGATGTGAAGCAACCTTAATGAGAAATGAGGTAGTAAAGACTGCAGTAGGGGTGGGGTGGGGCGAGGGTGAGGTGAGTAGCTGTTGTAAACAGCAGGTCTAAGATGGACACAGCCTTCTGTACAAGGGACTGCCATGGCTTATGGGAAGGGGGACTACTGAGGGGCTGTAATTTTGGAACTTTCTGAAAGTCTACCACAGAGGGTCATTGAGAGCTGCCATCTTGGGAATTTGCTGGATACGAGCCTCTGATCACTGGCTACTGGGGATGCTACACTCTTTGTGTTGCTCAGGTGGACAGCCTTGGCAGCTACAGCGGGCCATAATTAAGATGGGTAGATGTAGACAGTTGCCCCCAAGGAACCCTAGCCTTTCAATATAGGAGGCTAAGTGAGGTTGTAGGGAGAAACAGCTTGGGACAAAGCCTACAAAGGTTTTGCTTTTCATTACCCTGAAGTCTGAAGAAAGTCTGGCTCAGTCCTGGCAAAACTTGAAACAGGCTGAATAGTTGGCGCACGCACACTCACACACACACTCATACACACTCTCACACACTCACACACACTCACACACACACACACTCACACACACTCACTCACTCACACACATACTCAAACACTCACACACAGTCACACACACACAGTCACACTCACACTCTCTCACACACACACAGACACACACACACACACTCACACAGACACACACACCACACACTCACACACACTCTCTCTCACACACACACACACACACACACACACACACACACACACACACACACACACACACTCCCCTTCCCCTGGAGGCAGTCTTTTACTCCTCCCCCTTCTGCCAGCGCCCTCTACTGACAAGATAGAAGTTAGCACCTCTGCTACACATTCTCAGACACCTTGGATAGTGTTCATCTGTTGAGAACAGTAAGAAAGAGAGAGAATGGCTCATGCAATGCCAGATCTAGTATTGTAAAAAAAAAACAGGACCAACCCATGTTCACCAGCTAATGCTTCTTTTAAGGCCAGAGGTTGGAGAGTGCCCATCCTCAGCTGTCAAGGGATGCTTCCAGAAAGAGGGGCTTGAACCTAATCTGAAGGCAAGCACCAAGGTTGGGAAGCTAGTTCTTTGGTGCAGTCACACAGACCTACACAATCCCCGAGTGGTGGGAATGTGTTTACTTACTGAAGAGTATTGGATAAAACTGTACACGGTTGAGGGACTACAAGACAGACAGGAGGCAGTGGGCATATCTCACCCAGACCTGATATGAGGATGAGGATCCAGATTGGGTGGGTGGCTCCCCCATAAAGCCTCAGTCAACGGCAACTTGGAGTTTTTGACTTAGAAGGAAAAGTTTGGTTTAAAGCTTGGAGTTGGATGATAGCATCCAAGAATTCAGGAAGGATTCCCAGTGCTAAATATTGCATTCAGAATCATGAGTCACATTTATTCTGCTCTCTTAGATGCTATACCATAATACACCTTTACAATTGAAGTAGAGTAAACATTAAGTTTTTAAAAAATTAATCCTATGAGATAATGATTATCTCACTGTGTTATCAGTATGAAATAGATAAGGCAAAGACAAATAGTCTGCCTGCCATCTTCCATCCTGCTAGTCTAGGTGGTGTTGGAGCAAGGGGGTTCTATCTGATCTGTCAGGGATGGGTCTAAAACATGCAGGTTTTATCTGTGTTCACATATAGACACTCACACCAACCTGCACATTTGTTCTGAAGCTGTGACTGCTCCACGATGGCCCAGGGAAGAAAGTCTAGCTCACTAGTAACATTTGCATGGACAGCTAGCTCTGCAGGCATTTTCTAAGCAACTCAACGGATAAACAACACTCACCTTTGCAAATTTGGATTCATTCAACAAATATGTATTGAGCATTAATAAACCTGGAAGCATTTTCTTCTCCTGGCGCTCATGTCATCTCTGTAAATAAGTGAACTCCATGCATGGTTGAAATAGTAAGTGGGAGATGTGTTTAAGAGAACAGAAGTAGGGTGGGAGAAACGCAAAGTGGGCGTTGGAGTTTCAGTGGATGGTGAGGTGAGAAGGGCAGGCCAGGATTCCCCAGAGCAGTCCGGAGGCTGGGTCTCTGTTGGAGAAACCCTCCATGTGTGGTCTCTTCATCAGCTGATTTACTGAAGGTATGTGTTCTGATGCTTTTTCTTGAGTGGATCAGACCCTGTTGATACTTAGCTTCCACTCATGAATGTGTGTAAGTGTGTGTGTGTGTGTGTGTGTGTGTGTGTTCACAAAAAATGTGTGTTCATAAGGATGTCCAAATACAAGTATGTGGTACAAATAATATCTTGTACCATAGAATGGCAGGTACTTCTACATTTTATATTTTATTGATTGATTGATTGATTGATTGATTGATTGATTGAGACAGGGTCTTGCTATGTAGCTCAGGTTGAGTGCAATCTGTGATCTTCCTGCTTCAGCTCTTGTAGTGCTGGATTGCAGTCATGTGCCAGCACACCTGACTTGAATTACTTTTATATATACAGATTTTTGATATCTGTAATTTCCTGCACCGATAACATTGTGTTCCAGAACCAGTGGGTTTCTCCGATAATGTTCTAAGGAATGGTGCCTCCAGTCTTGTCATTGACATGGCTGTGAGTACAGGCTTAGGTCAGTGTGCCCGATTGTCCATCCACTACAGAGTGGACTGAAGAACACTGTTCCTTGTTGAAGGGCTGACCCGGTGTCATTTGTCTCTGGGTGGTTTTGTGAGCAGAGAGCCCAATAGGCTGAAACTTCCAGGTGTCTACAGGATGTAGCAGAGAGCTCCTCACTGCTTTTTCGGTTAGATCCATTCTTTTTCTGAGTTCAGCAAGCCTGCCTCTGCATTTCACCACATGGTCCTGTTTAGTTTGCACGTGAAAGCCATGTTTCAGTCTTCATTTTGCTAACAGTACATCTTGGACTCTCATCCATCCACAGGTAAAAGAGCTGGAAACGGTGAGATGATGTGGGGCGCGTTTATCTTTCCTGATGATAGGAATGTAAATCAGACCTTGCGAGGTGTGGATGGAACCGTAATTTCCGAGATCAAAATTGGATTTAATGATGAAAATTCAATAAATTCAGAGCCTTTGGCTTCATGTATGCTAGTGAGTGCTGAAAGTGACTGAAGGCCCTTGGAGAGTCTTAACCAAGCCGAGACTGGGATAAAACCAAACTTCTCCAGCCTGTCAGATCCAGTAAAACAATTTTAGTCAGTGTACATGCTGGAAGGCTTTACTCCCCTCTGTTCCTCACCTACAAAAGGCCAAGAAATGTGTGTGTCACTGACTGATGAGAAATGTCCTCTTCTGGGCTCCAAAGATCAGTTTGGAGACTTAGGGACTTCAAGGCAAAGGCCAGAACTGGCCCAGAGGCGTTTAAAGATACTCTGTCTGTGTCTCCCTGTTTATCTCTCCCTCTCCCTCTCCCCCTTCTTCTTTCCTCCCCCACTCTCTTCCCTTTGTTAGTGGGTACTTAGGATGTATGAAGCCCTGTGAACCGCAGCCAGCAATCTGATGAGCGCTCCCCACAACCCAACCCAAAGATTCAGCTAAGCAAAAATAGCTAAACTTTGAGTTGAAAGAACAGATAATTCTTGCTCACCTAGACTGACTGACTTTCATCAGTGGCACCTGTCATGGGCTGAAAGTAAGCCTTTCATTTGTGTGGTAAGAAGGGCTAACTTAGGTCAACTTCAAAGGCTTACAGAGCTACGTTTGTTTTGGACAAAACCTCAAATAGTTGGTTGCTTTGCTCATCCGGCCTTTATCGAGCTTGAGAAGCCTTGACCACCAGGCAGGAAATTCTCCAGGACAGACACTGAAGCCTGCCTTTGCCTTGGCTCAGGGAGACCCCCATGGACGTGGGCTATTGTCATTTCATGTGAAAGGCTGGAACGGGGTTATGCCGGGTCATTTTCTGAGGCTAAAGTCAGACGGACTGTCCCAGCATCAAAATCAGAATTTCCCCTCACTTTTGACGCATAGGGGAAAGAGAATCTGCAGTTCAGTACCATCCTCACAACACAGTGAATATGGGGCGAGCCTGGGTTCCTTTTTTTTTTTTCACTGAAACAAATGCTTGAGATAACCTATTGAGGAGACAGACTAGCTTAGTTGGATTCATAGTTTGGGAGGTGTCAGTCCGTGACCGGGTGGTTCACCAGATGTGGTGGGAGCACAGACTGAGCAAAATCACTCTCGTATGTCCAGGATGGAAAGAGACAGAGGAATAGGTTGGTAGTTCCACTTTTCGCCAGTGGCCTAACTCCTCACCACTGGCCCAGAGTCTTAGAGATTCCACCAGGTCCTAATGGCACCACGCAAGAGACCAACCCAATAGCATTTAGGGGATACTTACAGTCTACACTGTGGATCATATTGTGGTGTGGCAGCATACCTTCACTCTCTCTTCACCCACCCCGTGCTGTATCCTTTTCCAAGTATTCATTGATTTTTTATTTTAAATAACAGACTTGAGGGAAGCCTGGAGAAGAGGAGAGGAGATTGTGGAAGCCATTAGGGTCAAGGATACCACAGAAAAGCTCACAGAGTTAACTAGTCTGGGCTTATTTGCAAGAGACCGTGCTGATGACTGAGGAACCTGTATAGGACTGACCTAGGAGGCGTCCGGGAGTAGAGACACCTTCTGACTGACGTATCAGCTGCAAGCTCTAAGAGCTGTTGCAGCTGTAGTCATGGGAGGAGTGGCTGAAACCTCCTACACACATTTGCTTAGACTACCAAATCAAGAGTTACACACTCTGGGAC
The DNA here is from genome assembly GCA_030556225.1 of Cricetiscus sungorus. Classification (NCBI taxonomy): domain Eukaryota; kingdom Metazoa; phylum Chordata; class Mammalia; order Rodentia; family Cricetidae; genus Cricetiscus; species Cricetiscus sungorus. The sequence continues at coordinate 10,994,498 of JANBXA010000732.1, forward strand.
TTAAACCTGAATTTATTTTTCACAGCTTTGGAGACCAGAAGTCAGGGGTCAAGGTCTGCACTTGGTAGGAATGGCTCATTCTGAGCTTCTCTCTGCTGCTTGTGAGTAGCCACTTCCTGTGTCTTCATGGGGTCTATCCCCTGTGAGCTTGTCACCCCTCTGTATAAAAACAACAGTCACAGAGGGCCCACTGTAATACTTCATTTTAGCTCATTCATATCTTCAAAGCCTTGTTCCATATCATGGTTATTGGTTCTACATAGGGATCTGACAGGGACAGAACTCAACAGCCACACTGGTCATTTTCGTAAACTCTTAGAGCTCATTCCCACCTGCTCTGCTCTCCAAAGAGGAAAGCTCTTTTTCTTGATGAATTTCTGGCTGGAAATTTCAGTAGTAGTAGTGGAGAACCTTGGAATAGTAACAGATGGCCGCAGTCTCCCAGAAAGTGGATCGTCAGTGTATGGTACTATTTCCAAAATCCATGAATGATGGGACATCAGAAGGGATCAGGATTTTATGGTGGAGCAGCTTTCAGAACTTCTACTAGAGGGTAATGTGTGTGTGTGTGTGTGTGTGTGTGTGTGTGTGTGTGTGTGTGTGTGTGTATGTGTATATACATATACATATATATGTATATGTATCATACATGTATGTATGTACACACACATGTCAAATGTGTAAATATTTGTGTAAATAAGTAAAACTATTAGTAACTGGGACACTTTTTTTTTTAATCAAATATTTTCTGTAGAAATAGTGAAAGGAAGTCTTTCAAACCCTGGCTAAAATCTGATTTTGGTCATAGAGTTCCTTGAAGGAAGATTAATTTCCACTGGAAGAGATCTCTTGTGTTTTCCTACTTGGTGTTTGTCTTACATTATAAAAAGAGCCAGGCCTTGGTTTGTTTTGTCCCCACAGTTAATGAAAAAATACCAAGCAAAGATCTGCTGAGAGTCAGTAGAATCCTGACCGGGTGTTGGAGGTAGGCAAGGTGCTACTTGACTCAACGACTGGGCACATCCGTGGCTTAGGCCCTGCCTTACTGCCGTTTTTAACCATCTACCTTTGTGAAATAAGGGCATTAGGAAGCACCAGCATTGTTTTAGACAAAGGGGACATCTTTCCTCTGATTGTACCATTCACCCAATGTCCACAGTTAACTGTGGCATGAGCAGCTGGGAAGAGTTTAGTGCTGATGCTAATCTGGGCTGTTCCTTGACTGACAGCATTCTATGAATGGCCTGTTCACTTCACCATCAAGCCAGCTCCTGCATCTGGAATCCCACTTGACCCTACTGTGTTCAGGGTCACATTGCCTATAATAGTGGTCACTGTTTGGTGGTACATACCAACTACTTCCAGTGAGAATAGAACCTGCCTGCCCCAGTGGGCTTCTTGACTACATGTGGGAGCCCCTGTAGCTCTTGTAAGTCAATAGGCGTAGACCTTCGATGCGCTGGTACAGGGGGATGATGCCCTGGGATTTCCCTGGGTTCTCCAGGGTCCATGCTTGAGGCTGTGTGTGGTTGCTTCCTTGTCTTAGGAGCAAGGAGGTCAAGTAGTACTTTTAGTCACATAGCGAACTGCGAGACTTCAGAGGCTCTTCATCACACGTGCCTTCTGCTTCTTATCTGTGTTATTTCTTTATACACACATCTTCTCTGTCTCTGGCTTGGCCTGCGCTTTGAACACACAGAGCCTGGCCTGGCTCCTCAACTGCCTTCTCAAGAGTGCTGCGTCCTGCCATGCAGCCTCGGTCTCTGCAGACTGCCCATGCTTTGCAGCAGCTGCTGCCAGAGTGTCAGATCCAAATAATAGCTCCGACCTTGGAACTCTGGCTCAGGAGCTCGGTGGAAAGCACTCTCTGGTGAAATAGAGGAATGGCTCTTCAGACCAGAACAGGTGGAAGGTGATTTGATTACTATGCACAGATCTTGCTGCAGTACGCTGCAGAGCACAACAGCCTGTCTAAGGGAGTTGTGCAAGCCAAGAATCCAGGAAGAGCAAAGTGTTTACACATATACCTATCTACACACACAAACACAATGCATATGGGGCTCGCTTACGGGGCCACTGATTTGAGGAGTTTCCACTGCCATAGAACAGGCATGGAAAGCTGGGGAGCAGTGAGAGCCTAGGCTGTGTGGAGTTGCTATCAGATTCCTCGTGTAACAAAGAGGTTTCCTTTCAGATGCTCATTTCCGTCTTCACAAGGGTTAGGAATCTGGCAAGCACGAGTGGGGCTTTTAGTCACATTGTGCAGGAAATGTCACTGTAGTCTGCTTGACTCGGGTGCTGATCTTAGCAGTGTGCGTTCTGTTGGCTGTGGGTGAAAGACGAAAGAAGGGCTGAAGGGAACACAGCACAGGCAGCAGGGTTCAGAAATGGAGCTCTCTTCCTCTACTTCCCAAATGGGGCACTGAGAGGCATGAACACGGTCAGGAAAGCAGAACGATGACAGAGGGTTTCGCTTCCTGTTTGTCCCTAAGTGGGTCCAGCTACATGCTCTCCGTGGCCCAGTTGCCTTGCATGTACAACGAGCTTCCTGTGCTGTCCTCGGGATCGGAGACAGATTACAGCACAGCTTGCTGTAGCTGAATGTCCATCTCTCCTGAACGTTCTGTTGAAAAACCCGCCCAACTTATGCTGATGCTGTTTGGAGGCGGGGCCTCTGGGGAGTTATCAGGGCTAGATGAGATCATAAGGTGGAGCCCCCTTGTGACAGTAGAGGCTTTATAAAAAGAGGAAGTTTCAGTTTCAAGTTCTTATCTCTAACCCTGTTTTCCTGAGGTGGGGGTGACTCGTAACAGCTTGCCCATAGTGAAAGTGTGCAAGTACGTGAATGAGCCGCCAGGCAAGTGGGAGTGCCCACAGCAGTCAGACACTGACTCTTCACCCTAAGGTGACGTGGAACTCGCCCCACTCCTCCCTGAGTCCCCAAAGCTTTGGTCCCGTGTCAGTCACCTGAGACTGCTTGGTCTGAGGTATATGGATGCACTTTGTAAATTTTGGGCCTGGCTTTCCTTCATTCGATACGTATGTGCTTGGCGTGGTGTCAGTGGTCAGCCAGGGTGTCTTCTTGAATTGTGGTGACATACACAATGAACGATTTGTGGCATTGTCATTTTAAATGTACAGTCTAATGAAGAAAATTTTCTTAAAGACGTTGTGCGGTGCTGTCACATTTTTTTTTTTTTCCCTAAGACCTATAATATTTCAAACTTTTAATACATTTACCTCGGGTAAATGAAGTGATAGGAAAGTGGGTTGGCTTGGCTTTTTAAATCTTCCCTGTTTCACTTAGGACAGTGTTTTCAAGCTGCCTGCCTGTCATAGCAAGTGTCAGAATCTTAGTCTTTTTATGGCATGTAACATTGTTACACGAATATACCATATTTTGTTTCCTGTTTCCTCTTGGGCTGTTTCTAGCTTAGGCTATTCTCTTTGTTTGTTTTTGGAAAGAAGGTTTGTCTGTATAGCCCTGGCTGTCCTGGAACTCACTCTATCAACTAGGCTGGCCCGTTACTGAGATCCCTCTCCCTCTGCTGGGATTAAAGAATTTAAGAAGTGTGCTAGCTCCGCCCAGGCCCTTTCTTAATGGTGCTACAATGGTTACTGGTATACAGATACCTTTTTGCGTTTCTGTTTTCAGTGCCTGTTGGTGTATTAGGAGTGGAACAGCTAAGTGATGTGTCATGCTCAGCCTTTGACAACCGCCTGTTTACTCTCATCTGTGATGCCCAGAAGGTCCGGCCAGCTTCTCCACATCCTTTACTCTTGTGCTAGCTGTTCTCACAGATGAGACATTTCACCAGTAGTTTCCATTTTCTCAATGCTGGGTGCAACCAGTAAATTTTTGCCTATTTGCTCATTCTGTTTCTCTAATTCTTTACTCTTGATTCTTGGTATGCTTTTTTCCCCTCTTTCTTTCTTCCTTCCTTTCTTTCTCTCTCTCTTTTTTTTTTTTTTTAAAGCAATGCTGCATTATGCAGCTTGCAGTAGCCTGTAACTTAAAATGTTACCAGACTGGTCTTTAGCTTACAGCTATCCCCTTGCCTCCTGAATGCTGTGATTTAAGCTGTGAGCAGCCACAGTTGGTCCATGTTCCGATTGACATATTTTGGTATTGGTTGTATCTCTCTCTCTCTCTCTCTCTCTCTCTCTCTCTCTCTCTCTCTCTCTCTCTCTCTCTCTCCCTCCCTCCCTCCCTCCCTCCCTCGTCTTTACTTACCAGAAATATGACTGTAGTCTTCTGTAGGCTATCCCCAGATAGTCCTGAGCAATTCTCCTCATTCTAAGGATAATATCCCTCCGTGCACTAATGTTCTTAGTATCTACAAAGTCCTTTTGCCCACTTGTTGCTTGTGCCTTTGCTGTAATATTTTAGATACAATAATAGTATACTTCAGGAATATTTAACAAATATTCTATTAATAGTTCTATGGTCCTAACTAGTATTTATATCACTGATCCGCATTGAACTATATTTTATGTGTGTGTGGTGTAAGGTGCCAAATACATGACTTTTGTTTGCTTTTTTGTGTAGTGTTGTGCATGTTCACGATGACATGTGTGCCTGTGTGTACTAGAGGTAGATGCTGCGTACCTTGCTAAATCACTCTTATTTTTTGAACAAGGCTATCTCCCCAGTTCTTTGATTTATTTGAGGCAGGATCGCACTGTGTAGCACTGGCCGTCCCAGAACTCACTGCATATCTGGATAGCCTTGAATTTATAGTGATCTATGTCTCTGCCTCCTGAGTGCTGGGCAAATACTCTTTCACATGTAGAAACTCAGTTTACCTGGCAGCATTTTGTTGTACATTCTTTTTCCCCTGTTCGCAGACTGGATACCAGTCTCAAATGTCATTAGGCTACGTGCAAGGAAGGTCTTGCTAGTTGGTTTGGTTTGTTGGTCTGTATTCTGGCCTTATGGCAATGATTACTGTGGTTCATTGGAGTAAGTTTTGAAATTAAGTTCTCCCTTCTTTCTGAGAATTATTTTGGCTGTTTGTGATCCCTGCAATTCTACATAAATGTGAGGATTGGCCTTTCTGTTCCTGGAAAAACAAAACAAACAAACAAACAAACAAAAAACCCTGCTGATGTCATGACAGGTTGGCACAGTATCTGGGGATCTATATGACTCCTGCCTTACATTTCCTGTTGTGAAAAAAAAAATGCACCAACTGAAGCAATTTAAGAGATTGGGGACTTATTTTGGATGATAATTCAAAGGGGCAGTCCATCATGGCAGGGAAATCCTGGCAGCAGGAGCTTGAGGTAGTTGTCACATGGCATCCATAGTCAGAAAGCAGAGAATGGCTGATGTGGGTTTCAGCATCTGCCATTTTATTTGTTTGTTTTTTGAGGTGGGGTTTCTCTGTGTAGTTCTGGCTGTTCTGGAATTCCTGTGTAGAGTAAATTCTGGCCTCAAACTCACAGAGATTTGCCTGCCTCTACCTCCTGAGTGCTGGGATGAAAGGCAGGAGCCACCACTGCCTGGCCCAGGGCTTGTTCCTGTTTTATCAGTCCAGGCAGTAAGGCAGCATCACAGTTTAAGTCATTCTGCCCAGAGGAACAGGTTGTGTTTTCATTTACGTGTGACTCTGTCCTTCCTCCCACTGATACTTATGTTCTTCAATACTCAACCATTTCACTCCCTGATTCAGTTTATTCTCCGTTATTCTTTTAAATGCCATTTCAAATTGGATACCCCCCCCCCTTTTTTTTTTTTTCTTTTCTCATTTCCAGATTGTTTATTTCTGGTGCATAGCAAATTCTAAGCAGTCTATCTGAGTGCATTTAAAGGCAAGTGTAACTTCCATAGGAAAAGCATCTTCTGTGAAGACGGAGGATCTTGAAACTTTTGGCACAGATGTTTGGTAGTCAGGTTAATGACAGGCAGCAGGCTGACCCTAGAGTCTGAGGTGACAAATCTCAGACAGAACAGAGATGCTTTTCAGCTTCTGATGGGGTTATGTTCTAATAAGCCCAGTGTAAATTAAACATAAGTCTAGCATGCATAATACATCTAACCCACAGAACATCATAGCTTACCCTGGCTTACCCCAAATATGCTCAGAATATCACATTAGCCTATGACTGGGTAAAATCACCTGAGGTATATTTTTAAAATAATGTGTTGAACGTATCAACATTGAAGGCTGTGCTGAAAGCTCAAAACGTGTCAACTGTGTGGTATGTTGTCCCATGTTAAAGCTGAAAATCTAAAGTTGAACTTCCAAAGGGAAACTGAATCTTGTACCATGATAATTGGAATGCTGGTGAACACTTTTACAGGATAGCAAGCCTTTTGGTTTTCTTCTGGTAACAGATATCATGAGTTGGTGTTGAATAGTATCCTTCAGTGTCTACATTTTCTGCTTCAACTGAGATGGTCGGGATTTCTCTCCTACACCAAGGAAGCTGCACAGACTTAGCTAATGTTCAGCTGGTACTGAACTTCTAGTCTGTGTCTCCTTCCTAGTATATTATTTACATGTGTCTATATTAGGAAAGAGACACAGAAAATTACACATCTATGATTTATATCTTTATATCTGAGTTGGGCTCGATGTGTTCACATTTTATTAAGGATTTTCCTCAATAATTAGAAAGGCATGTGTAGTGGCTTCAATGAAAATGGCCCCCAAAGGGAGTGGCAATATTAGGAGGTGTGGCCTTGTTGGAGTAGGTGTGGTCTTGTTGGAGGAAGTGTGTCACTGTGGAGGTAAGCTTTGAGGTCTCATATATGCTCAAGCTATTCCCAATGAAACAGATCACTTCCTATTTCCTGCACAAAATGTAGAACGCTCAGCTACTTCTCAGGCACCACATCTGCATGCATGCTGCCATGTCCCACCATGATGATAATGGATTGAACCTCTGAAACTGTAAGCCACCACAATTAAATGTTTCCCCTTATAAGCGTTACCATGGTCATGGTGTATCTTCACAGCAACAGAAACCCTGACTAAGACAGCATCTGATTTTCTATTTATATTGTGTGCAAGCGTCAGCTTTATGAAGTGTCTATTCTCATTGGAAGGAGTGTGGTTCCCCCTTCACATCCTTTAATGACTTCTATGGTGAAATTGTCTGAGTCGGAGCTGTTTTTAGTAGATTGCCTGTTGGTTTCTTTTGTGTGAAGCAGTTATTGATGATGTATGATTTTCCTTACTCCATGTAAATGTAGAACTTTATTGTCTTAAAAAATTGAGCTGTTTTCAGCTCAAAAAATTGAGTATACATTTCAGATGTATACTTTGTGTTTTACATGGATATGTCTTTTGATTCTAAATAATATGTGATATTGCTACAGTTACATTATCTTTCTGTTACTCTGAACCAGTTATTTCTATCTATCTATCTATCTATTTATCTATCTATCTATCTATCTATCCATCCACCTATTATCTTTATATTTCACTTTTTTTCCTGGTATCTTCTTTTGATGATTTTTTAAAATAAAAGTAATACTGTGTTTTTAAACAAATTTATGTCTGACAATCTTTGTGTCTTCATGAAAATATTACATTTTCTATTACTAATGTTATATTTTTTAAGATTAAAACATTATTTATATTTGTAGGGTGCCCTCAGAAGCCCAGAAGAGGGTGTCAGATCCCCTGGAACTATTGATGGTTGTGATCTGCCAAGTAGATGCTGGGAGCTGAGCCTGGGTCTCCTACGAGAACAGCGAGCACTCTTAACTGCTGAGCCACCTCTGCAGTCCATTATTACTGATAGATTCTGTTTTTTCTGTATGTTTCATGTGTGGAGTGGAGTATGCAGCTTTTGTTTGCCATGTCTCTTCTATTCTCCCTTCTTTTGACTAAACATTTTATCATTCTTTCTTCAGGTGCTCTGTTGCTATTATTTCCATGCTTACACTATAGATGACGGTGTTCGTCCCTTTTCATCTTCAGGGTGGATTTATTTTGGTGCTCAGGCAGTGCAAGAATGCTGTAATTCCTTTTTCCTTCTTGAGTTCTCTGAGCACATGCATTCATTCCCTGTGATCGTATCTGTCTGTAAGCCCTTGAGTCACCATCACTAGTCCACTCAAGACACACTGCTGACCCACAGTGTCCACGTTTTGTTAAGATCTTCAGTGTCCGTGCTCTCTCATTTTCCTTCTCTTTGAACACCTTCGTTTAGTATTTTTGGTCATGACCCGCAGTAGCAATTTTTCTAAAAATCTGTTGTATTTTTCCTTATTATTATCACTACTGTTATGTGTCAATGGTGTAAGAAGGCATATGTCACAGCACACGTGTGGCAATCGGACGACTTTTTGGAGCTGTTTCTCTCTCCTTCCCACCCAGCTCCAGAGGTCAAACTCAGGTCTCTGAGTTCGTACTGCAAGCTTCTTTGTCCACTGAGCCATCTCCCCAATCCTACTTCCCTTTCCTGGCTATTTGGTTTATTTTCCTTGCTTTGCAGCATTCTGTTGTTTTAGTACTATTTTGAGACAGATTTTTAAAGTGCTGCTCATCGTTTCAGTGGCTCCTCCTGTCTTGAAGCCTGTATGTACCCTGGAGGCAGAGCCATGAACTGCAAACCTGACCTACCTTCTGCATGTTGGCATCACATGCCTGGGAATGGTCTCTGTCCATTTACCGACCGTTCTTCAAGCTTGACTCCTCTGTGCCTTATAATCATCGTGCTCCACCTTCGACTTTCTACCCCTCCAGTCCCAAGGTGCTCAGCTGCACAAGCGTGGTTTTCCACGCTGTCTTCCCCAGCTTTTTTCAGACACTGTCCTAACTTCCCAGCCTGTCGACCTCCACTCCATGCTTTGTTCTAAACGAATTTCTCTGATGTCCCTTATTGTCCATTATTTCTATATTTCCCAAATCCATTGAATGCTTCCTAAGTTTTAAATTGGCATTTGGGGACTCTCAAACTGCTTGACCACATTTTTGCTTCTGGCAAAAAAAAGTTCATTTTCATCATGGACTTTACGAACATAGCAAATGAGGTTATTTGAAAGTATCTGTTCCTGTTTCTACCCTAGTTTTCAATGAGTGTGTGTGGTGTGTGTGTGTGTGTGTGTGTGTGTGTGTGTGTGTGTGTGTGTTGACCTATCTCCTTTCCTGTACTCTTTGATTATGCTTCTGGGTTGTACGTGGGGGTTTGATTTCTGCAATAATTTGAGGACTTGGATAATATATGCATATATGTCCATATGTGTCATGTTTATTTACTTAGAGAGGGGGGTTTATTCTCTCCGGATGTTCTAACTATGTGGGATCACCACAATCTATTTTAGGTTTCATATTTGATTCAGATGGGTAGCAACTTGCATTAAATTAACTCAGTACTAGATAGAAGGGACCCGCCATGCAGCATCCATGCTGGAAATCTTCCTTCCAGTTCCCTCATTCTCTAGGGGGTGTAGGTCTTCGTGGACTCATAAAAGCACGGTTATTCATCAGATCCTTCTGTTTTTATAGGTTTAGGCAGAATAGTCGTTTTCAAAGATGTCCACATCCCAAACTTCTGAACCTTTTAATATATCAAGTTAATGTCGGGGAAGATTGAGGTGGAAAATGAGATTAAATGATCCATCTGCTTCCTCCCGCATGCAGAGAATGTTCCAGGTTATCTCTGTGAACTCAGTGTAGCCACACAAGTGAAAGGAGGCATGTGGTCTCATGACACCACATGAGAAAGGTTCAAACTTCCCATTGTTCATTTTGAAACTGGATGGAGGCCAGAAACCAGGGACGGTGGCTTCTTGAAGCTGGGAAAAATCTAGAATGGGTTCTCCTGCAGCCTCCTCTGCCTATAGAGCCGGTGCCCTGACTTCAGTCTGGAGAGCAGCAAGGTACTAGATTTGTGTTGTTTTCTGGGGTCCAGTCTGTGGTTACCGGTAACATTGACAGAAAAGTGGGTACAAGCCCCTTAGAGTAGAGCTTATGTTCCTCTAGTCTTACTCAAGTTCTTATCTAAGAAAAAGGGGGCCCTGGCAAGCTCAGACGTCAGCTCTCTTGATTCTGCCTTTCGTGGATCCTGGCTTGAAGCCTCTTTACCTTTTGCTAAAGTAGGTCTTTGGGACAGGTGACTTTAGCATTCTGTCCCAGCATGCCCTTGTGTGGAGCTGGAGCCCTACGTTGCCCCGGCCTGCAGTGTTAAACCTCTCTTTTGAATCTGATGGTGGAGCTAGTCTGGCTGTGGTTTAGAATGTCACATTCCAGCTGACATTTAGTCATGTAATCATTCTGCAGGTTAGACTGAGAACACCTTAGCTGCAGGTTAGACTGAGAACACCTTAGCTGGCCTTCTTTTTGTACCCCTCATGCCAATTTTCCTCAGAAATGTCCTCCTATTGCCTTCTTATAAGTAAACCCAAGGCCTTGGTTGCTTTCTAACTCTAGGCACCTGTCACTCTGGCTCCCTAATGCAAATCTTCCTTTCAATTCAGTTGTTCTCTGAGGCGGCTTATTTAAAAGACAACAAAAACAAAACAAAAGCCGTGGGCGTCTTTCAGGTCCATCCCAGCAGGACGGTCCTTTCTCTCACCAGGCTCAGTACTCAAGTGGTCTCTAAGACTACAGCTCACAGCCCTCAGCCTAACTTTGCTCATGTCATCCCTGCCACTGGTAGTGATGTTGGTAGCTCTGAGGCAGACACCACAGTAGAGCCTGGACTTGTGCCCTGGCGGTGCAGTTTAGGTCAGCAGTGCGGCTGCAGCATGTGTCCTGTGGTGGCCCCAGGTTGGAATAAGTACAGGCTCCTTCAAGCCAGCTACCTTAAAAGAGCGGCCCTCATTTCAGTGCTGTGGGAAATGACACACATTACTTGCTATCGACATGCACAAATTGTCTTTGATGCACATTTAATACAAGGTAATGTGGGGTTCGGCTGACAACTGGCCCACTAAAGCAGCATGAAGGATCTGTGGCCAAGGGGGGGGGGCGGGGAGAAAGGGGCTTTGGATTTTGAGAATCCAGGCTCAAGCTCAGCACTTTTTGAATTTTGCCACCATCTAAATGAAGCTTCTAGGGTTCTGGGCTCTGAACCAGCCAGGAGGCAAGCGAACAAAGGATGAAAAGGTGGGAAGAGAGGGCAGGGAAAGGCTCTTACACACTCAGAACAGAATTTGGGAGGGAGAAAAAAAAAAGCTGGCTTTCTACTCTAGGAGAAATGGCCGTTTCGCCTCTAATGCTTGGGTTTATGACAAGAAAATTTGTAGTTAGTTAGAAGAGAAATGTGCAACAACCTGGACTGCTATCCCCAGTACCTATCAGAAGTCTTGGGTTTCGTGGAAACCACCTATGGTTATGGACATGTGTGAAGAGTTTCCTGAAGAAGGACCAGGGGTGTCCTGAGCTGTTCCCACAGTCTCTGCTTTGTTAACATGGAAGCAATAATGTCAGGAATTGGCACATTAAGACACACAGAGCTGTCATGTACCACATTACCTGTGAGCTTATAGACTCCAGTGCCAGCCTATGTATGCAGGAGTGTATTCAAGGACCGTAAATAGCACCATCCCAACAACTGCTGTACATTACATTTCAACGGGTCCTGTTTAAATATTGTGTCTGGGTATAAACTGTTAGTGTAAATACTCTTATCTGTGAAGCTGATTAAAAAATGATCGCTAACCTTTTTTTCCTTATATGTTCGAAGTCATTTACCCCTAGCAAAATATATGCTATTTGAATGTGTATTTATTTCGTGAGTGAGCTTGAACCTCTCCTACCAGCCAGAGGTACCAGAGTGGACTGGGCGGGCATCCTCCTTCACAAGTTGAAGATTTTGATTTGTCAAAATAATACTGACAGAGAAGTTCACTCACTCATCTGTATTGGGCCACTGTTCTCCTGTGAATTCCCACAGCACTGCCAGGATTGTGTGGAACACAGATTGGATTCCAATTGCAGAACTAGAGGGGGGTAATTACTCCCATCAATTTGGGTTAAAATGCTTGCCTAAATTAGTTCAGTAGTTTTCACACACTGTCAAGAGATACAGAACGAGATTAGAGGCTATGGAGAAATCATCTTACATTTTGGTGAGATGAAACATGCTTGGTTTTGTAAAAGACTGATATTTGGAAGTATGGGGAAGCTCTCGTAGCCTCTTAGCAGTCATACCCTCCCCAGTGCTAGGTGAAGTCTGTTTGAAGTTTGTTCTAACCCCCTGACCCCGATGAGCCCAGCACAGAGCTTTGCAATAATGCCAGAGGTGTATGTACTTGAGCTCTTTCTAGAACAAGCAGGCATTACCTCTTGACCGTGTCTGAGCATCAGGTTCTGTGCCATCTCACAGGGTGCAGAGTTCCTGTTCTCAGGGGACCTGTGATCTAGTGAAGGAGACGTGGGTCTTCTCAGCCTTTCCCAGTGAATCAGGAGGCTGATGGTGTCTTTCTTTCTGTCTCTCCATGTGCATGCATGTCTGAGGTGGGGGAGTGTATTGCACAAGCTCCAAACAGTGGTACTTGCCTGTTGTCTCTAGGATGCTATCAGAAGCTTCTGAAAAGACAGCGGCCTAAGTACCAGGGCAGTTAGCCGTTTAGTAGAGGGAGGACAAAGAAAACATGAGGAGACTTGAACCTCAGCAGGGCTATCCCTATCCCTGAGGCAGAAATGAGGGCCAAGCAGGTGGTCAGAACAATTACCCTGGCAGAGCCTCACCGCTGTGTTGGAGTGTAGTTTGGTTTCTATGAGATAGCAGAAAAATACTACTGTAATCATGGCAAGTGGTAAGACCTAATAATACAGGAAGCCAGGCAGAAGCATTGTACCAGGAGAGAACATTTGGGGGCTTTTGTCCAGAGGTGCCATTAAGGCTGGTGGCAGAGGAAGAACCTGGAGTTCCTTTCAGCGTCGGAGTATTGTGACAAATGCCACAGGGGGTCTTTTTTAGGATAGGTTCCAGATGCAAGAGATGGAAGAGTTTTCCATGCTCCTGTGCAGAGATAAGCAGTGGCTCTGGCTAGCCAGAATGTGGTGCTGCTCATAGCATATCCTCCTGCCAGGCCCCTCAGGGCCAATGTCATGAAAGGACCACAACAGGAGGTCTCAATCTTGATTGCACCTGGGAGTTAGGCAGGCTTCCTAACAGGCAGTGTTATGAGTAGGTTTTCATGTTGGCCTGTGCCCACCCCCATGCCAGCACCAAATAACACACAGAATTATATTACATATAATTCTGTTGGCCTGTTACTACCATTTCTTATCGGCTAGCTCTGTTTTAAATTTTAACTAATTTCTATTAAACTAAGTATTTCCATGTGGTCTCATCTTACTGGGGAGAGGGTCCGGCATTCTGCTCTCCCCGTCCTACATCTTGAATCTCCATGCTACTACTTCCGCTCTCCTCGTCTCCTAGTCCCACCTATCTTGCTTTCCTATTGGCCAACAGTGCTTTATTCATTAGCCAATAAGGGAAACATATTTACAGAATGACATCTCCCATCCAGGTAGTGTGGCAGCAGAGGCCCACAGTGTGCACCTGTGCAGTACCCTCACATCATCAGCTGAAACCGTAGTCTGGCAATGTCCTTTCAGATGCCACTGCTTCTGTCATAAGATGCAGGAAATCTGCTATGCTTTCCCCGAACAATTAAGAGTAATTTGATCAATGCAAGTGTGAAATGCCTTCTTACTGTGGTGTCTGTTGGGAATTGGTTCCATGGTTTCCCACCCCACCCTGAGGTTTAAAAAAAAAAAAAAATCTACAGATGCTCATGTCCCTTGTGAGAAATAGCACACAGTTACATAGTACATATATAGAGCCTCTTAAATACTTTAAATTATGTCTAGGTAACTTATAAGGCTTAATAAAGTGTGAGCATCATATAAATGGTTATTCTATGTTGATTAAGGAACAGTGGCAGAGAAAGACTGTCCTGGGGTAATTTTTTTTTTTTCTGTATATTTTCAGTCCTGCCTTGGCTGTGGTTGGCTGACTGTGTATAAATGGAGTCTGGGGTATACACCATCCCACCCCCTGCTATTTCTACTACAAGGCTGGTAACAGAATCACATCTGCAAGTAGCAGGACTCACTCAATTCCTAGAGTAATGCCTACAGCGCTGTGCCTCCTTGTGTGGTTGAGAGGGGCCATGGCATCAACAGAGTCATCTGGTCTACCTGGAGAGGAGGCGAGGGGAGTATTAGGAGGACACCCTGCTTTGAGGCTTTGGGTATCCCTACTTTGGTGACTTTGCTCCAAAGGCTGGTGCAGCTTCCAGCAGAATGGCAAATTCAAGGAAAGAGCTATTGGGCTCTCAGCTGTATCACCAGGCTGTCTCTTCCTTCTCAACTTATAAGGTCTACTGTGTTTTCTCATGTACTGAAACCTCAGAGCTAGCTGAAGAACAACAGCACTTGGAACATTACACAGCCAGTGAGATATGTAGCAACTGATATTTGCAGTTGGGGGAGCTCTCCCTGTAGTCAGATGCACTTAATCCCAGAATATTGGAAGTTTGTGGCCAAACTGCTGAAGGCTGTAGCTTCTTCGGCCCAAGTCTGATCTGCACATGTGAGCATCACTCTTGTAGATGTTACTGCTTCTGTAATAGTGACCCACTATCACAAGCACCATCCTTCTTTTAAGGAGATTTTATAGAATCTACTGTAAGCTTCTGGCATATTTGATATGGCATGGTCTCATGTTAAGGCAGCATCAGTGTATGGTGAGTGTCCATCTCTGACAATCTCTGAAGCCAAAGGCAGTGTCAGTTACTGCAAGGCCCCTGTGACCTTTATCATCATGCTTAAGGGTCACAAATTGTAAGTACTGTAAAAAAAAGGAGGGGGCTGGAGAGATTCCTTAGCATTTTAGAGCCTCTACTGCTCTTGAAGAAGACTGAAGTTCAGCTCCCAACACGCATATCCAGCTATAACACTAGCTCGATGGGATCTGAAGCCCTCTTCTAGCATGGGAGGGAGGGTACGTGAACTCCTGAGCTCGCGCGCACACACACACACACACACACACACACACACACACACACACACACACAAACCAACCAACCAACCAAACAAACAAACAAACAAAAAAAAAACCACTTCCCCAACAGCTTTCTAAAAGAGTACTGCACCGAGCACAACACATTTGTATGTTATCAAACATTTGTTGCTGGATTAATCATGATGACCCTGATGTAAGATGATGGGACTCTCAAAATTAAATTTTCCTGGCTGTGAGTATGGCTCAAGACAGAGCAGGTGTCTAGTATGATCAAGGCTTTGGCCTCATTCCCTATAACAAAATCGGAAGCAAACAAAACTAATTAAAAACTAAAAGCAGAAGAGTTAGATCCAGGCAGAAATACCTACATACTCACATATGCTGGCTGGGTAGGTACTTAAGGTCTCCCAGAGGCTGGCCAGATGTGCTAGGGTTTCACAGAGGCTGGCCAGATATATCAGGATCTCATAGAGGTTGGGCAGGTATGCCAAGGTCTTACAGATGCTGGGTATATGCATGTCCTAGGATCTCATAGAGACTGAGCAGGTGCACTAGTGTCTCACAGAGGCTGGAAATGTGCATGTCCTAGGGTCCCACAGAGGCTTGGAGAGGTGTATGTCCTAGGGTCCCACAGAGGCTTGGAGGTGCATGTCCTAGGGTCTCACAGAGGCTGGCCAGGTGCTTTGTCGCTGAGCTCAATCTACATGGTGAAAGACATTTTAAATGAAAAACTGGAAGTGGCCTTGGTGTGGCTTAGTGTGGCTTGGTGTGGCTTGGTGGAGCTGCCACAATCTGAAGACTGAACCAATAGACACATATTTTCTCCTGGTTCTGGAAACTGGAAATCTGAGTAGAGTGTGTCAGCAGCTTGCTGTCTTCCAAGACCTCTCCCTTGGCCATCCTCTCTCTGTAGATTCATAGCTACCCTCCCCGCCCTCACCACATGTCATATCTACATCTGATTATAAAGACAACAGTCCTGTTGGATTAGCCCTATCCTCGTGACCTCATTTTACCTTAATTAGTTCTCTAAAGGTCAGATCTCTAAACACAAGCACATTCTGTATGTCTGGAGGTTATGACCCCAACATATACATTTTGTTCATGAAAGAAGTGTAGTCCAGCCTGTGGTAGATTTTCTACTTCTAAAATCTTCCCCAGTTCCAGATGAAGTCAGACATCTGTACCCTGGGCATGTATGTTTCCCAAGGCACACAGCTGGGACACAACGTTATAGACGCAGTGCGAAGCCCCAGGGACGGAATGCCCTACTATTTCCAAGCTGTGCATATTACATTTTTCTTAGTGAGAATGAATAATAAACAGAGGTGGACTATTTAAGTCATGCCTTCCTTTATGCCAAAAAAAATCATCCTGGCATTTTGCAGAGACCATTCCCTTCATGACCGTTTTGTATGCTGTATCTGCCACTGTTTGCTATGGAAAAAGCAGTCCACTTGTTTCAAGATAATTCACTCAGCTTTGAGTAAACACTGGACACTGAAGCAGAGCCCCACTCTGCAAATGGAATGCAAAGCTATTTCAGTCAGGGAGAGAGACTTGTGATGACTAAGAGACTCTTGAAAAAAAAAAAAAAAAAGAAAGCCTTTCTAGATGGCATTTCACGGACTGAAGGCAGAGCTCAATGGCAAAACATCCTTATAGTACATGGAAGGCCAGAGGTTCAAACCCCAGCACTGCAAAATGAATACAAATTTTAGTATCTCAAAACCAGCTAGCACTGTGGCTAGCGTTGCCAGGTGAGTCCTGTTTAATGTACACGGGACACACTGGGAAACTGTAAGATATGACTTCTGAGTAGTTACCTATATAGCTATATTGTGTGCAGGTGCAGGGAGATACTTTGCCGTGGCAGAATACAAGTCACCTGGACTGATGCCAACAGTATCTGCACCCTTTTGTGGTGTTTCAGCCTGCTTTTCCAATGACATATGAGAGCAAAGACAGCTGCATGGCTTATTGTTTCGTGACACTTGACAGAGAAAATCCAATGAACCTGACCATAAGGTAATAAAAAGAAAGAAAAAAGAAAAAAGAAATTCCTTGGTTTCACTGGGCTCTTTAAGGCTTGTTTACTCCATTTTTCTCCTTTACTGTCCTCCTCTCCTTCTGACCTCTTCAGAGGAGAGAGGCATTGTTACATCCATCTAAACATCCATCTACACATCTCCTTTGCAGTGAACTGTCATTTCCTTTTGAGCAGAATCATAATGAAAGTTGCTGAACTATTGGCTAATACTCAGCTATTTAAATTCTTTCAGCAGAGGTCAATGACGAATCTTTAAAGAACATCGAGGAAATGGGTTTTTTTTTTTTTAGCATACATTTCTATTTTCAAAGAGCAGCTGCTTCTTTAATTGCTGTGGAGACAGAGAAAAGAGCTTATGTGTGTCAAGAAACCCCACTCATCCCTTTTCCTTGGCTGATGCCTCCTTTGATATTATCTTGGTCCTAATTTTGCATTAGAACTAACTGATCATTTCATCCCACTAACCACTGTAAGTCCACTGGTTACTACTGTTCATAGTCAAAACAATTAGTTATTGTCCATTATAAAAGTAAGACAGCTTGCATTAAGCCCTGGGTATATGGCTCTGCAGAGACACATAGCCAGAATCTATGATGGCTCCTCTACCACGAGTGCGAGACAGACGAACAAGTTCTTTCAGATAATTGCTGAAGCCTAGGTATCGCTAATGCAGCAACGGTTCTCAACCTGCTGGCCATTATCCCCTTGGAGGTTGGACGGCCCTTTCACAGGGGTCACCTAAGACCATTGGAAAACACAGATATTTACATTGAGATTCATAATAGTAGCAAAATGCAATTATGAAAGAAACAGCAAAAGTAATTTTATGGTTGGGGGCGGGAGGTGTTCACCCCCCCACACACATGAGGAACTGTATTAAAGGGCCCCAGCTCTAATGTGTGTGTGCTGTCATTGCAGGTCTCTGAATTCAATCCTTTGACGTTCACCAGCGTGATCGAGTGTGAAAAGCCAAACAATGACCTGAGTAGGTTTCGCGGCTGCATGTGAGTATCATGAATCTTTGAGAGCTTTTCTAATTTTCTTTTGTTAAACCATACACACACACACACACACACACACACACAGATTCATAACATGCTCTTGGATATCCTTTGCCATATACATCGTTTTTGACTGATCTTGGAACTAGTTTGTAAGAAGCTGTCAGCAGTGGGAACTTGTCCAAAGCACTGTATTATTGAGTGACTGAGTTTCCCTCTTGAGAGATTGAAGAACATGACACGAAGCTTATGGCAGTTGTACATGGCTTCAAAACACTAGATGTCAGAGGATATATATAGGCCAGGCGGGAAGAGCCTGGAGAGAAACGTATCCCTTCTTGTTCTTTCAGTCACTGGACAAGACTTTATTGATTACTTGCAGTATGCTGGTCCTAGCCAGTGCACTGACTATAAAGCGGTAACAGTTATTGCCTTCTTATTTATTTCTTCTAATTGGAATAAAAGAGATCGCTGTGTGCAATAGCTCAGCCGCCTCCCTTGTCCCTTAGCAGAAAGTCTGAAGGTGGATAAATGGCCTTGAGTGGCATTTGATGAAGCTGGGTCATGGGTATATGGAACACTGGAGGTCACTACACCATTTGGTCTGCATTTATGTTTGTTTGGAGATGTTCCAAATAATAGCAATATTATCAATGTGGGGGAAACGGTGGGTGAGGGCAGCACGTGTATGGAATTGCTGAACTGCATGGTAGAGCTGTGAGAAACTGTTCCATGGAGAATGAAACAGGTAGTCAGGATCTAAGGACACCATGGCATGCCGCTGGACCCTTTCTGTGAGAGCAGAACTCACAGCTTAGCTCCCTGAGCATCCACACGATGGCCCTGTCCGGTGCAGAGCAGTCTCCCCTCATAGATGGACTCCGGAAAGTGGGCCTTATCTCTAAGAATTCTGTGCAGGTCCCTGACTTGCTAATAGTAGCCGGCACTACAGCCTGTGCCTAACCCACGCACACAGGGACTCTGGAGTATAGTAGCCAAAGCAAAGTACATTTGAGACCTGGAGATGAACCAGCTACGTGCTGGACTTGCCTGGAAGTTCAGAACGTGGAAGTCATTAGATCAGCCCTTTAAGAAATCAACAAGGTGAATCTCCTAAAGGGAAGTGTCAATGCTCAATCCCCAGCCAATCTGCTGTGGGTTTTCTGCTCTTTGTTGACTCCTGGCCTAGCCTCTTCCGGCATGCATAATCAGCTGCTAGGAGTTCACACATGCAGCACCATCCCAGGTCCTCAGTGAATCCCCAGGTGAAGTCAGCTGCAGAGAACAGGTGCCAGGTGGTTAAGGAGTCTTGACGTCCCATAACTGTTAAAGGAGGTGAAGTTGGTCTCTAGGGAACATGTTCTACGTACTTTTTCCCCTTGGGATAATTTCATGTGGCCAATTTGACAGAAAAGGAATAGAGGGTAGATCCTTCCCCAAATGCTTTTGCCCTAGCCTTTGGGCTGTCTTTCCTTTACCTCCTGCTGAGTCCTGAAGAAGGCCTCATGGCCTTCATGGATAGGTGGATTTTCATATATTCATTGCCTGCTGTAGGGTGGGTCCATGCTAAAGAGGACTGAATCTCTCCTCAGCCACTTTCCATCCCTCCCCTGAGGCCCTTCAGGGAATTGCTACCTTTTGAGTCCTCACAAGAGTGCAGAGGGCAGATGGTAATGGGCATAATCTTAGGACACCCCCAAGTCACTGTGGACAGCTCATTTAATGCACAGAAGGTTTTCAGAATGCCAAGTGCCTGCTAAATATTGACCACTGTCATTCTGGCAACATCTTTTTACCGTCACTACTACAGGTAATTCAGAGCAACAGGTGAGATGTACCAGGAGACTACAGGTCTAGTCCTTAGGAGGGAGGTCAGTTCATAATGTGGCTAGAACCATCTGTCTGTGTTGTGTGTCTCAGAAAGAACTATAGAAGATAGGAAGGTGGGGTTTGCATTTTGCTGAGTTTGAGGAGATGGCAAATGCAGAATGACTGGTTGATGGTCAAATGTGGGTCAGCAATTGTGTGATCCTGTAAGTTGGTTACTTTACTGCAATGAAATAACCGAAGTTGGGTGCTTGTGGAGATGTTTATATAACAGTGTGAAGGCTGAAAGTACAGCATGGTTCAAACTCTGGGGAGGAACCCAAGCTACGTGTCTCCATGGTAGATGAACTCTCCCAGGGCAAAATGGGCCTCTTTACCAGTGCTCACTGTGGCTGGTTCTTTGGAGGCGGGCTGTAACACGAATAATAGAAAACTCAGTGACAGCTATTGAGGTTCAAGCTGAATATCAGAAAAGCAAAGCAACCAGCCACTAGCTCTCAGACCTAAATGGATGATGCTGTCTCCATGAATCCTCAGAGTGCAATGCAAACTACTCTGCTCTCCACCAAGCCTCAGACTGCAATCCTTTGAGTTCCTGTCTTCTCCCACCTTATATTCGTTTCTCCACCCAGTCATATCACCCCTGTCTCCAACTCTCTAGTGCTGGGATTAAAGGCGTGAGCTCTGTTATTCTTTTGAATTGATTAATTCTCATGTAGCCCAAGGTGGTTCTTGGGCTGAGAGAGTTCCGTCTGCCTCTATCTCCTGAGTCCTGGGATTAAAGGTGTGTACCACCACTGCCTGGCCTCTATGGTTTGTGGATGGCTTTGCATTCTGAACCCTTGGGCAAGCTTTATTAAATCATAACACAATCACCAAAGTGGGCTGTAGGAAGCATCATCCTAGAATCTTTTCTTGCAACTTTGAGACGCTGCAGACTGAGAAAGTCTACCTCAGCCAGTGCAGGCTGAATCTGTCCGTGGGAATAGTACAAAGATTGGGCATGGGTGCAGGTAAGCTGATATCACCAGGGGAACCAGTTGAAGGGTGTATGTGTATGCTTGGCAGGAGCAGGTCTGGTCCTTTTCCAAAGAAGAGAAGCCTGAGCCTACCATAGTCCTGTTACTTATATCTGTAGCTAGCTCAGAAAATCCATCAGCAACAAGACCTGTGCACTGGTCTGGGACTCAGGTACTCCTGTTATCTTCCCAGGGTGGCCTCCCACCAGCATCTATGAGATAGACGCTTCTATCCAGGGAGCCATGGGTTACCTCCAATCCCGCTACTATGCATGCCTGCAGAGTTTGCTCTTTTATGGGCCAGCTAATCCAAACTCAGCTCTGTAGTCATTATTACTCACAAAATGTGGATCATGGTTTTAGCTCCCAATCCCTTACCAGAGCTGGTAGTTGTGGGAACATTGTTCTGCATTTCTGAGCTCTTGTCTAATTATGTAGATAACGTTATTGTTCCTTAAGCCTTGGGTTGACTTGAAAGAGCGTATGTAAAGTGCCACATGATTTAGAAGCCATTGCATAGAAAGGGTGGCATTTGCCTCAGTGTGTGATTCCATTGCCAGGAAATACAGGACTATCTGTAGAGACAGTAGGAATCAGAGGTTATCAGGGCTTGGGGAAAGCAGTATAGCCTAGGCAGGGGAATGACTGGCCACGGTACAATGTTTCTTTGTGGGTGGAGGAAACATTTTTGAATTATTTGCTGGTGATTTCATAGCTCTGAGTCTATAAGGACTGAGCTTTGTACTTTAAATGAGTGGATATTGCGGTACATGAAATACTTTAAGGTTAAGCATCATAATTCAAGTGCACTTTAGTGCACCATGCTCTTTAAATCAGTCCCTACAGTTAAGCCCTAATGAGATTCTCCGAAGCTGAAAATACCAGCATTCAACAGCACATTCAGCTATTTCCAAAGTTCTCGCATGGAGTCGGGCTAAGCCTTGCCTTTCCACATGAACAGAGAAATCTGGCCCAGGCAACCTCTGTTCAGCTATGTTCAGCCAACTTCATAGCATGTGAATTTTTTGGGGGGTGTTATGTGTATGTGTATGTGGGGTACCCACAGAGCCCAAAAGGTATCAGATCCTTTGGAACGGAATCATGGGCAGTTTCAAGCAGCCTTGACATGTTCTGGAAACAAGCTGCGGTTCTCTAGAAAAGTGGTAAGCAAGCTTAACCACCTAACCGCCTCCTCAGCCCCCACATGCGATGATCTTTGAGACTATAATCCAGTTGAATATTTACACTTTCCACAAAGGATAAAGAGATTGGGTGTCTGGTTGATTGTCTGATACAAAATTCATTTCACACCATAACGCTAATGTCTTGCTTCTCCATTCAGATCTTTCCCTATTTGCTTCTATATTTGGGCGCTTTGATGTTGGATGCATTTATAGAGGCTACATAGTCCTGTTTTGTTGCTTTTAAAAATACAATAGAGTTTTTGTTTGCATGTTTGTGTCTTGGGCAATTTTTTTGCCTCAAGCCTGTTTGTTCCCTGCAAGTGTAGCTAGCTATTCTGCTCTCTGTTGCTCTCCTTGCTGCCAAGTAAGAATCCACAGAGCTGCCCTTCCTGCTTGTCATGGAGCTGGATACAACCTCACAGCACCTGGGTGGTTGCTGGATGCCCCTGGGAAATGCAGACTGCCTAGTTGGGTAGCTGCCTCACCCTCTCGGATGACCAGTACAGGGACCGTTAACACCTCACATCTATTGCTGTAAGAGACACCATGACCAAGGCAACTTATAAGAAATCACTTAATTGGGACTTGCTTACAGGCTTAGAAAGTTGTCTGTTTCTATCATGGGGGGAGTGAGGTGACAGACAGCACTGCAGCAGGAGCTAAGGGCTGGCATCCAGATCTTCAGGCAGGAGGCAGAAAGAGTGAGAGCACATACTTCCTCCAGCCAGGTCCAGCAATTGGGGATGAAGCCCATAGGAGCCATTCTCATTCAGAGCACCACAGCCCCATGAGACAGAGCAGCAGGATCGTTACTAACAATTGAACCAATTTCAATTCCTTATCCTATCCCAGCTAGTGATGAGAGTGAGATTTACGTGAAACATGTCCACAAGCTTCAGTGGAATTGAGCAAACCTTAAGGTGAACTGTAATCATATCAGCTACATTCATTTTCCTTAATAGATATAATCGTCCCTCCAGAAAATGGAGCAGTGGCAATTCTCACATGTATTTAAATCACACAAACAAAAACCTGACCCATGTATTATAGCAAAGAAAAGTATGCAGTCCCAGACATTACCTGTCAGTTATCTGTCAATCATTCAATCCTTCTCGCCTGTGCCAGTCAGTGTGCTTGTAGGAGCCGATGGAGCTCTCAGATTTATGGAAGGAAGAGTACAGTTATCTGCACAGGGATGGAGGGGGCCTAGGAACCTGTAAGGCATGGTATGGGTACTGGATCAAAAGCAGTTGTATTGTCACCATGACAAGGTCCATGGACTCAAGAGCAGGGGTGGCCACTAGGTGGAATTCTGCATGGTCAAGGGACAAAGTCAGTCAGTGCTCCCTGACCAAGGAGACACAGGAAGTTGACTCCCTAGCCTCTGTTGCTTCCATCCGCTCCTCTGGCATCCTTCCCAATTCCCATCCAGTAGACCCAGCCCAAAGCAAGACTGGCGCATTTACCAAGTGCTGAGGGGGACAACAGGGTAGAGAATGTAAGAAGACGTGAGGATCCCGGCTTGGGGCCTGGACGCTTAGCAGAGAGGATGTACATGGAGGCTGTAAATTCAAGCCCACACTGTAAAAGAGCCCTCCTTTATGCCAAAACCAGCACAAAGAAGGGAGGAAGGACGGTGTTCATGCATACTCACAGGTGGATGCGTGTCCTGACACGGGGATGACAAAGCCAGAAAGGATCCTGCAGAGAAAACCCGAATCGGGGCCAGTGTTTAAACAGGGTAACAAAAAGGCTTCGGGTTACAAAATTTATAGTATTTTGTGTTTTTTTGTTCTGTTTTGTTTTGTTTATTGTTGTTGTTGTTGTTTTGTTTTCTGTATTGCTTTGAACCCTGTCCTGGAACTAGCTCTGTAGACCAGGCTGGCCTTGAACTCACAGAGATCCACCTGCCTCTGCCTCCCAAGTGCTGGGATTTTTGTAATGAAATATAATATAATACTGAGTATAATATAATACTTTTGTATCTCATCACCAAGGTGAGATACAAAAGCAAGACGGGAGTCCAGATTATAGGTTTATGGGCAGGTTGGAAAAGAGCTAGAGCAGGCCAGAATAGATTGACCCGAGGGAAGGAGTTGACTCAAAGCCTGCTCAAGCCGCTGCTCCTTGCTCTGCAGAGCATGGTGGGTATTGCCTGAGCATCACGGCCTTGTCCCCCTGTGTCTGTGCAACTGAGTGGCTTTCCACCCCCATGGCTGGTCCTTGTCACCATGAATGTGGCAGGAGTGCTCACCTTTCCTCATGCACGGCACTCAGATGAACGCTCCCCACAGCAAGAGAGAGTTAGAGTTGGAGAGAGAAGAGCTGAGTCAGACATTGAGCTGCTGAGCACTGCTGTTTCTCAACATCACCTGATCTTATCAGTGGGTCCTTCAGAAAGTTTCACTTCTGGAGTTTTCATTTAGAAGCGCATATTTAGACAAGTCATGAAGCCTGGGGACTTGAACTAGATAAGTATATCCCAGTAGATTAAATGTTAAGGGATGCGTTTGATTGCCAAGGACAGAGAACTGCAGAAGGGCACAATTGAAGACAGAGTTTACTTGCTCAGTCTGGAGTCTGCAAGGCTGAGGCCAAGCTGTTGGTAGGTTGATTTTGTTCAGTCTTTCTCTGTTTGGCTTGTGGCTGGCCACTCTGTATCTTCCTGTTGCTCTCTCTCTCTCTCTCTCTCTCTCTCTCTCTCTCTCTCTTCTCTCTGTGTGTGTGTGTGTCCCTTTTAGAAGGTCACCAGTCAGATTGGAAACTGTCCTAATGACCTCATTTAACCTGCTTTTTCTTCTTCTTCTTTCTTTCTTTCTTTCTTTTTTTCTTTCTTTCTTTCTTTCTTTCTTCCTTTCTTTCCTTCAAGATGTATTTATTATGTATATAGTGTTCTGCCTGTATGTATACCTGCAGGCCAGAAGAGGGCACCAGATTTCATTATAGATGGTTGTGAGCTACCAGGCGGTTGCTGGGAATTGAACTCAGGACCTCTGGAAGAGCAGCCAGTGCTCTTAACCTCCTAGCCATCTCACCAGCCCCTAATTACTTCCTTAAAGACCCTATCATAGCTTGAGGTTCTAGAGACTGAGACGTCAACACGTGGATTCTAGTAACGACATAGTTGGGCCTATAACCAAAAAGCAGGTGCCGATGGCAACTTGGTGGGCTTTTCTGGATCTACACAGCATGTATCACTCATGGATTTAAACACACTTCAGATTAAATCTGTTAATATCTTAATTACTTTATAAAAATGGATGTGAAATGTTACTAAAATTAGGGTTGAAGAGGTGGCTCATTGAGTAAGAGAACTTGTGAAACATGAGGATCTGAATTCAAATCCCCAGCACCCATGTAAAACTCAGGGGCGGTCACCATACCCAAAGCACTGTTGCTGGAGGCAGAGGCTGGGAACATGAACAGAAGGATAGCTGCATTTGCTGGCCATTCAGCCTGGCTGAAAGAAATAACAAGCACTAGGTTCAGTGACAGACCCTGCGTCAAGGAAATAAGACAGAGTGACAGAGCAGGATACCCGATGGCTTCCTCTGACCTCTGTGTTAGCACGCATGCATATGTCACATGCACACACATTCACTGTTGCCAAAATTAATAACCGTCCTTTCTCAAGGCCTGTGTGTTTTGTGATAATACAAGGCACTGGACAGTGTTAATGTTTCTGGCAGAGTAGATGTGCCAGCAATCACCTAGCAGGGCTGGCTATCCTTGCCATCTTAACAAATCTGCCCCCTGACTACAGAGTCGTCAGTCCCTGTGCAGCCAGTCCCCATGCAAAGTAGATAAATAGCAGCTTTGGGGCTTCCATGTACCTGGTTGCTAATCGAGCAGCTCCCTCTCAGCTGCTGTGCAGACCCATCGTTCCCTGTCCAGCAGCCGAGTCTCCTTGGGTCCTTCCAGAAGGTCTTGTGCAGCCATATGACATGCTATGCTCCATGTTCCCCCACAGCATCCACAGCAATGGGGAGAAGGCTGGGCTGCATAAGGCAAACCTGCTGCTTCGAGGGTGTACCATCAGGAACACAGAAGCCGTGGCTGGCATTGTCGTCTACGCAGGTAGGCAGAAGCCGTGGCTGGCATTGTCGTCTACGCAGGTAGGCAGAAGCCGTGGCTGGCATTGTCGTCTACGCAGGTAGGCACAGGCTAAACCTGAGACCGTGTATTTCCGCACTGTGACACTGCTCCTTAGTATTTCTTCCTCATTTCAGTCCCATCCTAAGAGTTGTGTATACCCAATGTAGAAAATTGGGGAATTTAGGACAACAGACCCCCCCCAAAAAAAATGTTCAGACAAGGGTTGTTCTAATGGTACCTCAACCCAATAGTTTTTCGGTGTTTTGTTTTTTCTCTTGCATTTTACCATATTTCTTTCCATTCATCTCACAGCTGCTATAAGGGTCTATTCATTCTGCATCCCATTTGACCAGTTCTTAGAGAGCTGTAGTTCAGCATAGTTTGTTTGTGGGGCGAGTCATTGTACCCCATCTTCAGGAGATGATTGGTTCTCCATACCCCTCCGCCCTCCTCTCCAGGACATGAAACCAAAGCCCTGCTGAACAATAGTGGGCCCCGCTACAAGCGCAGCCAGCTTGAGAGGCAGATGAACTGTGATGTCCTCTGGTGTGTCCTTCTCCTCGTTTGTATGTCTCTGTTTTCAGCCGTTGGTAAGTCTCCTAAGATGAGTCCCCAGGGAGGTAGGCTGCTGGACAGTCTGCAGGCAAGCTTGGGGGTGACTATCCTGACTCCACCAGACCCAGCATCTTAGGGGTCAAATGCACCATTTGTCTCTGAGTTGGATCCCAGGAGTGTCTGCATCAGCATCTGTATGACCATACTGAGGTGAATGAGCTTTGCAGAGTAATAATGCCCCTTTCCAAATTTAAGACTGATTGGATGGGATGATGAATTCACCACCGTGGTAGTAATGAGTCCTGTGAGGAGTCAGCAGTAGCGATGAACCAAGGTAACGACAGGAGAGGCACACATACACCAGTGTAACTGGATAAAAAGAGAGAACAACTATCTGTGTCTCCGAAAAGGGGGCCAAAGTTTGCATGAGCTTTGCAGAGGGCCCAGCCCTTGACTTCCACCTTGTCCTCTGATACAGCTGTCAGCATGTATCAGATAGGTATAACACGGCCTTGAAGCATGGTCTCGGGTGATTAAAGACAGAGCCGCGTAGAACACCAAAAGATCTCTGTAACCAGAGAGGTGTGGGACTCAATTTAGGAAGAACCATACATAACCCTTGACTTCTCAGAATCTGTAACATGAGAAAGTTGGACTCTGAGAAGTGACCATGTGGGCAGTATTGAGGTCCTACTGTTTGTTTGTTTGTTTGTTTGTTTATTTATTTATTTATTTATTTATTTATTTATTCATTCATTCATTCATCCATTTATTTAATTTTAAGCCAAGCAGCTCATGACTGTTTTTGTGGCACCCAGATGGTGAAATCCTTCTCTCAGCACACACACATGATGACCAGTGGTGCCTGCCATTCAGCATCATCAGCAGGAAAACTTCAGGGTGTGGTTGGTGGGTTTTTGATATGTTGTTCAAGATGGCCTAGCATGTTTGATCCTACTACCGTAGCTTCCCAAGTGACATGATTACAGGCATGTGGGTCCCACACACAGTTTAAGACATCCCCAGTGTGAGCAGAAACATGAAGTGTGCACTTTTTCCAGCCATCTACCCCTGGGTCCAAGAATTCTATGTGATATATATATATATATATATATATATATATATATATATATATATATATATATATGTATATGTATATGTATTTCCTTCCATGGCAAAAAAAAGCTGACAAACCCAACGACAATCTTACTTTTGTCTTAATTTTCCCAAGCAGCATGCTTTCTTTCCTGTCAGATGAATGATGCCTCTCTTTGAACATGCACAGGACATGGATTGTGGGTACGGCGCTATCAAGAGAAGGAGGCGTTGTTTGATGTTCCGGAGGCGGATGGCAGCTCTCTATCCCCAGCCACGGCTGCAGTATACTCGTTTTTGACAATGATAATAGTTCTTCAGGTACTAAGCACTGTGTGGTAATTACTTTACTCTCCTCCGGTGAATTTGAAAGCCTTGCTGAGGATTCCTCGTCTTGAAGAATCAGCAATGAATGTTGCCTTTTATCCTCTATTTGCAGGATGTTTCTTTGGTGACTTTCAAGTTGATGCTCTCCTTTGCTTTTCTTAAAAATGATGCTTGAGGGTTGTGTTGGGTTTTTGTCAGTGTTTCCTTGCTTTTCTATTATTACTATTGCTGCTCTTGTTACTATTACTAGCACCATCATTATTATTATCCCGTGATTGAAAAAGGGCCTCACACATGCTAGGCAAAATTGGACTATCGCCTTCATTCTGTTTACTGTTCTAAAAAAGAAGTTCTACCCGGGAGTAATTTTCAGATTTACGGGAAAATTTTCCGACATTAATGGAGAACGTTCACACGCACCTCTGGCCCTATTTCCCAGACACAAGTGTGTTCTATTGATGTAGTACTCCATAAAAACTAGGAAAGCATGCTGAATGCTTTCCTGTGAGCCAAATCCCAACTACTTCATTCACAGCTTCCGTGAGGATGAGCCGTCCTCCCAGGATTCATTATGATGATGCTGCATATGCCAGCATTTGTTTCAGTAGCAGCAGTAAGCATTCACACACCTCCCCTTCTGTAACCGAAAGGCAGCACCCAGAAAGGTCTGTTACAGAGTAAGGACAGTCCCAGATCTCTAAGGGGCAGTGCCAGTCACCACTCACCCCTCTGAGATCAGAGTAACTGGAGGATATGTCCAGCCTCTCCTGAGATAACCCTGACTTTTATCACAACTGCTTTCTACAGTGGGAAAACAGTCTCATTTAACATTCCAAATTAGTCTTTTCTGTAAATGCAAATTTTCTTCTAGCCTTGAGTTAGGATAATAGTTGGTGCCTTATTAGCATAATTAACTTACCAAGAGAACCCAGTTAGTCTGAATATGATATTCTGGGCTCATAAATATTAGTTCAGTTCTGTGACTCTGCAAATAAAAACATTCATTTCCAGAAGGCTGGTCTTGAATGATCAAACCACAACTGGATATTTTTATCAAGCCATCTTCCCTTTGCTCTCTATTGCACAAGATCACAGAAAAATTGTCCTGCAACATAAAACCAGCCTCTGAAACAACTGTTTGCATTTCATGGCTGCCCCCTAGACTGTGGGTGCATCCTTGGTGATCACTGGGGCCCAGGGGAGACATGAGGGAGAATGCTGCTGTAGAGGTGACTTTGCTCACGAGGACTCTGACTGTGCCTGTTCTCTTCTCTTCTCTCTTTCCTTTCCTAGCCCCTCTCAAGCACAACTTAGTCTCCAGGCCATCGTTATCCTTCCAGACATAGGAGTGGATTTCCGCTCTTCAATTGCACCAGCCTAGGCTGTTCTAGCTTAAACTCTTCTTTGCCAGTATTCTAATCCTTTTCCAATAGTGACTTTAAGCCAACCCATTTAAGCTCTTAAAGGTACAGTACAGTTCCTGCTTCCTTGGTTATTTGTCATCTGAGTTGATTGGATTAACGCCATTCCTCCCTAGTTCCCTTTGTCATTCATCCTGTGTGCCTGCCTTCTAGGTTTTGATCCCGATTTCCTTGTATGTTTCCATCGAAATTGTCAAGGTGTGCCAAGTATATTTCATTAACCAAGATATAGAACTATATGATGAAGAGACAGATTCACAACTGCAGTGCCGAGCTCTGAACATCACAGAAGACTTGGGGCAGATACAATACATCTTCTCAGACAAAACCGGCACTCTTACTGAGAACAAGATGGTCTTTCGAAGATGCACGGTGTCTGGCATAGAATATTCTCACGATGCCAATGGTGAGTATGAGGACAGAGGCCTTCCTTAAAAACCTGCCCTGTCCAACGCTGCATGGGCAGGAGGAACTGTCCACAAAGATACAGGACTTTCCGGTTTTCAAGGGAGGATAAATCCTCGGCTATCACTTGGGAGTCCTGTGCTATTTATAGGCTGAGCTGACATTGCCCTGCTCTATGCGGTGTCTGGAATGATTCGCATCTGTTTTGGCAAGCACAGCAGCCAGGCAGAGAACCCTTGAGGTGCTAGTTCTTGCAGTGGCTTTATTCTGTCCCACAGAGGGACAGAGAGATTTCTCTGTTGTCACTCATCTATCATCCAGCTATAAGCTGAAAATTCTCAGATGGGCACTGTGTACTTTACGCTGCACTCTTAGCCTCGGAACATAATGTCCATTGGAGCCTGAGAGAAATGAGTCTCTTCACTTCTGGTTACTCAGGCAGCCCCGCCTCCTGCCTGCCCTTTCCTTATCCTTTGCTGCCTCCTTCCTTGCTAAAGGAAGGCTCAGGGAAAGCCATCGGCTTCCTGGGCCCCTTGCCAATAGAAGAGGCAAATGAAGGTGCCTGCACTACAGCCATATTGCTAGAGCAATAGCAGCTTTAAAGCCCCCTTGCTTTGCAAACAGAATCCGCTTCTTTCCAATAAGAACAACAAAGAAACACACAGTGCCAAAGAGAATGGAGGGTGAAATGGGGGAAGGCAGAGAATGACCACATCTGTATCTACTGAGATATCTCTCCAGAACCTAAGAATTACCTTAGTGGCCACTGTCTTCATCTGTACACAGTATAACAGAAGGCTTAGGAATCTACCTACTGGTTAACATTTTATTTGCACCCCAAATAAACTGCTAGTGGTATTTTCCATGCCTTTACCCATCTACCCTGTCTGCTTTTCTAACCTCATTCCCCTGTCTGTGCCTCACATTCTACCCCTCTTGCTTCCCTGTGCCCTTCCCAAGTGCTCAGCTTTGTGACTGAAGTGTATTCCCAGGCATTGTGTTTGCAGCAGCCTATATATAGAGCAAGGACTCCGTTTCACAGACAAGAACAGATTTGAGATCTCTTGCACAATAATGCCTTAAATCAATGCTGATGTTTCGTCTTGCTGAGGTGATGGGTATATTAATTAGCTTCATGCACATGTATAACACATTTTATATGTATATCAGAACAAAAATCTCTACCCTGTAGATATGTACAGTTAAGATTTGTCAATCAAAGATAATTTTAATAGCACAGTTAATGAAATAATGTTGGGATTTGAGACTCCATGGGACAGACTCACAGATTTAACAGAAGCCAAATGCTATGATGAGGCTAACGGGTAAAGCATTTGAGGAATGAAATAGTGTTTGTGTATCTTCAGGACATGATGTGCATAAGTGCCAGCCCTGGATAAATATCATCTTCAGTTGGTTCAGCCCACGGTTCACACTTGCTTTGAATACAAATCTGAACAATGGCTCACATGTCAGAGACAGCCACAGAGACTCTGGGCGTATCCCCTCACTACATGGCCTGATAACCTATTAGTAGCTGACTACATGCCTAAGTCAAGGCTTCTCTGAGGTCTCAGAAGTCAGAAGTGGCCTCAGCCCACAGTACGGCAGCCGTGGCTTCTGCCTGGCTCCACAGTCTCAGAGGGAAGGAGGAGGCTGAAGGGTTACATGTTGTCCCTCTCTGGGCTGGAACCAACTCAATACACAATGCTAGAAAGTGGGCACAATTAGATGCCCAGGATTTCGCTCCTCCCTGCCATCCAGCTAGCACACTGGGACTTATGTCACCAGGGAACAGATGGGATGTTTGGCACCCTGCTATCGAGAAGTACTCAGCCTGATGACAGTGGGCAGGTGACTTCTTCTTGTCCCTGTTTTTCTCAGCTCTGACAAAAGGCCTGGTGATTAATAGACAAGAGTTGCTCTCATAGCTGACTAATACCATGGGCATCTCTCAGAAGTTTCCTGATACTACACTGCCCAAATGCTTCTTCCGAGTGCCGGGCTAGCACTTGCACTTCTGGTTAAATACTCAGTTTGAAGTTGTAATCCTGAATAGGGTTCCTTATTGCTCACCCATGACTCAGAGAGTTATCCTAACCTGGCAAACCTAGGAAGATTTATTCAGAGTCACTGGCAAGAGCCAGTGGTGTAAGCACTTCCTCATGCCTTCTTTTCAAGCATCTGTGTAAGATGTGTGGGGATCCTACTGGGCAGTGACTCTCAAAGACTCAAGCTTAGGGCCATAGTCATGATTCCCTTGTAAAGAGACCCACTGGCAGGGGCCAGCCCTGACTACATGCAGCCAGCCTGTGCAATCTCAAGAAAGTGAACATTGCACCCCACAATCCAGTGGTTTATGTAGAAATCTCCCTATCCCACATGGCCATAGGCAAGGCACCTATACATGGAGAGTGCTTCACTGTCTTGAAGGCTCCAGTGAGGCAGGCCACCCCAGGGCAGGCTGCAGTCTGCCCTTCCTATTACCAGATCAAAACATACCTAAGCTATACTGGAAGAGAGGGCCAATTAGAAGTCCAAGCCTGCTTGACTATGCTACTGCAGCCACTGTGCCATACTCAACAGGACCCGAGCTTTAGAATCCCTTGGATCCGGGTGCCAACTTCACTTTCCTTTTCCTGTGTTGTATGACCATAACACGTCCTTAAATTCTCGGACCTGACACTTGGTTCTCTACCTGTGAAAGATTCTGTCACTAGACACTACAGTAATACTGGGCGGTGGTGGTGCATGACTTTCATCCCGGCATTTGGGAGGCAGAAGCAGCCAGATCTCTGTGAGTTTGTGGCCAGTCTGATCTACAAAGTGAGTTCCAGGATAGCCAGGGCAATTACACAGAGAAAGTCTGTCTCTCAAAATCAAAAAGCAAACAAACAAATACTACAATGAAGTCAACAGGTTCTACTGCCTTCAGCTTTACCCACTCAGTGTGTTACTGGAGATCGCAGGTAAGTAGGGATGTTGTAAGCACTTTCTTAAGCCCTTTGTTAGTGTGAAATACTCACTAAATGCAGCCTTGCCATTAGAAAGTGGGGATAGGGTGTCCTCTGGGACCTACAACATCCTTAGTTGACTGAGTCTGCTGCCATGATATCTTACATTGTGTCCCTTTTCCCTTAGCCCAACGATTGGCCAGGTACCAAGAGGCAGATTCAGAGGAGGAGGAATTGGTGCCCAAGGTGAGCTCCGTATCTCACCGTGGCAGCACTGGGAGCCATCAGAGCATCCGCATCATTCACAGGAACCAAAGTATCAAATGCCACCGGCGAACAGGCAGTCGGGCTGAGGCCAAGAGAGTCAGCATGCTGTCTAAGCACACTGCCTTCAGCAGCCCCATGGTAAGTTCTGGCAGTGTGTGGCTTTCCTGGTGGGATGGCAGCTTAGCATCCAGCTTTCTTCCCACCATCCACTGTCTCTGATAATCAAAGTTCTCCTTCAAATCGTACAAATAAGCTCAGGCTTGGCTGTGCTCCACGAGCAGAAGCTCTCCGGCCAAGCCCTCTCTCTACCATTGTGTCGTTCCTGAAATCCTTATCCAATCTCTTTGCCATGGTGTCTGCTTCTGGGTGATTGCCAGGTGAGCCATCTAAAGAGGGTGACAAAGAGGAGGCCTAGCCAAATGAAATGAACAAAACATCCGAACAAGATGACATGTGTGAAAAGGCAGAGCCAATTACCTGCCCCATAAAGTTTTAATTAGATGAGCACAAAGCAAATTTCTCTCTTGTCTTATCAGTGGCTAATGTGTTTGTAGGCCACTGTCATTAGGCGGAAAAATTTCAAGAAGTAGGTAACAGGCCCTGAAAAGATCCATTGACTTCTGCCAATGTTTTAAGAACAGAGAGAAAATAATTTTGTGCCCACTTGAGTTGTCTCATTCTTTTAAGACTTTCTAGATGCACACAGAAGCTACTACCATTTAAGTACAGCTATCTAGACTTGTGGATGTTAATCTTTGGGTTCATATTTGTCATGTGGAAAGAGAGGCTCTGGGAGGCAAATACACATTGGAACATATTTTCCTTCCAGCATTCTGCAATATATATCAAAAGGACGTGACTGTTCAAGCTTTCTGACTTAGCACTTAAGTCATTCAGTCATCAGTTACTACAACAAGTTTACAAATATGTTGTGTATGCCATCGGATTGGTCAATGTTAAATATCTAGTGAGAAAGGATACCCAAATAATTATGTCCATTCACTTTGAGGATGGTTTTAAAAATATGTTCTCATATAATCTTAAGCTCTGGAAAAGTTCTCATGATAGGCTTTGATAGAAAATTGTCATTTTACTGTCAATTTTCATATAAAACATTGATTATATAAAATATTTTAATTATTTAAATGTAAAGATATGAGATCTCAAGGAGATGTAGAAACATGGTTTTTCAAAAGACTGCTTGGGGTTTTCTAGACTGATGGTATATCTTATTTTTATCTTGTAAGAAGTATATCCACGTGTAATGATAATGTGTTTATTTCAATATGTAAGTGTTGTACACAGTTGTAGTTACATATAATGTAATTGTAAGATAATGTGTCTATAGTATGATAGAATTCTGTGCATTCCCTGTAGTACATTCAAGTCTATGTAAATGGTTAAGTACCAAAGCACTTGACAGGTTACTGGGTTGAACTCACTGTGCAGCTCTATTTTCTTTCAGGAGAAAGACATTACGCCTGACCCCAAGCTGTTGGAGAAGGTGAGCGAGTGTGACAGGTACCTGGCCTTTGCAAGGCACCAGGACCACCCGCTGGCCCACCTCTCACCAGAGCTTTCGGACATTTTTGACTTCTTCATCGCACTTACCATCTGCAATACAGTAGTTGTCACGTCACCAGACCAGCCACGACAAAAGGTAAGTTCTGTGATGTCCCCGAGACACCAAAGTGTCCTTGACTCTCTCTCTCTCTCTGAGGCCTGCACTGTGACTCTTGGCTGAAGGAAGTAAGCATGCTTCCCTTAACTGCAGCAAGCAGCAGCAGCTCATGGGTGGTGTCTCAGGCTTGCATAGGGGATGAAGCAGCCATCAGTTTGCAGTGTGAGGAAAGTTTGTCAGATACCTCTTGAACCCAGAACAGATGGGGTGTACACACACGCTGTGAAGACCTAGCCTTGGCAAGGGGGGATGTAAACACATGACTTTGAGGCGTCCCAATTACCCCGGCACTTCAGAACCTCTTGGCAGGGGCAGAAGGATGGCCGTCCAAAGTGACTTATCCAGAGTGCCTCAGGCATCCAGATCCACACAAGAGGGATGGTAAAGATAGCTGGGGCACAGATTCTGGGACAAGATTTTTGAACTTTTCATTCCTGACTCGAAGCTTTAGACATGTTATTCTCATCATCACTGTGCTTGGAAATGTCATCTGGGCAGTGGTGGGGATTTATGGGAAGCTCTCAGAGTCAAGTTTTGGTACACAGAAGGTAGTCACTTATCATCGTCCCCCAAGGTGAAGCGGACAAGAGCGATTCCGTCAGAGGTTACTTAGGCTTTTAGAAACGGCAGTACCCAAGTTGGGTGTGCTTTGGTCCAGCATTAAGATTCTTTCTGGAGAAAGGAGGTTTATATGAAAAGGGCTCCTTTGTAACACAAGTGTCCCTCTGAGAACCGTGCTCCTGAGTCAGGCTGCTTAATGGATGCCCGTGAGCCTGTTGTTCGTATCAGGTAACAAATGGATGGAAATGTGTTGTTCAGGGCTGAGTGTGTTCCCCCAACCTTCCTGCCACCAGCCTTCTGACTCAGCTCTTCCTTCAGCCCCCACTAAAGGAACCACTGCTGTGTTACACAGGGTAAGTAAGGTAGACCAGCGCTCCTACTGTGGCAGTGTATCAGAAAGCATTTGCCACTTAGCTGTGCTCTTAATTCTCACTGCTCCCATCTGGTGAGGACCCAAAGGACCTGGACGGTCCCAAGTGGGCAGTTCTGTGCAATTCAGACCGCAAGTGTGTACTGCCAGTTCTGAGCAGAAGCTGTTTCCCACTATGGTACAAGCTTCCTAAGCATCCCTTACCTGGCCTTGTGAACTTTCATCACCAAACATTAAAGCCTGCTGTCATGTACATCATCCCTGGAGGGCTGAATGTTTCCTAGGTAACCCTCTGCCTGAGAGATAAAAGCAATGTAGCAGGTGTTAAATAAGCAAGAGACTCCAAGACAACTATGGCATGTTTTGAAAGTCGTGTGTGCCGTCATTTCCACAGAGGGAACAGAATATTTAATCACCCACCTTTGAACTACAAATGAACATGTTTCTGGATGCAGATGCGTTTCTGTTCCTGCACCTGGGGTGGGGGCAGGAAGCGCCACCTTCAGGAGCATTTGGAGCCGGCAGGTGCTGTGTGGTGATGCCTATCCCCCCGTTTAGATATATAATATGTTCAGTCATTCTAATGGGCATGGAGTATGGTTCCGTGGAGGAAATTAGGCTTAGCATGGGTGAGGTCCTGGACTCAGGCCCCAGAACCAAAGAATCAAATGAAAATAGAGACACTCTAGTATCAAAGGGAAAATGTTCTTGCCATATTTTAGGCCTGTGTCTCACTTTTCCTGTCACCTGGCTTAGCTGGAAATTACTATTAGTAATTCACAACTTTGGTCCCCGAGGGTCAGTTGTAAAATTTTAGGACTGTTTACAGTTCATTTTTGGGTCATTTCAACATTTGCCCCACCCCACCCCCATCTTGTTTGCTCTGTCTTTATTATTATTCTTTCTTTGAGAATTCCTTACTACAATGTATTTTTATTATATTAACCCCTTTTTCCAGCTCCTTCCAGACCCACTCCAGTTCCCCACTCACTCAATTTTTGTATGTCTTTCCCCTATCCCGTGTTTAAAAGCTGGTCAAGTACAGTTTGCACTGCCCATGTACTCGTGGAGGTATGGCCATCACTGGCGCCTGGTCAACTTAGCAGGGGCCACACCCTTAAAAGTGACTTTCCCTTGCCTCTCTAGGAAGCTATCATTTGCCAACAGCTCCTTAGCTAGGAGTAGGACTCCATGCCTCCTTCCGCCATGCTAGGATTTGGTCTGACTGGAGCTCACGTGTTTTTTGGTTTTCTGTTATTTTGACATTTTCTTTTAAGTGTGACTTCAATGCTGTTATTAACCTTTTGAGCCTTTAACAATATTGTGTGTGATTTCTCTTTCTTTTCTAATTTATCCTTGTTAATTTTTTTTTTTAGTGATTTGGATTATGAATCAGTTTATTAATTTGCTGAGAAAGATCCTTTAGGATTTAGACATGTGACTCACATACGAACATTTCTAAGGACACAGGTCAAAAGAATAGTCTCTTAAGTAGTCAAAACGTGGATTTGTGATTATCCTCCCTTAATCTTCCAAATACTGGGATTACAGGTTTGGCCCACCACGCTAGTCCTTAAGTGGATTTTTAATTGAGGTACAGGTGGAGGTGTTAGACAGGCCGAATTTTCAATTTTGTGTCAGGCATCAGAGAGCCACTTGCTCCTGTAGGGGCAAGCAGGAAGAGCAAGGGGTCAGTGGGATTTTTCTAGCGACTTTGGACTGCTTCCCCTACAGGTGAGGGTAAGGTTCGAGCTGAAGTCCCCGGTGAAGACCATCGAAGATTTCCTTCGGAAGTTCACGCCCAGCCGCCTGGCTTCTGGCTGCAGCAGTATCGGGAGCCTGACCACCAGTAAGTCCGGCCACAAATCTGGAGCTGCTTTCCTGCCCAGCTTGTCTCAGGACAACATGATTCTGAGGCTGGAGGAAAAGCTAGGCCAAGGGGCACCGGCCATTGCCAGCAATGGCTATAGCAGCCAGGCAGCCGAGGCAGAAGGTTGGACCTCTGAGTGCACTTCAGATAAGTGCCCTGGGGAACAGGAGAAGCAGCAGGAACGCGAGTTGCGCTATGAGGCTGAGAGCCCAGATGAGGCGGCACTGGTGTATGCAGCCAGAGCCTACAGCTGCACACTGGTGGACCGACTTCATGACCAGGTGTCTGTGGAGCTGCCCCACCTAGGCAGGCTCACCTTCGAGCTGCTGCACACGCTTGGCTTCGACTCCATCCGCAAGAGGATGTCCGTGGTGATCCGACACCCGCTGACTGACGAGATCAATGTCTACACCAAGGGGGCCGATTCAGTGGTC
Source organism: Cricetiscus sungorus (assembly GCA_030556225.1). NCBI lineage: Eukaryota > Metazoa > Chordata > Mammalia > Rodentia > Cricetidae > Cricetiscus > Cricetiscus sungorus. The sequence continues at coordinate 11,032,554 of JANBXA010000732.1, forward strand.
ATGGATCTTTTACTGCCGTGCTCCTCAGGTAACCAGCCTCCTCCTCCTCCTCCTCCTCCTCCTCCTCCTCCTCCTCCTCCTCCTCCTCCTCCTCCCTCCTCCTCCTCCTCCCTCCTCCTCCTCCCTCCTCCTCGTCCTCCTCCTCTTCCCCCCATGGCACAGAGTCAGGGAGGGCCTTTTGAGAAATCCCACCCAGCTGAGTAAAGGAAGTTTCATCAATCCTTTCTGGAGTTCAGACCTTTTGAGCAAATCCCAGGGTTCTAAGTGCCAACCAAGGTTCTACACTGGTGTGAATTTTGGCAGCTTCTGCTCCTTGATCCAGCCCTCAAGCATAGTTGAGTTGGAGATCACTTGGGAAGCACCACACATTAAATATGAGCATTGGAGATTGGAACCCTTTAAATGAGAAGTGCTGGAAGTTTCCTTCTGTAGACCTCGAGTAACTTTGGGTTCTAGGCCATGGTCTTCAGTTTTTGAGACTGTGTAATAGTCAACTGTGGTTGCAAGAAGTGTGCCTGCTGACCTCTTTCCTCTGCTCTCAATGGGTCAAGCAGCTGCTTGTCAGTCTTTCTCTCTCTCTTGCCTTTGGGTTAAAATGTGGCTTAAAACCACAGTGCAAATAACCATCAAAAGAGGTTGAAACTCTGCCCACTAGATATGCTTCTGTGGAAAACCCTTGAGCAGATCAATCTATAAAGAGAAGGGTTGTGGCTCACAATTTAGAGATTTCATACATGGTTGGTTGACCTTATCACTCTTAGGATTGTGAGTGTAGGCTAATCCAGTGGAAAAAACTTCTTACCTAGTGGTCAGGAAACAAAAGTGGCTTCAGGTCCTACTGACCTCTTTGGAAGCATATCCCTGATGACCTAATGACTTTCCACCAAGCTTCAGTATGTGGACAACATGCACCCTGCTCCAAAATATTGGGACCAAGACTTTTTAACACATGTCCCTTTGGAACATTCAAAGCGCATTATCATTGTTTCACTTTAAAAAAGACATTTTAATGTCCTCCACTACTAAGGATACCCCAGAAACAGATGAAGTGGACACTACGGGCTGCTTGCTGTGCTGTCCCTCCTTTCCTCCTAATATGCCAGAGAAGAAGGAGCATTATCTGGGTTACTGTCAGGGCATTCATTAGTGGATGAGGGGGAAACAGGCAGAGAACCAGGAATGGTGGCTGCTAAGTGTGCCCAAGAATTTTCTTGAGTGGCATTTGCAAGGCAGGGGAGTATTTACCCTTTACAAGCTCTATCCAGAACCAACTTTAAGGTAAAGGTTGGGGAGCTTTCAGTCTCCTTTGGGGAGACTTATGGCCCCTTCCCTTCAGTCATGCAGCCCTAACACAGCGCTGGGTGCCCCCAACGTGCCTTGTTCCTCTCTGCTCCCTACTGTGGGCCTCAGGAAGAAACCAGCCATCTCCAGTTAGCTGCAGATATGAAGAGCTGAGCTCCATTATTTTACATCCTGGAAGGCCCTGGTAATGACGATGACAATTATATCTCTTATTCTCAAGTGCGCATAGCAAGTAGGGCAAATAAAAATAATTAGTTTGTGTGTATTTCCACCTTCCTTTGGGAAATACTGCAGTTGGGGGAAATACTGCAGTTGGTTTGGATAGGAAAGATGGCAAGTTAGGACTGAGACTGTGTAGGCAGGAGGAGGGGCAGCTCTAGCATAGCATTGGGGTCACTGTGAACTCACACGCCTGGCCGTGTGGCCACGCACATACATTGTTCAGTTATTAGTTTGGGAAAGTGTGGCAGATGTGGAGATGAGCAGACTTGTTACAGATGGCAACACACAGTGGCCAGGCCACTCCACCTGTGCACAGATGGTGACATCAGGAGGGCGCACCGGTCTCTTAGCTGCGTGTAACCCACACACTGTGTTCAAAGAGCTCACAGGACTTCATCAAAAGCATCATGAACTGGCCAAGCAATGGTGAATATGACAATGTAGGAGGGGCTATGTGGCATTATCAGCACATAGCCGAGCCTTTGTCTCACATGCCATGGTGGGAAGTTGGGTAGTGTTAGGTACAAAGCATCAGCCGCACCTCGGTCTTCACAGACCTCTGTTCAAATTCCAGGCCTGGAATTCCTGGCTCTGTGTGGATGAGTCGTCAATGCCTACCTCGCAGGAAGTCCCATATACACTGGCGCATTGCCTACTATGACACGGACTAGCAGCATAAGTAGGATCTCCCCCCATTCCTCTGTCCTCTCTTCAAAAGTTTTGTTGCCTGGGGTTTGGTGGAGTCACCACTTTGTCTAGTCTTTAAGATGTAACCACCAGTCTGCTTGCTCTGCCCTTGTCTGAGAGCAGGGACAGAGCACATGGTCACTGTAGCCCACTGCCCAGATGGGGCTCACATGCTGCTACCCAGTACACAAGTAGATGGGTTTTGTTTGTTTGTTTGGTTTGGTTTGGTTTTTCATGAAGGAGTAGAGAACCACCTTCCCCTGTTCCCTGACTTAATAAAATAGAATTCCTTGTTAGGATAATGTAATTTCCAAAGTGTAAAAGAACTAGCGTGTAGTACTTTGTAAAAATGAGCAGTGAGAACAAGAACAGGAGAGGCACTGGCCTCCCCTTGGGGGCCTCTTCGTGTTGTTTGAATCGGCACCGTCTCCCCAGTGTCTGGCCAGTTGCAGCTCTCTCAGTCCCACTGTGTCTGCAAGTTCACAAACATGCATACCATCTTTCCCGACTGCAGCAGCAGCCATCGCTCTGGCACTCTGTGTGCCTCTCCAGGGCCCTGGTGCAGTCTCAGCATCCTTCAGCAAGCAGTGAAGGTACTGGCAGCCTTGGGTTCACTTTTGAGTGCACTAGCGTTCCATTGTCTAGGGAGCTGAACACCAGGCTCAGAATCCCTTCCATTAGTAGCTCGGTAACAAAGGATATGGATTGCAGTAGCATACCAGAAAGAAGAGGCTTTTGCATGACTGTGACCTCACATGCATTGAGAATGTTATCACTTTAGCTTGAGTCAGCACCCTCTGGCCTTGGTCCCAGATGTGGGCAGAATAATGAGTGATTTCTGTTCCTCTGTGCAATTTCCTTAGACTCCCCAGATCCTTGGCGATGGCCATTGTGCAGCTTGACTCTTCCCCAGCATCTTGTATCTTCACCAGACCACAGATCAATCCTAGCATTCATAGAAACAGGTCCTTCCTCAGTACTGTGTCTTTTCTCTGGCTACCCTGCCTAGGTGCTGTAGGTATCACTCACAGGAAGCTGCTTGACAGTGTAGAAAGGTTTTCTCCAAAAGTGGTACGGTGTCTGGGGTGAGGGCAGGCCAGTGAGCAGTTCTTTGCTGGGTAGGGTGGGTGTTCTTTTCTACCAGGCCTTGCGCAGATACCTCGGCATCCATCCACACCCCAAAAACAGAAGCCTATGTTTTTCAATGACTATGGTTGATCAGAGTCACTGCCCAACTTGCCTCTTCTACTGGTCCATCCCCCTCTCCTCTCCAGAGACAACAGTAAATCCTAGAGGTTTGTATTTTAATTTTAGAGCTAAAACAGTGACCAGAGGCCCAGGGAGCTTTCAAGAGTGACAACATACCAGTATAAGTCAATCAAACTTAAGATGTCTTCGAACTTCTTTCAGTAAATTTAAATACTAAAATAATCCAGGACAACTCTTCACGTTCATGACTGACCATAAGTAATTGGCCTGTCAAGATATTTTAATGCTGTAAGAGTACTATTTGTCTGTTTATGTTCTGCTTCATACATGAGAACAAGATTTCTCACCCCAATTGTCAGCATTTCTATATTTTTGTCAACCTGTTGAATTGCTGGCCAGGTCCAGCTTGGCGTGAGCTGCACTTTAATCAGAGTCTTCTTGGATTCAGATGTCTCATGGCTCAGGATTGCCAGAGTAAGAAAATAAAATATGTAGAATGTTCAGTTCCACTTAGATTCTCTCTCTCTCCTCTTCTCTTCTCTTCTCTTCTCTTCTCTTCTCTTCTCTTCTCTTCTCTTCTCTTCTCTTCTCTTCTCTTCTCTTCTCTTCTCTTCTCTCTCCCTCCCTCCCTCCCTCCCTCCCTCCCTCCCTCCCTCCCTCCCTCCCTCTCTCTCTCTCTCTCTCTCTCTCTCTCTCTCTCTCTCTCTCTCTCTCTCTCTCTCTCATTTGGACATCTTTACCAATTGTGGGGGATGTTATGGGGAGAGAAATGAGACTTTGAGTTCAATTTTTCATAAGTATACACCTTTATTAGGTAGACTGTACTAAAAAATGCCACATCACTTTTGATGAAGTTTTGTTCTCCTGTGCCTCTCAAACAAGGGATTTTAGAAACAAGGCCCAAATTTGTGTTTTGGTGCATTACTTTGTTAAAGTAACAGTGTGCTGACTTTGAGTTTTACGACCTTTGCACATGACTTGTAGTCAGTATGACAGGCAACAAACAGGAAGACCCTCTTTGGGGCACCCAGCGGGACCTGTTCTTATTGGTTCTGCTTGTACTCTGACCTAGATGACGCCAGAGGAAGGCATCAGAAAAAGATCCGGAGTAAAACACAGAATTACCTCAACCTGTACGCAGTGGAAGGCCTACGTACCCTATGCATTGCCAAGAGGGTGAGTGAGGTGCCCCCTCGGGGGGTGAGTGGAGGCATCCTCATGAGAGCACACATTGGTAACTGCCCCTCCCATGCACCGCACCCTGTGCGTCACTCAACAGTGTGTATCTCCACAGGTCCTGAGCAAAGAAGAGTATGCCTGCTGGTTGCAGAGTCACATAGAAGCCGAGGCATCTGTGGAAAGCCGTGAGGAGCTCCTTTTCCAGTCTGCGGTTCGCTTGGAGACGAACCTGCACCTGCTGGGTAATTAGCTTTCCAGCTGTCTGTTGTAAGGAGCTATTTGCAGGAGTCCAGGGCTGAATAGTGACATGGCTGCTCTTCCTCCTCTGGTCTGTGCTGAGCTTGTCTGAGAAACCGGCTGGCTGGCTGGCTGGCTGGCTTGGAGCTAGCTTGTCCCCAGGCTGGAAGGAGCATTTTCTGTAGGCTCTTTCCACGGGGCTCGTATGTCCCAGGCACTCCAGGCTGACTGTCTTCTTGGCTCCTTTAAGTCTCACTTTCCAACAAAATTGATATAAGGAGCAAGCCTTTTGACATAGGCAGTTGAAATGATTTCAGCCCCCTGGCAATCGACGTGAACATTCATGGAAATGTTGAGTTTTGCATCTTATAAATATTTCAGGTTCATTTGGGATGAAAAGAAAATGGCTCATATTTCCTTCTTTGTCCCCATTTGCATCTAATAAAATCTAATTAATTATTAGGAAGCCATTAAGGTACTTATTACTTTGGTACCTATTTTAATATTTAATTTTTCAATATTTGAATTCCTTCAGCTCAGCGTCCCATGGCTGTGTGTGTGTGTGTGTGTGTGTGTGTGTGTGAGAGAGAGAGAGAGAGAGAGAGATGTGTGCTCACAGAGGAACTGGCTATGTAATGTGCATCTCATTTTGTGAAATGTTAATCAGATTCCACTGGGCTTGCATAAAGTTCTAGAGAGTTCATCTTTTCTTATTTAACAAAGGATGCATTCCCTTGTCCTCCTTTTCTAGGCAGAGGAATTAGGAAATCTATATTATCCTTGTATTCATATCTCTTACAATAATTACCATTAATACTGAATAGCACGATCTGCTCTAGACAGAAGACCACCACATTCTGTGTCCACAGTGTCCTACTCAGAAAGCCACAGGACTCAAAACCCAGAGACTTAGTGAATGCTATCTCTAGTAAATTAAATGAAGCCCCTCAAAAGTGTTTCTGCCTATTTTAAGCCACTGATTTGATTATTGAATTGGGACTGCTCTCTTAAAGAGATCCCTGTCTCCTGAAAATAAGCAACAGGCAGACAAGATGGTGCAATGGTGCATGTCTGTGATTCCAGGACATAGGGGGTACAATCAGTAGGATATGAGTTTGAGACTAACCTGGGTTACATTGGGGATGGGGGGGGCAGTCTCATAATAATAATAATAATAATAATAATAATAATAATAATAATAATAATAATAATAAAAACTAACCAAACAAACACAAGCCCCTCCACCCTGGGAAAGGTTTCTCTGGAATGTTCTGTATTGAACAATAAGAGGGAGGATGCTGAGCTGATTCTTCTGAACCACCTGCCCATGGCTGAGGTGGTGAGTGGTGAGGTGGACAGTGCTAACTTCTCAGAGGGAGTGGTTTGCTTCCTGGTGGACTCTTGTGGTGGTGGGTGTTGTACCTACTCTACAGCACTGCAAGTGGTATCTCTTACCTTCCCAGGGCATGAAAGCACAGCTGTGAGTTGCTTCTCTAACCCACCCCTGCCATCTTTCTCAGTTTGGAGCCCTGACTTGGTTATCAAGTCCAGGTTCTGCCACTCACTAGCTAGGAAGCTTGGACAAGTTGTTCAATCTTTGCACCCAAGGGTTGTTGTTGTTGTTGTTTATTTATTTATTCATTTGGCTTTTGTTTTTTCTGATATATGGGGAAGTTGGCTGCATGTGTGGAAGGAGGAGATGGCTTGGGCATGGGCTTGTGCACTCAGCCACTGGCATTGTTGACAATCTCACGTGATGTCATCCACACCTGAGACGGCCTGACTGGTCATTTGTCTACAAATTGTGTCTAGGATTGGGGGCATCTGCCACTCCCCAGTCTTTATGCTGTGTCTCTGTTAACATTCGCCACGTTGGAACAGCCTCTGCAGACCTTAGTTTCACACCGAAAGTGAGACCAACTCACCTTTTGCTCTTTTGCGTGAGTTTATGGCAATAGGCCAAATCCAGCGGTCATTAACCACTTCCCTCCTCTTAGCACCTGGAACGTTAATGTTTTAAGTGATGGAGCCTAAAGCTTTTAAAAAAGAGCCACCCAGCACAGCTTCACCAAGGGGCAAGGAGTTCAGGATGTTTCCCGACACCTCACAGAGCAGTGTATATCTTTAAAATTCCAAACCAAATTCCTCTTTCTCAATCTTTTTATTTAGTGGGGTTATGTTAAACCACATAAGAGAACCACAAGTAACATTCGAGTGGGGGGGGGGAGGGTCACTTTCATAATTGGCTCTTAAATTGCTTTATCTGGGCAAGAAACAAAATTCTACGGTTGTATTCTGCTCACTTACCCCAGAATTCTTGCTGGTTCCTCTAAATGGTCATCTGAAACCCCCACTTCCATCAAAGGCCTCCTCGCACTTTTATGTTGCAATATGGGTACATGGTAGAGTTCAGAACTGAACTGGCTTTTCCATGCATCACAGGAAAACAGGAATCTCCCACCCTTTTGTGGCCTCATCTAAACATAATCACCTCTCAAAGGCCCCACCTCCTAACTGTCAGTTTGGGAGTTAGGGCTGTCATCTGTTCACCCGAAAGCACTGTCAGCAGCTGGGGACATAGACGTGCAGTCCACTAGCAAGCCCCAGCTCAGGGAGCTTCAAGTCGGAACGGTGAGGAGCCTCTGCTAGGGCTGGAGCTTGGGAAGTCATGGGATGCAGCTCACTTGTAGAGGTGGGAAGCAGAAACCATCTTACCAGAGTGTGCTCAGATGAGAAATGTAGGCAGACTTGGGCACACTTTAGCACTGAATTCAGGTTGATTATTCATCTCCTCAAATTCTTAGGATAGGAAGTGATTTTGGTTTTAAGTGTTTGTGATTTTTTGTATAGGCACAGTGATAAATCTGGGGGCTATGACCTTGCATTTTTGTACACTTTATACCTTATGCCTAGCCTGAAGGCAATTTCAGACCATTCAGACCCTTGTGTTTTGACTTTTTTTGACCATGTGAGATCTAAAAGTTTGGGATTCTGGAGCATTTCAGATTTCATCTTTTTCTGGTTAAACCTGTCACATATTTTTTTAATGAAGTCAGTGAGAGAAACTTGCTCCTTAAACTCTTTATGTTTGGGGATAAAGCTTCCTGATGATGTTGCTTAAAAAAACGAGTCTTTCTCCACCATTGGTTTAGATAACAAATGGTTGACATGGTTAAGTGCAAACATTGAATTTCATTTGTGGAAACTTTCTGGAGGATAGGAGATGGGTAACTACTGAAACTTCCTTTGTAATCTTTGGGCATATGGTAATTTGCTCCATCTCTAGTCTCTATTTTCAGATTATATGAAAAGTTAGCTGCTTGTTAGTCAGAAAGATTTCAAGGTAACACTTTTGTTTGGTGACTCACACTTGTTCCTCCTACATATTATTGGCTGAGTCATAGCAACGGCTATGGTTAAGTGTCCAGCTCAGTCCTGAAATGATGAATCATTTTAGCTTGCTTCCAGAGAAACTTTCAGCCATTTAGCATCACCTGGCGAGTGAACCCCAAGAAACTCTTAGGCATTTGGTAGCGCCTCACCTGTCTTTGGTATATTTGGTACATGACACTTGTACCCCACCAAGAATCGTTGATGAGCAACTCACTGGAACTGTCATACATTTAACCAGGTGCCACTGGGATAGAAGACCGCCTTCAAGATGGGGTTCCCGAAACCATCGCTAAGTTACGGCAAGCTGGCCTGCAAATTTGGGTTCTCACGGGTGACAAACAAGAAACAGCCATTAACATTGCATATGCCTGCAAACTGCTGGACCATGACGAGGAAGTCATCACACTGAATGCTGATTCTCAGGTATATAGCTTCCCTCCTGCCCTGTCACAGGATGGTCACATGTCCTATAGGCTCTCAAGATAGAGCTCTGTTGGAATGTTATTGAGGCTTCCACCTCTGGGTGGCCATAATGAGGAGCATGCCTGCCCACTGCATACCACTTAGCTTGCGTACTATTTCTGAGACTTGAGACATTCTTATCATTGTCTTGCAAGATGTGGACTTTTCTGGGATATTTTTTTAAAAAATATTTTGTATTCTGAGATTATAATACCATTTATTATTTCTTTTCCCCTTTCCTCATTCCAAGCCCTCAGATTTACCCCCTCCTTGTTCTCTTTAAAATTCATGGCCTCTTTTTTTTCATGAATTGTTGTTACATTCATATTTCTTCCACTCTTGGCATTCCTTAGTTGTCTAGTTCTTTTTGAAGGATGAGATCTTCTGGCCTTTCCCCCATCCATGCTAACATGTCTTTTGTTTGTTGTCCTGTTGACCTCATGTTGAAGCAGAGTGTAGCTTCTGAAATTTCTAGGAGAAAACAGTCTCCCAGCAATCTCCCTGTGCCTCTGCCTCTTATGATTGCTCTGCCCCCTTTTACTGTATTTCCTGAGCCTTGAGTTCTAGAGTTGTATTATAAATGTACCCACTGGGACTGGGCTTCGAAGCTCTGCATTTTGATTGGCTATTTATTTGTTTGTTTGTTTGTTTGTTTGTTTATTGGTAATGGTCTCTGGCTGTTGCAAGGAGTAGTTTCCTTGATGAAGGGTAAGGACTCCACTTATCAGGCTAGACCCTGGAAAAAAATGCTTTCTGGGTGGAGAGGTTGGATTTGTGATTTCTTAATACCAAAGGAATGTACATCTGGGTGTTATTAATGCAAAGTACAATTTTTCTTTTTTTCATGTCATTGGATTTTCTTTTTTTCCCCATGTCTAGGACATGGGGCCAAGGCAGTGATCTATTTAGTATGAACTCCTCCGGTTTCATCAACTGCCTCTGGGCACTTCTTTTGTCCGTTCACATTTATTAGCTTAAAACCTCAAGTATGCAAGGGGTGTCTACTCTCAGTGCCTCCCTGAGCTAGGATCTGGTTCCTCCTACGAGCTCCCCTCGAAATCTCTTCAGGCTATCCATCCACAAGCTTCTTGATGAAGCTGTCCTCTCTGTGGAGTTCCTCTGCAGTTGCTTTAGGAGCTCAAGGCCTTGACAACCTCTATGGGCACTCACGGATCCCTTCTAGGTTCCACACCCAGACCATCAGCTGTCCAGACCTCAGGACCCTGCCTCTGTGAGCCACGTGTTCACAGCTCGTCCTTTCTGCCTTGAGGTTTATGGCCCTTTGGTGACAGTCCCTCTCTTACTGGTGTTTTGTGTCTGTTCTTTGATTGCTTTTGATGTCGGTCTATCAATTATTCTGACTCTCTAAGAAGAAGGTCTAATTTCTTCTCTCCGTTGGTTCATTTCTGGGCTGCTTTCTTCATCTTCAACTTGCTTTTTATTTCCCTGTTCTTGAAAATTTTTTTTTCCTTCTCTAATATAAGCAAAACATCTGCACCTGACAATTTTGAAATGCGTTTTCAGTTACATACAGCTCAAGATATTTTTTTTATATAAATATTTCCTCTGTTTACTTTCTGGTCTGAGGACTATTTCAAAGTGTTTTGTTTCAATTCCAAATATTTGGCGGTTGTCCTGTCTTTTCACCTTTATGTTATTGATTCTTAGTTTGATTCCATTTTGGTTAAATAATATTTCTGTTTACATAATATTTCAATTAATCAAACTTTGTTAGCTTTCCAATAGCCAAAGGGATGGTCTATAATGAGAGTGCATTGTGTTGGGTGAGCTGCTTCTTCCGAGTCATTGCCCTTCCGTTGATATGGGATGCCTCAGTTTTTGTGTCTTAAGGGTCAAGAGACAGAACTTCCTCCTGAGTTTCTTTGGCTCACCACTTCCTATGTATCTGAGGCAATTGCTTTAGGGCAGGTCCACTGACAACAGATACTGTCTCTTTACTCAGAAAATGTCTTGACTACATATACTTCTTTCTGGAATCATGACTTCATTGAGTATTGAAGACTGAAATGACAATTGCTTCCTCTCAGGACTCTAAGAAATTCATTCCAGACACACCATCTCTAGTAAAATCAGTGTAGTCCTTGAATCTGTGCCAATTAATAACCAATGACTGTTTTTGTGTGGCTGCTGTTGGGGTGATTTTTTTTTTTTCTTAGCCACTTGCCTTAAGCAGATCTACTATGGTGTGTTTGCATTTCAAGCTCACTGACATTTACATGTTATTGTCTTTTTCCTATTATGTCTGTATAGTGATGATTTTGGAAATTAAACTCCATATATAGAATGGTTTTGTGTGTATATATAATATATATATGTGTGTGTGTGTGTGTGTGTGTGTGTGTATATATATATATATATATATATATATATATATATATATATATGTTTTATATTTACAAGAATTTTTGGAAAAGTCTTTGGAGCATTCCCATATCATACTCAATTTCTCCCAATTAGCATCTTATGGGAGCATAGAGCATTTGTTATACCCACAGACCAACATTACTAAGGCAAGATCTAACTAAAGCTCTTGCTGTATTAGATTGTCTTGCCTAGCACCTGCTAACCTGTTTTAGGACTTCACATTACATCTGTTTTCAAAGCTCTCTTGAATGTTCCTGGCTGTGACAATTCCTTAGACTGTCTTTGTCTTTCATGTCCTTGGCATTTTTGAAGATGGCTGATAAAATTGTTTATAGACTATTTGATCTTTAAATTCACCCGATGTTGCTATTATAACTAGAATGAAGCTATGGATTTTGTGTGGAGGGCATGAGGTATCATTATTTCATCACATTGCATAATCATGCCATCATGTTACTGATGACCTGGTATCTGCCACTTGTATCCATTTTACAAGGAAGACATCCTTCTCTACCCCTCCTACACACACACACACACACACACACACACACACACACACTCTTTTCTCTGTTGAACTCTTTGGAAATAAGTCCCTGTGAACTCACACTTTCAGAGTGTGGTGCTGCTGTCCACCTCCTGGAGGACAAAGGGTCTGCATAAAGTATTTAGAATTAGATTTGCATTTATGGATAATCTTTCTGTATAACATTCACAATTTTTCCCCAAAAACTGCTTTGCTACTGATTTCCAGAAGGCTGATGCTTGCTTGAAGCTTTACCATACTGGCTGCCTTAATATCTTTGTTAGGTTATTTCCAGTGTCAAAGTCACCTTCTGTCCATTGTGCTTTTCCACAGGAGCTGGAATTTCCTGATTCTTGAGACACTGTGAGCTTCTGTCATGTGCATTATGGGTTGCATGTGATGCTGTCATGTGCATTATGGGTTGCATGTGATGACTCTCACCCTTTTTATAAATCACCTCTGGGGTATGGAGTTTTGGAAGCAGGATATCTACCATGTTCGATTTGGAGTTAAGGCTCTGATCAGCCTCTCTCTGAATGTAAGATTTGCTCAGCCTTTGTCTGCCTCCTGTGCCAGCTCTAAATGTACATATTTCTCTTTGGAGGACAGTTTGGAGCAGGGATTGTGGCTGTGCTGGACTGTCGTTTCCAGAGTGTTGTTGTCCCCTTGGGATTACAACCATGTGTTGGGCTCGCATCATATAGTGAACCCATAAATTCATAAATAGCATTTTAGAACCAGCAAAAGCACCTCTCTTCCATCATCTTCCTAGTACTTTCTAGTTTCCCAAGAGCTCCCTTATCTGTCCTCTGGTGAGAAGGCCAAGGTGTGTGTTACTACTTTTCTACTTCCTGTGTTCCTCCCTCCGCCTGTGTGTAGAGTCCAGGAATGGCAGGACAGATAAGAAAAAAAGGCATTAATAATGTAGTCTGCTTGACTACAACAGTGCCTGAGACAAGAGGCAGGTTCCCCTCCCTCCGACTCTTTATCCCCAGATGGCGCCGTACACTGCCAGCATAGCACTAGGAGAAGACAGGAAAATAAAACAAAAAAGCAGAGTCCCTGCATCTTATCTGCATCGTGAGAGCCCCGGGTTTCTTCCAGAGCTCCTGGTCTCTGGCACCTACAGCTTCCAGGATAAAAATGGAACATTTGTCTCTTGTTGGTGTCCTTATGAAAATCTCCTTTCCCTATCTGAACACTACTGTTGTCTTTTAGAATTTATGCATAGCTGCTCTGTGCTCCTGGCCAGATACAATATCTGTATCAGGGGAAGATGTGGTGAACTTGCTTATCTCACCCAGAGCCAGCTATGTCAGTGCTTTGTAACTGGACCAGGTACCTCGTGGGGTTTCTACATCCGTGCTCTTCATAAGTCCTTCCCCAGTTACCAGCATGTCCTCCTCCAGCTGTCACAGGTCTGTATGTTACCATCTGTGCCTGGCAGTGGTCATGTCCAGGGGCTTGCCCTTCCTTCTGAGTCTTCCTAAGGGCACTGGCCATCTTTTTTCAGATTTGTTAGTTTCTGAATGTAACAGACTTCAGTAAGTATTGATTGCCCACAGCTGGGTGTCCACAGTGTGCTGCAAGGAACCAGGCTTTAGGCCAGTGGGTTGTCTGTGTACAGGAGGTTTTCAACCCTCCCTGTGTGGGTTTGTTCTTGAAAATGAGCTCCCTGTTTTCTCTCTGCTTCTGCTTCATAAGCCTCCAGGGTTTCCTTCTCGCTGGAACTCAGGTCCAGTTTGGGAGGGGCGTGCACAATGAAAAGCCATAGTGATTAGACTTCTTTTTTTCATTCCCAAGTGGGAATGGAGAATTTAGAGAGAACACTCAAAAATTATACTTCTTTATTGGCTGACCCAGCAAAGGCTTAGAAGGATTTGTGCACCACCATTGATGGCTCAGTATGAGGCAGGAGGTTTAGGTAAAGGCCCAGACAACTGCAGGGATACACAGGTTGAACATTCAGCCTGACCGTGTGAGGTAGAGCAGTAATATGCCACATCTGTGAAGGTGAGCGTGCTCATTTCAACTTCAGCATAACTGCACGGGCAATAAAGTATAACTCAATGGACTCTGAGCTCTGCCCTCCTATGCAGGACATCATCCTCTCCAGCTGAACTTCATTTCCTGAAGTTCTAAAGAGCCATTCATGACAGCCAGGTGCCCTAGAAGGACATCAGCATGGGGTGTTCAGGCAGATGACCAGGGTCAGCGACATTACTGAAGTGCATTGCCTGTCAATTTCAGGAAGCATGTGCAGCCCTCCTGGACCAATGTCTCCACTATGTGCAATCCAGAATCTCCCAAAGTACCCCGGAGAATACTGAAAGCAATGTGAGCGTGGGTTTCTCCTTCAGCCCAGCCGCCACATCCTCAGACTCCAGGCCCAGCCCAAGCCTTGTGATTGATGGGAGAAGTCTGGCCTACGCCCTTGAGAAAAGCCTGGAGGACAAGTTTCTCTTCCTTGCCAAGCAGTGTCGCTCTGTCCTCTGCTGCCGGTCGACCCCTTTGCAGAAGAGCATGGTGGTAAAGCTGGTGAGAAGCAAGCTCAAGGCCATGACCCTGGCCATAGGCAAGTATCTAGGCCAATACTACTGGGAATGACCCTTCTGCTGCCTTCTTCAGCTACTCCCTCTCACTGTTACCTGAATTTCTGATCCTCTTCAGTCTAACACTGTGAAACAAGAGAAGCTTTATTCACCTATTTCCACTTACAGCATTATATCCACTGTGGTGAAGTGGAACATTCCAGGCATAAAACATACATCAAAGATCCACAAGATATGGTAGCAGTCATAGGTACTATTGTAAGACCAGCAACTGCCAATTTAAGAAGACAAGCTATAGTGTAGGCCAATTCTTGGGAGACAGGACTTTAGATACCTACCTATCCTACAGAGCTCAGCAACACTGATGGTCTTGTGTTAGCATATGTTGACTTAGCAGAGGCCCTTTTTAAGGATTTGAGGGCTTTGAGTTGTCACATGCCTCTTGGGGTCATGGCTTTATGATGTTCTAGGGACCCAGACCGCACCAATCAAAAGCCTCAGTGACTCCTCTCAACTGTCTTTGTTGGCTATTCTGAAGCAAGCATCTCATTAAATAAATCAATTTCAAGGTAGCACAGCTTTGCATCATTTAAAGATAGCATCCAACATTATTTTTCCTTTTGGTACTCTTGGCTGGGGGCCCTTCTAGATTCCTCTCCAATGACTGAGGTGGTCACTTAATACATCCTTAGGGAACCATCTATTCCGATTTCTGAATCGGCTCTAGTCTCCAGCACAGGCTCAGCCACTCCTGGTGAGGGCCGAGAAGGCAGTGACTCTTACAATACCATTTAAAAATATAACCCACTCCTGGGAAGTAGTTAGCTCAGTGATAAAGTATCTTTACTGATTAGCCACCTATAATTACAGTATCATTTGCAGAAAGTCTGGGATATTACCTGCTATCACCATAGGTACATCATCTGCTAGGAAGAAGCCAGTGATGATAAGTACGAGACCTTTGTAGCCATAGTCTGCACACCCTTAGAGTTATGGAGATCCATGGTGTTCACTAAGGAGAATACACAGATGGATGAGGACACATGCTTAGGAGACATGAACAAAGTATTCACCATGGTTCCCCTGGCCCAGGCAGAGGGAAGATAGCATCTCCTCCAGGGAAGGCGAAATTAATCTCCCTTACAATGTCATGCCATTTCATGGACCATATGCCCCAGTATTAACCCAACAGTTTAGACTTAGAGAGCCCATTGTGCATCATAATTTATTTTGAATGGGGGCATTATGGGACCGAGATTCCCACTGTTTCACAAAATTTTAATTCAGCAAATACTAACTGATCGTTCATTGAGTTTAGTGTAATAAAAAACAATACAATCACATGCCTGGGGATCCAACTACTGAGAAGGTTTAGACAAAAAAAATTCCAAGTTTAAGGTCAGCTTTACAGATGCGGTGTTAAGTTCAAGGCCATCGCGACAAACCCTATGTGATCCTGCCTCAAAATTAAAAGTGAAAAGAGGGCTGGGGATATAGGGCAGTGGCAGAATATTTGTGTAGCATTAAAAAACCCTAGGTTTGATATCCAATACTGGGGGAAAGGCAGAAAAATAAAGGGACAACCTATATTCACACTGTGAGTCACTGTGACTTTTGTATAACCATATGTGTTATTTTTACAGCTTGGCATGTCTGCTTATGCCTTGGGCTATTCTGAGCCTAATTCCAAGAATGGCTACTATTATTTCAAATTATAATGGCTGTGTCCCTATTTTGACATCTCAAAGATGTCAAGGTTTCCAAGGTGTTTTTTTTTTTTTTTTTTTAACATTCATCAGTCAGCAAGTTTGATGGCACAATATACATTTTCTTTGCTTATGCCTCAAAGAGCCAAAAATCACATACTGGTTAATTCAGTGAGGTAATCAGTGTGCATAGAACACTGAACAGAACTTAACTTGTTCGATTTAGTAAGAAAACTGCTAAAAGGATTATGAGTTGGAGAGGTCTTGATGCCTAGCTGGAGGGGTTGAGTCACTGCAATAGCAATGAAGATGATAAAGGCTTCTTTTATTGTGGCATCACATTAAGGACCTTTCCTATGCATATCCGGATAGTAGAGAACCCACTGGATAAGATGGCGGCTCCATACTAGTTAGCTGGTTCCTGGGACCTCTTGATGTGATTGACAGTTCTGTGTTGTGCTGAGCCTGGTTCTGATTGGTCATCTCAGTTTTCTCAGGGAGCTGTTCTTCTGTTCTTTTCTCTGATCTTAATCACAGAACTCAGTCCAGGCAGGGACCTGAGAGGCTCATCGTGTCCCTGTGACTCTATGCATCTCAAAAACAATGATTCTTCCTGCCTGTGTTGTTTTCAGGTGATGGGGCCAATGATGTCAGCATGATCCAGGTGGCAGATGTAGGCGTGGGGATCTCAGGCCAGGAAGGCATGCAGGTAAAAGACCAGTTGGGCTGTCCTGTAGGACCAAATGGCCCTCATTGGGCTCTTACCCCAGCCTGTCTCTGTGCCTTAATGAAGCTGAAGGATTTCCCTTCACTATGGGTCAGTCTTCATCTTCTGCTAAGGCAGTAATAGAAGGTGCGATGGAATGGCGTGCTGCTAACGAAGCCAGGTGCAATAAACAGCTTTGCCTGTGGCGACACAAGTATATTTGGGGAAATTTTGACTCCAAGAGTCGAAGTGAGTCATTGCCTCCTCGGCTCATCCCAGGAGGCATTTCTGTTTACTATGCTCAACCGTAACAATGCTTTGTAAAAGCTGTGTTGTGCCACCCTTGGGACCTGAAATCACTCTGAAGATGGTTTGTAGCCATTCTGACTCCCATGGGAGTTCCATCTGTGCTTTTCATTTATCTCCCTGTCACCTCTGAATGTTCCAGAAATTGAAAGTGCTAGTTAATTTAAAATATTCTGCTCTGGATATAGTATTAACAACTTCTGACACTTGAGCAAGTTTAAATCACATTTTTTTTTAAAACTTTGGTAAAGCTTTTAGGGAACAGTTTATTCTGTGGGTTTTTGAAACCATAATGTTAATCACCATTTGTTCAATTTGTTCACTGGTTGCATAACTCATTCAATCGAAAATTATTTATGGAACATTCATTTTCTGGCTCAATATTAAACAGCAGTCAGATGGTAGGGCCCTTGCTGGAAGTACAGTACAGTACGGTATAGTTGCCCCTTAGTATCCAGGAGAAACTGTTTCAACACAAAATTCACAGATTGTAAGTCTCCCACATAAACTGGTATGTTTGCATAAACACACCCATCTATATACTTTATATAATTACTAGATGATTCCTTGTGCCCAATGCAATAGAAACATAAATAGTAGTTATGCTGTATCTACGCTTTTCAATATAGTTTTTACTGAATGTTTGACATTCACAGTTGTTTGAGTCTGCAGATTCTGTCCCCACAAATACAAAAGGCTAACATGCCTAATGGAACATCCATTTCTGAACCAAATGCTTCATATGCTTTTTGATTCTTCAGTCATTTACCCCATTATTCATTCTCTCCACAATCAATGAGACTCTGCTATGCCTGGCACAGACTTAGAAACAGACACCATTAGACATAGCCATTGACTTCAGTGGAGTTAGCTTAGAAACTCCTTCAAGGGGGGCAGTCATTATAGAGGATCGAAGGACGCAGCTCAGGGTTGCGGTGCTTACCAAGCACATACAGTGCTCTGGGTTGGATCCCAAATGCTGAAAAACAAATAGAATAGTAGGGCACAGAGTAGACTTTGGGGCTGTCTTTGGAGACATCTCCAAATGCTGAGAATTCCTGAGGAAGCTCACCTGTTTCTCCAGCCTTCTGCCTTTCCTCCCCACCCCAATTCCAACACAGACCCAGGACCTGTTCCTAGGTAGAAATAACGTCTGCCAATACTTCCAGCTTCCCCAGCTGTCCTGTTCGAGAACCTGTGTTCACTTTGTACTTGTCTTTGTCAGAGCTTAGCTCTAGGGACACAGTATGGTGGATCAGAGGAGTCCACAGAGATTTCTCAACCACAGAAGTTCTGTTGTCCCTTCCAGCTGCTGGCCTGAGGAGGCTGGGCTGGTGACTTACCCTGACATGCCCATAGGGACTCGGCTCAGATTTCTCACATTTATGCTTCACAAGAAGAGATAAGAATTGTATTTTCTCACTTACTGGAATGGCATGCAAGCACTGGGGTCATCAGAAGAGGTCTGGCCTTCTTGCATAATAAATCTCCGTGACGAGCAACTTGAAGTACATACAAAAATATTCAGACACATCTACCTAAAAACGTGCTTGTTCAGTGGCCCCTGCCCTATAGGACCAGCTGTTTCCATTACTGCTCACACGATTCCAGTCACAAGTCTTATTGATGGGAGATTGTGTCCCTGCCTCAAGCCTAAAAGCAGTGGTTGCAACTAAGCTTCCCCCAGGTACTCACCATCAATGTCTGTAATTCGTAAGGCGAAAGGTTTCTTTGCATATGGGATTGACAATTACTGTGTTAGTTAGCTTATCCTTAAGGGAAATAGAGAAAACCAGCCATTCTGAGAAATCCCTAAGGAAGTTTTCCTTTCATTCATTCAACAAATGTTCCTTGAGCTTCTCCATATGCATGGTGTTGTGGGGGCATTGTGAGAAGACAAAAGAAAGGCAAATGTGGGCTTCTTTCCCATTTCATGAGTGAACAGTGATGAAGACTGCAGAAGGGGAAGGGAAGGGCCAAGAGTAGACGCACACATAGCTGCCATTTATACCCATAGGTTTAGCATCTGCAGATTCCAGCAGTTGGGGGACGGAGATGATATTTGGGAGCAAAGTGCATGAGTGCCAAACATACTTTTTTTTTTTTCCTTATAATTCCTTAAAAGCCACAACTCCCAGAATGTCTGGGTGTCCGTCTGATAAACGTGAGTGGTTCATCTTTAGCTCATCCTTGAGATCTGGGAATAGTATAGAAATAAGTACCATTGGGGTTGGAGACAGGGGGGGGGAATCCATACATTTCTATAATTTGTGACTTGATAGGAAAAAAGAGAAAAATTGAAGCCTTTTAAGACTCATTAATCATATTATCTCATGTTTGAGGCCTTAAGTGGTTCTAGAAAGGGGCACCCCCCCCCCCCCAGCAACAGTGCTTATTGAGTGGTTTTTCTCTTTAATTGAAAGAGTTGATAATACAAACTGCACCTGGCACTGTTTGAAGCTGGATTCCTTTTCCCTCCCGTGTGTGCTTTGCCTTGCCTTTACTCTTCTATGCCAAGTGGGGCATCAGCAGTGATGATGAGAATTACTTTCCTTTTCAAGGCCGTGATGGCAAGCGACTTTGCAGTGCCAAGATTCCGATACCTAGAGAGACTGTTAATTGTCCACGGACACTGGTGCTATTCCAGACTGGCCAACATGGTGCTGTATTTCTTCTACAAAAACACAGTAGGTATTTGGCATGGGTCTTTAGAATTTGTCAATTAAAGGGCTTAAAATAGCTACTTTTTTGCGCTATAAACTCGGAGTCCAGAAAGAGGAACATAGAAGGCCTCTGTGACAACCCTATCCCCACTCCTACCCCTCAAAGGCTTACAACTTGTAGGATCTACGCCTGCCTAAGGCCAGCAGACCACCGATGTCTCCTGTATACTCCATCATTTTGGGTTTGTATGGATGTCTGCGGTTGTATCATGGTCCTGTACCCTATAATATCTGAAAACTAACTCATGGGAAATAAAAACAGCTGTATCTTTAAGTACAGAAGGTCTTATAATCAGCCAACAACACAAGAATGTCCACATACAACTTCATAAAGTAGCATAATGGCAGGGCCGCCAGTTTGCAAGGGACCAAGTTGATAGTAAGTTGCTAAGACTGTCACCGTCTAACATCTGCTTTTGTTCTCAAGTTCTCAGCCTACATCCTTTTGTTTCTTATGGGTGTTCCACTGGTGTGTCTGCAGCAGAACACTGATTTCTCTGCCGTAGACAAGGAAGGTTAAAGGCAAAGTGTTCAGTGGCCCAGCCGAACATAAACTTACTTGATCTTGCTATATAGTTCAGACACTGAATGGCGTGTCTCAGAGACACACTCCCACCAGCCCTGTACAAGTCCCCAAGCGAGGCCTTGAACCTAGTAAGAAAGGGGCTTCCACACTCTCCTCGGCTTAGGGCAGTTACACACCCTTCTTGATAGCTTCATTAGTAGCTCCAGTTATGTGACGCTTCCTAGGCCAGATGCACCATGGACACGTGTGCCTCATCAGGGACCTTGAATATAGGGCCCTTTCTGAACTCTCCCATGTGGTCCTCTTGTTTAATCTTAGTTCCTTTATACTCCACAGGCCTACAGAATGGCCCACAGAATTATCCCAAAACTCTGACTCATTTGTAAGATTTTTAGACACCCTCCTGAGGGACTGCTGGTTTGGCTCTCTGCCTTTGGCAGCTTGAGACCGACTGAACCAACAAAGAGACAGACTAAACTCTTGGGATAATTGACCTCCTAACCTTGTCCCATAAACCTCACTGTCTCAATACCAGAACTCCGCTGTCAACAATATCTTGTGCTCTACTGCAAAAGAATAAAACAAATTAAAAGTTTTTTTTTAATTCCACGTGAAAACCTTTATGCTAACTCTAAGCTGATGTCTGTACAGCTCTTTCTTGTGTTCTTAATAGTTCATTCTGGAGGCTGACACATACTTTCCATTCCTAACCTCTCCCACCTACTCACTTGCCCGATTTTCAAAATGCCTTCTAACAAATGGACACAGATGCTTGCAACCAATCAGGACATGGCTAATTGAGTAGACTTGGAAATTTAATTCAGATTAAGCTCCACCTGGGACCACATCCAAAAACATTGTCTCATTTCTGCCCTTGTGAGTTCACTTTGCCTCTTCCTTATACCCCAGTATTGAATTGCCAGTGCTGTGAGGCCTCAGGTACCCAGAACCTAGAGGCTCCCAGCTTCCCTCTCCAGGAGTGAGTGACCCCATTGAGTTCCCTTTAACTCAGCCTCGGTTCCTTCAGTCCTTAGTAGTGACATCTAAAGTATAGTTGCTCCTGAAATTAGGGTAGGGTCACTTTGTCTTGATAACAGCCCATCACAAGTTGAAAATATCACAAGTAGAAAATGTATTTAGTACACTTAGATATCAACTACTATCATGGCACAGCACGTTGGAGCGTTGTTGCCTTGTGGCCAGCAATCTGGGAGCTTTGCCTCAAAACCTCTGTCCAGCATTTCCTGAGAGAATGAAGCCCAGATAAAGATCCAACCCAAAATTCAAAGTGTTGCAGAACGCATTCTGCTTTCCCACCACCACCATCATAAACTTGAACATTCCTAAATTGATGCATCATGAGGTGAGAACCATGTCTGTTTGACTTCTATGGGTTACAATTTTTTTAATCCTCCCCCCCCCTCAAAAAATGCAGAACTGTGCATTGAGCTAGCTGGTCTCTATAATTCCAAACTGAAGTCTGTCAATTTGACAAGGTAATGAGGAGAACATATGGCAAGCTTTCTACCATTTTAGAGATAAACAGAGGCTAAAGTGGCAGCCTGAGGTAGCTCAAGCCTCTCCCTGCCGGCCTTGTTAAGCCTGTCCTTGTTGAAAAGTACAGGGAGGAGAAAAAGCTGCTGGTTTTCCTCATATAAGATGCAAGGCTTTGTTAAGAGCATTCATCCCTGTGAGGAGTTCAAGGGTAATCACTCCCCACAGGAGAGAGTCATTAATTTTAAGAATAAATTGGCCTTTCCAATAAAGAGCCGAGAAGAACAGTTTCTATAGTAACGGAGGTTTAGGACTAAAGCTCCTTGGTACTATGAGGGGGGCTCTCAATTATCTAAGTAGCTTTCTTCCTGTTCCCTTTGACTCCATTTGCTCTTCTATGACTCATAAGGCTGAGCCCACGATGGTGGGTGAACAAGAGTGAGCCGTGGGAGGAAGGCCGGGGAGAAAATCAATGAGAAGCCCAAGTCTGTCAGCGGCATATTAGGAAACTTAAGTCATAGATTAAAACAGTGCTCGGGGGATTTAGTCATGGCTTCCACCCACATGGACTAGTATTCACCCCACCCTACCCCCCACCCCCCCCATTTCCTCTCAGAAGCCATTTTCAAGGCAAGAAATCAAAGCTCCAGAGACGGAGGCACAAAGCAAGTCATTCAAGGGCCATGGAGAGCTGTAGCTACAGAACCCAGTCCCAGTCCTCACTGTGCCCAGTGGAGTAGCATTCATCCATTCTACCACATCTCCTCTGGGGACTGCCCCCGGCACCTTAGGCTAGGATCCATTCCTGTTTGAACAAGTAGGGTCTGTCACTCATACTGTGGTCACTTTCCTATTTCAAAGCTTTTTCTATAAATGTTAAGTTTTTAGAAACAACATTTTCTATATAGTTTTTCTATAAGTGTTAAGATGAGCACCTTGATCTATCTGCAAAGAAGGAAATGACATTAAACTAGGAGGAGTGTGCCTCTGACAATAACCCCGGTATTCCAGGGACCTCATTAATTCTTTAAAGGCATTGGGTCCTTGAATCTCAGCAACCTCCCTGGGGTAGCTCTCACTGGTATGGCCATAGATGGGGACACTGCAGTAGAGAGGATAATACGATCTATGCCAAACTACACAGTGAGTGTGAAAACATATTGTACATTTGTTACTTTTGTATCACTCTAATGAAATAAAGAAGTTATGAGGGAGATTTTTTTGTTGTTGTTGTTTTGGGTTTTTGGTTTTGTTTTGGTTTATTGTTTGTTTGGCTCATGGTGTCAGATGTTTCGGCCCATAAACGCTTGGCCCTGTTTCCTGTGCGTCTATGACGAATCAGCACATCATGATTAACTACCTCAGAGAGGTGGGAGAAATTAAGGACATGCCCTCCCTGACTTAACTTCCTCTCACTAGCTGCCCCCCCCCACCTCTTTCAGTTTATACTACCTCCAAATAGCTCTTTGAGCTGGGAGACAAGCTTTAACTTAGTGACCTCTGGGAGACATTCAAGATGTGAACCACAGTGTTTTGCATCGGTCTTCAGACTGCCATACTCCCCCACCCCACCCCAGCTGAATGCTCATCAGCCACTGATAGCCCCGCCCGGTGACAGTGGGAAGACACCCTACCTGACTCCCACCACTGCAGAGCGGGGTGATGACGCTCTCTGCTACTTTCTTGCCTGTGCTCTTGTACTCATGTGTGTCTTCCTCTTATGGAAGTTCCTGATGGTTTTCCACTGTTCCCTTTCAAAGATAAGGCAGAGATGGGAGGACCATAACATCAAGGTTAGCCAGGGCTACATAGTTAAACCTCGTATTCTCGCCCACCAAAGAAAGAGAAGAGAAAAAAAGTAACTGGGGGATCACCGATATATCCCAGGGTAGGTGTTTGGGACGACAGAAAAAGAAAAAAGGAAGGCCCTAGGGAAGAAGCCGCAGGGCCTCATAAAATGTAAGCCATACTCAGCCCCCAGTCACACCTTGACCATCTCCACATCTTCTAGGATATCTCATTCCTCCCTGGGATATTCCCAGGAGTTCCAAATTCCTGTTGCTGGTCTCTTGGGAACAGGAGACTGTGGTAGAAGGGGATTGTGAGGAAGCCAACAACAAAGGTTCAGGTTAGGGCTGGCTTTTGGGAGAAATCACTGCCTCCTACTTAATTATAGAAAATCTCTGCAGGGCTCTTGAGTGCTTCAGATGAGGCTCTGTGGGGACAGCTAAAAAGTGACTGTTTCTTACCGCTTCTCTCTCTATTGCAGATGTTCGTAGGCCTCCTGTTTTGGTTCCAGTTTTACTGTGGCTTCTCTGCTTCTGCCATGATTGACCAGTGGTATCTGATTTTCTTTAATCTGCTCTTCTCGTCACTTCCCCAGCTCGTGACTGGGGTGCTGGATAAAGACATTCCAGCCGACATGTTGCTGAGAGAGCCACAGCTTTACAAGAGTGGCCAGAACATGGAGGTAAGATCCCCAGTGTCTCTGCCTTCATCTCTTTGCCTCCACCCACCCTTTCACCTTCCAGAAAGTGAAATTTCCCCAAGATCACTACTAATAGACACCCGCAGAACTTTGTTAAAATTGTAGCAGGCCCAAGATTTCAGCTATTCTTTCCTGATGAAAAGTTCCTTTGTAAAGCTTAGTGAGCAGTGTTGTCCCCCACACCCTAACCCGGGGATTTCGTGGGTACTAATGTTATTGTGATCATTTCTGCCCTTCCGTTTTTCTCCCCACAACTCCTCCCATCCATTCTCCAGACTCTCTCTCACTCTCAAATTCATGACCTCTGCTGCTGGTATACACCTATAGGGCTCATGCTCTGGGTTCCCAGTGACTCAGCTGCCTACAGCTGTGAGCCTGTCTGTTTTGGTTTCTCGCCTTCCATGTTGGAGCCTTGGTCTACTCAGGTCTTAAAACAGCCTCCAGTTCTTGACCTATTTAAGGTATCACATGCTCAAGAATGTGTAGCAAGCTTTCTTGTTGGACTATCTTTGGATCACCAGCCCCCAAATAACAAACACAGAGACTTATTATTAATGATGAAAGCTTGGTCTTTAGACTTATTTCCAACTACCTTCTAAAAGTTAATTAACTCCTATTTTTACTCTAGATTCTGCCATATGGCTTGGTTACCTCTCCTCAGGACAGCACATCTAAACATGCTCCCAATCTGCTGGTAAAATACAAGGGCCTAGTGGTGGTGCACGCCCACCCTTAATCCCAGCAATTGGGAGGCAGAGGCAAGTGGATCTCTGTGAGTTCAAGACCAGCCAGGTCAAAAGAGCTAGTTCCAGGACAGACTCCAAAGCCAGAGAGAAACCCTGTCTCGAAACAAAACAAAACAAAACAAAAGAAATACAAGAGTATAGATTCCTCCTCCTCTTCCTATCTTTCCCTGGAAATCCCACTTGGTCTCTCCTTTCTAGCTATTGACCATTTAGCTCTCTGTAAAACTTTTGATTAGAAGGTATCTTGGCAAAAGATACATTTTCACAGTGTACAAAAAAGATTGTGCCCCAACAAGAATGCCTTAGAAAGGGCAGGCCCATCTCTATAAACCTCTCCTGTTTCTGTGTCCCAGGAATACCGGCCACAAACATTCTGGTTAAACATGGTGGATGCTGCCTTCCAGAGCCTGGTGTGCTTTTTCATTCCTTACCTGGTAAGTGGAACCCAGCAGAGGTTTTCTGTTGTTTGGATTTTGTTTCCTCAGCTGCCCCTGGGCTCCTACAGAAACATAGAACTTTGCCATTCCACTTGTCTTTCAGGCCTACTATGACTCTGATGTGGATGTGTTTACCTGGGGGACCCCTGTCACAGCTATAGCACTGTTCACCTTCCTGCTGCACCTGGGTATTGAAACCAAAACCTGGGTGAGAGCCACGGACAAGGTCGCACTTGGAAAGGGACCGGTATTGTGGGCCACATACTTCCCAGCATAGAGAGAGGCTGCAAAGCTGCTCTAGCTGTGTGATAAAAAGGAAAATGATACCTAGCCAAGGCCACTTTCCTGGGGGAAAGGGATAGCCCACCACCCTCCTGAGCAACCTCTTCATCTACCCACCTTCTTGTCACCTTCACTGCTACGCCCCTGCCGTGGTCTCTCCTCTTGCCCTCACAGCCCTGCCCCAGGATACTCTACTAAGACCAAGTAGCCACTGATACCAAGAGTCTTCACTAAAGACCCGAGAGGCACACCCCTAACCATTCCTGATACATGCATGTTGCTGTCACTGTTGCCACTCTTAAAGGGAAGTCCAAGCCCTTTCTCTCTTGTTCCTTTCAGACCTGGCTCAACTGGTTAGCCTGTGGCTTCAGTACCTTTTTATTTTTCTCCGTGGCTCTGATTTACAACACCTCCTGTGCAACCTGCTATCCTCCGTCTAACCCTTACTGGACCATGCAGACATTACTGGGGGACCCTCTGTTTTACTTGACGTGTCTCATCGCGCCTGTCGCTGCACTGCTGCCCAGGTGAGTATTGGAGTTGGTGCCTCCAACTGACAACAACTTTGGCACACACCCCTTGCCCTGAGTGAGTCTCAGGAAGCCCAGTGGCCCCGCTTTAGAATCTGACTCTTTTTTTCGTGTGTTCTAGATTGTTCTTCAAAGCCCTCCAGGGGAGCCTTTTCCCCACCCAGCTCCAGCTGGGACGCCAGTCAGCCAGGAAACCTTCCAACAAATTCAGTGTTCCCAAAGAGACTTCCGCTCAGGGACAACCACCTGGAGGCTCGGAAACTGAGCTTTCAGAAAAGAAGACCATGGGACCCTTCGAGTCCCTTCCCAGAGATTGTGCCTCTCAAGCTTCCCAGCTCACACAGCAGCTGGCCTGCTCCCCGGAGGCCAGCGGGGAGCCCAGTGCAGTGGATACGAACACATCGTTAAGAGAGAACAACTTGCTGGAAGGAGTGGGCACCCAGGCTTCAGGGCTCCCCAAGTCCGGGGAGACTGTTTCAGAAGACTGTCCTGGGGACTCCAAGAGGAAACCCACCACTGCAAGCCAGCCAGCCCCCCTGTCGTCACTCTTTCATCTGCCCAGCATTGGCTCACTCAACTGGATCTCCTCCCTGTCTCTGGCCAGTGGGCTGGGAAGTGTCTTGCAATTGTCTAGAAGTAGTTTACAGATGAACAAGCAGGATGGTGAGTTCCTGTCCAGCCCCCAACAGCCAGATCAGGACCTGCACAGCTTACAGGGACAAGCCACAGGCTACTTCTAGTATCGCCTCCAAAGGGTCACAGCCAATTGAGGTGACAACTCCTTGAAATGGCTTTTTTTATTATGTAACAGATGTTAATGTTATTTATGTTTATTATTTGCACAAAAGAGTTCTAGGAAGATGTATTTTTTAAATATTTCCAAGACAAATATAGGAAACCAGAGGTACCCAAAAAGAAAGTTTATTTTTTAAAGTTCTAAGTAGAGTATACTGATGAAAAATAAAAACACATATCTTTATCTATCTGTATATAAAGTTTTAAAGAAGAGTGACACTTGAAAGGTGTGTCTAGATTTATTTTTTCATCTCATTTTGTAAGGAAAAGCTGTGTGCTTTGTTTCCTCATCACACATGGCCCTTGCTTTTTGCAAGCAGGCATGAACATGTGACTAGTACAGTGAACCCTGGGGTGGCTGTGGTAGGTTCCAGCACAGGACCAGGAGGAAAGAAGACAGGGGTAGGGAGAGGGTGTGTGACCTTTGAAGCAAATTTCTCCATTGGCTTCCATTGTTACCAACAGCAAAAGGAAAGTGAAAACTCAATAAAAACTCATGTGATGTTCCTGCCAACACTCAGTTCTGTGCAGGCATTTCATAAAATTCATTTCATAGGTGTGACAGCTCCAATGTCATGTGTATTTCTTGCTAAAATCACCACAAGCAATAAACAACCGCCACTTTGACAAAAGAGTGTTTGGTAGCTACTGCTGTGTGAAGGTGCTGATGGATGACCTGAATGAGTGTGCTCTGTCACTTCTTTGTGCAAGTCCTGAAGAAAATGGTACTGAGATGTATAGGCCAGGGTTACAGAGTGACCTGATATCCATGACTCCTCGCACCAGGTCATGGGCAACAGCCAGACTCCACTAACCAAAGTCTTAGACATTTCAAGGAATTACCTTCAGGCTTTTGTCTGATGAGCTATCATATTTCCTTATCGAAGAGGGAAAGGGGGATGATTAAGACTCTTAATGACAAATTCGAATATTTCAACAACAATGTCAACTCATCATCCATGTAGTGCCTACCCTGTCCCACACTTGGGAAAGGGAGTAAGCGGGGTGTGTCTCGGGCTTCTCCAGTGGGTGTCTGTCTCCTCAGACTGCAATTCACAGGACCAGAGGATAAAGATTTGGTTCTTTTAAGAATCAGATTGCTTCTCATCCCTCAGAATGGAAGCTCACTGTACCAGTTCCAGAGGACATGGGGCTTTAGGGACCTTGGACTCAACAACTCTGATCCATGGGGCTACACATGTCCCTACAGAACTCTATGCTGGAAGCTTCCTTCTCTATATAAAAGCACTGAGAGGTGGGGGCTTTCTTGGGGAGCTGTGTTCGAGACACAAGGGCCCTATCTGGAGTGGATTAACACTGATCCAAAGGGGCTTTCAAGACTACTTTTGTTTTCCTGCCCTTCAATGTGATGACGCATCAAGCAGGCTGTCACCAGATACAGGCATCTTAACACTGGACTGCTAGCATCCATAACTGCAAAGGAACACATTTCTGTGTGTTATGAATTAGCCAGACTCAGGTATTCTGCTTTTGAAACATAAAACAAACCAAGGCACAGGATTCTTCATCTTATTATCTTCCCTTCATTTTGGGGGTTCGGTCTTGTAAGGCTGCCTCTGTTCTTGGTGCAGTGTTTCCTTCAGTCACACATCTAAAGGGCTGTTCTCATTCTAAGCAGTATCTATAACCTCCCATATAAAAGTTCCCAAACCAGTTACTGGTAAACAGTGGGAGGTATGTCCTTTCTACTTGCCCTGATCAGGATGGTGAGAGGGTGAAGAAGTCAGACAAACACACAAACTGACAGAGAGACAGAGATAGAGACACAGAGAAAGGCTTGACTCGGGTGGGCTGGGCTCTCTGATGGAGAAGTGCCATCACTCAGAAGTTCAATATGTTTATCATATAGAGTTGAACAGAGAAGCAGTGTTATAAGATGCCGAGAAACAAGGAGGCAGGTATACAGCTGGATCAAGGAGACAGGTTTAGGTAATCTTAGTAGGTACAGTCCCTGTAGAGGAGTGGCCTGTAAACATCCAGGGAGCAGAAAGCCATAGTGGACATTTTCAGCATACACTATCAACATTTAAAACAGAAGGGTGTGAGGCTAGGGTCCTTGACATTTCTGCATCCATGTCAACAATGCACGTTCATTCTGGACTTTAGTCACTCGGAGCTTCCCCTGCTCCCCATGCTAGGTCTCCTTGATGGAGCTGGGAGGGATACCTGGGTGTTGTGAGATGGGGGTAGCAGAAGTGAGTGGGAGACAGCTTTAGCAGCAGCAATGTGTGGGATCAAAGGCAATAAAGATCCTAACCTTGTCCCTGTTGTGTCACACATCCCCCATAACTGGTGTTGCCTTTTCTGTTCTTGGGAGCCATGCATCCAAAAAGTATTAAGTTGGTAAGATGTGTTATTAGCAAAAGACCACAAGAAAACAAGCATATATATCTAATTGTCTGCGACTTCAAAAATGGCACAGTGTCCACACACACTGCACTCACAGCCTTGCTTCTTTCCAGAAGAAATCTTCCTCTGAGGATAGGGCTTCTTGGCAAGTAGAAGGATTTGCGCATTAGCTTCAGAAACTTCCATAGCAAAGCCATGCTAGAGAAACAAATATTGCAAAAGGTGTGGCAGTTCATGGGTTGAGGGATACCGATAGCATTCACTGTAATCTATTCCAGCCAACTCCATTTATCTCAAAGTAGCATAGTATGGGGTGAAATTCATGGTCCTTTCCAAAACGTGTCACATGAAAGATGTCACCAAATCTTGACAAAACGTGAAAATTTGAATATTTAAGAACAGTGACTAAAGGGAGGGAGGGAGATGGAACTGTGGTCGATAAGTAAAATAAATAATAATAATGATGAAATGTGTTGATATGCAAAATAAGAAATAATAATGATGGTGATTGATGATGATAATAATATAATAATAATAATAATAATAAAACAGTGACTAGTGGAAGGTGAGAGACTAAAACCACCATTATTCATCCACGGCTGGGGGAGATACCTGGAAATTCAAGTGAACAAATAAGTCCTCAATAATCTAAGGAGGGAGTATATCAGCTCACTATGCAGGAGTATGGCTGCTCTTGAGGACTGCCCTGCTTTTGTGTCAGAGTAACTGAACTAGCTAATGACCACCGCACAGCATGGCTGCTTTCTTCAAAATCAAATCAACTAATTTGAACTTCTCAGAGGGCAGACACTCTTGACATTTTGCCTTTTATGTCTGGGGTTGCACAGAATCTAACACCTTGAATTCATTCAGCAAATATTGGGTGAGTAGAAGAATCAACCTATTAATAATAAAGACATTCTAATTAAAATTGTAGTCAAGAAAAATTATTTGCTATAACTCATTACTTGTTTAATAGTGCCCAGATTTTCTGGCTGATGCAATATGTGAATTTTTAAATGAAGAATTACTGGAATGGCAGAAACTTGAGATGAGAATTGTCCATATACAATATGATTGTATACCTGGAAAATCCTACATGAACAAATTAAAAGGCTCTCACAATTAACGATAGAAGTGAATTGTCTGACTAGAAGGAAAACAAGCTATGGCTTCTATAGAGAGTGATGTACAGTGAAGGCTGGAAAGGTCTCATTTGCCCCACTACTAATACTAAGAAAAACTGAAATACTGGAGATAGAACAATCTCTGTGAACATAGACAGTTTTCAGTTTCTTTATGTGGTTGTTGTGAAATTAGCAAAGTGGTTCAAGAGTTTACCTGGGAGGATTCATGGGCCAAAACACCAAAGAAAATTCCATCACATAAATCATGTACGTCTGCTATATGCAGTGATGTGTTAGCGAGTCTAGAATTGAGCATAAAACCACCATCATTAAAGGATAATGGGCAGTCCAGATTGGAAGATGCTTTATGGCATTCAGATACTTAAAATAATGTACAATTGTTCAAGAAAGATACATGAACAGGAAATATTTGACATGCACTGTACAATCAGAATTTAATTTATGCTTAAAGGATTAAGAGTCAGCGATAGCTGTTTATGAAATAAAAAATAGAACACTTAATCATATGCATATCACATGTAGAAAATCACATATGTTCATATGTATGTGATGTAGAAAATCACAAATGTTCATACTTATGTGATGTAGAAAAAATTATTCATATATTCATATACAGTCCCAATAAGGTAAACTTGAAATTTTTAATTGAAAGCCACAGTATAGGTAGAGGAAACTGGAATCAAATGTCTGAAGGTGATCCCTTGGGCATTTGGGGAGTTCCTGGGGTCTTGCCTGTCTTTTGGCTCCTAACCCTGCATTTCTTTCCTTGGCCCTGTGAACTGGCCATTCCTTGCAACTGCTTCAGCATTGGTGGCTGGCTCACTGCTTGTTGTGGATCTGTCAATCCTGTTCAGGATTACTATGGAGGACTACTAGAAGCCTCTAGCATGCCATTACTGTAACCCCTCTGTCTCTACATTGCGAGGAAGCAAGAGAAGCTATGATGAGGACACTGCCCTGTTCTGGTCCTGGAATGGTATCACCAATCCATTCCAGGGCAGCTTATTTGCTGAGTAAATCTAACACAGATGGCTGATAACTGAAAAAGAACAACAAAACCTCCAAAGAGGAAAGCCATTTGCACTGAAAGTATTTCAGCATTTGTGTATTAAGTGAGAATTAAAACTGAAAGGCCTAATCTCCTGGGAAAAGAGGTATGTTATGCAAACACCACTATGAATAACAAATATCAAATCACTATTTGGATTGAGCATTCTAGTGAGAACACCCTACCTGGGAAGAAGCTTGGATGGATCCCTTCTCTTGATTCAGTAAATCCTCTTTGGGAGACTAACTTTTTTTTTTAACATATGTACACGTGTGCATGAAATACATGCATGAGTATGCACGCTCACACATGTGTATGCAGCTGCAGACACAGTTGTGGAAGTGTGTGTGTGTGTGTGTGTGTGTGTGTGTGTGTGTGTGTGTGTAGGTTCAAGGTTGACGTGGGCTATCTCTATTATTCTAGACCTTATGTATCGAAGCAGAATTGCTCACTGCATCTTTAACTTGCACTCGGGCTAGTCTAGTCTAGCAATCTGGCTTGCTCCAGGGATCCCCAGTCTCTACATGCTGTGTGCACACCCAGGGCCTACACTCCCACACAGCTTTTAGGTAAGCTCTGAGGATCTGAACTCTTATCCCTGTGCTGGAACCACAAGTGCTTTCCATGATGAGCCATCTCCCAACCCAATTTTGGGGATTAAGCCTGAGAAAATATCCAGGTGTGTTCATTTAAGATATTCCTGATAATTAGAGGTACAGACTTGGAAAGCTTTTGGACTGTCAGGAAATAATTTCAGGAAACATCAGAGATATCACAGGTTCAACATATGGAATCCACTGAGAGAAGTTCCGTAAAGGGACTCCTGCCTGCCATGTTAGCAGCCAAGCCTATATGACTAATGCACATAGAAAGCTGGTATTTGCTCTTTCATGATGTATCTTCTAAATCAAGAAGCAGATGACGGTGCATCGGAGTCTTGCCGTAGTGGATGTGTGACCCCTAAAACACGGTTATAAAGCTTTGGGGCAGGGATGCGTGACCCTTAAAACCTCGGTGTGAGGTCTTAGGCATATAACCATTAGAACCTGAGTGTGAGACAATTAGAGCTGGTGTGTGTCTGTGTGTGTGTGTGTGTGTGTGTGTGTGTGTGTGTGTGTGTGTGTGTGCTGTTCCAAATACAGGGTCACACAGGAGAATTTAGTGAAATTAAATGTGTAGCAACAATAACAACAAAAATACATGAATGTCAGAAATAAACTTATAGGAAGGGAGTTACAAAGGGTGGGAGGCAGAATAAGAGAACATGGACTACATAATCAGAATATAATTAATACATGGGTGAGATTGTCAAAGAATAAATTCAATTAAAAAAAAATCTGCGTATGGTGTTTCATGTCTATGATCCCAGCTATTCAGGGCTCTGAGGCCAGAGGATTTTTAAGTTGCAGTCAACCTGAGCTGTATACAGACACCCCATCTCTGAAAGAAGAGGGGAAGAAAAGGAAAATTTTGAGACTGAACACACACACACACACACACACACACACACACACACACACACACACATATACCTTTGCAAAAGCAAACCAACCAACCTTCTCTTAAAGGTTTTTGAAAGCAGACAGTGCTTGAGTGATGAGTCCCCAGTGGCAACTCTGCTTTCAGGACCTGCAATACTCCATCATCACAGATCAAACCTGCCTGAGGCCTTGAGCCCCCAAACTCAGCTCCATGCTCTGGCCTGCATCCACTCAAGGTGCTCCCTCTCCATCATGCCCGCCACTGCAGTCTGGGTTTCATACTTAGCTGTGTCCCTTCCTTCCTTGTACTGAACCGTTCTTGTCAACCTCCCCATACTATTAGCCCCTTTAGAGTAAAGCCTGAATTCTCCAGAGTAGAGTAATTCTCCCAAGATATGCATTTGATAATTGCCTAATGAATCATTGCTAATTCAAATTAGCTGCGCTGTCCACTCCATGCCTTCCTTTCTCCCCTGCCTTGGCTGCTCCAGTTCTCCTCATGCAGCCTTGTCTTCCCTGTGTTGGAGGTGAAAGCATGCTGTGGTTTGGATTCTGATTGTCTCCCAAAGCAAGTCCAAAGGTGGGGCTACCTTGGGGGAGGAGGGGCCTAGTGGGAGGACCTTATGTCATTGGACATGCCCTAGGAAGAGATCTAGGAGCACAGGCTCTACTTTCTTTTGCTTCTTGTTTCGTGAAGGGAGTTCCACCATGTGGTCCCCACCATAGCTGCGTAGCACCCTCACCAAGGGACTCAAACAATGTGTCCCCTGATCCTAGCTATCACTTACACTTTCCCAAGCACTTGTAGATGTCATGTCCCAGGCTCCCTAGAATATCTCTAAGGGGTTTCTAGACCTCAGCCTTAGACTGAGGTCACCTCACTGAACCTTTCATTCTGAGGCTTCTGGTGTAGACTGGACCACAGAGAGCTTTTGTGAGTTCTTAGCCCTGTGACTGTCAATCAGACTAATAAATCTCCTTCTATAAATATATGTATTCTGCAAGTCTCTGACTCCATACTGAAACTTCCTTAGTAACTAAACATTTTCCTAAATAAAAATCAGGCCCTAGCAATCACCAAATGATAGGTGAAATACGTAGATGTAGAGTCCACTGAAAATTAAAATTAAAAATAATTACAGCACAAAGAAGTATGGCTTTTTAGAAAAGTAAAAAGTAAGCTGAAAATCTAAAAATCATTTGACTTATATACTTCTTCTAAAGCCCAGCCAAAGAGCAAGGGACAGGTGAAGAGAAAGAAACAGCAGGTCGAGCATGGCGGACTTCCTGTAATCCCAGATCTCAGGAAGCTGAGACAGGACCATGATTTTGAGGACAGCCTGGGCTACATAGTGAAACTGTATCTTAAAAAGAAAACAAAAAGAGAGGAAGAGAAGGGACCGAAGGGAAGGAATAGCAAGGCAGTTTCTTAAACCGATTAAGTCAACAATTAACATTGATATTAAGAGGATGGGAAGTTGTAATATTAATAATTTCCAATTGAACTTTAAAAAGACAGATGTACAGGTCCCTGATAAATAGAGGTACAGGTAAGTAAAGTATTAGAAAATGATTCGGAAACAATAGTTATAAGAAAAGTGATATTAGTGCTGGACAAAGTAGACTTGATGACAGAAAGGTACTGTAGTGAGATATTCACTTTGTCTGCTTCTGTGGCATTGACCACGCCCATTGGGGGTGGAGCCAGTGGCGGAAGTGACCCATGGAACTAGGTCTGAGGAGGATCCAGGGAACATTCTCTTGCTGGCGGGATGCGGAGAGGAGAGCATCCGGTTCAACCTGCTGGTGTTCATCTGTCTATGTTGTGAGTTATTTCTCCCTGAATAAACATCTATTTGGCCTATTTGTTTCTCCTGATCCTTATTAAACCACAATAAGGTACCTTACATGGTAAATGTGTCTATCTCTCTCAATGGGGTATGGTAGTCCTGAATGACATATCCTTAATAACAGAGCTTCTGTTATTAAATATGTGATACTAGAATTTATGGAGGGGGGAAAAAACATCATGACAAATTGAACCAGATCCTCCCAGAAATTCACAGAACAGGTAGCAAGCGAGGAGAGTAAATGCTGGCTTTGGAGGACAAACAATTTGCTTCTGCACTCAACACTGGGAAATACAAACCCCACTTGAAGCATGAGTGGCATAGCTTGAACATAACTACAGCTAGAGTTGCTAGCCCTTGGAAAGCCAGATCAGGTGGTCCAAGCCAGGCCAGGGGAGGTAGACTGTAGTGTTCAGAAAAAAGCAGGGAATGAAATTCCAGATAAGAGCAACCACAGAGGTCTGGGGTCTCTGGCTCTCAATGGCTAGGAAATGACCTGGCCTGTACCCATGGCTATGAAGGGAACCATAGGCGCCCTGGGCCAGAGTCTAAGCAGCCTGTAATACTGTAGCTGCCCAGCACTGCTTTATGCTATGGTTTCACCTTCAGCCTACTTTTGTTTTCTCTACTAAATAATGTCCTGAATCCATGCCCATTCCGACAGGTATACCAACTACTTTATCATGCACCCTGCCATTGCAGCAAAGCACATGTCTCACTCAAGGGCCTGTGCCTCTGTCGATGAGGACTTGACACCACGAGCTTAGTTTCCTTTTGACTTTGATGAGTTGCTGGCCTGTGGTGGTGTGAGTAGACTGTAAGGAAGACAGTCGCCCCTGCCGGCCTTCCTCCAGCACATCATTTGATCTTATTCGGAAGGGAGAACTCTGGTGAGGTCCCTCTGCCCTGCATGATGTGGACCTCTCTAGTGCATAGCCAATTTTAATCACACATGCTTAGACCACTGCAGAGGATCTGGCTGCCACCGTCTCTTTCCATATCAATTTAACTAGGTCTAACATGGCAGCCTGCTGTTTTTCACCAAATGAATCACTTCTTGGGTTTGTAATTAAGGGCATGAAAACTCTTTCGAACAATTTGAACTTGCTTTGTACCTGACTCAGGGTCAGTGTTTGAGATAATGAAAGTGACAAGTGTTTTCCGCACAATTACGCTGCTGTTGCTTTCCTCTGGCCTTCATTAACAAGCATAGCTGCAAGTCCTCACCGGAAAGCTGATGGCATGGCTCAGACACTGTATGGAGTGGATAAAACCCTTTGCGTTCAAGCCCAGCCTCAACTGCTACACAGCATGCCTCGTGCTTTGCACACAGACACTACTCCCACCCAAGGCAAATTTCAGACGACGATTAGGTTTGCTTTGCAACTAGGATTTTCGGTTCCTTTGGTTATTGGTTAAACCAGTACACAATCCCCCAAGTCTTCAGCAAAGTAAACAGCTTTCTAGTTCTCAGCTCCCTCTACCCTTTGTGGTCCAGGTAAAGAAGGAAGCAGCTGAGCTTAACTGCTACACTCTTAACGTCTCTGCCATCTTTTAGCAAGGCTGTCTTCTCAAACACCCCCAGAAATTAGTGTTTTTTTTTTTTTTCTTTAACCACAGGAATCAGAATTTCTAGGCTCATGGTTTGATATAGAAGGAACTATCTTTTAGATTTACATACTTTGTATTGTTGCTTTTCTGTGTTAAAGGACAAAAGAATAGGCAATATACATTAGTTTAGCTTTTCCATCAAATACATACATACATACATACATACATACATACATACATACATACATATGAAATGTAAAGCTGTGCTAGGCATCCAGGATTGAGCACCTCTATGCCTTTAGAATAGAACCATGGATCTTTAAAAGACCTGGCCAGACCCCAATGGACAGATGGCATGGGCATACAAGAGCTGGCTATGCCCCTCACCTGAGAGGTGCAGTCCCAACAGGTGAGACTGATCAAACCAGCTACCTCCCAGACCCACATCCGGGGCTTTGAGTTGGTCTACCCCAACGTCTACGCCATCTGTGAACTGCCTGGCTGTGGGGTTCTGGTCCTTCAGAACCATAGCTGTAGGATCACCATGACTCCAGGCAACAGCAGGATATCCAAGAGGAGTCTGTCTCAGTGAAGGTCCAGCAATGAACATTTGCAAGCCAGTGTTGATGGGCCAACAACTCATGGCAATTAACATTTGCAAGTAAAGCTAAATGGACAAAATTGTATACTGTGTGACACACTACAGCTCCCAATGTCACTGAAATATTTTACTATTGTTGTTGTTTATTCATTTTGTTTTGTTTCTAATTGACATATTTTTAAAATTGTCTTTTTGGGGGGGATGCTACAAGGATGAGGGAGGACACAGAGGGACTGGGAAAGAATTAGGGTATGTGGCTGAAATTTTTAAAAATAAATAAAAACTGTGTTAATCTTTAAAAAGGACCTGGCTCAGCAGTCTAATTTGAGTGATTCGGCTATTTATCATAGGATAGATACCCGAGGCCTCCCCACAAATCACCTAGGCTCTTTCTCTTAGTGGTTCTCACCTGTAAACACAAGGTTAACTGCTGGGATAAAGAACTAGGACTCTTTTCCTCTAAGTGTACAGTGGCTACTAAGGAAGGGTTTCCAGAGTCCTGGCCCCAAGTTAAGGAGGACACTCGCGCCTGAAGCACAGAGCAGGTTTGACCCGTTATCCAGCAACCCCGGGGAAACATAATGTGAGCCTTCCTTTCCTCTCACACGTGGCATAGTATGACGCTAGATGCCTCATGGCCTGGTACACTAAGTCAAGAGCTCTGACAGAGTGTCTCAGGTCAAGAGATGGATAGCAAGTGTTGTTATCGCCTTCTTTCCCTGCATAGCCGTTCGGTGAAAGATGATAATGATGATGGTCAGCCCTGTCTCCCTCAGGACCTTCCGGTGCAGATAACTTCAGGACTGCTAAATCTGGTGAAGTTGAAACACATCCCAGCCAGACTTCTGAGGAAGGGCGGAGAATCCCAGAAGGAAATGTATTTCACACCGGAGAGAAGTATTAATGTCCACCTCCCTTATTCAAATACAAAGGAGAGACATTTCAGTGTTTTACTATTTGTGAGATTTCTCATTATAGCAGCCTTACCAAAGATGGCAGGGGATGTTATGCAAGCTCTACACTTGTTAAGGTCACAGAGGGCAAAACAAGGCCTTCAAAACACAGTTGTGGAATCACGTTCACCTTTACTTAGAAGGCTGACGTGTCCTCCAGCCGCTGAGCCCAGTTCCTTGTCCTGAGTCCCCCTGCCGTGAACCGAGATCCAAGGAACACCAGTGTTGTTCAGAAGTGAAGAGAGTGTGGTACCCACAGTGAAGATTCTTCTGCCAGGAATGCTTGCCTTCCTGCCTGCCATTTATTGCACCTCATTGGCTTTTCGACAAGAGAAGGGAGCTGGACCCAGCAGATGCTCAGGAAGCCCTACCTAGCTTGGTTTTAGTTTATAATTTTCCACAGAGAAGGTCCTTCAAAAATGTGTGGCAGAGCTGGGCTCTCCCCCAGTGCCTGTAGGAAAGCTGGATGTGCTGGGAAATCAGCCCGCAAGTGTTTCCTCTCCTCATTCATGGCTAACCTCACACAAAGCACGTTTCACTGGCAGATGGTCTGAGAATTTATCTCCCTATAAAATTAGCGTGGCAACAAATGCGCCTGCCCTGACTCGGGAGCTCAAAACGAGCCAGGTGGCCATAAATCTCTGCCGTGCGTTATGGCTCACAGGAGTGGGAAACACATCAGACTTGAACTTCTTAGAGGCAAGTCCTGCTATTTTTAGCCCCCTGACCCTGCATCCTCTCAGAGAGAACAACATTCTTCCAGCTTGCAGGCTCTGGGAGAGCTGTCCTGAGCATGTCACCTAGCCTCCCTAGAAACGCTCTAGGCCAGACCTCGCACCATGTACGTGTTTTATGTCCTCTTCAGCAATTGCCTCCTTATGGCACCAGCTTGTCCACTGGCCATCTGTTGGCTGTCTTCCTCTTACCCCTCCCCTCTCCCCACAGAGGGAAGTGTATTCTTCACAGTTCATTGAGGGTGGTTTTCCTCATTGCCATAACTCATTTCCATCTTTGATATTAAATGACAGTATCACCCCCACGGCCCAGAACACAGTATTCACTTGTGCATTTCCGGGTAGTTTTTCCATAAAAGTAGGTTCCTTGTGGCTTGTGCCCTGCAATTTTGGGATTTTAAAAAGATTATCCAAAGGCCCCTCTCTCTGGGTTTCTCTCCCATTGAATCATGCCTTGGAAGCAAACCATGGCATTTTATTGCTGAGGATGACATACGTTGCTTTGTCGTTTCTAAGGAAATCTCATATTACAATGTAATATTCCACTGTGTGAACAAAGGGGCTGGATTTCTGGCTACCCCTAGAAATACAGCTGTCTAGCTAGTCCAGGAATACCTGTGCCCCCCTTCCCCAGCACACTGTGCTGGGGAAACCTGTGTTCACAAAGCAGAATGTCTTTGGGGGCTCTGGGGAAGAGTCTCTGTCCCCCAAACCTTCCTTCCTGTGATAAATATTCCCAAGGGCTGTCTTGTGAGCCTCACAAGCACATTGCAGATTTTGTGGACAGGTGACAGAGTTAAGAGAGCACCCAAGCATTTTGCTGTTGTCTAGTGCACAGATTAAAATAAGGCAAGGCTTCTGAGTCGCTTTGATTTCTTCAGTGCTGTGCTCAGAGCCCCCAGAACACCATTCCCGAAGCTGGATGAAAAATCATGCTTCTGCCAGCCATGAAGTGTGAGGCTCTGAGCTATTTTTGGCTTGGATTTCTCAGAGGGCTGACCACGTGGGGCTGCAGTCTGCAGCTCCCCTGCTGGTCTGTGGTAGAGGCAGTGCTGAGCCTCTCCTTCCTCCTCTGGCACTTTCTCCCTCTGCATTGGCTAAGTACCCACCAGAGAATCTCCCCAGCCCGAGGCGCCAGAGAGATCTCTTTGAATAAGGGTACCAATTCTGAGATACTTTCCCCCATATTTTCTTGAATACACACACAAATGTATATATCCAACATTTACTTCAATTCCCGTTTTAAAAATGTCCTCATATCCTTAGCCTGCTTGGCACGGCAGAGTGAAAGTGTGGTGAATGGAGCGCCCCAGAGATGAGTTACATGGCCTCTAGAGTTTTTCTCAACTGCCACCAGTTACAGTTTGGATAGGAAACGTCCCCACCAGGCTCATGGGTTTGAGCACTTGGTTTCCTAGTGGTGGTGCAGTTTGGAGAGGTCGTGGACCCTTTAGGAGGTAGAATCATGACAAAAAACGAATGACTGGAGGAGGGAGGGCCGTACGGGTTATATCCCAGCTGATTCTGGTCTGAACTCTAGTTCTGACTCTGCTGAAACGCAAGGAATCCCAGGGATACTCACCTGCTGTTTTGAACTCTACTATGTCCTCACTACCATCTCTGAAACCAGGATGAACTAAACTAACATCAGTCTTTCTCCTTGGCAGGCACTTTTAGCCACAGAAACAAGAAAAATGTAGTATATTACCCCATCACCCTACACACACACACACACACACACACACACACACACACAGAGAGAGAGAGAGAGAGAGAGAGAGAGAGAGAGAGAGAGAGAGAGGAGAGAGAGAGAGAGAGAGAGAGAGAGCATAGGGAGGTTAACGCGTGCCTTTAATTAAACTATGTAAAATGGTGAAGACAGCAATTTGGTCCTCTTCAGATAGAGATATTCATTTAGATGAGAACGGGGTATGACACGCTAACTGCACTCCTAGGTTATGACGATTTTATGCCTGTTTACATCTCAGTCCTCCTTCCTCAACAGTCTAATTATTGGTCACGATAAGCTCTCATCCCTCTACATGATTGCACTGATGAGCTGTCCTTGGCTCTCACAGTAGCTGGTTGAGAGTATGCAAACTTTACCCGTTTTGCAAATGGGTAACGCTAATGGCTATTGAGTGCAATGAATGTGCTCAACCCACACAGTCAGTATATAATTTGAACCCACACAGGCTGATCTCTGAGTCTTCACCACCATACACTGCTGGAGAGCCTCGCGAGTTTCCATGTGCTGGTTGCAAGTATACATTTTATTTAAACATAGACACATGAAGTATTCTCAAATGTGAAAAAAATAAAAAAGAAACTTAAAATACATAAGCTCGTTCTCGTGGGACTCAGTTTACTTCTGTTTAATTTTTCTTATTTTCTTAGATTTTGCTATAATCACGTCATTTCTTCCTTCCCTCTCCTCCCTCCAAACCCTTCCATATAGCCCACCTACATCTCCTTCAAATTCATGGCCTCTTTTTTTCATTAATTGTTGTTAGTGGTGGGGGTGGGTGGTAGTGTGTGCCTGTTTCTAAATGCACAAATATAATCTGCTCGGTGTGTATGCTACTTGTATGTCTGTTTCCAGGTCTGGATAACCAGTTCGTGCGCCTCTCCCTGGGGAAAAGTATTTCAAATCCTGCGCTCAGCATTTGCATTACTTCTGAATCAAGGTTCCTAGAACATCTACTGTTGAAATAATTTTATTTCTCTACTCCAAGCAAGATGCTTGGTCAACTCATGCCTGCCTTGGCAAAGCTCACTACAATACTGGCACGCAGAACGTGCCCCAAGCTTAGTGGATCATCTGTGTCACGAAAATTTGGATGGGCCCACACTAGAAAGAGGCTAGAAGGAACTGGAACGGGTAGAGGGAGTTAGGTGAGCTCAATCAGAGTAGGTAACACATGTGGCATTGGGAGAAGTTTCCTAGCTTGACCCAAAGGAACAGGAAGGGTTGTACTACTTTGGAGGGCCAGGGGAGCAGGGGAGGGTGATTTTCTTGCAGGATTCCAGAAAAGTTCACTCAGTGATCTCTGCACAGCTGTAAGCCTCATTAAGGTGAATGGGCACAGAGTATGTGGTGGATATTTTATGGAATCATTGCTAGTATTTTTTCTAGAGTGATTGTAATATGCCCCTGTGTCTATTTTATCAACTTAGAAACAGGAACGAGTTGACTTTTTTTTCCCCCTTTTCCCAAATGCCCTGTGTCTAAACAAGGCTGCTCAGTCTCTAGCAGGGTTGTCCTTCTCACACAGCTTCACCTCACACACCACAGCTTCTGAGACAGCTCAGGGCTCTGGGGCAGGAAGGCCTGTGGGACCTCTGGAAGGCAAAGGGCTTCAGAGCATTCCAGAGGTGTTCCGAGACTGTGTGTCCTTTGTTGACTAGGCTCCAGGGCCCGCTGCCTCACTGCTTAGGTCAGGCCTGGGAAATTTTGAGGTCTGGTCCTCCGGGATAGAGCAGAAGACCTCTGTAGCCTCTGGCAGAGTCCAAAGCACACGCCAGAGGGGATCAGGCCTGTGTTTACAGGTCGTATGCGCCACTGGAGGCCATTCTTCTTTGTTGTCTATTTCTTCCCAGATTTGTCTTTCTTTCCAAAGTTATTAGTGTTTCTATTATCATCATTGTCAGCCGGCGTGCTTGTATTCTGTCAGGAGGAATGCACACATGTCCTGCGTGCACATGGAGGGGCTAAGGACATCTTTGTGTAGTCTGTTCTCTTCCCCCGCCTTGACATAGGTTCCGGGGATTTGAACTGGGGTCTCCAGACTTGCACTGCTAGTGCTTTTACTACTCACTGGGTCATCTTGCTGTTCCTCGGATTCATGCTTCTAAGTGTATGAAACAAAATACATCATGTGACACTGGGAACCAATTACGTTGTAATGGTCAAATGGCTTCTTAAAAACAACTAAAACTGCTATACAGTCAGTAAATATGTGTCATTAAAAAGCTAAATAATCCATCTCTTGGTTTATTGGCTGTTGTAATTTCATGCAGATAATATTTCATGGTAATTACAGCAACCATTGGACATGGCTGACTGCCAGTAGGACAGAGTACCCAGAACTTGGGAGTTCCCAGACTAAAGGTTGGACGACCAGTTACATTTAAATTTCAAAAGAACAATGAGCAATTTTGGTATATATCCATCCCAAACATTATGGGACATGCTTATAGCAAAATACTGTTCATTTTTTATAAAATTCAAACTTAACCAGCCATTCTCTGAATCTATCAGTATTGTCAATACAGCAGTAGTTAATAAAAAGCATCTATAATGAAGGAAACACTAAATATTTGATAGAGATTAGTGATGGGGAATGTGTCTTCCCCATGTTGGTCAGAAAAACCATCACTCTCCAGTTATGTGAAGGATCTCAGCCCTCGGGCACACACGTTTTTAGATGTTGAAGACATTTCATGGGCTTACAATACTATTTACCTACTAGATAAGCTTCAGCTG
This sequence comes from Cricetiscus sungorus, assembly GCA_030556225.1. Taxonomy (NCBI): domain Eukaryota; kingdom Metazoa; phylum Chordata; class Mammalia; order Rodentia; family Cricetidae; genus Cricetiscus; species Cricetiscus sungorus. The sequence goes on from JANBXA010000732.1 coordinate 11,075,666, forward strand.
GGGCTTGTTAGCATTCTAGGCTGCTGAGGCCCAGTGGATCCCTGACCAAAGTGACTAGTCCAATCTTCTCATGCTAGGGGCAGTCACAGAAAGAAGCCTTCCTTGCCATCTCTGGGTCTGCTTCATTTGTGCCACCAAATAATTCTCCCTGCTAGGTTGTAAATCCCACAGAGACTGGGATTAGGGCATCTGCTCACTACTGTACCACCAGTACACATTTTGCTGCACAAGAGTGTTTGGTAATTGGTAAAATGACAAATGAGGTAATGAGGATCACACTGTACGTATATTGCTGGCTGTGGCTATTGTGGCTGTGCTTCTTATTTGCTGGTAAACATACCCGGGGAGTGGGGGAGAGCACTGAAAATCATAGTGAGAGATTTATTTTGTGAATTGGAAACTTCAGAGCCATGGCAAGCTTCTTAGGAAGGGAGAATGTGTTCCTAGTGTTAATTCTAGAAGCAATATTTTGGGTATTTTAGCATAGCAAGTGGGAACAAGGAATACAGCATAATGACTCTATAAGTCTTGCAGCCTATTAAAAATGTTTCAAGATCCCTTCCATGTACAAAATACATCTTACAGATTTATTTTCTCATGAATCTTCTAAAAATCCTACTAAAACCTAAAGAAGTTTCTACAAGGCTTCACGTAACACCCTCCCTTAATCTGGAAGACAAGAAGTCTACACCCCAGGACAAGATCTGAAGCCTCAGTCCCTCTGGGATGGAGAAGAATGAGCTAGGAGATGTCTTACTTTCCTGGCAGTTAATGGCCAGACTTCCTTTTCATTTTTTTTAAATCTCTCAATGAATAGAATAACTTCAAGTAATATAATATTCATCTGAGCCTCATACAGAAGGAATGTGGATGACTGAACACAGCGAGGAATTGGCTCTCGGGAAGCATCCAAACTCCCTATTGAATATAAAGGAGTAGGTACATCTGGATGTGACCACATGTGTGGCCCGTGGCTAACGTGAAATCACATTCCCATTATGCCCTAAGCAAACAGGTTGCACATCTGAGTCACACCCGAGCACTTCCCTCCCCTTCTGCTGCTGGCTCTGGTCTCATCCAACTCTGGCTGAAAAAACTATTGACTTAGCCTCAGAATGTGAGCAGATTCTACTGCTTTTTCCCAGAGGCTAACTCCTTCACTGCCTGTCCAAGGACTTCTCTCCATGGGCTTGCCAGTTCCCCTTGACCCTCCACAGACAGCAGCAGGCACACTTGCATTGGGAAGCTGCTTCTATGTGGATGCTATCTCTGCCTTCTAGTCTTTAGACTCACGGGACCTCCTATACTTTCATCCATCCTTCCACGTGACAGAAAGGTGGGGATCTGTGTACTGTTCACTCCAGTGCCCCCTGTAACATGAAAAAATAAATGAACCAGAGACTCATGATAGGGTTCAAACTTCAAGCTGAATATCAGAAAAGCAAAGCAAAGCAGCCAGTCACTAGCTTCTCACCTCTACCTCAGGCTGAATGGCTGATCCATGCACAGGCTCTTCACCAAGCCTCAAACTGTAACCTCTCCTCAGCATGGCTGAGGTGTGGCTGGAGGATGAAAGACTCTCTGTCTTACATACTTCCCTAATGATGAGATTAAATGTGTGAGCTATAATTCTCTTTTCACTCTTGTGTATATCTGGATCTGGGTGGCCTTGGACTCACAGAGATCCATTTATATCTTAATCCCATAACCTAGGATTAAAGGTGTGTATCACCACCTCCTAACTTCTGGCTGCTGGGATTAAAGGTGTGTGCATGGCTTTTATGGCTTGTGGCTGACTTTGTTTCCTGAATCTGCAGTCAAGCTTTAATAAATCATAAATAATATGTCACTACAACCCTGAGGGCCAAAAGCAGCATTTAGGCCCCCTAGAAAATGAATAACCACCTTGAAGTGAATGTGTGAATAGCTGAATGGCAAGCCAGACTCACCCATCCTGTTTCAGGTTATTTCAAGTATGTTAAACACCAAACTAGCTGAGCAGCCATGTAGAGGGTGACACCAAGGACAGGGTGCAGACCATACTCATTCTCCTGTTCTCTCTCTCTCTCTCTCTCTCTCTCTCTCTCTCTCTCTCTCTCTCTCTCTCTCTCTCTCTCTGTCTCTCTCTCTCTCTCTCTCTCTCTCTCTGTCACACACACACACACACACACACACACACACACACACACACACACACACACGTCTCAAGTTTCCAGTAACATCATTGTATAGGGAGAAGCTGACAAGTTAGTGAAATATTTTCTGTCAAGCCAGGGTTACATAGCCTTCTCTTTTCATAGGAGGCTCAACTCCATAATTAGGTTCTTCCGTGTCCCTGCTGTGTGGTGTGGGGCCAGGGATATGAGCTTCTATGAAGTGGCTGAAGACTTCTTAGAAAACAGTTCATAAAGTGTGGGGGCTAAGCGTCTGTGCAAGGCTAGTTCAAGCTCAATGACTTGATGAATCCAGAAATCCTTTGTTACACTAATGGTATACATCTTGATTCCCATTTGGGCTGGGGATACAGTGACAGAATGCCTGTAGAGAAAGGGTTTGACCCCTAGCACCACAGATAATGAAAAGATCCCAGTCCTGAAACCGGTTTTTAAGCAATAGGCTCACTGAAGATGAGCTGCCAGTCAGTTTCCTGCTTATTCAAAGATCATTTCCAGGCCATTAGCCCGACGTAGGATAGCCACAGATCTGCTGATGGAATGTGATGTCCCAGCATATCGACGAACACCTCTGTTTTCACAAAGAACAGCATTCAAGCGGGCAGTATAGAGAACATGGGACTCTACAAGGAAAAGGCCCCTGTGTGCAGGTGGCAGAAGAGTGCATTTTCAGAGCCTGTGGCACCGGGGACACTCTAGCTCAGAGTCCAGCGTGGAAGACTGATTCACTGAGCAGGGTGTCACTCACTGCTCTCACTTTGTCTTCATGAGCTCTGCAAGGCATGCGTGGGATGTTGGTGGGCAAAAAGGAAACTGACAAAATTGTCAGCCTCAGGCACTCCGTGAAACATCAGAGGATGGTATTGCCTTCCTGTTGCTGTGATCAAATACCCTGACAACAGCAGCTCACAGGAGAAATGGTTTACTTGGCTCACGCCTTCAGTTTAAAGCAGCTTAAACCTTAAAGCAGCAGCTTGTCACACCACATTTGCTGTCAGACAGAGAGCAGTGGTTCGCTCGTGCATTCTTGGCCTGGCCCCAGTGTCTCCACTCTTGTACGGGTGAAGATTCCCTGTCTATGGACTAATGTTGGCCATAGCAGGTAGGGCTTTACACTGCAATTAATGAAATAAAGACAAGCTCCCCTGCCACCGACATGCCCACAGGACAATTTGATTTAGACAATTCCTCACGGAGACTTTTCTCCCGGGTGACTGTAGATTGTGTCAAGCTGACACTAAAACGTGTCTTAAGTATGTTCTCTGTACCTCACTGAAAAGGCAAAACTACCAAGTGAACATTTTTCTTTAAAGTTGAAAAAAATGCAAATTCAAGAAAACCCCTCCATACATTTATAATTTAATGTGACCTGTCCCCCTTATGCGTGAGACATCGCACTTAATCACGTTCTGTAGCTGGTGGTGTCTCACCGAGATCAAGGAGCTACATCAGTTCACCGCAGAATGAAGATGCTTCATCCCCAACACTGAGTCTATCATTGTCCCCTGTAGCCTTGAGACACAGCCCGTCACTCCTGCCCAAGTCCAAAGTCACACAGCACCAGCCAGCTCATTTCTCCAGCACCCCATCCCCTTGTCCTGTTAGCCTTTGCAGGACCTGATGCACTCTGATTGCTGACAGCTGAGCTGCTGTTGCTAGTGCCTGGAGTCATCTGACCACATGTCTGGAGGGCACAGTGGTTGCTACTGTTAGGCTGGTCTATTCAAGAGAAGTGGAAGATGTTACAAACTAGACAGAAGGGGTAGGCTGGGGTGGGGGGTTAAGACACAGGTGGAAGAGGTCAGGTTTTGCAGGGTGAAGGAAACTCCTCAAAGAAGCTGAAATGGTTTTTAGGGCAGCTCAAGATGACAAGGTCAACATGCTTTTTTTTTTTTTTTTTTTTTTTTTTTTTAACTCAAGGAAATCAAGCCACTATCTCTTCACTCAGGTGACCAGGGTACATTGTCATATGCACACAGAGTGTTCACCCATGGAGCCTGTGTTTAAGAACAAAAGGTCAGCAAGGCAGGGAACTGTGAAAAAAAAAAAAAAGGAACAAACATTATATATACCCTTTGCTGGGAGCCTATGACTATAAGTTCTTGAATATAGACACTTTTATTAAAGCAGGCTCTTGGTTGTATCTCACAGTTTAAATATATATGTATGTATATGTATGTATATAGTTACACTTTTGAGGTATTGTACTTATACTGCACATCTGTTATAAGATTGTTTATATATTAGAAGCTTTAGTCAATAAGCATGTATGTTTTTGAGAATTACAGATTATAGTTACCCATGCTTCTAGCGATATTAATCAGGTTCTCTATGTGCTCAGAGATGTGCTCAACCTAGATATTTGATCTTCAAACGCTTCAAAGATCTACAGAATATGGCATTTAAATGTTTTAGTAATTTAGAACTTCACCGACATGAGACAAAATTGCTCCTGGTGGCACGGAGCTATTCATGAGAGTGCCATGGGCACTGACGACACCCCATTTGGAGTTCATTTTCTTCTTGGCAATACTGGCTTTTGGGACAAGTAACTGCCCCTGCCTCGGCCACTAACATTGGACACACTGTCCTAACTGGACAAGCAGGAGATAAACATAAAGAGACTGCTGAACCTTGCCAAGTCAGGGTAGAACAGTGTTTTAAATTTTCCTACTTTGATATGACTGATCAGATGCTCTAGGCCTTTGCCAAAGTTGGTTGCCCCTACGATGCTGTGAGACCTTGGGTGACTATATAGGTATCTGTCATTTTTTTTTTTTTTTTTTTTTTTGCACCTTTAGGTAGTCACTCACTTGCACTTCCTGATTGCCCTAGTAATGTTATTTTCTTTCTCAGGCCTTTGATGAGGTTGAAGACTAGATAGTTGCGGCTAATATCCTCTCTTATTTTAGTTAGAGAATATTAGGCACATGATTTAGACTTTACAGAATAGGAGAGCTATCAGATTAATCTGTTATGTGTCATTATCCTAGGACTGACATTTAGTGTGTGTTTCTTAATGTTGCTCTTGCTGGTTGTAGGTCTAAATTTATGTATGCTTTTACATTTCTTTTTCCTGGACTATATTTGTTATCATTATACATAGTTTTTTTTAAAACCAGATTTAAAACCCTCTTATTTAGACAAAAAGGAGAAATTTAGTGGCATCTTGTTCCCCCTGTGACTTGGGGTGGTGGCCACATCCTAGGGATGGGGCTTCAGGTGTGTGGTCATGATCTCTTATAAGAAAGAGGAGGGGCTGGCTCAGTTTCTTTTGGGTTGTGTTGGAGCATCTGGAAGGGCAGATATTGCATCTTCAGGAGCGGGAAGACTGTGGTAGTTATTTACCATCATTGTGTGAGTGCTCCCCTGATAAACACCTATTAACCATTTATCTGGGTTTCTGTGGACTCCTTTAAACCGAGCTTCATAGACCTGCTTGACTCTGCCTCCTGAGTGCTAGGATTAGAAGCTTGCAGCACCAAGCCCAGCCAAGAGGGAAGAAATTGTGAAGTCAGGTATAATAGCTCACACCTGTAATCTTAGATCCTGGAAAGCGGAGGCAGAAGGATTGACTAAATCTGATGCTACCCTGGACTACAGAACAAGGCCTTATCTAAATAACTGGGGTGGGGATTGAAGGGGAGGGATTCCAGCACTTGATGAAACACAGCTGGCATATAGACACGAGGCTGAATGAAACAAAGGTGGACAGGCCCAAAAATTACAATTGTATAATGGGGTTTACTTTGTTTTTGTTTTTTATCAGCCTGTGGAGAAATGTTCACTGAACATTTTTGTGTTTTGGATAAGGTTCAGAGAACAGACACTGTGAGGTCCACTTAGATGAATGCATAGTTATTTTGTATTATTATATGCATAGTTATTTTGTATTATTATGTGGGCAATTTAAACACTTGAGGAAGGAAAGAGTAATTTGGCTCATGGTTTTACAAGTTCAGTCCATGGCTGCTTGATGATATATATTTAGGCAGAATTTATGGCAGTGGGAAGACAGCTGCTCCATAAATGGGTCACGAAAAAGCAGAATGAGACAAGGAGTGGTCAAGATATTATGCCACCAAAGACCCACTGTTAGTGACCCACTTCCTCTAGCTCAGAATCTCTCAAAATAGCACTGCCAACTAGGGAACAATAATTCAAATTATGAGCCAGCCCATTGGGGACAGTGCATATTCAGACCATAAATATGAGGGTCAAATTCATAGAGATAGGAACGTAGAGTGACAGCTCCCAAGGGGTAGAGAGAAGTAAGGAATGGGGAAGTGATGCTTTAGTTTTGTAAGAGGAAGATCATTAGAGAAATCCTGTGCTGTTGACGGTAAATATGCTTAACGCTGTTGAACTATGAATCTCAAAGTGGCTAATATGTGCCATTGGTACATGCCTATAATCATAGAATATGAGAGGCATCTTGATTCTCCTGCCTCTTGTATGCTTGGATTACAGCTATGATTATGGACCAGGGAAACCTTGGAGATCATGAGATCCTATCTTTTAAAAAGAAAAGATAAACTTTAAATGGTTGGGTGATGAATTTTGTGGTTTTCTTTTAAAGAGTGTAATTCAATTACATTTCTTCCTTCCTTTCCTTCCCTTCAAACACTCCCATATATACCCTTCACAAGGAACTATCTAAACATAATAAGAGCCTACAGCAAGCCTACAGACAACATAAAACTAAGTGGAGCAAAACTCAAAGCAATTCCACTAACATCAGGTATAAGACAAGGCTGTCCACTCTCTCCATATCTATTTAATATAGTACTCAAAGTTCTAGCTAGAGCAAGACAAAAAAAGGGTATCAAAAGGAAACAAATTGGAAAGGAAGAAGTCAAACCTTCACTATTTGCAGATGATATGATAGTATACACTAAGTGACAACAAAAATTTTACCAAGGGACTCCTTCAGCTGATAAATGCCTTGAATAATGTGGCAGGATACAATATTAACAAAAAAAAAAAAAAAAAAAACAGTAGCCCTCCCATGTATAGACAATTAATGGGCTGAGAAAGAAATCAGAGAAACATCACCCTTCACAATAGCCACAAACAACATAAAATATCTTGGGGTAATGCTAATCAAAGAAGTGAAAGACCTATACAAGAAGAACTATAAGGTTTTGAAGAAAGGAATTGTAGAAAATAAAAAAAAATGGAAAGATCTCTCATGTTCTTAGATAGTGAACATAATGAAAATGGCAATCTTACCAAAAGCAACCTACAGGCCCCATCAAAATCCCAACACAATTCTTCACATTACTCAACTTCATATGGAGAAACGAGAATCCCAGGATGGCCAAAACAATCCTGAAAAAAAAAAGAAAGAAAGAAAGGAATTTCTAGAAGCATCACCATCCCTGACTATATTATACAGCTATAATAATGAAAACAGCTTGGTATTGGCACAAAAAAAGACAGGTAGACCAATGGAATCAAATAGAAGACCCTGACATTAATTCGCACACCTATGAATAGCTGATTGTTTGGCAAAGAAGCTAAAACTATACAATGGAAAAAAGGAAAACATTTTCAACAAATGGTGCTGGCATAACTGAATGCTGACATGTAGAAGATTGCAGATAGATCCATATCTATGGTCATGCACAAAACTTAAGTCCAAATGGATCAAGACTTCAACATAAATCCAGCCACATGAAACTCATAGAAGAGAAAGTGGGAAGTCACCTTGAATCCAAGGGCACAGGAGAACACTTCCTAAATATAACACCAGCAGCACAGATACTGACAGCAACAATTGATAAATTGGATCTCTTGAAACTGAGAAGCTTCTGTAAAGCAAAGTACACATTTAATAATACAAAACAGCAGCCTACAGAATGGGAAAAGATCTTCACCAACCCCACACTGGGCAGAGAACTGATCTCCAAAATATATAAATAACTCAAGAAATTAGAGGTCAAATTACCAAATAATCCAATTTAAAAATGGGGTACATATCTACAGAAAGATCTTAAATGGCCAAAAAAAAAAAAAAAAAAAAAAAAACACTTAAGGAATTGCCAAACATCCTTAGCCATCAGGGAAATACAAATAAACAAATTCTGAGATACCATCTTATACCAGTCAGAATGGCTAAGACCAAAAACACCAATGATAGCGTATGCAGGAGAGGATTCAGAGTAAGGGAAACATAAAACTAAGATGGTGGCAGTGCAAACACGTATAGCCACTGTGGAAATCAGTATGATGATTTCTCAGAAAGTTGGGAATCAATGTACCTGAAGACCCAGCAATACCACTGTTGGACACACTCTCATATCACAAAGAAATTAGCTGACCCGTGTTCATAGTAGCATTATTATATTAGCCAGAACTTGGAAACAAGATGTCTTTCAACTGAAGAATGGATAAGGACAATGTGATATAATTACACAATGGAGAACTACTCAGCTGTAAAAACAAAAACAAAACAAAACCATGACATCATGAAATGCAGGCAAATGAATGGAACTAGAAAAAAAAAAAAAACCACACAAACCCAAAAAACAAACAAACAAAAAATAACCAATAACCCTCATCCTGAGTGAGGTAACTCAGACCCAGAAAGACATGGTATGCATCCACTCATAAGTGGATCTTAGAAGCAAAGCAAAGGATAACCAGCCTATAGTCTACAAACCTAGAGAAGCTAGGTAACAAGGATAACCCTGAGAGAGACATACATGGATCCTCCTGGGAAGGGGAAATAGACAAGATCTCCTGAGAAATTGGGAGCATGGGGTGGGGTAAAGGAAAGACAGAAGGGGAGGGGGAGGGGAGGAGGGGAGGGGAGAGGATAGGTATTGGATGGTCAAGACGGCAGAAGGACAGAGAGGGAGAGCAACAAAAGAGATATCTTGATTGAGGGAGTCATTTGCTAGTGAGAAAGCTGGCACTAAAGAAATGCCTGGGGTTCTACAAGGATGACCCCAGATAAGACCCTAAGTGTTAGTGGAGAAGGTGCCTGAACTGGTCTTCCCCTGTAATCAGATTGATAATTACCTTAATTATTATCGTAGAACCTTCCTCCATCCAGCAACTGATGGAAGCAGATGCAGAAATCCACAGCTAAGCACTGGGCCTGGTTCCCAGAGTTCAGTTGAAGAGAGAGGGGAGTGATAATATGAGCAAGGGGGTGAAGACCATTTTGGGGATACTCACAGAAATGGCTGACCTGAGGTAGTGGGAGCTCTCTGACTCTGGGCTGACAGAGGTGGAACCTGTGTAGGACCCAACTAAGCCCTCTGAATGTGGGTGACAGCTGTGTGACTTGGGTAGTCTATGGGGCCACTGGAAGTGGGGACCAGGATTTATCCCTAGCTATTGAACTGCTTTTTTGGAGTCTATTCTTTTTGGAGAGATACCTTGCTCAGGCTAGATAGAGGAGTGAAGACCTTGGTCCTGCCTCAAATAGATGTTCCAGACTTCATTGACTCCCCATGGGAAGCCTCGCCCTCTCTGAGGAGTGGATGGGGGTCAGATGGAGGAAAGGTAGGGACAGCAGGAGGAGGGAATAGAGTGGTGGGCTGGGATTGGTATGTACAATGAGAAAAGATTGTTTTAAAATAAAAAGCTATAAAAAATAGAAATGGGAAGAAGGGAATGGTGACATCAGGGCAAGACCCTACCTAGTTTAACTTCTAACTTGTGAAATGGAATTAAAGAAAAGCTTAGAATTGGGTGTGGTGCAGAGACAGCTGAGCTGAAAAGGGGGAGCTCATGGACCCCCAGACTGATAGCTGGGAATCCAGCATTGGACTGACTCAGACCCCCTGAACGTGGGTCTCAGTTAGAAGGCCTGGGCAGTCTAAGGAACCTCTGACAGTGGAACCAGGATGTATCCCTAGTGCACTAAAGGACTTTGGGAGCACATTCCCCATGGAGGGACACTCCCTTAACCTAGAGGCAGGAGGGAGAGCCTAGTTTCTACTCCAAATGACCTGACAGATTTTGATGATCCCTCCTGGAAGGCATCACCCTCCCTGTGTAGTGGGGGGATGGGAGTGTGGTTGGGGGGGCATGAAAGGGAGGGAGAGAGAGGTCACTGGGATTGATATGTAAAATAAGAAAAAATAATATATATATATGTGTGTATATATATATATATATAAAGTTAAAAAAAAAAAAAAAGCTAACCTAATAAGCTGAACAAAAGAAAACAAAAAAGAATTGGGTATGGCGGTGTCTGCCTTTCATCCCAGCATTCAGAGGCAGAGGCTGGCAGACTTCTGAGTTTGAGGTCAGCCTAATCTGCAGAGCAAGTTCCAGAACAGCCAAGCTTAGGCAGTGAAGGACACCATAGAAAACAGAAAGCTGGAGAATAGAAAATTGAATGAGGAGGCATAGGGCGAGTGGCATTGCTCCACCACTCGCTCCCTGCCACTATGTGCCACCTTGTCATAGGACTGAAGTAACAAAGCCAATGACTACTGTTGGGGAACATGATTTTAAGGTGTGTGACTTTGGTTTATGCTGCATTTGTTTAACGCTGTGAAGCTGTGATTGTTTACTTGTCTAAAACACCCTATGGTCTAAAAAAGAGCTGAACAGTCATTCAGTAGTGATGAGGCAGGAGAAAGGACAGGCAGGGCTGGCAGGCAGAGAGTATACATAGGAGAGAAACGAGGAGAGGAGCAGCAAGAGGACAAGGAGAGGGGGATGTCAGGGGCCAGTCACCCAGATGCTTAGTAGTCTGTGGTGTAAGAGCAAGATTTACATATGTAAGGGAACCGGAAAAGCCCAGAGGCAAAAGGTAGATGGGATAATTTAAGATAAGAAAATCAGGCTAGAAACAAGCTAAGTTGAGGCTGGACATTCACAACTAAGAATAAGCCTCTGTGTGTGATTTATTTGGGAGCTGGGTGATGGGCTCCCCGTAAGAGAAAGAACATCTTGCAATAGACTCTGGTCTGGAGCCCCTGTAACTGTGAGCTGGCATAATCCTTTTCTCTTCATAGGCTGATAGTTGTTCAACTTACTTTGCTTAGGAGACAGATGGACTAAAGAAAGAAAACAGACAGACAAGCAAAAAAGCTGGGATCAAGTGGGCTGTGCAGTCAAACGGAGAGGTACCAGCAGAAGCCTGGACACTTCTTATGTTTGCTTTATACTTCTGAATTAAAGAGATGGATTGATTGTACACAGCGGAAGGAGAAGACAGACTGGGTTAGCTAATCTCAGTAGGAAGGATTTTAGAGGAGCAGCCTCAGGCTGGAAACATCTGGGACAAGGAAGCTGTGGTCAACACTTTCTACACGCACTGTCAACATCCACATGGGGACCATGAAAAGGCTTGGTCTTAGAGAGGGTGTTGCCACTCCAAGGGTCTGTGGCATTGGGGTCCTTGATGTGTCTATTCTCATGTCAAACAATACACATTCACTAAAGACATCATGCATTCCCCGCATGTTACCTCAAGTACGTTGTTTTAGCATAGAACTGCTAAGCCAGCAGGGTTTAGAAGCTTTCTCTAGGCTTGTTCCTGAGACACAGATAGGCCCGGGAATGGAACCATCAGGGTGCCTTATTTGAAGTCTGAGTACCTAGAGACTGATTCCAGAGTCCCGGTGATGGGAGATGTTATTCTGTAAATATGCTTCTCATACTGGTTAATGAATAAAGCACTGTTGGCCAATAGGAAAGCAAGATAGGTGGGGCTAGGAGACTAGGAGGAAAGAGAAATGAGTAAGGAAGAGCCAAGATGGAGAGCCTGGAGAGAGGAGCATGCAGGCATGCCACTCTCCGATAAGATGACCACGTGGAAATACTTAGATAAGTAGAAATGGGTTAATCATTAAGACAGAGCTAGCCAATAAGGAATTAGTAACTGGCCAACAGAATTATATCAAACACAGACTCTGGGCATGGCGCGGCTGCGGGACCAGACTAGGCAGGCAGGAAAAACCTACTCGTAACATCCAGTGCTTACCTAGTAGTACACATATTCTGGAAACAGCAGCCATATGAAGTTCCAGATTCTCAAGGGCATCTTCTACCCTCCAGTAATGTTAATATAAGAACCCGCCAGATTTCTATTCAGAAAAACAAAACAAAACAAAGAAAAAACAGTTTATGCAATCTTCTCTACATAGCCTGTCCCTCCAGGTGATGGAGGGATGTAAAACCTACACAATTCCATCAACCATCAATCCAAGTCAGTACCTCACCTGCCTCCTGCCTTTCCCCAGTGGACACATAACTAAATAGGGACTGGTGTTGAGTAAGTCCTTACTTTTACCTAACCCTAAATGAACATCCCATAAAATTTTGCAAGGCGCTGGTGACCCTCTTAGCCAGCACTCCTGTCTCCATGCTTGACTGTATGAAGCCCATCTCAAGCCCACATGCCCACTGGTGTCTCCACTTGGAGTGTTAGACACAAGCTCAAGAAATGTGCGCACTGCCTCAGGATATCAAACCTCGTCCCCTGCCATCACCAAGTGAGCCACTACTTGGATCAGAGGCTGTCTTCCCAGTTTAGAATCCTTCGGAAATGAGTTCTGTCCTTAACGTGAAAATTCTAAATGTTTACACTTACTTATTCTGGGATGTTTAATCAAAATTAAAAGAAAAAAAGGGAAGCATGCAAGGGTATTGTTTTGGCAATAAAGCTTCAGGACTTGTTCCGTTCCAACTGTTCTGGGCCAGAAAAGCTCAATCATTTTTGTAAAAGCTGAGATAAATCCACTGCAGCCTTATAATCTATTTATAAGGGCTTCTGTGCTTGTCTTCTTCTATTATTATAAAGGCATCTTTAGTCCCAGCCTGCATAATAGCAAAAAATGCTCACCTGCCGTTACTTAGTTCTGAGTACTGTGTGTCTGTGGGAGAGGACTTTGAGAATGGAAGGAAGGCACAGGCAGGCTAAATGCAGCCTTGCCATGGGGTGCAAGATTTAATGGAACTGGAGATAGAGGGAGGATGACATCATCTCTCCAAGCTGTCCTTTGTTCCAAGGAAAGAAGGTTAGAGGTCCTCCTATTACCCATCCACCGTCTCTGCCCTGGTGAGAAGGACTTTTCCATCATCATTGTTTTCACTCTCCCTCCTGCCTTCACTGGTGCTTGGATTATAATATGTTCAAGTTACCGATAATGCGTTGGTGTGGCATCAAGAAAATACATAAAAGCTTTTCCTCTTGGAGTCATTTAACCAAGAGGGAATCAACATTTGAATTCCCTATTTCACTCTCCCTGTGCCTTCCATCCCCTGCCTGTTGTAAGAGCGTGAATTTGTGCCTGCTTGAAGGTTGCATTATGAATCTGTTTCTGTGTGTCAGTTCCTATGTGTGTCTGTTTGTTTATGAACTTATGTCTATCTGTCTCTGTCCATAACAAAGGACGTCACTCTGTCTTTATTGGACAGTATAGAAAGCATCACACAAGGAAGGAACCGACTACTTTACAGACATCTTTAACAGTTTTACGGGGGATTTAAGTCACTGGCTTCAACTGACCCAGATAGCACACATCACTTTTTATCAACCAATATCCACAAATGGATGCTTTCAGCCTTTATAGTAGATTGTAGGAAGTTGCTTTCAATTTCCGTATTTGCTGCTTTCAGCAAATGACACACATGCATTACCTGGGCCAGGGTCATGGAAGAGTACATAGCTTAGAGACTGTAGCTTTGCATTAGCTTAGGTTCTAAAAGTTGATTAGGTGGGAAATTCAAGTCAAGTAAGGTTGATTGTACATTGCTCTCTTAGAGCAGGTTAAACAAAGAGGCTGGACACATAGGACTGCAGTCTTAAGGCTCAAGTGACCTCAAGTTGTTTTATTAATTTTGTCTGTGAGGCCCAGAAAGAGTTCCAGTCTCTTAGGAAATAAGATCTTTTCAGACTATCGCTTCTCCATGCACTCCTTTCCTCCTTCACTGGCCTGTGCTTTCAGCACAGGGGTCACAGGGCAGTGGAGCCTTAGCTTCCACCTTGCAGTTGAGTCAAGCATGAAGCTTCCCAGGGCCCTGGAACATGCTCCCTCCATCACAGACTTCTGCTTCTGGCCACTCCTCCCTTCTCTTTCCTCCCTCTTCCTCAGGATCCCAATTTTCTTCTGATGTCTCACAGAAAAAAGTATATTACTATACTTTAATATAATCTTTCCTTATTTTAGTGAGGACATTTGCTATCATGCTCATCAAAAAGTTAGTGTCTGTGAGGTAGACTGGGTTTCTTAGGGACAATTCTTTGCATGGGGAGCCGCAGACCAGCTAGAAGGCAAAATACTGAGAGCCACACAACGAAAAAGATGTTGCCTTGGTTCTTTCTTCTAAATTGAGGGCACCTAACTTGTGAGCTGCAGATTCTGTGAAGGCAGTCCCAAAGTAACCTCAAATTAGTTATCACACTATACCTTCTGCAGATGGAAGGGACATAAACTGCTTATGAACATCTGTTGTTACTGTTAACATAAAACCAATTCACCCTGCTGTACCAGTAGCTTTTGATATTACTTGTGTTTTCTCAATAGACAGATACCTAAATAACAACCTGAAAAACAACCCCCAGCACACAGAAGTCCATGGAAGTGTGTTTTTTTTTAATTTTTTAATTCATAAAATCTTCTTCTAAATAGCTGAGTTCTGTGAAAGGGTTGTGAGCTCTACAGTATCATCTCTTAAAACACAGTATATGTTCTGCTGCCGCCAGTAGTTTGAGGGGCTACACAGCACCATACTTTGCTGAAGTGTTGTTTCCATTTGTAATAGCATTACTGGTTGGTTGGTTTTCTGAAAAGAGAGTATTCAAATTCGAAAGCAGTTGATATAAAAGAAAAGGTGGATACGTAGGAGGGTTGGCTGGTTTAGGGGAAATACTATTTGCAGGAATGAGGGACTTCTGTCTAAGTGGATGTTGCTCTTAGACAATTGGATATTAATGAAGGGAGAGTTGCTAAAATGGATGTGTTGCCAAGCATGTGGTCATTTTTTGTCTGTTTGGTGGGGCATAGCCATGTCTCCCGGCTCTTAAAGTTTTGCCAAGGAGACTACTATGGACGTAAGCAGAATACTCATGGTGACTGTTTATTACAAAGGCCACTGAGCAGACACAGGGCCTGCATCTTAAAGGTGCTCTTTATTTAGGGAGCCACTGATCTGAGAATGTAGCAGATTATCATCCTCAAAAATAATGCCTTACACTTCACCTCTCGCCAGTAGGCATTATAGGGACAATGGTGTGAGGGGGGTACAAAGGTATTTATTCTTAAATTTAATCTTTCCCCTCTGGCCAGGTGATCTGCTACATTTCTGAGACTTGTAAAGGTTTAGCCTCTCTCCTTATCATCCCTTGCCCTCACCTTTCATTCTCTGGATGTCTGGGCTTAGGCACCTCTCAAAATGTGTAGTCTGGTTAGTGTCTGCTGTTCTTAACTCTGCAATTCTTCCAGGGGCAGAGTTAGTTAAGATGAGGTTACAGACGTCTTAATGGAGACAGAGGTGGTGGGTAGAGAAGGAATGAGAGAGAGAATGGGAGGAGGGAAGGGAAACTGTAGTCAGTTTGTAAAATATATTTTAAAATAATGAAAAAAGATACAGTTATAGTGTATCAAGAAGCATCCTCATCCAATTTGGTCACCCTCATTAAAAAAAAAAAAACACATGAAGGGCAGTGACTGGCATAAACATAAAATATCTGACTATGGAATCACAGATGCACAGAGAGAAAATAGATGAAAAGATGTGGGAGGAAATTGGCCATCTGGAATCCAAGGGGAGAGGCTTAGGGGAAAATAAAAACTTGTCTGACACCTTGATCCTCAATTTTTAAACCTTTCTATTATCCAACTGTAAATGGCAAATAGTAGGCTCAGTGTCACTTGGGTGACAGCCAACTTTCACATGGCCTCTGACCTCAGCACTATAGTCTAGGCGACACACATGGCTGCTGATTTCAGCCCTAGAGTCTGGGAGACACATGTGACCATCAACTTCAGTCTAGAAGGCACACATGGCTTCAGATATCATCCCTAAACGCTTGGAGACACAAATGACATCTGATTTCAGCGAGTCTCTCCCAGGCCTTCTCTGGTCCCAGTGTTAAAGGGATTAACTGTCTTGAAGACCATTATAGAAAGACTCCATTTTTAGGGTTAACTTTGGAAAGTACTGTTTATTTATTTATTTGTTTGTTTGTTTAGCTAGCTGGCACCAAAAGGGCAGCCCCTCTTAGGATTTAAATTATTACATGAAAAGGTAGGGGCATCTACTGAGATGCACTTAGGCAGAATCACTCTTTCTTTATTAAAAGAAGAGAATTGTATTCTTGGCTCTAGGTAGAGACCTGATGTTTTAAGTTATTCAAAACATTGTATGTTATAGAATTTTTTAAAGTTACTTTTTTGGGGGCTTTCTTCATTACCTGGTGAGGAATTTAATTTCAGGAAAGTTGGTCTACTTGAAGACATGTTAAGGAGAGGGGAGGACTAATTACATTTTTAGTGAAATGATAACAACAACAAAAATAAGACTGAACAACCCTGGATTGATAGCTCAGACATTAAGAGCACTTCTTACTTTTCCAGAGTGCTAGAATTTGATTCTCATCAATCATATGTGTTACGAGCAGTTTTCCTGTCAGCCTGGTCTCACCGCCGGTTCAGCCCAAAATAACACACAGAGACACTGTATTACACATAAAGCTGTTGGTCTGTTACTAGCTTTTCTTATTGGCTAGCTCTGTCTTAATTATTAACCTATTTCTATTAATCTAAATGTTTCCACGTGGTCTTATTTTACTGGAGAGAGGGTCCGGAGTTGTTCTCCCTCAAGTCTCCACATGGTGAATCTCCTGCTACCTCTCCCCAATCTTCCTTGTCTCCTAGTCCCACCTATCTTGCTTTCCTATTGGCCAACAGTGCTTTATTCATTAACCAATATGAAAAACATGTTTACAGAATAACGTCTCCCATCATCTCCTCTTTTCTGTCTAAAATTAGAAGAAGGGTTTTAAAATTAACATAGTAAAATATATAACAAAAACAGTTACCAAATAAGAACCACAGTTAACAATGTTTAGTCCATTAACATTTAGCAAGATTTAAAGAAAATATTCTATTATCTATCCTATCTTTGTGAGTCTAAAGTCTTATATGTAAATTATCTTTAATCCTAACTAAGGAAAACTATAACCATAACCATAACTATCTGTCTTCAGCTCCATCAAAGACCACACATATGGGAACTCACAATTATCTATAATTCCAGGGAACTTTATGCTCTCTTCTGGCCTCTGAGGGTACCAGATATGCATGTGGCATATATGCATGTGTGCTTGCAAACCCTCATATGAGGAAAAGTTAATAAATCTCTAAGACAACATACTTTAAAAATGTTTTGTGTTGGTTGGGACATCTCTTGGAAAAGTACAATGTTAACCCTGAAATTAGTATCACCTACTTCATGCTGAAGTTGAACATTTACTCAAAATTATGTCACTCCCATGAATCAGAAGGAGCACAGCTGCCTGGTCAAGGTATTTTTTGTGTGGTTTATTAATATTGTGTTTACTATAATTAAACTCTGTTGATTTCCAATAGTTCAAACAAAGAAGGCATTATCATTTAAACAGCACTTGTGGGTAAGGTCTAGCTTACTCCCCATCTGTAGATTTTTTGATACTCAAAGAAGCTAGACAGAGAGTGATACTCATTATAAAATAAAATGAAAACTTCACTGAAGCTGTAAGCCAGCCCATCAGGGACAGCTTCTAGGGGTTCCTGGTATATCCATGGACATTCTTTGTCCCCTGAAGCTTTGTGACCATAAATAAGTTTCTGAGTCCACAGAGCAACAGGGTCCATATGGTGTTTTCCATGCTTAAGAATGTCTAGAAATAAATTTCATGCCCTGTGTGCAGGCAAAAGGAGGGAAGGGGGAAGAAATAAGGTGGTAAGTAGTCCACTGTGGGTTAGTTGCAAACCAGACCTTTCCAGTCTCTTAATCCCACTTCCTCCTGTGCTCCATGAGGCCTTACCTTGGTGATTATTTGCCTAAACAGGAAGGCATCCCTCCTTGTGAGTCTGCAGCAGCCCCCAGATACCTGCTGCTACTTTGGCAGCTCCCACATTACCATTCAGTTTGTGATACACTTACAGAATTGTTGGCCTCTTGAGCTTGAAGAGGAGATTCCTTCCTGGCATTGGTCACAACAATAAGGCTATAGTTGTGATCCAGATGACTCCAGGGAGGCAGACAGAGCTTCAGCAAGACCACAAGGCAGAAACACCCATTGCCGAACCAAGTGACGGGGTAGGCAAAAGAAAACAGATTTTTGTTAAAACTGACTTCAAGATGCCCATGCTAATATGTATGTTTACCTCTGTGTTCCCCAGAGAGGGTCTTAGCAATCCTGCGTCAAGCTGGGTATTGAGTAGAAGACTATTACACCTTCACATCCTCTACACAGCACAATCTCTCCAGCTTCCAGCTTTGTGAGGCTATTGCTGAATGCAGCCTGGCCCACTAGCATACCCTTTGCTATGCTCTTTTAGTTCCCTCCCAATGGGCTAAGGTTCACTGACAGCGACACTCCTGCCCCTTCCACAGGCCTTACTCTCTTTTCCTTCTACACTGAATGTTGTCAGCAAGAAGCCTTTTAAATCTCAGTGCAAGGTTCACACCAAGTTTGAATCATTAGGGTCTTGCAATAGTAAGTCTCTGGAGGTGGCTTCAAGCACCACCTGGGTGTAAAAGGAAGAATTGCACAGTGCACAACCTGTGAAGAGATACTTCCGTTCCCTGCGAATAGACTGCCACTGCACCACTGTGAATAATAACTCCCCATGTCACAAGGGACTCACAGAAACCGTGCTTAGAGGTTGACCACACTTCACTGTGCCTTGCAACTGCAATAGTCCGTGTCCCCGATGCGGGCTCAGCTCCTGTGGTGAGTCTCTGCAAAAGGTGCACCATTCCCACATCACATTATAAAAATATTTCCAGTCAGTATTCCCTTTCCACTTTCCGGTATTTTCCACTTCCCTTCAGTCTCTCCATTCCTCTTATGGCTTCCCACTTTCCCACTTTGAAAGCCTGTCTTTGTTCTCTCTCTGCTCTTGCTTCACAAACCTTGATTGCCTTTATGTCTTCGCTGTAGCTGCCCTGCACCATCAATTACATTGCATTTCTAGTCCCTTTAATGGGTGCTCAGCACAGGTTTCCAGCCAGCTGAGGACAGGGTATCAAGTGCTCTGTGACTGATTGAAGACCTTCCCTCACCATTGAGCAGCAGTGTGTATTATCAAGATTCATCTGTAGTCGGTACTTTCGCAATAAAGCCATCCTCTTTATTTCCTGGGTCTTTTCCTGGTATCGCCATAGGAAGCTAAGTTTGTTGGTATAGGAAACCCTGCTCTCACCAGCTTCCCCATGATGCCCATTATCCCCGTGTATACATAGAAGTATCATCTATGTGTCAGGAGAGGATTTGTCCCTCCACTTTCATGATCAAGACTACAGATTTGCATCGCAAACCACACTCCTCAAAGATACCTTCAGTATAATTCCTGCTCTGAGGTGGAAAGGAGATGGGATATTCACAACTATCTGCTTTTACTACATGTTTACCAAATCCACTTTACCACAAGGCACAGACAATGGCCCAGTCATGCATTTCTGTTTCCAAACTCCTCCCTGCTAAGTTGCACTTGCTTCTTGCCCATGGCCCATTCATCAGGGACAGCAGATACACGATTAAGAAAGGTTTATACAGATTCATCACCAAGGCCCAAAGCAGAATGGAAGGGCGGCACTTTAAGTATGAAGATCTTGGGGCTAGGTTTAATTCCTGGGCACTGGTTATTACTGGATTGACAGGACAGGAGAGGAACCCAATATCTCCCTACTAGCTGCCTGAAGTGTCTACTGATGAAAGGAGATTTAGAATGTACAGAAGCCAACACAGGAGAGGCCTGGTCTTCTTGAGAAAGTACTACCAAAGTTTCAGATCAAGCTGAAGCCAGTTAAAAATTCTCAGGGCCCAGGTATGGAAATGCCTCTCCCATGTCAGTAAATAAGTGCTGGAAAGAAACCACAGGAGCCAAGGGTGCATGGATGTGTGAGGAAATCACAATGGACTGGGGCTCAGGACAGAGAAGTCCTACTTGCCTAGCTGGGGTCCACCCTAAAGGATTTATGGCTTGTATAGCTTAGCCAGGCTTCTAGATGATTGTCCTCAAGGGTGAGACTTGGCTTGAGTACCAGGAATGTGGTGAAGTCTGAACAGGTTCTCAATTTCTATGTGAGATAGGGTCACTTAGAATAGCGTCTTCAAGGTCGATCCATATTGTACTATGCATCAAAATTCTATTCCTCTTTAAAGATAAATAATACAGATAGCATTCTTCTTACCCATTTTTCCTCATAGACAGGTATTTGGAATATTTCTATCTTTGATCTACTGTGAACAATGCTGGATGAATGTGGGTATGCACATATCTCTTCAGGATCCTCATTTCAATTCTTTTGGGTGTGTACTCAGAACTGGCATTATTGGAGAAAATAGCAATTCTGGTTTTATTTAAGGCTCTTCTAGACTGTCTCAAACAGTGGTCATATCACTTTACATTCTCACTGACATTATACTGGGCTGTGATCTCACCAAAATCGGCACAAATATTTAATCTTTTATTTCATACTGTCCATGAATAACTGTACATTTAAAAAATATCTAAATTAGGGAAAGGATGGAAATGCTGATTTTAAGGCCAAAGAATATAGACAGTTGTAGTGTGGGAGGAGGGAAAGGGACATACAACCCTTTCCTCACTCCAGCTATGCACATCCCCTACACATTCTTGCCCATGTGTTTGTAGATTGGACTTTGCCTCACTCCAAGAGATGGAACTCATACCTGGCACTGCTTGGGTGACTGAAAAAAAAAAAAAAGAGACAGAATATCGCAGAAACCTAGTGCAAAACCAAATACTACTGGTCTTAACAAGAACAAAAATAGCAATAAAACACTTTTAATGATAATCCTGCTATACTCATAGATCAGTGTCTTACTCAGCCATGATTTGAGAAACTTCTGTCTGCAGCAGATGGGAACAATTACAGCCAGACGTTACACACAGAGAAAGGCCATGAAACACAACTCTAAATGGGAGGTCTCTGTCAAATCTCTTTCTTCAGAGCTCAAGGAACCTCTTGGAAAGGGGGGCAGAAAGAGTACAGTATCCAGAGGAAATAGTGGATGCCAGAAGAACAACTCCCTCTAAATCAACCTAGTAAAGCTCATATGAACTCACAGATACTGAAGCAGCAAGCACAGGGTCTGCACCACGAGTTCCTGCCTATGTCCTCTAGCTCTCAGTTTTTATGAGGCTCCAGAATATATTAACAAATAGGTCTTGCTTCTAGTGCCTTTCCTTCTGTTGGTTTGCCTTGTCTAACTTCTATGTGGTGATTCTTGTTTTATCTTAGTGTATTTTATTCTTTTTAAAAAAGTGTATGTTGTGTTTAACAAAGCTGTTCATTCTCAGCATGCATTGAACATAACCACCCAGAGTCAGTGAACCTCTAAGTCCTTCCTGTTCATCATATTGGCCTTCCAAATGGAGCAGAGAAGCATTTCTTCCTCTCTGCTTCATGAAATTGGCTGTGGACTCCCAGATGAACCACTTTTCATTACTGGTGTCCATCGCCATGGCTGCCCAAGTCCCTGTGTGCACATATAAATCGCCTTCTAAGCAAGAATGTTTCTGAGGTCTCACAGGCAAGTTAGTGAAGGCAGACACATGTGCTAAGAATAAACATCCCAAGTGGAATAATGAGCTTGGAGAATGTGCAGAGCACAGCCCCAGTGAGCAGAGGAAGATGTCTCTCTTTGTCCCACATGGTTAGTGGGTCTTGTCTGGGCTTTGGGGGATAATTTTCAAATCAAGCTAAAGAGGTTCGGGGAAATGTTTGGAACAGAGTGCCAGCTGCAGTTGCATCTCATTCCCACTCAAGATGGTCCTTCTGACTATTACAAAATCTTCTCATTTTTCAAGGAAGAGAAATTGATAAACCCAGCAGAGTCTTGGTCACAGGCTGGGGTAGACAGGAGCAGGTCAAGGCACTAGGTTAAGAAAAGCTTTCTAATATGAAAGGAGAAAGCAAGCTAGGAGAAGAAAAATATAAAACCAGGCAGGAAGGCCATGAAATCTAAGAGGAGAGCATGATAACGGGCATGCACAAGACCAGAGTGAAGCAAAAGGTTTGGGGTGTGAAGTGAGTAGGTTTCAATGACGGCATTTCCCATGCTTCACTTAAAGTTTGGCTGTGGGTCTCTGTATCTTCTCTCATCAGCTGCTGTAGGAAGCCTCTCTGATGATAATAGAATTAGGCACTGATCTGTGTGTATATCAGAATATCATAGGAAGCAGCACTATCTATTTCTCCCTGGCTCCCACCCAGAAAAGATCATAACACCCCAATATTCAAACTTATATATGTAGTCTCTTCTCACACTGGATCAGAACTGATTGGTGTAAACTGTAAAATACGGCATATGTGATGGACTACATAATACCTAGGACTATTCCACAAAATATATAGTGAGTACAACTCTGCTTTGCATCACTGGCTCTGGTGAAGCTAGATGCTGTGTAGGGAAGACATTTAAGAAGAGGTGTAGAACAATACCTGCCTGCATTATTGATACATGGGTACAATTGTGTCACAAATGTTTTGGGAGCCACCAACTATTCTTATTGAATTTAAGGTCCACTCCATGAGATGGAGTCCATCCCCATCACTCTTTCTCCAGTGCCCATGAACCTAAAACTAAAGAGGTCATGGACCTAGGAAAAATCAAATATTACTCAGCTAAAGAAATATAGCAGTAAACTCCTAATGATATTCCACTATATTCATAGATCGGTGACTCACTTGGACATCATCAGAAAAACTTCCTCTTGCCGTTGATGGAAACTAACTCAAAATCTCACAACTGGACAATGAACAGAAAGTGAGAGACATTTATAATAGTCAGTCCTAAATAGGATGCCTACATCAAATCCCTCCCCCCAGGGCTCCTAGAGATATATGGAAGAAGAGGTAGAGATATTGTAAGAGTCAAAGGGAACGGATGACACCAAGGACACAGTGTCTTCCAGACACAGCTAGACTGATACATACATGCAGCATGCATAGGACCTACACAGGTTCAGGCCAGATGGGTTCCCAGTGCTGAGAGGGGGACATGGACATACGCTCCCGTCCATAACCAAGAAGCTATCTATAACTGGCATCTTCCAACAAGGGAAAAATTAGTTTTCTCCAGTGGTGTCTCACTGGGTATATTAACCACACTTGAGAACAGATCCCATGCCCATAAGTAGATGGAAAGACACAGCCAGACAGATACAAAAAGCACAACAGAGTACCAAATAGACAAGAAGACCAGGAAAGGAAACCCCCATGGCTTATCATAGTTAAGATACTAAGTGAACAACTCAGAGAAAGAGTATTGAAATGTGCAAGGCAAAACACACAGTCATGTATAAACAAATACCCCAAAGAGTAACAGCTGATTTCACAATGGAAAATTTGAAAGACAGGAGAGCTAGAAACAGTGAATTCCAAGTGCTGAAAGACCATGACTGACTACTTGGGTTGACATATGAAGCAAAACTACTTGGCACTGTTAAAAGAGAAGGAGAAACTTCCCATGACATAAATACCCTAATTTTTTTTTTATAACTAACAGACCAAACCTAAAGAAAATACAGGAAGCAATATTTTGGTTTGAAGAGAAGAATAAACACAGCCAAGAGATTGTATAAGGAAAACAAATGAAACCATAATTACTGAAACACAAAGTCTCACTACACACACACACACACACACACACACACATCAAAAACCAACACAATGGCTGCAATATACACACATTCTTCAATAACTATAAATATCAATGAACTTAATTCTTCAACCACATGACACAGACTGGCAAAGTGAATCAAGAAACAAAATCTGTTTACTGGTCTTCTTTAAAAGAACCACATGTTATTGTTAAAAGATAGGCACTACCTTAGAGTCAAACAATGGAAAAAAATACTCCAATTAAATGTAACCAGAAAGAAAGCAGGTATTGTTATTCTAAAAGATGACAAAATGGGACTTTAAAATTAAAACAAAACCAAAAAGATAAAGACAAATTATGCTACTAAGGGGAACATCTAACCAAGAAACATTACTGTCCAAACACATATACACCAAACTCCAGGACATGCAGTTTCACAAAAAGCATACTAATGGAATTAAAGACACAGGTTACCATTAACCTAATAACAATAGGTGATATCAGAATTCCACTTTTTTTTTTCAATAGGCCATCTGAACAAAAAGTGAGCATAGAAATGAATAATTAAATGATAATATACATAAAAATGAACCTAACATGTTTATAGAATATTCTACACAAAAACCAAAGAGTATATGCTCTACTCAGCAGCACATAGAAGCCTCTCTAAAATAGAACATCTCCTAGGATACAAAACAAATCTTAAGAAATTCAGAAAAATTGAAACAATTCATTGTATTATAACTGACTAGAGTACATAAAACTTTGTTACAAGAACCAATTAAATAACTCATTACTGAATGAGTCAAAGAAGAAATCAAGAAAGAAATAAATTTCCTGGAACTAAATTAAGATGAAAACACAACACAGTAAAATGTCTGGGACACATTAAGAGCAGTTCTATAAGATAAATTTATAGCAGTATATGCCTAAATTAAAATTTTAGAAAGAGTACAAAAAATTACTTAATAATGTAACTCAAAAATTTTGAAAAACAAGACCAACTACAAACCCAGTTGATGGCAAAAAATAATAAATAATAAACCCAGATGAAATGGAAACAGAAACAATAATACACAGAATCAGTGAATCTAAGAGGTTCTTGGCCCAGCAATCAAAAGAAAGAGAGGACTCAAGTTACCAGAATCAGAAATGAACAAGGAAACTTTATAACAGACGCCAAATAAATTTAGAATATTATGATAGCATGCTTTAATTACCAGAACTCCATTAAAAAGGCAAAACAAAACAAAACAAAAAAACTAAAAGACACACACGAATTTCTATATTTAGTCAAAACACTGTTGTACAGCAGTTTCATGGAGGCTGAAGCATTCCGTCTCCAAGGGAGGCCCCTAAAGATAGAAGGTAAACAACTCAAGATAGCTTTATGAAGTTCCTGAAATATGTCTATTTTTCCCCAAGACTATAAGTTGGAAAGATTTCTGTGAGTTTTTCTCAGACAAACTAAGCTGCAAAGATTATGAGGACCAGATGAGCTGCCTGAAAACAAAACAAACAAACAAACAAACAAACAAACAAAACCTCCTAAACAAAACAGAAACCAGGTGAACTACTTAGAAGGGGATTAGACCAACTGAATCTCTTGAAAAGGATACTCACCACCCTGTTTGAGCTGTCTGCTGGTTGCTCATTGTGCTCCAGGTTCCTAGATTTTGTGAGCTGTCACCCATGGGGTAGACCTTTATGATGCAGCTGTCTTTGAGTCATTGCTCCTGTAAGAAACCCTTCAAAATTAAAAAACACCAAAGACAATTTATGCTGGAGAGGGTGTGGAGAAAGGGGCACACTCCTCCATTGATAGTGGAGCAAATTGGGAGTGGGGGGGGAGGGCAGTGAGGGGAGAGGGAGTAAGGAGAAAGAGAAGGGGAGAGGGAGTAAGGAGAAAGAGAAGGGGAGAGGAGAACATGAGGGAGCAGGAAGATTGAGTTGGGGGAAGAATAGAGGAGAGCAAGAAAAGAGATAACATAATACAGGGGGCCATTATAGCTTTAAAGAGAAATCTGGCACTAGGGAAAGGTACAGAGATCTACAAGGAAGATTCCAACTAACAACCTAAGCAACAGTGGAGAGGCTACCTTAAATGACATTGCCTGGTAATGAGATTGATCACTACCTTATATGCCATTCTAGAGTCTTCATCCAGTAGCTAACAGAAGCAGAGGCAGACACCCATAGCTAAACACTGAGCTGCAGAGAGGGAGAAGTGATGAGCAAAGAACAGGCTGGAGAAACCCACAGAAACAGCTGGCCTGAACAAGGGGGGGCTCATGAACCCCAGAATGATAGCTGTGAAACCAGCATAGGACTGACCCAGATGTGGGTCTCAGTTAGGAGGCCTGGGCAGTCTATGGGACCTCTGACAGTGGTACCAGGATGTATCCCTGGTGCACGAAAGGACTTTGGGAGCACATTCCCCATGGAGGGATACTTCCTTAGCCTAGAGACACAAGGGAGAGTCTAGTCCCTACCCCAAATGACTTGACAGATTTTGATGATTCCCCTGGAAGGCCTCACCCTCCCTGGGGTGTGGATGGGGGATGGGATGGGGGATTGGTGGGATGAGAGAATGGGAGGATGGTAGGGAGAAGGAACTGGGATCGATATGTAAAATAAGAAAAAAATTAAAAAAAAATAAGAAAAAGAAACACTTCATCCATGTCCTTGTACATAAATCCAATAAATCACATTTCTACTGAGCACTTTCTGTCCTCATCACTGGTGAGCCAAGAAAACACACCGTGGTCCTGGTTTTCTATTTTCCTCCTGCCTTTTCAGTTTCAGTCCCATGACTGGCTATTTCAGGGACTAACACATGAAAGAGCTCATTGACTTCTGTGTTAGATCCCATCTCAACTCTCCACACCATAAGTAGTTTCTTGGGTGATCCACATGTGTGTCCTCTAGGGATGTTCATGACTATTTTGTGCCTTGTACCTGGTATTCACCTTGTCATTCTGAAGCCCCATACATCATGGGTCCTTGAACCTTTGGGCTTATGTCATAGGGCATTGGAGAAGCAAGAAACTACAACATGGGATGCACACTGTATGGATATCCTCTGTTAATGTGTGTAATCCATATTCCATCAAACTTTTATTTTCAAACACCAGAAAGAAGGTCACTGCTAAGAAAGTTATGACAGCAGTAGTACGCATTAGAACAAGCACAGGGACTTTTCAACATGGTTCTTAGACTGTTCAGGGCATGTACTCATGTGGCGGTCCCAACCATTCTTGCAAGTTGTACATGGGGCCATGCAAGATAGAGAGAGAGCTTCCCATGTCTTCAAGGTTGGTAGAGATGAGTCAACAGACATCGCTGCCGAGGAAGGAGATTGCAATAGAAGTGGGGGAAAAAGACACCGAAGGGTCTGTTGCATGCTCAGGCCTTACCATTTCCTAGAAAGTAGGGAATGCTTACCATTGGCATTCCCACATCAGCCTCTTTCTGTAGGCCCAGCTTTGCTGCCTGGTGTGTGTTTAGCGTTGTCTCGGGCTGATGGATGCTTATGAGTCCTGGACTTGTGCCTGCTCAGCTTTTCAGATATGCCCAGAACTTGTGTGGATGGAAAATAAAGCTCCCAGTGAAACAGTACTTTGTGTATGCACAATCATCTTCGCATCAATTCCAGGTCCAGGATCACTGCCCATATGTTCCTAGGAGGCTACAGACACAGCCCAGAGCACACATCCTGGAAGCAGCTGGACCTTGTTTTGTCTCATCACAGTGACATGACATCCATCTCTAGGTTTATGACTGCTTCAGTTGCTATATAGGCTGGGCTTCTGGAAGGAATGCAAACAGCCGATTGCTGGGAGAACGCTGCTGTACCCAGGGGTCTCTGGAAGGAGAGTGAACCATTTAACTGGGTTGATGTTTACCTTTTTCCTCTACTGTGCAGCTTACCTTCCAGTAAGCATGAATACTAATCAGTAGGGGGTGAAGGCTCTATGTATGCACCAGCTCAGCTTCTATGAATTTAATGAGATATGTTAAATGTTGTCTTCAGCATTAGGGCCCCACCACCAGTTTCTGGAGTAAAACCAATAGCCTAGGAAGTATACTGAGTTGGTTTGGGTTTCCATGAAGCCACTTTGGCCACCAGCTCAAATACATGCAACTCATTCCTGGCATCTACTAATTCACATGTTTGGGGTAAGCGCCTAAAATTAGAGCACTAGCAATTTACAGAAGAGAGGTTGGGGAGAACTCTGTGTAGAGATGACGAGGGAAACAAGCCAGTAGATGAGGCCCAGGGACAACAGAGAGTGCCAGATTCTCAGAATCCTCCCAGCTTAATTGGAAAGCCGAGTCTGTGAAGAGCTGGGCTGGAGGTGGTTGGCAAGTGTTCCATCTGTCCTAATTCCAAGTATTTGATGTGCTTTGGTGGATTGAGTTGACTAGAGGGGAAGTTTAAATGCTATAACCTTCTGGATTATCTATTTGACAAGAGGAATTTAGAATTTTGATAATCTTTATATTCCCTGTCATGGAAATACACTTCTGGGAATGTATCCTGCTACAACTTTATTGAAATAACATTTACATTAGGAAAATGTTTAAGTAGTTCAATGATAGAAAAATCTTTATCCATCCAAATAAAGGAACACTATGTAGCCAAGAGAAAGTTGGCTTAGAGGAGTACATAGAATTGTCAGAGTTCGCATGGAGAGTGACCTTACCTCCTGTTCTTGGCATGTGATTCTGGCATCATCACTAATGGTGTGCTGTTTGCAGGTTGCTTGCCACTTTGGTGACATCATAACTAAAGAAAGTGGATTATAATCTTCATGTGTTCTGTAACTGGTAGTGAGCTGACATGTCCAACCAGTAACATTCTGTGAGACCTGCTCAGATTTGTAGTACTTGTCAGTTTCCAGGTGTGAGTGCTCCTACTGTGGCCAGCTTCAAGCCATAAATCTAGGTATTGAAATCGGGTTTCAAATGAGAACACAGTTGGCTGTGCGAAACTGATTTACACATATTTGGGCAGAATTAACACTGTATAAGCAAGCAATCCCCAAGAATCAAATTTCTGTCTTGGGACATCTCCATGATTTGATCAAATGATGAATGGATGTTTTCTTAGTTAGGATTTCTATTGCTGCTATGAAATATCATGACCAAAAAAGAAAGGTGGGGAGAAATGGTCTTATTTATCTTACATATCCATATTTCTGTTCATCATCAAAGGAAATCAGGACAAGAATTTGAGCAGGGCAGGGACCAGGAGGCAGGAACTGATGTAGAAGCCATAGAAGAGTGCTGCTTATTGGTTTGTTCCCTATGGCTTATCCAGCTTGCTTTCTTATAGAACCCAGGACAACCAGCCCAGAAATGGCACCACCCACAAAGGGCTAGCCCTCCCCCATCACTCACTATTTAAGAAAATGACCTAGATGGGGGGAGCACGGGAGGGAGGGAGAGAGAGAGGGAGAGGGAGGAAACTGGGATTGATATGTAAAATAAGAAAAACATCTAAAAAAAGAAAGAAAAAGAAAAAAGACTTAGAGCCAGAACTTATGTAGGTATCTTCTCAAAAATCCCTTCCCCTCTCCTTTTCTTTTTCCCTAGTCTTTTGTCTTCTGTCTTTGCCTCTGGGGTAAATAAATCTCCTTTGTGCTGAGAACTTGCTATTGGGGTGTCATGTGACATACCGGTCCTTTCACAGCCCCTAGCAATACCAGCCCAAGCCTTATAGGTAAAAACCACAAGATTACATCTATTCTGCCTACATATAGGGAGGATATAATTTTAACATATATGCTTTGTGGTTGTCCTCATCATCTTTTTTGAGCATAGTAAGTAAGACTGATTACAAAATCAGAAATAGCAATCTTCTGACCTACTGTCTTGCTAGAACAGCATATTTTAATCAATTTTAATCAATTTTAGAATCACCTTCAATATCTGAGGGAAAGGGCTGGGCTGCGAAGGACACACAATCTGTTTAAGCTAGGGACTTACATGTTAGAGGCATTTTTTTGCTTTTTGGTCTCTCAAGCATAGTAAGTCTAAACTTCAAATGTAATGTTAACCATCACAATGCCAAGAAAAAAGGGTTTCTAGGATGTATATATAGATTCACCCAGGAAAGATGAACTGTCATCAAATGGACAAAAGAAAAGAAGAAACTCATAGCAGATGAAAATCCTGACATTTTCTTTTGTTCTTGTTTAACCAACCACAGATAGCAACCTCCCTGGGGACAAGACCCCATTTAATTTACAATCTCTTCTTCAGTTCTTAATGTACAAGAACGCTGCATTAAATAAACACCCTTCATAAGGAAACAAAGAAGAAAAAGGAGCTGGAGGGATGTTTACTTTGGGAATGTGACTAGTCCAGTAAAACTCAGATACAGCATTATAGTTTGCAGCACCAGGGGGACTGATTCAATAGAGCCCATACCATGAGAAGCCCTAGGTGGCCTAATAAGTAAATGTAGTTTTATTTAGAGATTTTGGTTTTGGGTGGGGAAAATAAAATGACATCATCAAGTGGGCAAAAAAAGCAGGTCTCCAGGACTAGCCTGTTGTGGAGTATTATTTTAAGGTGTGTTATGCTTATTTGCGCTGTGGAGCATTTGTTTAATGACGCAGAGATGTGCTGCATTCTTTTTATGTTGCATTTGTTTAACTCTGTGAAGCTGTGATTCTCTGCCTGCCTAAAACACCTGGTGGCCTATTAAAGAGATGAACGGCTAACAGCTAGGCAGGAGAAAGGATAGGACGGGCTGGCAGGCAGGGAGAATAAAAAGGAGGAAAAATCTGGGAATGTTAGGATGGAAAAATACAGTCTAATTCTCAAGTGATCCTAGGAAGCTGGGAGTCTTAAGTCCCAAGCTGAGGGTCACCTACTTTAATGTTTACGGTAGCCTGTGAGTGAATGGACATAGGAAATGAGCCTTGTCGCCAAACCCAGAAGCCTGTGCGAAAGCAGACTTCCTGGTCTAAGAGTGGGCTTGGAGGCTTTAAATTAATTGATCCATACTGGATGCTATGAGGTGATTGGTTCACGATGCGCGGGCATTGTTGGAACCCTATAAAAGCTGTCTCAATTCTATGCTAGGGGTCGTTGCTGAGCCCTCCACCCTGCATGGTGTGTGGCTGATGGCCCCAGTATACTGGAACATAAAGAACCTTATGCGTTTGCATCAAGACCGCTTCTGGTGAGTGATTTTGGGAGGGGGGTCGCCTTTCTTGAGTGGGAGTGGGAGGGACCATGCCCTCGCGGGTCTTACAGGAAGAGATGATCAAGGAGCAAGAAAATGAGGGGCCAGCCACCCAGCCACATAGCCAGCCACGAAATAAGAAGGAAAGAAAGTATACAGAAACAGAGAAAGGTAAAAGCCCAGAGGCAAAAAGTAGACAGGACAATTTAAGAAAAGCTAGATAGAAACAAGCCAAGCTAAGGCTGGGCATTTACAAGAAAGAATAAGCCTCCATGTGTTTTTTGGGGGGGTTGGGTGGCAGGCCCCCAAATAGCCAAAAGAGTGAGAGAGAGAGAGAGAGAGAGAGAGAGAGAGAGAGAGAGAGAGAGAGAGAGAGAGAGCATAACAATTACACTAGTCTCCTAAAAGAAACACTAATAGAGTTGTTGTGCACAGACAGGAACCTTCATGAATATTCTGTAACTCAACAATTAGGATATAGTACCTTGTCTGAGGACAGAAACAGGAGTCAGGCTGCATGAGAAAAGAATAAATAGGGACCAATGTTGGTAGCAATCTCAGCAGAATCTGACTTTTTCAAAGCATCTGGGACCAGATAGAGGACTCAACGGGCCAGGTGAATTAAGCAGGGAATCAATTTAGGATCTAGGTAAAAAAGCGAAATACATTAAATAGACAACAGTTTCGGGAAAAGCTTCAAAAATGTGAAATCAAGAGTCTGAATAAAAACAAACAAACAAACAAACAAAAACAAAAACAAAAATCCTGAATGAAACAGCTGATACTTTTTTCTCTATATGCTCACCTTCTTTTCCCTTTTTATTTATTTATTTTTCTTATTTTACATATCGATCCCAGTTCCCTCTCCCTCCTTCCTTCTCTCCTACCCTTCCATGCCCCCCACCACCCTCCCCTCCCATCCTCCCCCACTCCACATGTAGGGTGATGCCTTCCAGGAGGGGTCATCTAAAACACTCTTATTTTATATAACAATTTCAGTTCCTTCTCCCTCCCATTCTCCCATGCCCCCCCCCCCCAATCCCTACCCTCCCAAACCCTATCCTGTCCCTTTTCTGCTCCATAGAAAGGGTGAGGCCTTCTATGGGGGAATCATCAAAATCTGTCACATCATTTGGGGCAGGCCTTAGGCCCTCCCTCAGATGACTAGGCTGAGAGAGTATCCTTCTATGGAGAGTGGTCTCCCAGGTGCCTCATAGACTGCCCAGGCCTCCTAACTGTTACCCACGTGCAGGGGGTCTGGTTCAGGCCAATGCTGGTTTCCCTGCTATCAGTCTGGGGGCCAAGAGCTCCCCCTTGTTCAGGTCAGCTGTTTCTGTGGGTTTCTCCAACCTGGTCTTGACCCTCATCACTCCTCCCTTTCTACAACTGGATCCCAGGAATTTGGCTAAGTGCTTAACTGTGGGTGCAGCTGATATTTTTGAAAGCCACAGTATCAACAGATGAAACCAGTCAGAAGAACAAATCCAGCAGGGAACTTGAAGGAAAACAAAACAAAACAAAACAATGAGTATGACTAAAGCTTCCACAACCTTGTACATCTTCAAGTGACTTAGAATACAGGGCCAGAGAAGCTTCACTGAATCCCAAAGGCATAGTTGAATAAAATTATATAAATTTCCCCAAACAAGAAATACATTGACATTTAAATACAAGAACCATTTAAGGTCTCTAGACAGGAATTCTCCATACCTTATCACAGTCAGACGTCAAAATTACAAAGCAAAAGGAGGTTATGTACTATGTGCTTAGCATGCACAAGGCTATGGGTTTAATTACTGTTCCTACGCCACCCCAAGAAAATTACAAAGCAAAGCTAAAGAAAGTCACTATAAATTAATATATGGAAACATCAAGCAAGAAACTGTAACATAACTTACCAAATGTTGGTGCTCCTTGTGTCATAAAACACATGCTAACAGTTATGAAAGGTCAGATGAATACTGACATAACAATGGGAGATTTCAATACACCACTCCTCTTTAGGTAAGTTTTCCAAACTAAAAGCCAATGAAGAAAATTCAAACAAAACAATACCACAGATCAATTGGACTTAACAGAGATCTACAGAATATTCCATGTAACAGGTACAGAGCACATGGACTATGGAAGCCTCTATAAAGTAGAACATTACAAATCCTAAAAGACTCTGCGTTCTTTATATTTCATCTGGAACAAGAATCGAATAAAAGTGGATCAAAGAACTCAATAGGAGACCCAAAGCTTTGAAAGTGCTAGAGAAAAACGTAGGCAAAGTACTTCAGGACACAAACTCGGCAAAGACTTTCTGAAAAGGCTCTTGCAGCTCAGGAAGCAATCTCACGTGCTGGCGAATGGGATTGGTTGAAACTGCAAACTCATCAGCAGAATGGGAGAAAACCTTTGCCAGTGAACCATAAAAAAGGGGAGTTGTGGGTAGACTATATAAACAAATATAAAATTTAAACACTAAAATATCTCTCCAGTAATCAAATCAGCAAATGGGCAGATGAACTGAATGAAATCCTCAAGAGGCAAAAACCACAAATGGCCAATAAGTGATGTAAGACAACACATTAAATTGGCTGTCATCAAGAAAAGAAACAACAGAAGCTGGTAAGGATGAGTGGAAGGAGGAACCCTTGAATGCTATATACACTGTTGGGGGGGGATATAAATTGGTATAGTCATCACAGAATTTGCAGCCATTTTGCAAGTACAGAAATTTCTTTAAAAACTAAAAATACAACTACCATCTGAGCATTGCTAGGATATACCTAAAGGACTCTAAGTCCTACCATAGAGATACTGGCTCATCCATATTCATTTCAGCACTATTCATAATAAGCCAAGAAGTGGGCCAGCATAGATGTCCATCAAGAAATAAATGGAGAAAGAAAAGATGCTATTAATATACTCTGGAATTTAATTCAGTCATAAAGAAAAAATAAAATTGTGATATTTGCAGAAAGAATAGACAGAAGCAGAAATCCTTATGCTAACATAAGCAAAACTCAGAAATAAAATATGTTGTTTCCCCTCAAAGAACTTAGATTTTAACTTATATATAGAATTTATATAAAAATATATTTATCTGTTTTTATACATTATATATACATGCATATATGTGTATATATATATATATGGAATTTAGGACTTTTTTAGCATGATGACAAAAGTTCACTTAGCATGTCAAAAATCATGTTCCATTTTGAACTTGAATAGTATTCCCTTGTACACATATTGTGTGGATTCTCCCCTGGAGGATACTCAGTTGACTTTCACTACTGTGTTTTGTAAAATTGTCTTTCAAACACAGATGTGCAAATTTTAGCTTAAGTCCCCCACTTTAGGTTCTTTAGGATATAACCCCAGAAGTTATATCACTAGATCACATCACAATTCTATGTTTAAGCCTTAGGGAGAATCACAACTTTTAAAGAGAGTAACAGACACCATGGTAAAATACCTAAATAGTCTAATATTAATAAATACACAAATTACAATGAAGGCTTCGCCTTTTCTTCAAGTAAGTAGAATTTTAAATGCCAGGAACCTCATCTTACTGGATCCCTGCCTGCAGAGGCCTCACTAAGGCCTACACTAAGTAGGCCAAGTCTGCAGAGAATATCCCAGGCTGATGGACAAAGAATTATAAGAACCAATATCACAGGTGGCAGACTAGTTCCTAGAAACTGCCAAATACAGCAACTTATAAATCCCAGAGGGAATTAAAGGTGGTAAACATTATACCCTGGCCCCAATGTGCTAACTCAGGAAGAAATCACAGTGCCCTGGGACAAAGATTGTACTTCTGTGTGTCAAGCTTAACATCATGTGATCTGACAGGGAGCACAGTGAATCAGAGACCAGGACATCAGGCTCTTTTTGTTTTCGACTTTCTTTTCTTTTAGATCATTATATATACTCCTTCAAAGTTTTTAAGGGCAAAGTGGCAGTTTTTAAGGAGAGCTTAATGTTGGTAATAAAACAGGATGTAAAAAAGGAAAAAAAAGACAGAAGAAGGGGAGCAGGGCGGGGTAGAGGAAGAAGAGGGGAAGGGAACAAGGAAGGGGACAAAAAGATGGGGAAGTGAAGAGGGAGAGGAAATGGATGAGGAGTAGGTGGTGAGTGAGGTATTCATACATTCTTATCTGGAGGCACCGAACAGTAGGACAGAAATACAGGGAACAACTGGCCAGCCCTTCTGTCATCCTGCTCAAGGTCCCTAGAGCATGTAAATAGTAGAGGGAGGCCAAGGTTGTCTGGTATACCAGTAAGTCAGCACTGCTGCTGTAGCTGCTGGAGGGAGGTGACTGCTTCACTCTGGAAATCAGGCCTGCACAGGGCACGGGGCTTTTCAAAGCTCAGGACTCAATCTGAGAAGGTAGGCTTTTGTTTGTGCTGTTTGTGTTTTTAAGCATTTACCATTGCTGTGACGGCACACCGTGCCAAAGCAACTTGGGGGGGAGAGGGTTTACCATTCACGATCATAAGAAATCATGCTGGGAACTCAAGCAGGAACCTGGGGGCAGGAGCTTGTGCAGAGGCCATGTGATCACATAGCACCTCTATATTAGGTGCAAGAGAAGTAGCTTATCTGGGTAATGCCCATTCCATGGTAATTAGTAGCATGTATGGTGAGTGCATGATGAGGGCTTGAGCAGAAGGGGAACATTTAGAATAAGGCATGCTTTCCTTTGCTGAACAAGGATTCATTAGGATCTCTTATGATCTCATCCAAGCTCTGAAAGCCAACATAACTTATTCAGCTTCCCTCAACTTGAGGCCATGAGATTGGGTGGGCATTTTGGAAGGATGTCTCTAAAAATATCCATAATACTGCCTATAAACCACTGCCTGTTACCTGTTACTGCTTCTGGAACATTCTAAGAAACAGAGTCTTTATTTTCCAGGGTACTAAATTCATGTTTTTAGGCAATCGTCATGCACATGAAGTTTGTACCCAAACACCAGCACTCTTAAAGGGAGATTAACATGGACATAACCCATGCTTAGACTTTCAATCTGTATGGCAAGAATACCTTAGGCTTTCTACTTGAACCTAGGCAGTCCTAACTTCTTGATGGCTTGCTTGCCTTCCCTCCCTCCCTCCCTCCCTTTCTCCCTTCCTCCTTCCCTTTCTCCCTCATTTCTTCCTTTCTTTCCTTCTTACCAGTGTGTGTAGGTGCATATGTAGTGTATTAGTATGTAAATGATGTGTGTGTGTGTGTGTGTGTGTGTGTGTGTGTGTGTGTGTGTGTGCATTCATGCTTGGGTGTATGCAAGTTCGAAGTGGATATCAGTTGTCTTATCTCCCGTTAATCACTCTCCATATTCAGAGTATCTCACTGAACTTGGAACTGACTGATTTAGTAGCAGGAGCTGACCAGTAAATCATAGGGATTTCCTTGTCTCTTCCTCCTCAATGGTAGGAGTACAAGCATGTGCCAATATGTCAAGATTTATTTCCAGTCTTTGTATGTGCACATGATTTACCAAGATTTGAGAGTGGTTGCTTTCTCCTACTTATTTGGTCTAATCAAAATAGTGTCATAAATATAGTGGAGCATTGTGATACCTTGTAACAGAGATGTTATAAAACTGATCATGGAGCAGAACCAATAGTGTATGTATGTTCTCACCTTCCAATTTACCCTTCCTGGAAATTCTCTTGTAGACTCACCAAGAAGGGCATATCTTTCTTGATTCCAGAGCCCATCAATTTGATGAGCAAGATTAGCAACCTAGTTAATTGATTGTTTTGTGGTGAGACATTCCAGAATTTGCTATCAATTTTGAAATTTGTTTTATTATCAACTATTCCATTTCATACAACATATTTCAAAACATTACTCTTCCTGCCTAAACAAAACTTTGGGCACTTGGACCAGGATTCCTCATCTGGAACTCCATCATTTTATGCTCATCTCTATGGGTTAAAAATGTATAGCTTCCATATATGTTGTTTGTTTTTCATGTACCTGGCTTATTTAGAAGTTTTATTATTTCTTGAGATAAGGCTTTGCTATGTAACTTATGCTTGACTTGAAAACTCAATCCTCCTTCCTCAGACTCATAAATGCTGGGATTATAGGCATAAACTAGCATATTTGGCTTTATTTTTACTTTTTAAAGGCCCATATTTTATGGATATGAACTTCAGAATTTCCCTATTTTGTTGATTCCAAGAAAAATAAGATCTCTCCAAACCTAGACTGTGAAGGACCCTATGCTCAAACCTGGCATGGCCTC
Source organism: Cricetiscus sungorus (assembly GCA_030556225.1). Classification (NCBI taxonomy): domain Eukaryota; kingdom Metazoa; phylum Chordata; class Mammalia; order Rodentia; family Cricetidae; genus Cricetiscus; species Cricetiscus sungorus. The sequence goes on from JANBXA010000732.1 coordinate 11,113,104, forward strand.
ACTCAACTTTGCATGTGACTTGGCCTGTGTGCCTGCTAGCCTTGTAACCTCCCAGCTTTCCCATCTTCTAATTCCTTTGCTGTCCTCTGTGCTTCTGGGCACAACAGCCCTATGTCCAGCTTGTGGGTGACGCTAGTTATTTTAAAATGGTACTATTATTTTGTATCTCAATCCTCCCCAGTGTCCATAGCACATTACCTAAGTTTATGGCAATCTGTAGAAAACAAGTTTGGCTTGGTGAATAATAGCACTATGTCCATTACTCTTTGCTGCTGTGATAAAAACATGATGATCAAATGTGAACCACAGAAGAAAAGGTTTCATTTGGCTTATGATTCCAGAGGGAGAGTCCACAATGACAGAAAGAATTAATGTACCCTAGAGGTAGAACACTAAATGTGTACTTGCCAGAGTTCAGCATCCTCTGCCTCATCAGTATCCTCCCAAATGTCTCATACTCTTTTCCAGTCGATGTTCTCACTTTAACTGCTGATAACCTTTGATACTGAGATTTATAGTTACCTTGTAAATATGCCCATTGCACCATGACCATGATGGCTGCTTGGTTCTGTGGTTCTTTTTTTTTTTTTTTTTTTTTTTTAACAAGCTCTATGACTGCTGGAAAGAAGGTTCTCAGGACACATTTTGAATGCCATCAGATGACAAGTGCAGAAAGCTGAGAGGCCATATCTTCAACCATAAACATGAAGCAGAGAAAACAAACTTGAAGTGTTAACAGTGGTATACATTCCCAAAACACACCCACAATGATGTATTTCCTCCAGCAAGTCATACCTCCTAAAGGTTCAAAGACTTCCCCTAACAGCACCAGCAACTAAAGATCAAATATTCAGATACCCAGGCCTATGAGGGTACTGCCTGAGTGCATTCTGTCAGGTGATAGGGGCAGGCCAGCATAACTCCTGAATCCTTACAGACATCATCTGCATAACACAGTTCCAGACTTGAGCTCCTAAAAATTCAAGAGCCATTTGTTTGGTGGGGGTTGGGCAGATGCAAAGGATTTAAATGCATGTTAACACCGTCTAGTCATTAAATCATTGTCCAGCATAGAAAGGAGTAGTGGTGATCCTAAACCAAGATGTCAGTGCCAACTGCATGCCAACTGCATTTCCCCCTCACTTTTTTAGTGGTCTATGGCCTGAGTAATGCCACTAGGGCCGTGGTACTCTGAAGAGGCTCAGTATTCTACGCTGCCATAATTTTTTTTTTTTTTTTTTTTGGTAATTCATTATCAATCCATTGGCCCTGAGAGATTATCTAACTTCAGGAGACACACATGTACCCAGTCAGTGGTATCTTTTATGATATAGATGACCTGAATCTGCATTTACAACATAAAAGATCTTAATTGCTCTGTGTGTGTGTGTGTGTGTGTGTGTGTGTGTGTGTGTGTGTGTGTTTGTGTAATATTTTTATGGGTGCCCACAGAAGTTAGGAGAGGGCAGCAAAGATGGAACTGGGGTAAAAGGCTGTAAGTCATCCATTGTGAGAACTGGCACTGAGCCATCTCTCCAGCTGCTGCCAGTGTGTTCGCGCTGATTCTTCATTTGTTTGCTTTTTTGTTTGTGTTTTTTAACATGCTAGCAAACAAACATAGGCAGCATGTGATCTGCCACTGAGACACACCTTTACTAGTTCGAATTTTAATTTTAGTAACAGGCGACATTTCATTCCACAAAGTAGAATATATGCTCCAATGGTCTGAGCAGAAGACATTGGTTCTAAAGCTGCAGAAAAGAGAATAAAGATCAACTAGCATATTGATCATTTCAAAGTTACTTTCCTTCTAATTTGAGGATACAAAACAATAGAAAAATAGCTAACTTGTTAACATCATGATACTTCAGTCTCTGTCTGTCTCTCTCGTGTGTGTGTGTGTGTGTGTGTGTGTGTGTGTGTGTGTGTGTGTAACTCAGCAGAAGTAGTTTTACTGCTAGTGGGCCTCTGGAAGTTGGCTTGCATGCTAAGTCTCACTGTGCCTTCCCTCTCAAAGTATCACAGATGGACAGATAGCAACTAAGCATCATTCAGTGTACTGACACTTTGGTGTGTCCTTTGGGCCTTTTGGGTCACAGTAAGTACAGGTGTCTAATTTAAAGGGGTGGGCTCCTACGATACTTATTTATATCACACCAAAAGTAATCTTACATTTTGACAGGAGCAATTATTATTATTTTTATGCAATTGACAAGGAAATTTAAAACCAAGCTAGACACCCATTTGTATATTCTAAGCAGTGAGAAAAACTTAGACATGATGTTACTGGCAACAAATGCAAACTAACATGATGTGCAAGTTATGGTGACAAATCCTGAGAGGAAACCTGACTTCTAGAAGTGAACATTCTTGGCAATGATTATTTTCTAAAGAATTCTGAGTTGGGTCTCACTGGAAGCATGTTGGCCTTTTCTGAAGTGTGTTTTAAGTATGAGCGCTGACTTCAACCCCTGAGCTTCATCAACAGAAGCTAGTTCCTCTACCCAGTCACTAGCTTCCCTGGAGGCTAGCAAAGGTACGTTCTCGGGAGAAAAACTGTTCCTCACAACACTTTCTGTGTGAATTAGGAATCTAAATTTTAAAATGAAGATTTCAAAGTCACACGTCCACTGTATGGGTTGAGCCCCGCTGATCTCCTGTAAGGTAATCAAAAGGCATTTGGATGAATTGGCTACCTTTCACAGAGGCGTGTCAGCATTCAAATCTGTACAAGGAGCTCCAGGCTCTGCCTCCTCCCAGAGGACTGTTGGTTTCAAAGAGGACATTATTTCCTCAATACCCCCTGAGTAAATGTTCAACAAGGTCTATGCAGAATCCCCTTTTGTAATTCCCCCCAAACATCTTTTCTTCCTACCTAGCCAAAACAAAACAAAACAAAAACAAACAACAAAAAAAGTGCATATACACAGTGCAAATGTCACTTAAAATGGAAAAGGTTCTGTGTTTTACTCTCAAACTAGCAAGAGGTACTGGAGGCAGAGTAGAAATGAGGGCCAGGGAAGCAATTCTTTCATTTCTAATAATGCCACCTTGCTTTTCCCACAAACTCAGGTGCCCTCACACTGTTACACAGGAGGCAGTTTGGTGGTTATCATCCTTCTAGGAGCCTGAAGGCCCAGGAGATGGCTGGAAGATGGGTGTACCAGCCCCCCGCTTCCTCGCTGAAGATGACCACTTTTCAAAAACACACCACGTACCACCTGCTTTAGCAGAGCCTCTGTAGACTGGCAGATTGCCTTTGCCACTGAAGCCCCATCTCTGTATTATGGCTGTCAAAGTAAATAATAAATGAGAGCTTCCCAAAACATTAATTAACTGGATACAAAAATAGCACGGCTAGGGGAATATGTACACATAGTAAAATATGTGTGTGTGTTATCTAAGAAGGCTGTGGCAAGGGACGTTTTTTGTGAGCAATACCAGAGTCACTGGGCCACTCGGAAACAATGTTCATTGGTTGTGGAGATCTGAGGAAGGAGCTTATTGGTAAAGCTGCAGTTGCTGTGCAAGTATTCTATGAAAATGTCTTTTCTGGATTGCTACAGTCTTACAGAATGCTAAAGATACACTTTGTTACAGAATCTGTACATTTGAGGAAGAATGAGGGAAGACATGCCGAGGATGGAGAGGTGTGGAATTCAAATAGTTTTTTTTTCCCCGGGTTTTAGAAAGTCCTTAAGGCAGGACTTATCAGAGGCAGGCAGGCTGGGGTCCTTACATTGTTTCTGAATTCTGACTTCTTGCTGTTCAACAACACTGATTTCAATTTTAACAAGTTTCCCATAGCCCACATGTTGTTACCCCAGCCACACGGAATGAAACTCTTTCCATGTGACAGCACAGCCCTCTTGTCTGCCTCTGTCTTTGCAGCGATGCCCAGGGCTTCAAAAGCTGCCCGTCTGCCTTGGCCTGAGCTTTTGCCTCCTCCCTAATCCCCGAATCCTCTTCACTTTCTGGATTCTGTTCCATGAACGGCTTTGCAGCGTGCCAGTCTGGTTTTGTCATGGAATGATGATGAAGACTGTCTCCTTGACTACGCTTTAGCTAGCCATCTCCTCAGAACTGTCTTTGCAGCCAGCCCTGCCCTGTGCTTGCTGAAGCCAGCTTTGACCAGGATCCTCCCAGTCTTAATCACTATCAGACTCCTTTTAGGAATTTCCACCCATGGCCTCCTCCTGGGCCCATTGGCTAAAGCTCCTTAGCTCTTCATACTGTATTTGACAGTTAAGTCAGTGTTTTTTTTTTTTCCCTCCTGTGTTGCAATGGTCTTGAGTACTATAGCAACAAGGAAAACACAACAGTGACACAGAGAAAACAAACAGATGAAGCACAATCAGAAATTTCTGCCATGATTACATATTTTTAACTATAGAGTTTTCTGTCTTTTTTAAAGAATAAAAGGAAACTGGGTGTGGTGGTGCACACCTTTAATCCTAGCTGTCAGGAGGCTGAGGCAGGCAGATCTCTGTGCCAGCCTGGTCTACAAAGTGAGTTCCAGGACAGCCAGGACTATTACACAGAAAAGCAAACAAACAAATAAAAAAGTCTTGATAAAACAGTAAATAAAAAAATAGATAAAAATTAATATAAGGAACTATTTCAAAATGTTCAAAATGTCAATTGCCCCTTTACATATACACACATCACCCCCTTCTCTCTCTCTCTCTCTCTCTCTCTCTCTCTCTCTCTCTCTCTCTCTCTCTCTCTCTCTCTCTCTCTCTCTCACACACACACACACACACACACACACACACACACACATGGATGTCAAAGTGAGTGCCTATATACTCCCCTGACCCAGCACCTTCTTCCCTCCTGAGAACTCTGGGCTACCCAGCCAAGCAGGGATACTTTGCAAAGCCCCTGACAAGCTCTTCACTATGAAGAGATCACAATGGCCTGTCCCCAAGCTTGGGTCTTTCCCCTCCTGGGCCAATAGTCTGATCAATAAATAATTGCATTTGACAGTGGCAAGTGACAACAGCAGATTGCATTCTGTACCACTCTGCAGGACACTGCCTTGTCAATTTGCATGGTTCTTGTCACTCAGCCTTCCTTGATCAGATCCATACCTGCTGCTAAGGTCTGGCCTCATCATGTCCACAAAATGCCATAATCTTAGAGCATGACTGAAAGTCACAAGAAAGTCTGTTGTAGGAGGGTCTACCTGTCTTTCTGGGGAAAGGAATGATGGGAAAGTACTAGGAACTTGGTTAAGGCAGGGTCATTGTACCCTACTTTTCTATTCATTTTACATACCCACCACAGTTCTCCCTCCCCTCCTCCCTCTGCCCCAACCCCCATCCACTCCTCAGAAAGATCAAGGCCTGCCATGGGGAATCAACAAAGCTTGCTAGCCTCCTTCTTTACTGTCACACTTCAGATGTTTGAAAAGTTAGGCTTATCTAAGAATTTAACAAATTGTTAAAATAATAACAAGAAAAGACATCTTTTTTTTTTTTGGTTGGGAAAAAAATTCATCGTGTCTTATCAGTTAATACTTTTAAATGCATGTACAGTTTTTCTATTCTGTGAATATTTGCCTGACATTGTGTTGTTCATAAGATTTCTATGACTGTGACAAAAATATTTGAGATAATCAACTTATGAGAAAGAGTTAGTTTAGCCCTCAGTTTTGGAGGTTTCAGACCATTTCTTTAAAGCCTGTGGAGAGGTTGCACAAGGCAGAAGATGCTGCTCACATCATCATAGTCGGGAAGCAAGGAGAAGAAGAAGGGCTTGCTGTCTCCATGCTCTCTGACTATAGTGCCCCGAAACCTAGCTTCTCAGTGGGCATCGCCTCTGAAAAATTCTTCCTCCTCAGAGCAACAGCTTAGAGGCCAGTCCTTCACCACGTGGGCTTTGGGGACCACTTAACACAAGCTACAACAATGGGGATTCAAAACTATCCAGAATGTTTTGCTAGAATGCAAACGCCTCAAGGACTCCCACTGTACTTGCATCGTTTCATAGGTCTGCAATGGATCTGCAGGCTAATGACAAGATGTGATCACACTGTGGCCGGCCCTCGGTGACGCTGGTAGCCATTTACACTCTGGGGACGTGCCAGATCCCCATAATGCATTTTTCAGTGTGAAGAATAATTAAACTCTGACTGTAGATCTAACCAGAGAGAAGCAGTATCCTGTAGCTTGTGAAAAAGCATCTATTTCTCCTGTGCTACCTCCTTTTGTACTTCTGTGTAGGATTTTAACCACTTGTCTGTGAACAGCGCCTTACATTTTCTCCCTGAAGATGTACACAAGCCTGTCCTCCTTCCTCCCCGTCTCCCTCTTTCCTCTCCTCTCCCTTCTCGGTGTCGTGTATTTTGCCTTCTTGGTTTAGCTATTCCCTGGTAGGTATTCTCCAAGTCAAGATATTTAAGAAGGGACTATTATATTTTATTTTGGTGAATTTATGGTGTGCTTTTTCATTTGTAAATTTCTAGTGTTTAGACTTTTCTGAAAAGCATAAGGTATTGCTCTACACCGTTTCCCCTAGCTTTCTCCCACCATCTCATTTCAGTTTGGAAACTCTGCGTTTCTCCTCCATTAATCTCACCTTATTCATACACTCAGTATGTGCGTGCCGCACTAGGTCACCGTGGCAGTCGTAGCGGCTTGAAATCCCCTCTCTAAACCAATGCTGACTGGTGCTATTCTCTCTTTGTATTTTAAAAATATTTTTAAGCCAGTCAGCTATTTTTCCTATATAAATGTAAAATTAGCTTATGGAAGCTCTAAATAACATCCTACTTATATTAGAAAAAATAGATTTTTATATAATCCTGTTTCCTCCTATTGTAGGAACCTTTCCTGGGGAGACTAGTGACAGATGACAGAAAGGATTTCACCCAAATATAGCTGCAGCAATCAGTGAGTTTAAGTACAATTCTTACAGGAACAATGATGAGTTGTTTACAGGAACAGGGGTTACACCGGTGAAGAAAATTCCCCCTAACTCTGTTGGTCCTTCCTTTCCCCACTCTCTTCATTTTCAGAAGCTATAAAGTAGGTGTAGATCCTCAGGGTCTTGTGAGTCTCCCCCCACACACACACACTCCAGTATGGAATGTTCAATGGTCCCCATCTTGTGCAGTTTTTAAATTACAGCTGGAGCTTCAAGAGGACAATAGCACATCACTCACAGGGACCTGAGCTCCACAGCACCTTCCCCACCATGAAATGATGCACAACTGTCTGCCATATCATCTGTTGGCTTCTTGTTTCTAGAACAATGTTCAGCAGTATCCTTGATGAAAAAAATGAATTTGCCCTCTTCCTTTTGTCTCCTTAAGGTTAAAAGAAATATGAGCATATGTATATGTGCTTGTATATGTATGTACCTCAGGCATCCATGTTAGAGGGCATTAGATGCCCTGGAGCTAGAATTACAGACTCTGTGTGTTGCCTGCTGCAAGTGCTGGGAATTAAACTCTAGTCCTTTGTAAGAACAGAAAGAGACATTTTCTATTAGCTGTATTTCACGGGTTCTCACGTTTAGTTGGCTACACTTTTCACAGGCAGTTCCCCGGGGAATCTTCTTTGTCATCTCTTTTTTATTTAATTATTTTAAATGGAACACAGTTTACGCCTGGGTCATCACTAATTATATTCCAAGAATTTTCAATAAACGTTAAAGTCAGCAAAAGAAAAGCAAATAAAAAATGTGTTAATACTTTTTTTTCCTGTTTCTGTGATAAAACACTGCCTGAAAGCAACTTAGGGAAGAAGTGGGCTATTTCGTTTTTTGGTTCCAGAGGAGTGGAGTGGAGTCCATCATGGAGGGACAGCATGGGGTGGCAGCAGGTGCTGGCAGCTGATAGAGCACACTTTCATTTTCACATAGGAGGAAACAAGCAGAAATGGGGGTGAGGATAAAACTCCTCAAAGCCTATCTCCAGTGATGCACATCCTCCAGAAAGTTTGCACCTTCCAGAGGTTCCACAACCTCCATGAATAACACCAATAACACCGACAACTGGAGACCTAGTATTTAAATGTTTCTCATTCAAATTACCACACAACCAAAAAAAACAAAAACAAAAACAAAAACAAACAAAAAAACGCACAATGGATATGTCTTATATGCAACATTAGAAAATGGATGTGATGTTTAACTTTATATGTTAAGTGTTCCATCTCTCAGACATCAAATCACAAGCCTCTCAGACCTTCAGAAATGCATGAACTGGACAGGTAGACTCCTAAGCTACCATAAATACATAAGCCAGTTCCTCACAATCTCTCCATCCACCTGCCATCTGCATAATCACATGTCACCCTCCCTCCCTATCAACCAGCTGTCTTACTGATTCTGTATCTCTGGAGAATCCTGAATAACACAGCAGAATTGAAACTTTCAGGAAAACAATTTTTCTCATTCCTTCTTTTAATATTAAGCAAAAGGCAAAGGGTGTCATGGGGTTATTTCAATAAGTGGAATTTTCTGTCTCTACTTTTTCTTTCTCAGCCTTATGTCAATTTGATGTTATTCTAGGAATGCAATTATGGGGTTTCTGATATCTGCTTCTTCATATCTGCTGCTATATTAATCTTTTTAAAAGAGATTAAATGAAGACCTTATTAAAATTAAAATTCTGCACACTAAATTAATTCTGTGGTTAATACAGCAATTATTGAGGACAAACCAAACACAACAGAAACCAAGCTGAGCCAGATTACTCGGAATATGTGCTGTCCTTCCGGCTTCTCTTCCTGCTGAGCCTCTCACACTTGCATTGCTCTACCTGGGATGTACTTGTGATCCTGCCGAGTTAAGGGATATACAGCAGTGAAGGAAGCATTAATGTTAGCCTAGAAGTAGCCTGTGAAACCCAGCCAGCAGCTTCCAGCTGGGATACTTTGTTCCCAGATCAAGAGGCAGCCTCAGGAATCCTAGTGGTCTTACTGTAGGCTGAGTCATACACCCAGGAATACGAATGTTCCATTAAGGAGCACGGTGCTGTTCATAATGGTTCCAGGATTCCAGAAAAGTACATTTGAAGCTGAACTCACTTAAACATTCCTCCCCTAGGACTGGCTGCAATCATATAAGACCACATGAAGACCGAGTACAACCCAGTGGTTCATACGGTTCTGGAAGCTTCTACACCCATTCTCAAGAGTCATTCTGACTCCCTGAGTTCGTGTACTTGACTCAGAGATGAGACCGCTAATTGACACAAAACTTTATATGCGTGACTCGATATGTAGATGTCAGTTTTAGAGTGGCTTCGGGTTCACGGTAAAACAAAGCGGAAGGAACACAGACTATCACACACACCAAATGCCCTCTGCCTTCCCCCACAGAGGCTCCATGCACCACCATCCCTGACCTGGCCTATGGGTTACTTTTCTCATCACTGTGTCAAAACGCCTGGTGTGTTTCCATCCTAAACACAGTCAATGTCGTAACACAAACACACTTAGTCCAAACGAAGCTCATAGCAAACAGCTTGGGGCAACTGGCCATACAGCGTCTGCACACTATTTCCATTGTATCCTACCTGGGGACAGCTGTTCATGGCATGATCATGCACAATTTAGGGTGGATCTTCCCAGCTCAACAAACTTAAGGAAAATGCATCTATAAATTTGGAGTTAGGAGCATCTGATGAAAGAGAACATGTGATATTAAAAAAAAACATAATTCTTGATTGATTCTTCAGAAATTTCACATCATGCACCCCAATCCTGCCCACCTTGCCTCTCAATGCTTCCATATCTGCCCCTCACCCCTGCAGTATGCCTCCCCCAAATAAATTAAAAACAAAACAAACAATCTGCCTTGCACCCTCCTCCATCTTTCCAGTACCTCTTCAACCATCTTAGTGGCATTGGAAGCTGCAGTGTGTCACACATTATACTCCTTTTGTCCAATCAGCCCCACTGGCAAAACGTTTGTTGCAGTGAGCCGTTGGTCTGTTTCAAGGCCTCTGGCACACCAACGTCACTGGAGCCTCACAAAAACCCTCCTATATCCTGTTGTTACCTCAGTCGTGGAGACTCTGTGGAATGAGTCCTTTCAGGCACTAAAGCAGGTCATAGATGGGGCAGATGCTAGGGTGGACCAACCTAAGGCCCAGGATGCGGGCCTGGGTGGTAGATGAGCTGGTCAGTTTGTGCCCTGGTACCCACCACCCTCCTCCCTCCAGGTAAGGGGCAGAGCCAGCTCACCTAGGTCCATGCCTTCAGGGCAAGCTCTCTCATGTCTGTGGTGAGGGGCGGGCCATCTCTCCTGAGTGCTAGGGTCACCCACCCATGGGGGCGGGTGCTAGTTCTCCTATTGCAGGGTTCAGGGTTCAGTGAAGGGCGGAGCCAGCTATCCCAGAGCCAGAGAGGGGCAGGGATGGTTCAGCATGGCACTCAAATTTCAATGTGCATGGTCCCTAGGACCCCCTGGGGTGATATGAGCCATAGACATCAGGCCAGACTCTGGCTGCTGTTGGGCTATGCCACCTAGACATGCCACCTGCTGTCCCAGGTAGCAGCCTAATCCCCAATATCATCATGTTCCCCTGTAGCATCACAGGCCACTCAGATCAATATGGCTTGGGTGGAGGCGTGGCCCTTGGACACCAAAATGGTTACACCTTGGGCATCCCTGTGACATTGGTAGGTAGCAACATGGGTCATGGGCATCAACATAGACACCAGCTATTGCAAACCTAGATATGGCCATAGGCAGAAGGCCAAGCCTGGATGTCACCCTGGTCCCTGGTGGCAAGCAGGCTGCCAACATCAGCCCATTCCTCAGAGCACTAACGGTGTGCAGAACTGCCTCTTCCCACAGCACAGGAACCATTCTGCCTCTTTTTCTCTCCCATTTAACCACTATATCCGTGCTCATCATAATGGCATCTTGTGGCACCAGGCAAGCATATGGGTGCTTCAGGTAGGCTGGACTGTTGAGGACTCAGGTTGCCTATGGGTATCTTTCCCCTACCTGAGCTGCATGGTGTCTGTATTGCAGTCTGAACATCTCTTGGTTGGGATATATCTTCCAGGCTTAGTTTTTTTTTTTGTTTGTTTGTTTGTTTTTTTGGTTTTTTTTTGTTTTATCTTCTCAGTGAGCAGTCTGCTCTTGAGGATTTAATCCCCAGGAACACTCAGAGAAAAGAGAAACAGGTCAGATAGGAGAAACACATTGCACCAGCAGCAATATTACCAAGACTACACAAGACAGACACATACACTTAAAAACAATTAAAGCCCACCAACATATAGCTAATTACCTTAAAATAGAAGATAGCAAAAACTAATGTAGTGTGCTCTGAAGTTGATTATTTAGAGTAAATGTGGAAATAGGAAATTGATGAGGTAAAGAGAGCCAGGGCAAGCAGAGGGGGTAAGATCAGAAAGCAAAGTTAAATTAATGAAAAGGAAAAGGTGTAGAGTATATGAAATTAATGAAAAGAAAAAGGCCATGATGAAAAAAATGTCAAGAGATTTGGGAAAAATAAAAACAGAAACTCTAAAAGATATTTTACAACAATGAGAAACTTGAATCAAAATTAGGTTAATGGACCAGTGTGAGTAAATAATATAAAAACATAATAAAAATACTAAGAAGATAAAATATGAGCGAAAGAATATAAGGAAAAAGAAAAAACAGTGCTCCCCCAGAGAAAAATAAGAATTGTGCAATATATCAATGCATGCAAGGGAATACAAATTTTAAAAATCAAAGCTCTTCTTTTCACTGTGTTAATTTGCACTTGTGAGATGTCCTTTCTTTTCCTGTGTGGCTTTCTGGAGCTCCTCCTCTCCTCTCCTGGGAACTGAGCCTTTTTCCTTATCCTTACCTCTGCTCTATGGCAGGTAACATGACAACAGCTTCTAGCACACTATATTTCCTGAAGTCATTCAAGATCTTTTTTTTTTTTTAATCTAATCTAAATGAGCAAATTCCAAACTGCGAAGTGTCAGATTTATAAAAGGCAGAAAACTGGACTATTGGGTCAGGTGAGCAGTAGGAAATATTATAGAACAGCCTAGAAGAAGGATGCAGGCTCTGGGTCACTATTCTGCCCTTTAGTCTAGAGTGTTTCTAAAATACTCTAGCAATAAACTTGAAGAAGAAATTTGATGTAATCCAACCCGCTTCTCATCTAGATGATCAACATTTGAGATCATAGATATAGTAACCTGATTTAGCTGTATGTAAAACAGCCCTGGTGCCCCATTAGTATATATAATAATTTATATTTTTAGGTATCATCTGTTAAAGAAATTTAATTAAGATATTTTTATTCTTTGACATGTTCATGTCTATACACAATACTTCTTAATCATACACACATGTTCATTTCCTCCTTCCAACTTCCCCTGCCCCCAAAATATCTGTATCTATATGTGCATATTTTTATAAACTGTGGAGTCAGGTTAGTGCTTCGCATGAGCACATGGGCATTGGGGAATCAAGTACTGGGGTAAATTGTCATCAGCCACCCACCAAAGGGTGATTCTCCACTCGCTAATAGCCATCAACTGTGAATAGTTTCTCTGTTAGGGATAGAAACTGAGAACCATCCCCTGTCAACAATGAAATTCGTTTAATAGCTTGATTTTAGGCAGGCAACAACCACATCCGCTGTGGACTTGCAATGTCTGACTCTTGCTACAGCAAGTTCTGAATAGTCTTAGTTTGTTTGTTTGTTTGTTTGTTTATTTGTTTATTTATTTATTTAGCCTTTATTCATTTCTTCAAACCCCATATCTGAAGGCTGGGATGTAGCCATTGCTGTCAACCATCCCCATGTGATCAATCTCATATATCCCCATCTTAATTATCAGTATCATAGCACCATGTTCAGCTCCTACCGTGCATCATGAAAAAATGTTTCCCAGTTTAGTTACCAAGAAAGTTTATATCATGATTTTACCTGCATGACATGTGAGAGATGAAGTTATGCATTTCCAATGTTAGCAACTGATTAGTCATGAGATCATAATATTGAAACAAACATTACTTTTTTTTTTACACACACAAAAATTACTTGTCTACCACTACTTGTTTAGGAATGGAAAGATAAATAACACCTCCACGAATCTCCCTATTCCCACAGTGAGAGAAGTCACAGTGTCAATTTACTTCAGACAAGCACATCTCAGTATCCAGCTGTCACAGCATCATGAGCCTAAGGTCTGTGTAAGACTGCAGAGGATACATGGGATGTAGGTAGTGCAAAGGAGATAGAATTTCCAGGAATGGAATTTGGCATTCATAAAAACAAAACAACAACCCCCCCATCAATATCTTGCATTTAGATGCAATTACATGTGAATACTCTAAATGGACTGAAAGGTTAGGGGAAATCTTCATCACAGGGAAACCAGAACAGAAGGCCTTTGTCTACAGGCCAGTCTCTATTCTACAGACCTCTGATACATGGTAGATTCTGATCTTCGAGTTATGTCCCACATGGAGGGATGAATGGAGTTAGAAAATACAGAAAGGGGTTTCCAATAGAGAAGATAAGGAAGGGAATATGAAACACTGAGGAAGCAGAGGTTGATAGAGTCTGGGGTCTGAATGAGACTACAAAAGCAGTGCTAATAATGATGACAAGTAGGCATTCACCACCTCAGACCCCCATGGAACCCCTCAAACACTGCAATGAGTTCTGACCAAGTAGTTTTGGGACTGCATAAATGTGGTAATGCCATCCTAGAATTAATCTCATGATGCAACTTCCCACCTTAGCTAGGCTCTTCTGTTTACTATAGGTAGTCATCTAGTCTGTAAAATAACAAAAAGTAAACAAAACAAACAAAACAAAACCTGGCATAAAGAGAAATAGCCCAGAATCCATGTATTGCATATCTGGTGTGAATAGCACGATTCTATTGGGCATCTAAACCTGAATCTTTGGCTGTGGGCTGAAAAGGCATTGTTTGGTCAGCTCCATGGCTGGGCATTTTCCCCCCTCAAATAATATCAAAAGTTTTATGTTTATTTATCATCAAATCATCCCATAAATATTTTGTCTATCTATTATTCAATTTTATTTAGCCAACATTTATTTGGGTTTATTGTTGTGTGCCCAATGCTATGTACTCTATACTGGACATAGCAATAAGATACACATTCAAGGGCTGGAGGGATGTTTCCATTGATGAAGTGCTGGGACTGAGTTTGAGTTTCCAACACCCACAGAAAAATCTGTGGGCATAATGGTGAATGTCTTCAATCCCAGTGCTGAAGAAATAGGGATGAGGAACTCAGTGCTCATCGGCCAGCCTGGCCACACTGGTAAGCTTCAGGTTCAGTGAGAGTCCCTGCCTCAAAAACCCAGTTAATGAATGATTGAAGAAAACTCTTGACCTTGACCTCTGCCTCCACCTGAATGCACACATATGTGCAGGCATACTTGCATGCACACACACATACATAGTGAAAAGATACTCATTCTAGTATCAGATTGGTAATGTATGGACGAAGCATACATTCTCTTATCATTGAGATTAGTAACTTTCAATAGCACTTAAGTTATAGGAAAAGCTTACAAGTCCTATGAAAGTGTTCAGCCATTCTTCCCCATGTGGATTTTTCTGCTGTTTGACTAGGAATGTGTTGTGTTTCTTAAGCAAGAGGAACAGAAACAGTGTGCTCTACCAAAGTCAGTAAAGGCTTGCTTTGCACCACAAGGAAGACACCGGGAACACAGTGACCTTGCGTTCTCAGGAGGAAATGCTGAAGCACAGGGAGGCTGCACAGCATACAGAAAAGGCTCTGTTCAACAGCTGCCTAGGTGCAGAAAAGTCTATGACAATGCCACCCAAGTGTGTATTACAATAAATGTAAATGGAGGTGTAACATACTATGTAGCATGTACAAAGCACAATGTTACATGTAGGTAGTGTGCTGAGACCCAACGTCCTCCAAAAGAATTTGGTGTGAGCAAAGGAACTTTGCAATTATCACCTGGCATTGACAGCTGTTAACATTTATTACTATAATTTTCAGAAAATGTCCCCAGGTACCGGTCTCGCTGACTCAAAGTTTCAGTAGCCTTAGTAAATTCATATAAATGCATGTGTCTAGGTGTGCTGTTTTTAGAAACCAAAATGTAATCAATCTGATTAGTCCCTTCTTGTAATACTTTCCAAAAGATTATTTATTATTGTTTGGGGGTACTTGATGTCGAAACCAGGCAACCATGAAAGTAAAGAATGCATTGTTCCACTGAACCACATGCCCAGGAGTGTTAAAACCAGTTCCTCCCCTAATTAAATGGTCGTGACTATAAATAGTGGTGTGAAAATTGAGGATTTTTAAAATACATTTTTAAAATTTAAATTAGAAACAATCTTGTTTTACATGTCAATACCAGTTCCCTCTCCCTCCCCTGCCCCCCACTGACCCCCTATCTCATTCGCATTCTGCTCCCCAGGGAGGATGGGGCCTTCCATGGGGGATTGTCAAAGTCTGTCACATATTTTGGAGCAGAGTCTAGGCCCTCCCCCATGTGTCTAGGCTGAGAGAGTATCCCTCTATGCGGGAATGGGCTCGCAAAGTCCATTTGAACAATAGGGATAAATACTGATCCACTACCAGAGGCCCCATAGACTGCCCAGTCCTCTTAGCTGACACCCACATTCAGGGGGTCTGGGCGGGTCCTATGCTGGTTTCCCAGATATTAATCTGAGGTCCATGAGCTCCTCCTTGTTCAGGTCAGCTGTTTCTCTGGGTTGTTCCAGCCTGGTCTTGACCCCTTTGCTCATCACTCCTCCCTCTCTGTAACTGGATTCCAGGAGGTCAGCTCAATGTTTAGCTGTGGGTATCTGCTTCTGCTTCCATCAGCTACTGGATGAAGGCTCTAGGATGACATATAAGGTAGTCATCAATCTCATTATAGGGGAAGGCATTTAAGGTAGCCTCTCCACTATTGCTTAGATTGTTAGTTGGGGTCATACTTGTAGATCTCTGGACATTTCCCTAGTGCCAGATTTCTCTTTAAACTTATAATGGCTCTGTCTATTATGCAATCTCTTTTCTTGCTCTCCTCTCTTCTTCCCCTGACTCAATCTTCCTGCTCCCTCATATCCTCCTCTCCCCTCTTCTTCTCCCCTTCTCTTTCTCTTAATTCCCTCTCCTCTCCCTCCATGCTCCCAATTTGCTCAGGAGATCTTGTCCCTTTCCCCTTCTCTGGGGGGACCATGTATGTCTCTCTTGGAGTCATCCTTGCTTTCTAGCTTCTCTGGTGGTGTCTATTGTAGCCTGGTAATCCTTTGCTCTATGTCTATATATGAGCGAATACATACCATGTTTGTTCTTTTTGTTTCCTCACTCAAGATGGTTTCTTCTAGTTTTATCCATTTGCTTCAAATTTCAAGATTCCATTTTGTTTTTGTTTTCTGCTGAAAAGTATTCCATTGTGTAAATGTACTACATTTTCTTTATCCATTCTTCAGTTGAGGGGCATTTAGGTTGCTTCCAGGTTCCAGGTTCCGGCTATTACAAATAATGCTGCTATGAACATAATTGAACAGATGTCCTTGTTGTTTGCATCCTAAATTTGCCTTTTTCTCAAAGTCTGGAGACCACTACACTGACAGACAAAGTCCATGTTGGAGTCATATATCTTTGGCTTCTTTTTATAAATTTATGAAGATCAACAAGACTTTATGATGCTTAATTAGCAAGGCATGACAGCTTTTTCAGAGAAAGTCATCTGTATGGCTCACTAGCTATTTCTTTATCAAATTAGATTTCTTTGTTGGTGATGTTGATAGTAAAATAGCATCTTATTTCATGTATCTCCATATAAGTTTCTTATATGCCTGTTAGTAGTTTCCTTAAAATATACACATATCTACATTCATGTGGATCCTAAGTGTCTAAAAAAATAGAAACCTATTGACCCAGATTAGGACCTGTGTCTCTGTTGCTTTCTCAAGGTTGATGCATACTAGGAACAGGGAGAAGGAGATGGCTGGAGAGTAGAGCTGTATAATCTTGCTGCCAGAAAAAAAAAATCCCTGAGCATTACAGACAAAACTGCAAGGTATGATGACAAAACGAACAGAACAATGGGGTTTCCAGCTATTATCTTGTATACCAGGAATTACTCAAGGAGGCCTTGGGTGCTCAAGGAGGGCTCTCTCATGAGGGAAAAACTACAAAGGAAATCAAGTTTTCAGGTTCCATGTAGGAGGAGAGCAGTGGATTCTGCCTTGACCAGCTGAGGTGATAGTGGCTTCAAGCACTTTATATTATAAAGGATACACAGCTGTGTTTCTGAGACCAGTCATTTTAACTACCTGGGAGGTAAAGAGAAGTCAGAGCCAGAGACTGGCTGGCCCCATTTATTCAGTGTCTTCAATAATAATTGGGACTCCCTGGAGAACTGAATTGACAGGATGACCACAAGTTATAAAATGGTGTTAGATTAGCTTGCACAGTAGAGTTTGGATAAATCAATAGCCATCTGCACACTAGAGAAACTGAGAACTCAGTCCCTGCGTAGTCCATGAGGCTGGGTGCCTCAGTTATCTCAGTCTGGTGATGGAGATCTACAGGATTTGTGGAGAGCCACTAAGGTTTCTAATCCATATTGTGATGTTGCAGATAATGGCAAAAACATAAGTACACTCAGCATCAAGGGTTGAAGGCAAGCAGGCCAGTAACACTTCTTTTTACTTGGTCCTCTTTACATTTAGGCCACCAACTTTCAGGGAGTTTCTTCCTCAATTAATCCTTCCTAGTTATGACATTTCAAATCCTCCCAGAGATGTTCATTTTAGTTGATTCCATATCTATTCAAGTTGACAACCAGGATTAGCCATCATGGGTCCAACCTTTGTCAACTTGAACCCCGGTCTCATTTCCCTACGCCATTTCCAGATGAAGACAATATCATAATTCTGCCTAACATGCTGTAATTATTTGATGTGAAAAACATAATGTTATTTCCCCATCATAGAAGGCAAATATCTATATTCCTCTAAAAATAGAGGAATGTTTAGTCTTCTAATATTTCATAACGTAAATATGATAACAGATTCGTAACACTTAACTGCTAATACTGTCTCAATTGATGTTGCATTGCATAATAAAAATAAATGAAATTAAATGCAAATATCTGCTTAATATATATGTATATCTTCATAAGCATAGTCTTAGTAAAATAAGACAGAAACATGGCAATCAAAATCCTTGTTGTCTCTTAACTGTTACATGGCCTGAGCTTGTCTTTATAGCTATCTTCCCCTCTTAGCCACTTTATATTACTTCCACCCCAGCAAGCACTTAATATATTCTTAGTTCTTCACCAAGAAGTGTGATCAACACCCTCATTCCTGAAGAGTCTAGGTTATTTATCAACATACCTTGATTGAATGTTATAGTCTCCCATTACCCCTAATTACAGGATATAATTACAGCAAGAAACACCCTGAAGGATCTCCTGCACTGCACACATATATTTGCTTCCACTGTGGGGCAGCATTCCAGTCTTCTTCTGGTAGTCTGAACTGGCAATAGTCTCAATAACCATCTCATTGTTAGGTTTGGGGCTAGGGGCTAATCAAACCTACAGCAGCCTCCTCCTCACAGCTTCTGTGGAAATAATGGCCAGCTTGTCTGTGACTTCCCAGGTGACTGAATTCCAGAATAACCAGCTCCTCAACTCTCCTTTTCTTGAAGACATTTATAGGTGAAGGTTACCAGATGCCAAGATATCAGAGAACTGTGATGGTACAACCTCCACCTGTGTGGTGGATGCATCTTAGCTAAACCTAACAGGCCAATAGAGCGGGATTATCAACTGAGGTTCCCTCTTCACAGATGACCCTAGTTGATACTAAGTCTAAAAAAATATTTACTCACTATATTATTCAAAGCAATAATTTGCCTTGGTTCTCCTTGAACCTCAAACCAGAGAACTTCCATTCACTTGAACTTAAAAATGATAATCATTCTTAAAAAGCAGATCTTCAAATTAATTGAGAACTGCCTCCTCTGTCTTGAAGATGCAAATTCTCTCAGAGGCATCATGTAATCCTGGTACTTGAGAGGATGAGACAAGAGAGGGGCAAGTTCAAGGATAGTCTGAGCTTTATAGGAATATCCTCTATCAAAACAAAACAACGAACAAAGAAAAAAACAACAAAACCCCAACATCTCTAAAGGAAAAGGGAATTTTTTTTTTTTTTTGTGAAAGGTGGCTTAAAAATGTAGAAATATACCAGGCCCTTTCATCTTGGTTATGATACAGCAACATATGGAATTTCCATGTGAAAAAAAAATGGCATTTTCAATTAGCCAAAACAAAATACACCGAGGAAGAACATTCATTTTTGAGAACTTTTAGGTGATGATGTTTTTGTGGAAACACAAATCTCTGCCATTCTTGTCCTTAGAAACTGTGCTTGTCATTGTTTTCTGTTACAGTGTTGTCTGTAACTTACAGGAAGATGAGAAGTCTACGGATCCCCTGCATGCGCATAACTGGACGTCTCCAATTTTAAGGACCTAAAAAAAAAAATCAGATCCAAAGTTTATCTCTCTTTTGGCCCGTGTATTTTAAATTTCTTTTTTAAACATTTAACGATATCTTTATTGTACTATATTAGTTAAAAGCCCAGGTTTTACAGACTCCTACCACACTATGTATATCCTGTCTAGTGAAATTAGATGGTACAGGACACCTTCCCTTAGCAAAATTTTGACATCCGTGTGTGTCCTGGTTTGGTGAAGCAGAGGGCATACGACTCCCGCCTTTGCACGCATTTCTACTGAACTTCCAATGCTCCCGCTGGTAGAGAATTTGGGATCCCCTGACAGAAGTGCACATTTCCATCCCATTGCATTCACTCCAGCTGGTAAGGAGTGAACAGGCTTCCTTCGCCCAAAGCACACAGTTGATGATGTGGCTCTTGGTACTTCTGCTTGCAGCACATACTCTCGCCACACAATGCCAGTGTACCCCAGTTCACAGAAGTAGAGGATTGTAAGCCCCAACCCCGGATAGGGTTTCTATTGCTGTGATAAAGCACCGTGTCCAATCTGGAAAGAAAGCGTTCGTTTGGATTGCACATACATGTCACAGTTCATCATTGAGAGAAGTTGGGTCATGAACTCAATCAGGGCGGGAACCTGAAGGCAGAAGCTGATGTAGAAGCCATGGAGGAGTGCTGGCCATTGCTTGGTTCTACTCCATAACTTGGTGGTGGTCATTCCGTGGTTCTGGCATCTCCAGAGTGTGTGGGTCTTCTAAAACAGGGTTGTGCTTTGACCAATAGCCTCTCCTGGGCTCTCTTTATGGCACCTAGTAGCCTCAATCTATCTACATGATCTCTTTAATCCTCGGCCTTCAGTTGCTGAGACTGCACCTTGACCAATACTCTATCCTGGCCTCTCACAATGCCTCACCTCAGCTGCTCTCCATGATCCCTTTGTGACTTCAAAACTAGTACCACCTGGGATACTCTTACACATGACTAAGTTCAGTTGCCAGCATGAAGCAGAACCTTGGCTGGCTCTGGAACACAGCCTCTGTGTCCTAACTCTAAGGAAACACTTGGTAGAAGACTTCCTTTTCTCAGTGATGCTGGTCTATTCTGAATCACTGCTAATTGTTCAGCTCTAACTGACCAGCAAAGATTTCAGTTTAGCGTTTCTGCATTAATCACAGATGATTCTTCAGCCCCAGTTAACTGGAATCCTGATTCTTAACTCAAAATGGCCCTGATAAAGTCATTAAGTGACTCAAATTCCTCTTTGGAACTTCACAAGCCAGGCCTGCGTAATATCCAACACTATTACCTTTAAAGTTCCCACGGAAAAATCTCCCAAAACTTTGAACACCCAATGGATGTTTTAGCCAAAATTTTGTAAATCTGTCCAAAAATGCACAGGCAGGTCTGCCACATCAATACCCCCACTCTCTTGGTACCAATTTCTCTCTTATTTAGGGTGGGACGAAATACCAGTGCAAGCCAGTAAACAGCAATCCTCTACGGCTTCTGCATCATCTCCTGCCTCCAGCCAGATTCCTGCCCTATCTTAGCTCTCTCCCTGACTCCTTTGATAAACAGTGGTGTGGATGTGCAAGCAAAATAAACCCTTTCATCCCCAAGTTACTTTGGTAATTGTGTTTCATCACAGCAATTAATCTGAAGAGAACACAGACAAAAATGAACTTAAAAAGATGTTAATTCATGATATGAAAATATAATTCAATGAAGAGAAATACTAAAGAAAACCCAAAGTAAAATGATTGTAGAAGTAAGAATTTCAGTAACTCAAATGAAAAGATCATTTGAATTGTTCACTAATAGGACATATCATGTGGAAGACAAAATATCAGGGCTTGAAGACAAGATATATAGATGAGACAATTTAATCACAATCAATGGAAAATATATAATGATAATATAACATATGGAATATTTGGACACCAGATCTGTGAATGATGGACATAGAAGAATTCCACATCGAAGCATAGAAGTTTAATAAGTCAGAAAAAAATCTTAAATGTAGGGAAATATATGCATACCCAGGTACAAAAGGTATAGAGAACCTAGTAGATAAGGACAGAAAAAAAAGTAGTAAAAACACTAAATATACAGGATAAAGAAAATGCATTGAACATGGAAAGCGAGAAATACAAAGACATATATTAAAGTAGGTCCACCAAAACAAAACAAGCAAAAAAAAAAAAAAAAAACAAAACCCAGCTTATTTTTCAGTGCAAACTCTATAGAAAGCAAGAGGATACAAAAGAATATATTTCAAATTATAAAAGCCCATAACAGTCAACCCACACTACCATATCCAGCAAAACTGTAGTAATAAGTAGAACAACACTTTTCCATGATAAAAGCAGATTAAGGCAATTCATGAACACCAAGCCAACTCTGCAGGGATACTAGAAAGAATGCTGTAGATTGGAGAGAAGGTTAACACGTGAAAGAGCCCACAGAAGGCAAAACGAACCCAGGACACGTGTTAAGCAAATGAGGAAACGAAACCACTTGATGTTATAAAAATCAACAAAATGACAGCAATCAGTATATACCATTCATTAATTACTCTGAATACCAATTCCTGAATCAAAACGTACTAACCAGCAAACTCAATCAGAAAAAAAAGAATTTCTCTTTTTGCTTCCTACAAGAAACTTACCTTATCATCAAGGTTAGATACTACCTTAGGGTAAAAGGATAAATGTGGTGGTTTGATAAATGTCTTATCCTCGACTCAGATAATCGAACACTTGGTTTCCAGGGGCTGGTGACTTTATTTGGGGAAGTTAGGAAACCTTGGGACGTAAATATCTGCTGAAGAATACTTCACACACACAGGGCAGGGAGTAGGCTTTGAGAGTTTGTAGCTTTGTCCCAAGTCCTGCTCACTCTCTCAGTAGCTTCTTGCTCTGGCTTTCCTGCACACATGCTTCTCCATCATTGTGGATTCACCTTCTGGAACCATATGCTGAAATAAACTCATCCTTCTATAAGATGCGTTCATCATGGTAGCCAAATGCTTTATAATTATAAAATGTCATTATATAGTTAATTTTTAATTAACTTAAATACACCATTTCCTCCTTACTTTCCTCCTTCCAACAACTCCAACACTACCCTGATACTACCTTTCAAATTCATTACTTCTTAATGTTTATTATTGTTACATATATACATACATATATATGAAAAACTACATAAATGCAATATGTTGAGTCCATTCTGTGTTTTGTTTTAGTTTTGGTCATTTGTTTTTGCATTTTTTTAGGGCTGGTCACTTGGGATTGGATAAGCATTTAGCTTCTCATCTCTGGAGACTACTAATTCTCCCTTACTCAGCAGTTTTTAATTACCTTCTGCTCTTCAACATGGGATTTTCCCCATTCACGTTGGCTTGTCAAATGGTGTCATAGTTTTGAGGGTTCAGGCATGTTCCCCCCGCCCCTGTCAAATCTAAACATTACAGTGTTGAAGCAGACTTCCTGATTCTCTGACCCTTACAACCTTTCTGCTCCCCTTTCTGCAAAGCTCGTGAACCTTAGATGTAAGGGTTGCATTGTGGATGCATCAGTTATGGATGAGCACCCCACAATCAGTTGCATTTTGATGAGTTGTGGGGATGTTATAATAATTTCTGTCTGCTATAAAAAAGAGGTTTCTTCGATGAGAGGTGAGAGCTGTGCATATCTATGGGTATAAGAAAAAATATTTACAATGCAGTGAGAAATTATTCTTGTTTAGGAAAGTGGCAGTGGTGGGTACTCCTCCAAGATATTTGACCTAACTGGGTGGTTGGCTAAGTTTGCAGTATAATGCTACGCCTCTTGACCACTTGTTAAGTCCAATGTGACAGCTGCTGGTTACCACCACAGTACAAATATGACTGCAGATATCTTCTTGTGTTATCATTATGCAAGCTAGTACGATTCTTTATGATGTTTTCAAGTGTGCACGCCCAACCTTGACCAGCAAGGAAGACGTGACTCCGGGAAGATCTTCATGCAGTTTTAATCAGGATCCTTGAACATGCTTCTGACCCACGGGACCCCAGGGGACCCCTACACAGGCTTTAATCCCCTTGCACTAACCAACCCCAGTGAGCTACGTGGACCCTGCAGATAGGCTACTCTAACACGGAAGCAGACAGGCTGAGCAGACTTAACCAAATAAGGGCTTGTTTACACCAGAGAGTGCTCACCTCGGGGAGGTGGAAGGCAAGGCGGAAGCCAGCGCCATCTTTAAGGTGCGGCACTTCGCAGCTCTCTACATTCAAACATCCTTAGCATTATTTCTCTCTCTCCTTTTCTCCTTTTGTTTTACCTTCCGCACTAAAGCTTCCCCTCTCTCTATTTCCCATTTCTCCATTAATTTGCCTATATCCTGTTATTTCCCCTCTTTAGTTGTATTCCTCTCCATTCCACAAGGATCCTTCTTTAGTTTTGGACTTTCTATGGTTAATCCAAGTTATATGCAAACTTCTGAAGATTTGGAACTAGGGACATTTGTAGCTGAATTGTATTCCATTGTATATAAATACCACATTGTCATTATCCAATAATTTGTCGAAGGGCATTTAATTTGTTTCCATTCCCTAGCTATTGTATATAAGGAAGCTATGAACATGACTGAGCAAGTATTTGTGAAGCAGGATGTGGATTCACTGGGCATATATCAAGAAGTCATGTAGGTAAGTCATGTGGACCTGTGAAGGAAAGGACAACCACAACCATCACTATTAATATATCTGGACTGTTATCATCTGGATGATTTCTTCTGTTCCTGTTAGTCTCCTTAATGACTGCCACTTGGTCACACTTTGATGTCCTCTCTTGAAAATGCACTGTCATCCTCTATCATCTCATCTAGGCTGAGAAATTTCCAAGTCCTTCTGTTGTTTCCCTTTTAACTTTATGCTCTAAGTCATCTCTTTTCTCTCTTTGTAAGCTGGCCCTGTTGTTGTATACATATAATCTTACTAAGTGGGAGAATCAGGGGTTCCAGGCTAGCATGGACTAATAGCAAGCTTGAGACTAGCTTGAGCTACATAAGGAAGTTTTTTATCAAAACATTTTTCTGCTACATAATATATTCTACTTTGCAATTTCTGCTTCCTAGAAAGTTCCAGGACATGGCACAGTGCATTCAAGTTCCTTATAACTTTGTAACAATAGTAGTACTTATTCTAGTCTCTAATACTTTGTTGTATTAGTTGTTTTTCTTTTGTTGTAGCTAGCTATTTTATAAAGAAAAACAAGGTTTATTTAGCTCCCAATTCTGAAGGCTGAAAGTTTGAGAAGTTAGCCTCTTACCAATGCCTTTTAGCTACATCAAATGTAGCAGATGGCATCACGGTGGGAGCCCATGGAGAAAAGATCTCACAGTGAGAAAATGATTCAGGAGCCATACTTGCTATTTTTATTTCATGCTTCTATTTTGAAAATCAGCTAGGTCCAATTGGTGCTACATTAATCTGTGTGAAGCAGATTGCCCTCAATGACCTAACCACAATTCTATGAATTTTAATTCTATGAGCATGGAATTATAATTTATTTAAATTACTTATTTGTTCTTTCACATTTTGTACAAAACACACACACACACACACACACACACACATACACACACACACACACATATATATATATACATACATACATACATACATACATACATACATACATACGTTATAAGATCTACAGCTGTGTCTCTTGGTTTGAATGATTGTTAATGTTATATTTTTAACTTTGGTTTTCATGTGTCCACTGTGAGCATATAGAAATACAACTTAAGCATGTTCATCTTGTACCTTACAACACTGCTGAGCTCATTGGTTAGGCCTAGGAATTTCTGTATAATCTCTGAATATACATAATGCCTTCTGGAAACAGGATTGCTTATTTCTGTGTATGCTTCCTATTCCCTGACTTTTCTTTGTGCTGCCTACCATTGCCTTATTGCTCAGAACAGCAATGAAGGAAATTAACAATTTTGCCTAGTCTTTAGACTCCAGAGAATGCATTCCATCTGCATTGTTATTAACCCATGCTTGCTTGGTTATTGTTTATGATTGCTTCCTTATTACTTTTACATATAGCTGGATCATATTTGCAAAAATTAGATAGATTTTTGTATTTATATTAATAAGGAAAATTATTTTACAATGGGGTTTTTGCATTCTTTGTCCTGTTTTGGTAGCAATATAATATCATACTTAATAATTTGAGTTGATAGATATTATGAAAGAGATCATGTAGAATTGGTATTTGCTTACCTGTTAGTGGAACTCCTGTTAGTGGAACTAGCCTCTGTTCTCTTGGATCCTCCAGATCAGCCCCGCAGGATTCAGAAAACCCCATTCCTGTCTCTCTCCATAAACCCTGAATGCTCAGAGTCCCAAACAAAGAAAAGGCACCAAAAAGGCCAGTTCTGCATTTTTGATGGCTACTGCAGCTCTTCCCAGGAAGTTGTCTCCCACCAGAGCCCCCACCTAGAAACACTCAGCTTTTGACCATACCTTGGCACAAATATAACTTGTGGCAGGCATGCCATCATTCCTCACCTACAACCTGTAGTGTCTCCTTGCCTCAGTTGGTGGGGTTGGGGGTTGGGGGAGTGTGGGGGACTGGGGGTGGGGTTGGGGATGGGGAACTCTTCTTTGGCCTTGATTTGTGGGAATGGAAAACTCATTTGAGAATTGCTTTGCTTACATAAACTTGTTGCTATACTTTTTCAGTTCAGCTTGATCTGTCTTACTCTGCCATGGAGAAACGTATAGGGGTAGGGAGACAGGGAAAGAAAACCCATTAGCCTCATGGGGATTTTCTTTTTTTTGTAGAGTTTTAAGTGGTAAAACTACTCAAATGATCTAATCATTGTAGGTGAATTGGGGTTCTTTTATATGGCTCATTGTATCAAATCAGTGAAAATGTCTATATACTTGTTGCTAGTATACATTCCCTTATTAACTTTCTTTAACTTTTTATATTTTAGAATTTGAAACATGTCTCCAAGTCCTCTGATTCTCTCCTCAAAGTCATGATTTCTTCCATTATTACACACACACACACACACACACACACACACACACACACACACACACACAGAGGCACCAATGCAAGTCCAATTAATGTCCATGTGTGCATTAAGTATGACTACTTAGGATTAGATAACTTATTAGAAAGAAAACTGACTCCAATCCCCTAAGTCACTGATTTCTTGCAGTTTTTCATCTAGGGGTGGGGCTGTGTGAAATTTTCTCCAACTACTGTGACATATGGATTGGTGCAGTCATTGTGGTCATACTTCTACAGGTTTTGTAGAAGTAATCATATTGTTGAGATTTCACAGATATAACATGCCTGTGGGGTCTAGAAGATAGTATTTTTCATCAGTCGTCCTGGTTCTCTGGCTCTTACAAACTTTCTGCTCTTTTTTCTGTAATGTTCTCCGAACCTTAGGTGTGGGGATATGTTGAAGACTTATCAATTGTGGCTGGGTTCCCACAATCAGCTGCTTTCTGCATTTTGACCAGCTGTGTCTTTCTGTAATGGTCTCCACCTGCTATCAAAAGAAATAAATTTATTTGATGAAGGGTGAGAGCTACACTACTACATGCAGGTATAAGTACTTAGAATGTAGTTAAAAAAATTCTGTTGGTTTAGTAAAGGGGCAATAGTAGATTCTCCTTTAAGATCCATGATCTTACTAGCTAGTTTTAGGTAGTGGGCTAGATTTCCAGTACTAGCCACGATTCTCTTTCTATTGAGCATGCCTTAAGTCCAGTTAGAAAACGCTTGGTTACTGCCAATATATGAGTGGCATGCTTACAATTTTAGGGATATGTTACCATACTGGTCATGTTGTGGTTCACAGGTTAGGTAGGTAGGACTAGTGATTGTTTCTCTCCCTTGGCAACTTGAAAAACACTTTTCAGACTATGAAAGCTAGTCTTTATGGAAAAGGCTTTCAAGTCAGATCCAGCTCAAATCCTTTGTTCAAAATACGCGGTTTCTTCAGCAATAGAAAGTTACCTTTAACTTCTGGGAGGCAGACAAGGCGACAGCAATAGCTTATATTTTCATGAGTCTCTTGCACTCACCTGACCAGAAGTTGAAAGGAGATTT
This sequence comes from Cricetiscus sungorus, assembly GCA_030556225.1. NCBI lineage: Eukaryota > Metazoa > Chordata > Mammalia > Rodentia > Cricetidae > Cricetiscus > Cricetiscus sungorus. The sequence goes on from JANBXA010000732.1 coordinate 11,140,723, forward strand.
CAGATAGCAGGCACTAGGGTGTGCCACGTAGTTCATGACTCTTGCTAGAAGCATTATTCCCCCAAGTAGAATCACTTCGTTGAAACTACATATAGTTGAGGTACATATGACTGCATGTACACTTGCATGTATTATATAGAATTTAAGTAAATATGAAACAATACAATCCCCTATGGATTTAAATTAATTTTCAATGTTATTCTCCTCCCTTTCTGTATTGATTACAATAGTTTTTTTCCATTTGGACCTCATACCCTTAATTTTCCCCACTTTCCTTTTTATATCATTTGCCAGAGTCTAGTCAACCACCTCAGTCCAAGTGACCAAGAGCCATGCTACCCACCAGGGCCATGCTGATCTAAGTGGTCTGCACTGTCACCCAGGGTTATGGTGACATCCTGCCCTGGGCTGTAGGGCCATGTCTGGGTTTATAGCCCTGCAGCAGCCAGCTTCTGAGTTGATACCCATGGCTCCTGTTACCACCGAAGGCTGTTGGGATGCCCAGATTCTGGTTAGCCACCTGAGACCATGTTGGTATCTGAGGGCTACACTGATGTCATACTGGGTGGCCTGCACTGCCACCAGTGCATCATTATGGTGATGTCCAGGGCTGAGCTGTTGCCTACAGCCATGTCTGGGTTTGCAGTTCTGCTGAAACTGGGGTCTGTGTTGATGTCCATAGCATCTATTACCACAGGGGACCACAGGAATTGTGCATGTTGAAATCCAAGGGCCAGGCTGAGCTGTCCCTGTCCTCCACTTGACATGGAATAGCTGGCCTTGTTCCTCACTGGATACTGCAGCAGGAGAGCTAGCCCAAACCATCATGGGAAAGCTGCCCCCCCTCAAACTTGGGAGTGATGGCCCTACCCCTCACCATAGTCATAGGACAGCTGGCCCTGATGGCATGGGCATATCTGAGGGGGGACAGTCCCAATGGTCTGAACTGACCAGCTCAGCTACCCCTCAGGGCCAAATCCTCAGCTTTGGGTTGACCCACCCAAAGCTGAGGATCTACCCCATCTGTGACCTGCTAGAGAGGATGAATGAAGGGACTGGTCCTGTGGAACCACGGTTATGGGATCTCTATGATTTGGGGCAATAGGATATCTGGGAGGAGCTTCAGTGATGATAGTTTAGCAGAGGCCAGAGGTCTTGAACCAGACCAATGAATCATTGCTATGAGTATTTGTGAGTGGGGCTTATTGGACAAAAGGGTATACTGCATGACACACTGCAGCTTCCAGTGCCACTATGGCTAAAGAAGAAGTGTTGGAGAGGCAGAAAAGATGGAAATGCAAAGTGATTTTTTTTTTGTTTTGTTTTGAATTAATTTTGGTGGGGGCGTTTCTCGGCAGGGGTACACTGAAGAGGTAAGGGGTGGACATAGAGGAACTGAGATGTGAGTGGGGTTGGGGTACATGATGTGAAATTTCAAAAGAATCAATAAAGAATTGTTATTAAAAATTACTACATGATTTCTCTCCTTGAGTCTACTTATGTGGCAAATTATGTTTATTGGTATGCAAATGTTAAATCACCTCTGTATCTCTAGAATAGAGACAGCTATAGTCAATAATCTTTTGAGTGTTTTCTTGTCACTATTTTATTGAGAAGTTTTGAGTTTATGTTCATCAGAGAGATTGACCTTGTTCAACAGCAAGAGAATATATAGAAAATATACAAACTGATGGTGATTAAGCAGTACACTACTGAATAATGACTATATCACTGAGGAAACCAGAAAAAGAACATTCCAAGTTCCTAGAATTAAAAAAAAAGCACCACACACACACACACACACACACACACACACACACACACCACACAACATATCCAAATCTATAGGATTTTGGCAGTCCTAAAAGGGGACTTTATAGCTCGAAGTGCGTACAAAAACCAAAACAAAGTAAAATAACAGTGATACCTAAATATAACAAACAACCTGATGATGAGCTTTAAGGCAATGTGTAAAGAAGAGCAAAGCCAATCCTAATCCAGACAATTAAGAAGACAGAAAATAACAAAACAGACATGAGAAAGAAAAAGGAATCAATGAAATAAAAAATCGCTTTGAATGGATTAACAAGATTGGCAAACTTTTAGTCAAGTTACCCAAAAGGATAAGAGTTAAGGCCCAGATTAATAAAAATAGAGCTGATAAGGAAGAAATAATATATTTTCTGAAAAATTATTCTTTTGTGTATGTGTCTTTATCTCATTTTGTATTAGCATAATACTGACTTATTTATAAAAAAATAATTTGGAAGTTTTCCTTCTCTTTCTATTTTATGGAGTAATTTGAATAGTATTGGTGTTTTCCAAAGACATGGGAAAACTGTGCACTGTCCCTGGAAATTTTCTTTCAGTAAGGAGATATTAAGTTACTGCTTCTATGTCATTGATTATTAGAGCTCTGGTTAAATTATTTGTTTCATCCTGGCTTAACTTTTATAGGCCACATGCCTATAGAAATTCACTAATTCATTTTAGATTTTTCCAATTCAATTGAATATACAATTTTACATTATTTCCACATGATTCTCTTAGTATCTGTTGTATTTTCCTCCTTTTCATCTTTAATTTTATCAATTTAGGTCTTCTCCCTTTTCCTTTTTATTAGTTTGACTGATTAAATACCACTTGGTTTAAGGTGTAAAGGGACTAAGGAGATTCTGCACATACAAATACGTTATTATTAGTGGAGGGAAAGAAAAGAAGAGGTACACAATTTGAATGAGACTGGTAATACATATTAGTTTGTTCAGTGGGAAGCAGAGAAAGGAACATACATAGAAGTGGGAATAATTGAGGCAAGGAGGTAAACAGGATGAATATGTGAGGGGGTTGATAAATAGTAGACTAACAAGAGTGAGTAAAGATATTACACCCAGATATCAACCTCTGGGCTTTGAAAGATGTGAAAATAAGAAGAGTGGGTATAGGACAGATCAAAAAAGAAAAAGTAAACAGGAATAGTGCAAACAGTAGAGAACAGTGTTGACTTCTACAATGCCCTCCCTTGCACATAAATAGCTATAGGAATAGGAGAGGAGCTGAGTGAGATACAAGGTAATGAAATCACTGTCCTAAATGCTATTTCCTTACTGCATCTGCTGATTTGCCTCCCTGGTTCTGTTCCAGGCTCACTCTGTGTTGATTTTCACCAGCCGTAGTCTCTCATGAGCCCCTATCTCCTATGTACCCATGTGCGGAATTTTCTTGACTCTTTCCTGTGGGTTGTGTTTAGCCAAGACAAACTCTTCCCAGACACAGTTGCTGCCTACCTATCTACAGGATCTGGAATGTTTGGTGGCTGCGAAGTGTCCAAAGCAGTATTAAGGACTTGTGTTTAGCTCCCACAGTGTCATCTTGCCCTGTTGGGTGCTGATGGTGATATTGGTGGCAGCTGCTACTGGGATCACCTTCTAAAAAGAAACCTGTCTAGCTTTTGTGGATTTTCTGCTAGGAGACTTAGAGCATCTTGTTGAGCTAAAGCACATCTATCACAGAGGATGCAGTTACAGCAAGTGTGGGCTGATTTCATAGAAGTTTCACAGAGTCCAAAAGTTGAGAGGTTTGTTGGAGTGTTAATCAAGTCAATTCAGGGACAGGAGAAGTATGTGATGAAGTGATAAAATATTCCTAATAAATATTTGTTATTTCCCAAACTGTTATCAGCCTCTCATCCTGACATGGCTTCTAATCTACCATCTTACCTGGAAATCTGCCTTAACAACCTTGTTTATAGTTTCTTGATAATTCTTGCCCCTTACCTACACACAGAAATGATGTCATGCTTTGAGTAGTAATTATTCTAAACGTTCCTTTGCTCTTCATTTACTTTCTTCTCCCTTCTCTTGGTTCTCTTCTCTTTTTTAATGAGTCAATATATGGTATATAGATGTAGTCTGGCAACTTTTGGATCACAGCATGTGGAAAGAGAATGTAGTCACAGAGTTGGAGGGAATGTTATAAGTCATGCTGGAAAATGTTTGATCCATCTGGCCAATTGGATTTACCAGATCAAGTCAACTACCCACAAATTTAGTCACCAGCTTGATAGCCAGCAAGCATTGCAATGGGCTTTTGAGAGATGGACATCACAGATGCTTATCAAGCCCTAACATGACCACATTATCAAGAAGCATGAATATTTGAGGTCGGTTTTTTAGTGTAAAAGTTGGAACTTACAGATGAAGGAGATTTATTGTGATATGCTCTCAACAGAATCCAATCACACTATGGATCCTAGATAAAATACCTAGTCCTTTGAAGCTGGTGTTGAATTCATTAAGAAACTCCATCAATTCAATAGAGCTATAGGACATTACATGGTCCTCAGTACAGGCAGAGAAGGTGTCCAATGTGCTTACAATACATAAAATAATGATATTGTTTCAGAGACCTTTTCTTTGGGAATACATTAACCATAGAAACCTAAGATTGCTGCAGATCTTATTTCTAGCCAGATTCCAAAAAATAAATAATGTTATATCATATGAGTGTGGTTAATGATTTAAATTCTGGTTTAGTTCACCTTATAAAGTCATTCAAGGAATATTATAAAGGCCTTATATTACCTGTTAGACAATATGATTCAACTGGGATCCCATCTAGATCTTGTCTGCTATAATTCAACGTCAAATGTTTATTTAGGCATAAAACAGGTAGTTGTTGCTTCGGGTCATAATCAAATCATCTTTCAATAGCTAACTCACTTACTGGCTGCATGCATCCATGCTGAGCCACATGCCTGTTGTTTTCTTTGTGTGAAATGGTGAAAGCTAATTGGACAACTCTGGAGACAGACCATAGATGTAAACTTACTTTCTTAGTGTAGAAGTGGTATGCTCAGTTTCTATATGCTCATTCTCTGGAAAATCTGGGCAAATGAACAGGAACTGCAGATGCAAGTATAACCAACAGAATACAAGAGGTGGAGGAAATAATCTCAGGTATTGAAGATATGATATAGGAAATAGATTCATTGGTCAAATAAAATGTTAAATCCAAGAAACTTAACACAAAACATCCAGGAAATCTGGGTTATCATGAAAAGATCAAACCTAAGAATAATATGGATAGAAGAAGGAGAAAGATTCCAGCTCAAAGGCACAGGCAATATATTCAACAAAATCATAGAAGAAAACTTTCCCAACCTAGAGAAGGACATACCTATAATGCCTTTAAAGACAAAGAAGCTTACAGAACACCAAATAGACTGGGCCTAATAATAAAAACACTAAACATACAGAATGAAGAAAGAATATTAAGAGCTACGAAGGAAAAATGCAAAGTAATGAAAAGGCAGACCCATGAGAATCCAGTCAAAGAGAGGTAGGAGGGTACACGTGAGCAAGGGAGGTCAAGGCCATGAAGGGAAAATCTATAGAGATGGCTGAACCAAGCTCATGGAAACTGATGAACTCTAGACTGACAGCTGTGGAGCCTCTATGGGACCAAGCTAGGCCCTCTGCACATGGGAGGCAGTTGTGTAGCTTGGTCCATGTAAGGGTCCCCCAATAGGACCAGAATCTTTCCCCGTTGCATGAGCTAGCTTTTTGGGTCCCATTCCCTATGATGGGATCTAAGTTCAGCCTTAATGCAGAGGAGAGGGGATTGTTTCCTCCCCTGCAGGATTTGCTGATTCCCCATGGAAGTCCTTACCCTTTGGAAGGAGTAGATTGAGGGATGGGCTGGGGGGGAGGTTAGGGGGCAGGAGGAGGGGTGGGAGGGAGCTCTGTGATTGGAATGTAAAATTAAATTAAAATTATAATAATGATAAAAACAGTTCACTAACTGGGCCCTCTGCACATGGATGACAATTACATGGTTTGGGCAGTCTATGAGGCCACTGGAAGTGGGACCAGGATTTATCCCTAGTGCTTGAACTGGCTTTTTAGAGCCCATTCTCTTTGGAGGGATACCTTCCTATGCCTAGCTATAGGGGGAGGGCCTTGATCCTTCTTCAAAGAGATGTGCCAGACTTTGTTGACTCCCCATGGGAAGCCTTAATCTTTCTGAGGAGTGGATGTAGGGTAGTGTGGGGAAAAGATGGAGAGAGTAGGAGAAGTGGAAGAATAAGAATTGAGATTGATATTTAAAATGAGGAAAAAAATGCTTTAAAATTAAAAAAAAAATATTCAAGGAAAGCAGCTTAGGGTTACAACCATCATTAGGTGTAGACCTACCATTAAATCTCATTGCTCTTATCAGGAAAAAAAACAATTCTGCCAGGTGGACAAGATGAACCTGAAAAACAGCTATTCATATGATAAAAACATTGGTATAATTAAAAGAATTCCTACAATACGTGATTTCTTTGCTGTATGGATCGATCTGCCTAAGCAGCCACACTTGCAGTCTCCTGCCTTTGTTTCAATTGTTCAAAGTGTAGCCTGTGTCAGTACCCAAAAGAGATGAGGACATTGAATGCAAAATGCATGAGTTTAAGGTATAGACAAGCCAGTGAAATCTCCTGTGGAGGTCAACTCTTACTCCAGCACCAGCCTCAAGTGGCCAGGTTCTTTAATCAGTAAAGAGATTTCCCCTCATCTGTGTGTGTAATGAATTCTTACTGAGATGGTGTACTATTTCTATAGCAAGGGAACTGTGGGGGATTTCTGGAAATACCCAGTGACTCTAGGGATTCATCTATTCTCTTGTTTAGAGACTCTACCCCATAAACTCTAACGAGTGTCCAGTCCACAAGGAGGAGGGTTAATATAAAGGGCATACTCCCTCAGTGCTTCCAAGGGAAGCACAGCCAGGCAAGGCCTTTGATGTTCTCTCTCTCTCTCTCTCTCTCTCTCTCTCTCTCTCTCTCTCTCTCTCTGTCTCTCTGTCTCTCTGTCTCTCTCTCTCTCTCTCTCTCTCTCTCTCTCTCTCTCTCTCTCTCTCTCTCTCTCTCTCTCTCTCTCTCTCTCTCTCACACACACACACACACACACACACACACATACCAGTTGGTAAAGGAAAGGCTGGAAGAGCCTGGGGCATTCCTTCCTCTCAAGCCCAAGTGATGTCTAAGAAGGCAGGCTCCCTTCAGTTCATTTACTGGAGAATGGGGCTCACTACGACCAAAGAACACCTAGTCACTTACCATAACAGCCTATGCTGAATGAGTTTTGAAGAAGATAAAGAAAACAAACAAACAAACAAAAGCAAAGGAAGGAGAAGAAACGTGTAACAAAGAAGAATTTTGAGAAAGGTTTGTCCTTTGTTGTTTATTTTTCTATCAAAGTGCACCAAAGGCCAAAATACCTCCCATCTTCTAAAACTTTTATGAAAATCTTTTAATCTTCCCTACCTTGTAAAACTTCTGTGGCAAATCTTTTCATCTCTCTCTTAGTAAAACTATTGTTGACACAAAGGTCCATACACCTACTGCTGCGGTCCCAGAACTTGATAGCACTGAGAAGCTCGGTTTTTTTTTTCCCTTCACTCTTGTCAATCATTTTAAAGCTACCCAATCATAAAAGACTGTGAGGTCAGGTATCAGCCAATGAGGGAAAGACACAGTAATTGCCTGTGTTTGTTGTTGTTGATAGAGGTGAAAGTCTCTAGCATGCTGGCTGAGTTTGAAACAGAAGAAAAAGAAAAAAAAAAGTTGTAAGATGACGAGGAATTGTGAGAAATGTGGGGTTTTTGTTTGTTTCGCTTTGCTTCCTAGCAAAGCCCACCAACGGCTGGATATAAAAACTGGAATAAAAGCTAAAGGAAATAAATTCCTGCCCCAGAGTGCTAGCAAGCTCAGTTTGCTGTTCATCGTTTTGGCAAAAAGAAATCGCCTTGCAGAGTTACTTTTGTCCTGTGTTTCTTTACCAACACCCAGAACCCACATAAATGTCAGCTTGTGTGGTGCCCCCCTGGCATTCCAGCCCCCAAACATGGAGACAGACAGGTAAAATAGGCTAGCTAGGGAGACAAGCCAAATCAGATAGCTCTGCCTTTGATTGAGAGCACCTGGGACAATGAGTAAGGCGGAAGAACAACACAGGAGGAGTCCTCATAGCTAGAAGAGCTAGGGCTTAGCTTAGTGGAAACCTCTGGGCTTGATGTCTGGCATTATAAAAAAAATAAGAAAGCCAAGGAGAGAAGGGAGGGAAGCAGGGAGGCGGGGAGGGAGAAGAAATCATGTAGCCTCAACCCCACCCCAGGCATTGTTGGGATGGGATGGCCTGTATACAGTCGGTACAGTTGCTGGTGAAAGGTGAAAAGGAAACCCAGAACCTCCAAATGTAATCCATAGCAGTTTTTCTTTCTTTCGCCACATTTTGTTTCCATTAAAAATGGCCAACCGTCTCTTCCCCACAAACTGGCGTTCTGTTTTCATCAGCGCTATCACTCACACGCTTACACAAGGGCTCATAGGAAGCTCATCCTGCCTTGCTCCCACTGGCAGCGAATATACACGGGGGTTCTGAAGATGCAGAGTCTGAATTATTCATGAGCTCAGCAGAGCTGATGTGAGAATCGCTGCTGCTCTGTGCATGGAGAAAGATTCATTCTTTGAATTAGTTGCTGCTGTTGCTGCTGGGTCAGAGCTACTCCTGAGACCAAGCTCTTGATTATGAGAAGGAGGAGTGGAGGGGGTGCTGGGCTAATGACAGCAGGAAGAGATTTTATCCTTCGCAAAGACTTATTAATCTCTGAGATAGACTGAGATGCTGAAGCAATTGATACGTATTAGTGCTATGGCTTTACTGGAGACTTACAATGTATCTTATTGCCTATTTCTTTAAATCCCACTCTACTGTTAAATATATAACCTTCTTGCCCTGCTTTCATACAAGTCACATCAGACCAATATGTGTTTATTAACTCCCTTCTCTGCCTGGAGAATGGCTGTGCTGACATTTCCGGTGACTTTCAGACACAAACACAAGTGGCCACCAGTACATCCTGCCCTCCTTTCTAATGCAAATTAAAAACTGGGTTGAAATAAAGAATCCAATCAACCTTTTAGTTTTTCACTCAACAAACGGTGCTAAGCATATTGGGGAGACTGGCTTCTGGCTACAATGTGTTTGAATGCAATACCCCTGTGTCTCCGAAGCTGTCACTCAAATTGTAAATCCCATGTTGTAAAATGCTCACTTGGGATAGCTTCTGAATAGTCTGCTGCCTAGCTCATTACTATTGAAGAGTAACTTTTCTTATGCAGAGCCTTGCTCACCTCTTGGAAGTAGTCTGGGGGAACTCATTTCTCTGAACAGAGCAGACCTTGATGGCACCTTGCTGAGACCCTCCTTTCCTTCACTCTGTTCTGACTGCCATGCATCTAACATACCTAGCCTGTGACAGTTGTTGGTGATCAGCAATGAAAGACATACCATCTGCTTTTGGATTCTTTATTCACTAAGAAAAGTACGTTGTGGAGTAAAGAGTAATATTGTTTGAAAGTTACCAACTGCAGATCCTAAGCCAGCCTTTCCAAATTCAATTACCAACACCGCCACTTACTGCCTTTTTTCTCTTGGATAAAGTGTGGATAATCCCATGCATCTGTTGACTTTGAAGGCTCCTTCTGTCATTAAGCTACCACTGGAAAAACTTCTTCCAACCTCTAGAAAAATGTCTGGTGGAAGACCGGAAACTGCCAGTGTGGTGCCAGAATTTGCTTACTTGTTGTCTTAAAAAATACGCCATTTCTGAAATTAACATCTGGTCCTTCAGACTGAACTTATCCCACATTTTAGATGCCAGGCACAACTCTCAAATTATTTAATTTATGCTTCTGGCTAATAAATCTAAATCAAGGTTTCCTTTACAATCTCATTTGGTTCAAGTCTTAGCTTTGCAAAGCTCCAATAAAACTCAGGAGAACATATCTCTAGAAAGCATATTACATAGGTTAAGATGAAGAATTATGCAAGGAAATGTGTAGATAAAGGTGTTCAGAGCCTCTGTGCCCTCTGAAGGAACCACCATTACAAACACTATGTGTCCATCTACCCAGAAATCTTTCTAATTGGCCTCGGAGGAGTTAACACTCTTCATAGCAGAGATACAATTGATGAGACTGGATATTGAAACCCAGCAAAGCCTTGAATTTCTAAGCCTTTCTTTCTCATGGGTAAAACACAGCATGCCCCTGGAATTAGAAGACCCTCAGGATTTACTATTAGATAACATAGGTCACAGAATGTCTCGTGCCAAATCAGAGGTGGAAGAAGATGGGATTATCCATAGCCTTTGAGGAGAGAAGTTCTAATTTCTGTGGTTTAGGTCAAGAGTTATGAGTCAGGAAATCTGGATGGAAACCCAAAATATACTTCATGATACCACACCCAGAAACAGACAAGTTCATGTTTTAAGACATAGTTTGTAAGGTTGTGCAGAAGCCAGTGGAGAAAAAGGATAGTATTTTATCCAAATGCTATTGGGTGAATTGTAAGGAGGTGAGCTGCTTACAAAACGTTGTGTATGCAGATTGCAGACATAAACAGAAAAGTTGGAATACGTGAAGATGGCAATAAAGAAATAGTTTCTTGACTGTCAAAGGAGAGAAATGTTTACTATTAGGACATAAAAATATGGCTAATCATAAAAAGAAAAGTTAGTTTATCAACCCAATTTAAAGAAAGAACCATTCAGAAAATGGGAGGGGCTAGAGGTATAGCTCACTGGAAGAGCACTTGCCTAGTATACATGAGGCCCCCAGGTTTCATCCTAAGCTTACACAGAGAAAGAGAATGGGGGAGTGAGGGAAGGAGGGAGGGAGGGACAGAGGGAGGGAGAGAAAAAGTTAAAACAAAGGAGTTGGGAATTATGGGAAAAAAAGATAATAGGAGTAAAAAAAAAACAATTCCCACAAACAAGACTCACATCCATAATACCAAAAATATTTCAAACAAATCTATAAGAAAAACAATATATTACCCAGTTAGGTTTGTTGCTCTAAAGAGACAATAAATATGTGAAAAACTCCCAGGTTGCTAGCAACAAGGTTAATTCGAACCAAACTACATAGGAGAACGTGTTAGTGTGGTGTGGAGTACTTTTGCTAGCAGTGGATAAGTTCCCATCACTAAAAACTGTCTGACATTATTATAGGAGCTGGAAATAAAAAATCACAGTGACAAGGGTGTGAGCGCCTGCCCTCACCAGCAAGGAAGACTCGACTCCGGGTAGATCTTCTTCATGCAGTTTTAATCAGGATATTTTAAACATGTTGTTTCTGGCCCACAGGGGGGGGGGAGAGATAGAGAGGACCCCTGCACAGGCTTAAATACCCTTGAGCTAACCAACCCCAGTGGACTCTGCAGATAGGCTACTCTAATGCGAAAGCAGACAGGCTGAACAGACTTAACCAATTAAGGGCTTGTTTACCCAGAGAGTCTTTACCAGCGGGAAGGTGTAAGGCAGAAGCCAGCACCACTTTAAGACAATGGCACTACATGGCTCTCTACAAAGGGTAAACACATTTTAGAGACTGTATGGAGGTTCTAACCACATCACAGAACAGTATTGAGCAAGGACTATTCCTAGCAAACCAGAGCCTATAATCATACCAATTGTGATATAACTTCCTCCTCAGAAATCCTATCATGACAACAGCCATCACAATAAGTACACAATAGCGTCATTTGCAAAATCCCACAGGGACAACTCAACTGCATATCCATTCAAAGTGTAAAGTCAATTGCAATGAATTTAGAAGATAGCGTATTATATGCTTAACAATAAGTGAACTACAGTTGCAAGCATAGTGCCTTTCATAGCATAACTGTGTATATGGGTGGGATGGCCGATGTGAAAAAAAATGTATAAGGTATAATTTTAGCCAGTATAAACCATAATGAAATGTCAGGATAGTGTCACTGTAGTAGGAAGAATAATGCAATCCCCAAGGGTAGCATGATCTGCAGAATGTTGATGGTTTCTACAAAGTAGGAAGATATTAGGAACTGGAGTATCTCTAGAGCCTCTGGACAGCCAGCACCACTACTGAAGGATGTGGAGACTCTCAGAGATCAAGCCCAGTGCAAGAAAGGCCACTAGGTGAGCTTTCTTCAAGGTGACACTGACACTCTAACCTCTTCTCTTAGCTTCTTTTTTGGTGCCACAAGGTGAACTGTTTTCTCCATCATCCCACTTCTTCCATGATATACTGTTATAGACCCAAAAGAAACAGGGCTGAAACTTCTAAGATTGTGAGACAAGATAACCCTTTATGGTATTTCAGGTATTTTGCCACAGTAGAAGCTATCTAATACACCTCCCCTCATTACTTACACAAAGTAATTATATTGGAATCCTTGATGTACTGCTATCTGTATCAGACAAGGTTAGTGAATTGCTTGGCATGTATTAATGTTAAAGTCCAATGTTGATTATGAAAAATTGGGGGTGCTTGTTTTGCTTATGGATCATAAAGGGAATAGGATCATCATTCACACCTTGCCTTACTGAAGATATCTTTTTTTTTTTAATTCATAGCTTGTGTAAATGTCTCAACTATACTGCACTTTATGTCTCAACTATATTGTACTTTATGTATGTTATGTCTGAACTGTACTGTACTTCAATTTCAGAAAACCCTACTCTGTAAAAACTAACCTTGAGGCATAACTCTAATTAGTCTTAGCAATAAAATCATGAGTCAAATACTGGCATAAGAACATGGAAGACCAGAGAATCGGAGCAGCTGCAGATTGCTTCCCACCTCTCTGAATCCTCAGTCCAAAAGGGCTGAGATTCTGCCTTTGCCCCTCCTTATCACTTCCTCTCTCTGCCTCCTGTGTGCTGGAATGAAAGCCACCACCACCTGTCCTCTATGGTTAACTTGTGGCTAGCTCCACCCTCTGATCTCCAGGCAAGATTTGTTTGTCAGAACATGAACAAAATAACACACAACATGACCTGATTTGTGCATAACCCTTACAGAAAATAACTCTGGTGGTTACTTATAATTTACACTTCACACAATATAGAATAACTTAGGGAGGGAGATTCAGTGGGGGGGGTTGTTTATATCACACTGGTTTATGTGTGTCAGAAGATTGTTTTTGATTTGGTTAATTGTGATGGCATCATTAACTGTGGGTGGCATCATTCCCTGGGCTTGGATCCGGAGGTGTGTAAAAGATGGTATGCTCAACGCCGGTGAATATCCATTAGTTCTTTCTTCTTGCTCTTGGTTGTGAATGTGACATGACTAATTGTTTCAAGTTCCTGCCACTTTGAATCTCTCCACAGTAGTGGAATGTAGGAAGGAATGATGAGCCAAATAAACTTTTCCTTCCAAATGAAACTACAACAGTCTTGAAACAAGAGATTCATCTTTATTAACTAGAATAAACCATATACAAAAATAAACTAGTAGAAGTTGGAAATAAACTCAAAATAAATACAATTAAGATTAGAAACATTAATTGTATTATAAAATGAGTCTATGGTCCATTATTCTGTTTCTTGGAATTCAGTAAGAAAATGATTCTACAGAAGACCAAGAAGGAAGGGGTGGGTCATCCTATCCACAGTTGAGGGTTTCTACACTCTCTTGAAGGTCTGTACATGCATCCAGAAGGGCCAGCACCTCTCCCATCTCTGCTGCTGTAAATAAATTACAAATGTGTGGGAGTAATGACCTGAAAACACTTGTCTCATTTACTGTCAAAGTAAAAGCTCAGGAGCAAGATGCATGTACACTAATTTTTTTAAAGTGGAGAATGTTTAAGCAAACACAATGTAGGTATTTGGTCCAAAGTACCTCCCCGCAAAACTTCAGAACTGCTGGTAATATTGTAAATGATGGTCTGGCCTCAGCTCAGATTGGACTCTGACTAGGTAAGCAGGATCGCTACCAGATAGATAAAAGGGTACACTCAGCATTCCTCACAGACCTTGTGAAGCAGATTTCTGCTTGTCAGGAAAAACCCTTACTTCCCTTATGGGCCCCTCTAGTCCACTACCTCCACAATCAGGCATCTAGTTTATTACCTCAAACATGTCCATAGCAGATCTAACTCTACAGTCTATCCTGGCTCATATGCTCACCTCCCACTACTCAACTTCCAGGCTGTTCCAGTTCACAGGATCCCTCCCACCACAATCTGTCTCTTAAAAATTGGCAAGGTTCTCCCCACATTTTTTTTTTTTTTTTTGCTGTTCTCTCTGCAACCCCCCAGAGATAGCCTTGTCAGTTTGAATTTCCCTAAATAAACCTTTCTTTCTACCCACAAAATGGTCCAGGCTTACAGTAGGGGAGAAGAACATGGAACTCTTTGAATCCCATGGTTTCCTTGTCCTCAGAAGTTAGAAAAGAGCATAACTGAGTCATATTCAAGTTTAGAAGTTAAAGAAGATCGTATGTCTTCATTGTCATTCCTTTCTTTAATTCTGTTGCATTGATTTTACAATCAAACAGATAACTTACTGACTTACAAAGAGATCATTTTATTGATTAATTAATTAACTTTTCCCAGCTGAGTTACAGTTTCCCTTCATTCTCTCCCTCCTCTTCTTCTAGTCCCTCTTCAGAACCTCCTCCTCTCCCCTCCCTATCCTCACCATCCCCTTCTCCTTTCTCCTTAGAAAAGTGTAGGCCTTCCATGTACATCAGTCAGCCATGGATATTAAGCTTCAGCAGGACTAGGCACCTCCTCTCCTATTAGGGCTGGATGAGGCAACCCAGCAGGAGGAAACAGTCCCAAGAGCAGAGAACAGAGTCGAGGACAGCCACCTCTCACTCTACTAGAAGTTCCACGAGAAGACCATGCCACACAACTGCAACACATGTTCAGAGGGCCCGGGTCAGTTCCATGCAAGTGCTCTGGTTGGTAGTTCATTCTCCGTGATGCTCCCTTGAGCCCAGGTCAGTTGATTCCATATGTTATCTTGTGTTGTCCTTGGCCCTCTGGCTCACATAATTCTTCTTCTCCACCCCTTCCACAGGATCTCTGAGGTTCAAATGTTTGACTATTGGTCTCTGCATCTATTTCCACTAGTCACTGGGTGAAGCCTCTCTGATGACAGTTGGGCTAAGTAATGATCTGTAAGTATAGCAGAACACTAATAGGAATTTCACTGACTTTACAAAAAAAAAATCTTATCATGTTACTACTTTAGTAATAAGTGTCACATCTTCAAAATAATTTAATTGTGAAACCTAATTTTAAAAAAAAAAAACATTTCTGGAGAGAACGTGTCACCTGCAATGAAAGGTGTCTGCCCCCTGTGAACCCTTATAAAGAAACCATCTAATAAGATGAGCTACAGTTCATCACACTCATTGGCTATTTAATTTCGGAGCCTTTGTGGCTCACTCAGGACCTAGAGTAAGACATCTGCTTGTTTTGACTTAGCCTGTTCTATTTTTGGTGTTCAAATGAGAACTGGGGACTCTACAGTCTGAAACCTACACAGAAAAGACAGTTTTTCTTCTCAGCAATAGAGCTGTTGAGTTTTCTTTAAAGTTGTCCTAATGGGATGTTTTAAAATGTGCTCTCCAGTGTATCCCTCATGCTCAAATTGTATGTACAAGGGAGAGAAGCATTACTAAATACTCAAGTCAGAAGACGGGGCCTTAGCTCTGCCAGCTGACTCCGTATGTTGACACTGTTTCCTGCAGGGAAATGAAGAAGGCCAGAGAAGTGGGACACTTCCTGATCACCCCCTTTCCAAAAGCCTCACCTTGATTTTTGTTGTCTCTGTTCATGCTGACAGCATGATTACCTTGGGGACTAAGGGGTATAAAGCAGGGGATGGGAAACTAATTGGCCAATATGTGAGCAAAATGCCTACTTGCCAATCCCACAAAGCAAGAAAAGAAATCAAAAGGGAAAAAGTTTAGGGATCTCGGGTTCTTTTTAATAAGAGAGACTAAAGAAAAACAGTGGCAACTCCAAGGACAATATTTTAAAGCAAAAGTCAATGAGGTTAGAACACCGCACTATTTTAAGTGACTTCATGGAGTCAGGATTGGTAGAGATGAGCTGGAGTATCACTGTGATGCACACCAGTTCCCAGGTAAGCAGGGCTGTGCCTGGAAGGTCCCTAATGCATGGCGAGAACTTTGGTAGTCACCGAGTTAAGTGTGGTAATGTTGGAAGGCAGACGTAGGAATGTAACTGGGGTCCAGGAGTTTGGGGAAAACTACTGAACCTTGAAAGGTAATTAACTATGTATTAATGTGATTAACACAAAAACTGAAGAGAAACTTGAAGAACAGCTATTTAAGGCTCAAGACAAAAAAAAAAAAAAAAAAAAGCTTATGAGGAACACAAAGAAAATGGCCGAGCTCTGTCATCTGGTGGCTGTGTGGATAATGCCAATGATGCAATTA
The DNA here is from genome assembly GCA_030556225.1 of Cricetiscus sungorus. Taxonomy (NCBI): domain Eukaryota; kingdom Metazoa; phylum Chordata; class Mammalia; order Rodentia; family Cricetidae; genus Cricetiscus; species Cricetiscus sungorus. The sequence goes on from JANBXA010000732.1 coordinate 11,157,017, forward strand.
ATGAAAAATGAGAGGCAGAGCTGACATCTGGAGATGATCTGTACGTAAGTGCCAAGAACACCAAATACCGCCACCCATCCATCCCCCAACCTTCTTCTCTCAGCTAGTCCTGCATTCTGAGAACCTACTGAGTTTGTACAGATTCAGTCTTAAAGTTTGGCCCAAGGCTTTTCCTACTATGCCAGTCCATGCTACTAAAGGACTACAGGTTTCTTTTTTCTTACTCTAAGCCAGTAAGAATATTTTGCTCTTCAGAAAAGAGCACCTAGAGGGGAGGCACTAGTGGCGTTATATTGTTTACGATTTATTAAAGCCACTGCAGCTCAAAATAGCAAAGCAGTCATACTAAATAGCCATAGAAGTCAGGCAGCAGTGGCACACACCTTTAATCCCAGGACTCAGGAGGAAAAGGCAGATGGATCTCTCTGAGTTCAAGGCCACCCAGGGCCACGAGACAGTGAATCAGAGTAACAGAGCTCATGCCTTTAATCCCAGGACTCATGGGAGGGATTTAAGACAGGAACAGGATTTCAGAACTGGCATTCATTCTCCAGCCATGATGAAGAGAGGCAGAAGTCTGAGGCGAGGTGTGAGCTCATGGGGACAGGATCAGCCCTTTCAGCCTAAGGTAGAGGTCAGAGCTACTGGCTTGGCCACTTTGCTTTTCTGATTTTCAGCTTGAAGTCTGAACCCCAATATTAGTCTCTGGGCTTTTATTTCTCAAGTTCCAGCCACTCAGCCTGCTTCCTCTTTGACTCTTTTCAAAGGAAGGAGACAAATGGACAGGATTAAATGGGCCCGGGCAGAAGGCAGCTTTATCCATCATGACAATCCTTCTATTTGACAGAATGGTTTTTAAATGTCTCCCTAAAACAGGAGTCGCAGCGTCACATCTGGGACATGGAATTAATGTGTCTTAAGGATCAATTTAAAAGAGTCTTCTTTTTCCTTCAAGCACCATAGAGCTTATTATCCCTTGCTTTCTCACCACAGGTAATTGGGAGACACGTATTCATTTTTGAAAGTTCTGGGATGATGGAAATCACTGAGAAGCACACAAAACATCGATTAGTAGGAAACAGACTATGAATAGATATTGTAGCTTCCTGCCTCTAAAAAATGTGAATATGTGACTCATCCTTGGGTCACACCTGCTTGGTGATTTCATCCATCTAAGCTGACTGTAGGGGCAGCAACATTCTAGACTCTGAATGTGCCTAGCAACAGGAAGGAGTACAAGGCTAGGAAACAAGGACACAAGGTCAAAAAAGGATGCGTTGCGCTTAGACAGCCAGGTCACTTCCCTTCCCTACCGTTGCCTGGGAGGTTCCTAGACTGCACTATAAGGATGCCTCTGTAAGGTCTCTAACCCTCTGTTAAGAGTTACTAGAGCAGAGCCCCCAAATGTGCCGTGGAAGCTGACGCTCCCTTGGTTCACCTCCACTGGCTTCTACTAATCCCATCACATGTTGTAGACTCCATGCATTTTCTTTACTTCTTCTTTTTCTGCTTTGCATATTGTTGAAAAGTTTGCTTTCATCTTATGTAGCTCCAGTGTGTTTGGAAAGTGTGCACTCTTCTAATGTTCTCAGAAAGGCTATTCTTAAATGTTTAACACTGTTGGGAGTTAATAGGTCTTTCCATTCTCACCCTGTAATTTATAGGACTGTCATACACACACACACACACACACACACACACACACACACACACACACACACACACATCTTCTTTTACGTTTACTGTTCCTTAGTAATTTACTTCTATCCCCTTATAACCTATGTAGGTCTTCCATTAATGTCATTGTTTATAAAATAATGCTATGAATAAAAACTCTTGAAAAGAAGCTCTGCCTCATTGTGGACAAAAAGTTCCTGGAAGGAGTCTGTCTACAGAGACCAGACTGATTGGAATCTTAGTACTGTGGAGAGAGATTGTTGCAGGATCAGAAGCTAATGACCTTATCTTGGGTTAGTTTCAGCCTTCTGGCACAGCCCTTCCCAGACCCACTCTATATTGGAACTAACATCTTGTGATGAAAGGTAAATAAACTCTTTAGAACCTATTAAGTTAGCAGAACAGTAGTTTAATTTTGCCAAGGAAAGCTAAGGTTGTCAGCAGAGAGCATCTTCAGTCTACAGAATAATACCTGCAGCTATGGTGTACCAATTTTTTTTTTAATTTGCCTCAATTTATGACTTTTTTTTCTTCTGTAAAACTAGAAAAAATCTCATGAAACTGCCTCCATATTGAAACATGAGATTTGGGGTGGGTAACCTAAATCTGTGTTCCTGGCCATGCTCATTCAAAGTGGCTTCAGAATAAACTCTGTCTTGTTCCCTTTAAGAAGAGAGCTGTCAGTGGAGACTCCAGGGGACTGAACTAGGCCCTCCATATGTGGGAAACAGTTGTGGAGCTTGAACTATCAGTAGGACCACAATACAAACCTGGTACATGAGTTAGCTTGTTGACGCACATTCCCTATGTTGGCATGCCATGCTCAGCCTTAATGCATGGGAGAGGGGCTTGTTGACTTTGTATGCTCAGCCTTAATGCATGGGAGGGGCTTGTTGACTTTGTTGACTCATCATGAGAGCCCTTACCTGTGAGGAGGGATGGACTGGGGGTGGTGGGGGGGAGGCATGGGGTGGGAGGAGAGGTAGGAGGGAGAACTGTGGTTGGAATATAAAATGAAATTTGAAAGAATAAATAAATTATAAAAAAGAGAGCTGTGGTTTTGTGTTGATAATACTAACTTGGATTTGCCAAGATGTTAATGGAGAACTTTCTTTATTACTGTTTTCTGTGGCTCAGTCTTTTTCATTCTTACTAATTTCTCTCTTGATGAAATTAAAGCTTTCGTTGTCTTATCGTTGAGTGAGGACCTTTGTCTAGTATAGACACTTTCAGAATTCCTGTGTGCCTGAAAATAGGTGTGTGCTCAGCAACTTGCTCACTTTCTGCATTAACCCCAGTCCCGATCTGCTTCCCGCTACAGCCCTTGGAAGATCACCAGCTGCCCTCTTACCCCCTTCATCCATCCCTTTCATTGGCCTTTAGAGCTCCCTCTTTGTTTTTTGAAGTTCTAAAAATTCATTTCATTATACTTAGTAATGGATTCATTTTTCTCATCTCTTCTGCTCAGGGCTAAGCAAATTTCAACAGAACGTTTGACTTCTATTTTCTACCTCTTTGGCACTCAGTGGTTGAAAACATGTCCTGCTCTTGCTCAGAACCCTGATTCAGGTTCCAGCACCCACATCTGTACAGATCACAACCACCTGTACCCATAGCTCCAGGGGATCTGACATGATCTTCCAATTCCATGCATATCTGCACTCATATATATGTGGGTGCCATTTCCACCCACATATATATAATTTAAAAATAAAATAAATCTTTACAATATCTCTCTGTAAATGATCTCTCTCTTTTTTTTTTTTTTTTTTTTTTTGGTTGCAAGAACTCTTTCAGATCTAAAACCTGGGTACCGGATTGCAAAATTCTGCCATTTGTGTTGTCTGCTCATCCTTCTCCATAGAATATACTGCCTACATACAGTTCAGAGTGAGTTCATCTTCAGTACATTCCTGGTAGCACAGGCAGTGCCAAAAGATCTCCGACAATGAATTCCGACAATGAATGAGTGATTCACAGGCCTAAGCAATGATCTCAACCAAAGTAGCAAATAGGAAAAGGGGAGGAGAATAAGTATTTTCTAGTGATATGTGGGGGAAGTGGTTCTCCTAAAATAGATGTAACAGAGCATTCCAGTCACCTGGAAGCGTTCCAGTCACCAGTAACACTTGGTAGATTCATGACGGAGGAAAAACAAAAATGGTAGACACACATTTCTGTAATGCAGAATTAAATTGTAAAGGACTTTATCTTAGTTTCAAGTAAACAAAAGGGAATTTGACATATATACCTATAACCTAGACAGAGATTCCAAAGCACTAATACAGAGTGAGTAAGGATTCTGGCAGCAGGAACCCTTTCTTGATTTTTAGATTGCAAAGCTGTGCAGCTGAAGAGGGAGTGAAAATATCCTTGTGGAAATGCTGTAATGGTGTGTGTGTGTGTGTGTGTGTGTGCGTCTTTTATTTTTCATGCTATATCTTACAAATAGAAAATACAAGATTCAGAAAACAAAATGCAATCTTAAATCTAAGTTACAGTGGGTCTGAGTAGGTTGTTTAGGGTTTGTGGAAGATGGAACTTAAGAATAATGTATATTTTATTATTAAAGTCTATACTGATCGCCCCTGCTAATATTTATAAGAACTAGCTTGAAAGAACAAGAATGCATGTCTAATCAAGATAATTACATGTGTTTATGTTAGGCTTTACCACCTGGGAAAACTGTAAGAAACTATAAATTCACATGGAACTATTTAGTTTGCTATACATAAGTCTTATCTAAATGCCACACCAAAGTAAGGTTTTAAGACTGGTGAATATCTCTTTCTAGCACCCAATAGTGAACTCTTGAAAACCTATACCAATGAGAACAAAGGGGTCAAAAAGAGACAACATTTGCGCCTTTGCCCTTCAAGGTCAGCCTGGTCACCAGGGTTGATGAACCCCTTCTGATAAGTCACTTTCCTCTTTATCAGAAAGGCTACAAATTCTCCAGAGACTGGATTCTAACAACTGCATGTCCTTTAAGAAAGGGAGGCACTCTGTACCTCAGGCTGTGTGTGATACAATACAAATGTTATAATTGGAGAAAATTGGAGAATACACCATTGCTAAACAGTGTGTGTGTGTGTGTGTGTGTGTGTGTGTGTGTGTGTGTGTGTGTGTTATGTGACTTGCTGAAAGATAAACAAGAAGATAACTAAAAATAAACCATCCCAGATAGGAGTCCTCCTAAAAAAAAAATAGATGCTTCCTGAGTATCTTTCCAGGTATGCTTCACAGAAATGCCCAGAAATTGTTCATTAAAATATTTATTGGTTATTATAGACCACCTTAGTAGTTGGGCACAAGCTTCCCCTGTCCTTGGTGCTTACAGCTAACCACATAGCAAGGATACTAATAGACTCAATAACTTCAAGATTTGTGTTAATAGAAAATATAGACTCCGCTAATGAAAACCATGTTACTACAACTATTTTAAAAGACCTAATGAAGAAATCAGGCATCACCTGGGCTTCCAAATTACTTGGAACCCCCCCTCTTCAGATAAAGTTGAAAGAATGAATGGTACTATTAAATGGCAGCAAGTATGCACCAATGCCTTTATTTAGAATCTACACAGTCCTACAAATTGTCCCTTAGGCAATCTTATATGGATTTCCATATCTGGGAAGGGATCTTAATCATCCCACCATGGAAACTAAAGGCTGATTTCTCAAAAAAGTATATACTTGCTTGCTTTACTATGGCTATGCAATGTCTTGCAGAAGTAAATAGTTTTACTCTACTAAAATATTTTTTAAAAGACTTTATTATTGTATTAGTCAGCAGGCTAATGGAATATATATGGAAGTTATTAAAGTGGCTTTCAGTTGTGGTGTGGCTAATTATCCAACAATGGTTATCTGCTGACAGAAAGGCCAAGAACACAGTGTTTGTTCGGTCCAGGAGCCTGGATGTCTTAGATGACATTACACTGGAATCTTATATTCATATGAAGTCCCTAAAGAGAACCATCAACTGAACCCAAAATAAATGGTCACATGCCTCTAACACACTTTCTCCTGTTCTCATTCTCTAAGGTGCATCAGAACTAATGTATCACACAAGTAAAGAAGTTGGGACAGCTTTGTTCTAGGTAGTCACCACAAAGTCACCATCAGGACCTCCGTGGCTGAAACAAGTAAATAACTCCCAGAAGAGAGGCCAAATCAAGCACCCAGGCATGGAAGTCTAGCATCATGATGTTTTAGGGGGAGACCCTCTGTAAAGGAGAAGATCAGACCCCAAGACCACTTAGAGAGAAAGGATGCTTAAAAATAAAAAGGGCCCATAAAGGAGAGTCACAAAGGATACCTTGAAGTGAAAAGGCTAGGCTGGAGGCTAAGCTGGGCTCTGTAGTCTATACTTTTCAAGTCGATCCTATCTACTCTTAAGAGAACAAATAAGCACCACCACAATACTCTAATATTGGCAAGCTAAGAAGTACATCACTGACTGATAACCCTGATTGCATGATGTGAAACTCATGTGAGCAAATGCTTTGCCTAAAGAGTGGCTCTAGCTCTGGTCTTAGACACAGGTGGAGAAATGAAAGTAAACATCACTGTCACTGTCCTCCATTGTCCTGTAAGACATCAAATAAAATATTTACTGAGGCATCTGACTCCCATTTAATTATCTTTTCCAACAAATGCAGCTTGAGCTTGCTAGGCAATAGAAAAGGCACATTAATCACAGGCATCTGCGTATTAGCATATTCTTCTCATAATTACCTTGGTGATGCTATCCACAGCTGTGTCTGCCCTACAGGTGCAGTGCCAAGGGTTCAGGAATGCTCAGCTCCAGAGAAAACAGATCAGGAACAAAACAGCCTACTTTCTCTCATCCTGGGGTCAATGACAACGTACGTGTATGTGTACATAAATACACATGTCTACCTAACAACAGTCCTCTATGAGGAAGCTGCTTCCATGTGCCAGATCAAATGAAAGGATGAAAGATGATCTCCATCTCTTCCATTATTTTCAATATCCTCAAAGATAATGTTTCTTGTCTACTGGATGCCAAAGAAAGGCAACCCTGTTAGTTATCGCTGTCTCACAGTTCATCTTTTGCTCAGGAACAGATTGATATTGAATCCTCTTCTATACACACACACACACACACACACACACACACAAATGAATAAATAAATAAATACCATGTTGGCCTTTGCTCACATGTCTTGAATCCAATTGTTCTCATAAGCAAATCTGTAATTCTATCTGTCTACCAATGACAATTCAAATACGCCCTCTATGAATCTATCTCTCAGACTGCGCACTGGAAGTAATATGCCACTCTCATAAGCTCTGTCTATGATACCTCTTTCTTATCTGAAAGCTTTCCATATACATGTTCAGTTATATACAGTGGGTTATGTTTCCAAATATTTCCACTACAGTAGTCCCTGTCTACTATGCTCTTTGTAATGTAAACTTGACTTTACCTGAACAAAAGATTGCTTACCTAGTTTTCTTAAAAATCTGATCCAGCTTTGTGATTGTTTTGGCCAAAAAACGGCAGAAGAAGAGATGTTGTTGAATTTCTATGTCCCAACATTATAGAGTAATTAGTTTTTCTCTGTATTCTGAAGAAAGCCAGTTACTTTGTAAAAATGTTCAGTCACCTGAGATGACCACACTATGAGAAAGTCCAAGCATGTCACACAGAAAGGACAAAAATATCCAGTCAGGCCCTCTGATTCAAGTACTCACTGAAGACACAGGTGACATAATGCAAACAAGTCCATCTATGAAATTCCAGGTCAAACAAATTAAATGAAGCAAAAGTGTACCATCTTCCCAAAGCCATAACCAACTTTCATCATCAGAAACAAAAAACTGATTGCTATAGCTTCAAACTATCAAGTTTTAGGGAGGCTTGTGATGTAATCATAGAGGGCTGAAGAATTTACTTTTATTGTGAAAGAGTATGGATCAGATGATCACTGACCAGCACTACTGTTTAGTAAATGACTTGACTACTCTGTATCATCCGTCTCTGATCTTTGGCATAATAAGAGAAGTGAAAACATAATACACCCCCTGCCCACAGTCAGATCTCTGTGTTGGTGATAACTTAGATAATATTATTTGTATTATTCATCGATGTTGAATGAAAAGTGTCAAGCATAGCCAAGGCTCTAAAACTTACTGATCAGATGAAGGAACATATCACTCCTATGTTTATCTGGGGCACAGGACTTCCAGGAACTAAGAAAGGATGCTTGAAAGATTCCAGAATTTCTCTCTAATTCCACATTTACCATCAAGAACCTAAACCTTTTCAGCTCTTCTACCTTTAAAGACAATCATACTACTTTTCCATGATTTTGCAAGAAAGAATATTGTTATAAATATGTTTGAACTAGAGACATTGTCCTTTTCAAAAGGAAAATGTGTTTTACAAACTGTGAAACATACACATAGGGAAATTTTTATAAGAATTGTTGGGAAATAAAAGGGAAATATGTATTTATTACAAGCAAAGGTAAAGATGGGATTGATAGCACATACAATCCTAGCTGCAAGGGAGACTGCACTATAAGGATAGCTGGACAGCAAGACTGACTCAAAATTGTGGATGATAGATAGATGATAGAAAGATATATAGATGGATAGATAGATAGATCTCCCAAGACCAATTTTTAAAGAACAAAAAGGAGCCACATCAGACTAATGAGACACACAGTCAGAATTACTAAAGTTTACCTACCTAAGAAACCAAAGAGGGAGATGTCTACATCTACCTTTTGGGAGCAGATGTGCAGAGAAAAACATTTGAAAGGAAAAACTCAGAGTTCTCTGATAATTTGGGAAAAATTTCCAAGAAATGCCCTTTTGTGGAAGAGAGTATCCAGACAAAAGAAATGAAAATTTGTTGAAATCACACACAGAATGATGAATAAAGCACAGTGGAACTTGGAAGTAGAGTATGGATCAGCTACAGGAGGTGATAGGAAAAGGGACCAATGTCTTCAAAAGGGCCACCACCAGGAATCTTCTCTCGTTCATAATTCCATGCTAAAATTAAATTCACAAACCTTGCCTTCTATTGGAGATGTGGCAAAAAAAAAAATAATAATAATCTGGGCGAGGACTAGAAAGACATAAGTAGTGAAGAACCCACCAATACATCATTAGTACTATGAAACTGAAGAAGAATATACAGGGTTTTTCTGACTATAATCCTAAAGGAAAGTTTAGTGAGAGTATCAAAATTTGCCTGGAAAAAGGTAGGTAGAAGAAAAGGAAGAGGAAGAGGAGGGGATTGAGGAAGAAGAAAAAGAAGTTTACAAGTTTGAAGAAAAAAATTCGAAGGTACCACGGTGTATCCGTTACTATTCTGTTGCTCTGATAAAACACCATGACCAGGGTAACTTATAAAGAAGAGTTTATTTTAGAGTTTAATTTAGCTTATTTATTTTATGGTTATAAATGGTTAAGAGTCTATCACAGCAGCGAAGCAGTCTAGCAGGCAGGCATAAATACTGGATCAGAAAGCTGAGAAACCATACAGGCAACTACAAAATTGAAGCAGAGGGAGTTATAATGGCAAGCATAATGAGGCTATAAGTTCTCAAAGCCCACTACCAATGACATACTTCCTCCAGCAAGACCACATCTCTTTAACCTCCTCAAACAGTCCCACCAAAAACAAAAACAAGTGTTCAAATGCCTGGAATTATGGAGGGCATTTCTGATTCTGGCTCATGGATATTTCATAATACAAAATTGACTTAAGTCAAAATCCCAAAGTATATAAAATACCCCGTAGTATTTTACAGTTTCAACATTGCTTAAAATTTATAGTCTCTTCTGTGACTCAAGGTCATCTCTTACAGTAATCTCCTGCAAAATAAAAAAAATAGAGTTTGTGTTTCCAGCACACAATAGCACAGAATATACAATATCATTCCAAAATGGGAGGAATGGTGGCATTGTGAGGAAATACTCCACTAAAGCAAGATTGAAACCCAGCAGGACAAACACCAAGTCCAAGTTACTTTCCTCTGTAGTCCTGGGATTAAAGGTGTGAGCTCTGTTTCTCTTTTAGACTGATTCACTCTCACGTAGCCCAGGGAGGCCTTGAACTCACAGTGATCCATCTGCCTCTGTCTCTTGAGTGCTGGGATTTAAGGTGTGGCCACCCCTGCCTGTCCTTTAGGGCTAACTAGTGCCTTAGGTATGTGGCTAACTAGTGGCTTAGCTCTGCACTCTGATTTTCAGTCAAGTTTTATTATATCATAAACAAAGTATCACCACAGGGTACCACCAAAATTGACTAGAAATTAGTAGAAGAGGGAGATGAGAAACAGAAAGAGGAGGAAGAGGAACAATATATATTTATTTGTCTCATTGTGAATATCTTAAGAGTAAGGAGTACCCTGACTGATACAGCTCTTGTTTGAGCAATGTCTATTGCACTCATTAGGTTTAATTACAAAATTTGATCACAGTCCCACAAAGTATTGGCGTTTTATATGAAGTAGTTGTGATTTTCAGATTAACCATAAATTTGTATTGAATTATACATATTTTCAAAAAATTTACATTTATTTATTTTGCACATGTTTGTTCTTGTGTGCGTGCCATAGCATCTGTCAATCTAACTTTTGGGTACTGTAGGCATCACAGCTTAGAATAAACTATGAAGAAACCAGTATTGTCAATCACGTGGGCCTATTTTCTTCAGTGGAAGGAAATGGAAACAACTAATCATCTAGAATATCAGAGTGAAAAGTGGTCAATAAACCTGGTTATTCTTTGCTATTCTTCTAGAAGTAAGCCTCTGCCTGAAATTCCCCAATATCCTGAGCATTTTTTAGGCCCTAATCCTGCAGTAAATAAATGTATCCATTTGAAAGAAATGTTATCTACTTTGCATCCTCTACCCATAGAATGTATCCTTATGATGACCACAAATACTTCTCCAGTCCCCAGCCCTGATAAACCAACATAATTCACTCTTATTGTAAAGGTCACAGATTACAAGTCCCACTATGTTAAAATGTGTAAGAAAAAAAAAAAAATAAACCACAGTGTCAGTCCCTGGAGATTCTTGACCCATAGACAGAAAAGATAACACTGCCTGGATTTCATCCTTCACCTCTTCTATGTATCATCCTACCGCTGGATGAGATGCTTGAGGGAGAAGTGGTCCCTGACTGGGTACCCATTAGGATTTGTGTGGGGTGGTTTGAAAGAGAATGTCCCCACTATTATGGAGACATCTAAGAGATATGGCTAACACATTACTGGGGGTGGGCTTTGAAGTTTCAAAGCTTCATACCATATCCAGTTCATTCTCTCTGCTTTGTCCTTTCAGATTAAAATGTGAGCCCTCAGCTTCCTTCTTTTGCTGTCACGCCTTTGCTCTAGCATCATGGATACCCTCTGAAACATAAGCCCAAAATAAGCCCCCCTTTTTTCTGTAAGTTGCCTTGATTGTGGTGCTTTATCATAGAAATAGAAAAATAACTAATACTCTGTGCTTTCCCAAGACTTGGCCCAGGGATGCCTCAAAACATGACATGCTCTTCCTAATCTAGCCATCACAAACTCTCAGGTCCTATTGGTAGCTACAAAGTATTAAGTCATATGACTGGGGAAGCTCTCCAGTCTCTTCTGAAAACCAGAAATTATATCTTACAAACAACTGTCAACAAAACTAAATGTTTTTAAATCAAAAAATTAAAGCATATAACATCCCATCTCCCCCCCTTTGTAATTTAAATTTGAAACAAGCTTGTTTTACACATCAATCCCAGTTCCCTTCCCTCTCCCTCCTCTCCTCCCCTGTCCCCTCTCCTAACCCCCATCCCATCCCCTTACTGCTCCCCAGGGAGGGTGAGGCCTTCCATGGGGGACCCTCAATGTCTGTCATATCATTTGGAGCAGGGCCTAGGCCCTCTCCCGTGTCTAGGCTGAGAGAATATCGTTCTATGTGGGAATGGGCTCCCAAAGTTCATTTGTACACTAGGGATAAATACCGATCTACTACCAGAGGCTCCATAGACTGTCCAGTCCTCCTAACTAACACCCACATTCAGGGGGTCTGGGTCGCTCCTATGCTGGATTCCCAGCTATCAGACAGGGGTCCATGTGCCCCCACTTATAACCTCCCATCTTAATTAGTGTTCTATTGCTATGAAATGACACCATGTCCCATGCAACTCTTATTTTAAAACAGCATTTGACTGAATCTTACTTACAGTTTCAGATGTTTAGTCCATTACCAACATGGTGGGGAACATGGTAGCACTCAGGAAACTATGGTGTTAGAAAAGCAGCTAAGAGTTCCGCATCTAGAATCACAGGTAACGGGAAGATAGATCAATATGGAGCCTGGTGTAGGCTTTTAAAACACAGTAACATACATCTTTTAACAAGACCACACCTATTTCAGCAAGGCCACACCTTCTAATACTTCTCAAGTGGTGCCACTCTGTCGTAACTAAGCATTCAAACGTATGAGCATATGGGGGCCATCCTTATGCGAACCACCACATCTCCTTAGTCTGAAACAAAAATGCATGGACTTTATCACTTGGTAATAGAAACCTTGTGGGAGTTAACTCTGTGTCTCTTATTTCCATGTTCACATTAGGTATCTGGGAAGGTTTAAAAAAAAAAAAAGGAAAAAAATGGGAGAAGATTATTGGGACATGTGACTAAATATCTGTGATGCAGGGAAGTCTAGAGACCTATTGGTTATTGGATGGCTCAGTGGCATCCAGAAACTTTAAAGTGTGCCATCATTTTCATTTATCTCATGTTGTTTCATTAACTAAGTAAGACGGTGGTGAAAAACATGGTCATTGCCATCTTTATGATATCACTAACAGAGATGGCATCAAGTCACATGACTACTGCCATTTTGATGGTGACAGAGACACATGATAACTCTCCTCTCTGGTGAGCTCAGAGTACTGATGGGGTGAGCCCTTTTCACACAATCCATGCAGAATCCATATTTCACAATTTAAATACAAGCAGTCTCCCTTTTTCCTTAAACAAATAAACAAACACAACCAGAGCTAGGTTAGCATAAATATAAACTGTAGTACTTATAGCTTAGACATGTAGGCCCCAAAGTAACAACGGCAAGAAACAGAAGACGCAATTTCATGGTCTCAATCCAAGAAGGATGAGCCTATATGTCTTACCATACAAATTGCAACTGTGGACATCAAGCAGTGTCTTTTGGATCTCCTTTTTACACCCATCTCAGTGGATTATACAGATCATTCCTCTCCTGACTTTCCTCCTCTCACTCATCGCTTTATCCCAAACTCAGCTCCAGCAGGCACTCCCTGGAAATGCAGAGATCACCCTTACCAGGGAAGCAGGTAGGTTATCTGAAGATCTTTACCTCTCTCTTCATCCTTCCCAATCAAATCCCCCTGTCTCATCCCAGCTGACCTTCTTCTGTGCTGTTTCCTCACCCTCTGCCCCCATCCCCAGGGTACTAAGCACATCATGGTGGAACACTACGCTTGCCTCCCTCCTGTGGATGTCCTTAGCCCCCTGACAGCCCATACCCATTCCTAAGCTCCATACCCAGAAACAAATTTTGCCTGGAACCCCCAGTGGTGTTAGAAATCTCAGGGTCTCAGTAACTCAGTAGCTATATCATTACTAGTCACCAGTACTTTAAAAGATCTCTGCCAAGCTGGACAGCATTGGTGCAACCTTTAATCCCAGCACTGAGGAGACAGAGGCAGGCAGATCTCTGTGAGTATGTGACCAGCCTGGTCTATACAGTGAGATACCGGACAGCCAAGACAGTTACACAGAGAAATCTTGTCTTGAAAAAACAAACAAACAAAAAAAGCAAAAACAAACAAACAAACAAACAAAAAACAAACAAAGAAACAAAACCAAAACAAAACAAAACAAAACAAAAGGTTCTGGCCATCCCATTTTATTCATTCTGTCTTCCGTCTCTCTGTCTCTTGGTCTGTGTCCCCCCAGTCTATCTGTCTCCCTCTGTCTTGACTCTCATGTTCCCACCCTGAGACTGCTTTTCACGCCCGGCAATAAACTTCTTATATGAGAGCCGTTGTATGGTGTGATCTCCCCACCGCACACTTTGGTCCCTTCCCATCAAGGTATCTTCTATGGCTAAACTCTAACATTGGTGCCGATATTCGGTAGGATATCCTGGTGCCAGCATGCTCCCCTCTTCCGGGTCCAAGCCACAAGGAACCCTGCCCCTTGTCCTAGTCCACCTGCAACAGACTCCAGCTCACCAATTGCTGTGCATCCCACTCAACATCAGCAGTTGGTGAGCGATGCCTCTCAGTCAGCTTAACTGCTTCTCTGAGTCTGGTAGTCTGGGAGGCAGAGGCACCCCGCCTCTATCCCTTTCCCTGGGCAGAGGCTTCATGTTTGAAAATGTATTTCACCCCTTGGCTTCATTTGAAAGTCCTGGTACGAGGTACTCATGTGTCCTTGAGATTTTAACCCTGGCCCTTGAACAACCCACTGTTAGACTTACACCTTCTTCACTCAGTTCTCCTTAAGCCTTTGGAGTGCCTTGATTGATCTCCAGGCCTTGGACCTCCTCCTCTTCCTCACCTATGGGAACTGCATCATCCATACCACCTGGCTCCCCTCTGGGATGCCTTTTGGAGAAGTCACTATCACTCCACCTAGTGCTGGCCGTAAGAGCCTCTAAACTCGTCTGCCTTTGCAGTCAAATCTGGCCTCAATACCCCTTAGATAACCAATCCAAATGTGGCCACTGAAGATACCCAAGATCCCAATATTATCTGGAAACCTTAAAAAAACAAAACAAAACAAAAAAAAAAAAAACAAAAAATCAAAACTACTAGCAATCCAGGGAAATGGGGGAAAAAAATTCCCCATACCCTATTTCTTTTTTTCTTTGCTTCAAGCCCCGTTAGTTTTTGTCTGGTCTCCCTCCTCACACACTGTGTGAATGTCTTTAAGTTATCGTTGATGCAAAGTGGAAGCCAGAGCTAGACAGGAATGGAAAAAGGAAAGGAACAGGCCAGCTGAAGGTACACACACCTGTTCTCCCCTGCAGTGCCCGCTATGAACCAAGCTGCTAATAGAACTTTCCTAAGGTTTGTGAATTTGATTCCAAATTCTGGAGCCTAACTCTTCGGTGGCTGCTCCTCCCTGACCTGAGGTGCCATCTCATGGACACCTGTGTGCTACTCAGTTACTGGTTATTGTTTCTCCTTGTCCCCTAACTGCTCCTCTCCTTGTCAAATGCCATATGTGTCTCTCTAGCTCCAGGAGCCAGCTTCTTAGCCCTCAGGGATCCCACCAAGTGGACAACTTTCTTTCTTGGCCCTGTCCTTCTGTGCCCTATGGTTCTCTACTAAGGAAACTTCCTAGCTTCTTCTCCCCAGCTCCCTCCTGGCTGTCTCTTGCCCCAGCCTGCAGTCCCACATCCTTTTCAGAGAGCATAGAGACACACATGCACAACGTTGTCTCTTGCGACTCCCTCCCTCTCTTCCACAGATGCAGATTTGCATTACAACAGGTTGGCCTCAATACAGATCAAAGGCAAAATAAAGGAAGGAAGGAAGGAAGGAAGGAAGGAAGACAGAAAGAAAGAGTGAATTTGATTTCCAAACTCACAACTCGTTAACTGCTATTGCTCCAAAATGCATTTCCAAATATTTTATATCTACACTTGCTCTGCACTACACTTTCTTTGCTTTCTACTCTTAAAAATAATTGGTCTCCACAACACTAACCCACTGAAAACTGACTGAAGCCTTGTACCACATCATTGGCCGGTCCACCTCCCTGAAAACCAGATAAGCCACACCATCACCATGACTCTCTGCCTGAGTCCAACTGCCCCAGTTATACTCACCACTGTATCCTGTCCCACACCTCTGGCAGAAGACTGCAACACTATCAAAGGCCAGGCCAGCTCTCTGAAAGCCAGAAAACAATAACCCCAATTCCCTGCCCTGCCTGTGCGCACCAGAATAACTCAAACTGCCCTTCCTTTCCTCATGACCATATTCTAGCCCACAGCTTTAGCAGGAATCTCCTATGCCAACAGAGGGCAAGCCAGCATCTTGAACCCCAGAGACTAGACCAACTCCCTGAAAAATAGGCAGAAGTCTACTACCCCAGAATGTAGGCCAGTATTCTGAAGAACAGAAGACTCCTGGCCAGATCAGAAAACATGCACACAGCCAGAATTCTAACCCCAAACTCAGGCAGCAACCTCTTGCTGAACCAAAGGTTTTTTAGGCCATCAGAAAGTCTAGACTCCACTTGGGCAGAGATGCTCTACTCAAGCACAGGCCACTGAACCCACAAGACCAGAGCATAAACATAAACAAAGGAAAAATAAACACACATCCAACAAAGACAAATCCAGAAATCAGCATGTATACCTATACATTAGTGTAAAAACACAAACAAGAGCCAGGGCAATATGTCACCACCAGAGCCCAGCCATCACACTACAGAAAGTCCAGAATATTCCAACACAGCTGCAGCACAAGCAAACAGTCTTAAAACCAACTTTAAGAAGATGATACAGGTACTCAATGAGAAAATAAATAAATCCTTAAAAGAATGTCAAGAATGCCACAAAAAAAACAAAAAAAAACATTGAAGGAAACAAACAAATCTATTCAAGACCTGAAAATGAAAATTAAACCAATAAAGGAAACACAAATTGAGGGAATTCTGAAAATAGAAAAATCTAGGTAACTGAACAGAAATTACAGATACAAGCATCAGCAACATAATGCAAGAGATAGAAGAAAGAATCTCAGGCACTAAAGACATGATAGAAGACTCACTGGTCAAAAAAAAGTGTTAGATCTAAAGTATTCCTGACACAAAACATCCAGGAAATCTGAGATACAATGAAAAAGATCAAATATAAGAATAATAAGATAAGAAGAAGAAGGATCCCAGCTCAAATGCCCAGAATATATTATTAACAAAATCATATAAGAAAATTCAGTTAACATACAGAAGAGCATGCATATAAAGGTACACAAAGCTCACCCAAGACCAAATAGATTGGACAAAAAAAGAAAGACCTGTCACCAAACAATTATCAAAACATTAAACACAGAGAAAAGGGGAAAGAATATTAAAAGTTGCAAGAGAAAAAGGCTAAATAACATATAAAGGTATATCTATTATAATTACACCTGACTTCTCAATGGAGACTTCAAAAGCCAGAAGGGCCTGGGCAGATTGCTGCAGACTCTAAGAGATCACAGATGCCAGCCCAGACTAATATACTCAGCAAAATGTTCAGTTACCACAGATGGAGAAAACAAGAAATTCCATGATAAACAATATCTATCTACAAATCCTGCCCTACAGAAGATACTAGAAGGAAAGCACTAACCCAAGGAGGTTAATTACACCCTACAAAACAAGGCAATAAATAATCTGATAGCATAACCCAAAGAAGAAAAATACACGCAAATGCTCTCTCTGTGTCTCTGTCTCTCTCCCTCTCTCCCTCCCTCTCTCTCTCTCTCTCTCTCTCTCTCTCTCTCTCTCTCTCTCTCTCTCACACACACACACACACACACACCATGAACGGGAGTAGATACAACAAAATAACAGGAATTAACAATCATTGGTCATTGATATCTCCCAATAATAGTGGATTCAATTCCCCCAATGAAAAGACACAAACTAACAGAATGGAGGCAAAAATAAGATTCATCCTACTGCTGCATACAAGAAGCACACTTCAACACTTCATGTAACATCAAAAGTAGGCGTTACTTCAGAGTAAAGGGTTAGAAAAAGATTTCCCAAGCAAATGGCCCTAAGAAGCAAGCTGGTATTACTATTTTAACATCTAACAAAATAGACTTCAAAACAGAATTAATCAAAAGAGATGGGGAAGGACATTTCATGCTTATCCAAAGGAAAATCCACCAAGATGATGTCTCAATTTTCAACAACAATGCCCCAAATACAAGGGCACTCACATTTGTAAAGGAATCACTGTTATAGCTTAAATCACATATTGACCCTCACACCCTCAGCATATTGACTACAATACCCCATTCTCGCAAATGGACAGATTATCCAGACAAAGGCTGAACAGAAATACTGGAGCTAAGAGACAATGTGAACCAAAGGAATCTAACATATATCTATGGAACATTTTACTCAAACACAAAGGAATACGTTTTCTTCTCAGCACCTCTCAAGCATTCTCCAAAATTACCACACTCAGTCACAAAGCAGTTCTCAACAGATACAAGGAAATTGAAATATCCAATCAAATAACCATGGATTAAAACTGGATGGATTTCAACAGCTAAACCAACAGAAAGCCTACAAACTCATGGAAACTGAACAACTCTCTACTGAAGAACTACTGTGTCAAGAAAGTAATAAAAAAAAAAAAAAGGAATTAAAGTCTTCCTAGAATTCAATGAAAATGAAGGTACAACATACCCTAATTTATGGATGTCCTCTTAGCAGTGCTAAGAGGAAAGTAATACCACTAAGTACCTTAATAAAGAATTTGTATAGAGGTCTCATACTAGCCATTTAACAGCACACTTCTATAACAAAAAGAAGTAAGCATACCCAAAAGGAATAAAATAATCAAACTGAGGTCTGAAATAAATAAAATAGAAACAAAGAGAACAAAACAAAAATCAGTGAAACAAAAGGTTGGTTCTTTGAGAAAATCAACAAGGTAGAAAAATCCTTGTCCAAACCAACAACAGGCAGAGGGAGAATATCCAAGTGAACAAAATCAGGAATGAAAAGGGGATACAAAAACAGATATCAAAGAAACCCAGAGAATTATTAGTTCATACTTTAAAATAAAAATATTCCACAAAATTGGAAAATGTCAAAAAGAATTGGGCAAATTTCTAGATAGACATCATTTACCAACGTTAAATCAAGATCAGATAAACAAGTTAGATATAGCTATAATTCCTAAGGAAATAAAAGCAGTCACTAAAAGTCTCCAAACCAAAGAAAAAGCCCAAGGCAAAATGGTTTTGGCAGGGAATTTTACCAGAACTTCAAAGTAGAGCTAATACCAATATTCCTCAAATTATTCCACAAAATATAAACTGAAGGAATATTACCAAGTTCGTTTTATTGAGCCATAGTTACCCTAATACGCAAACCACACAAAGACTCAAGTATGAGAAATACAGATCAATATCCCTCATGCACAACATGCAGAAATAGTGCTCGCTTCAGCAGCACATGTACTAAAATTTGAATGGTACAGAGAAGATTAGCATGGCCCCTGCACAAAATGCAAAAAATAGTCAATAATCTACTGGCAAACTGAATCTAATAACACCTCAAAAAGATAATCTACCATTATCAAGTAGGCTTCATTACAGAGATGCAGGGATAGTTCAATGTAATTCACCATACAAAAAAAACTGAAAGAAGAAACACATGATCGTCTCAATAGATGCTAAAAAATACTTTTGACAAAACCCAACACCCCTTCATGGTAAAGGTATTATGGAGATCAGAGATACGAGGAACATACCTAAACATAATAAAGGCAATATGTATAGCAAGCCAATAGCCAACATCAAATTAAACCGCGAGAGACTCAAAACAAGTCCACTAAATTCAGGAACACCACAAGGTTGTCCATACTCGCCATATTTATTCAATTCCATATTTGAAATTGTAGCTCCAGCAATAGAAACAACTAATGAAGAGCAAGGAGATACAAATTGGAGAAGAGGAAGGTTAAGTATCACTATCTGCTGATGATATGATAGTATACATAAGTGACCCCAGAAGTTCTACCAGGGAACTTTTACAGCTGAGAAACACCTTCAACAAAATGGCTGACTATAAGATTAACTAAAAAAAACTCAGTAGCCCTCAATATACACATGATAAACTGGTTGAAAAAGAAATCAAGGAAACAGCACACTTCACAATAACCACAAATAATATAAATACTCTCACCAAGAAAGTGAAAGACCTCTATGCAAAGACTTCATGTATTGTATTTAAAGAAAGAAAATAGAGAAGATACCAGAATATGGAAAGATCTCCCATGATCAAGGATTGGTCAGATTAACCTAGTAAAAATGGTCCTTTCCAAAAGCAATCTACAGATTCAAACCAATCTTCATCGAAACTTCAACACAATTCTTTATGGACCTTAAAAAACAATACTCAACTTCATATGGAGAAACAAAATCCTTATAATAGCTAAAACAGTCCTGTATAATAAAGTAATTTCTGGGGGTATCACCATCCCTGATTTCAAGTTCTTCTACACAGATAGAGTAATAAAAACTACATAGTATTCACATAAAAACAGACAGGTGGATTAATGGAATAGAATCAAAGACCCAGATATAAATCAAAGATACCTATTTACTTATGATTTTCAACAAAGAAGCCAAAATTACACAATGGAAAAAAAAGAAAGCTTTTTAAACAAATGGTGTTAGCATAACTGAATGTTAGCATGCAAATAGATCTGTATCTACCAGTATTAACAAAATTCAAGTTCAAGTGGATCAAAGTCCTCAACATAAAGTTAAATACACTGACCTTGATAGAAGAGAAAGTGAGAAATAGCCTTGGAAACATTGACACAGGAGACAACTTCCTTAACAGAACACCAATAGCACAGACACAAAGACTGACAATGGAAACTCATGAAACTGAAATTTTCTGTAAGGCAAAGCATACCATCAATACTACAAAATGACAGGCTACAGAATGGAAAAGATCTTCACCAACCCCATATCTGACAGGGTAGATTTCCAAAACATATAAAGAACTTAGCCTAGACAAGGTTATGGTAATATATTATTTATGATTTATTAAAGCTTGCCTGAGGATTCAGAAAGCAGAGTCCAACACAAGCCATAGAAGCCAGGCACACACCTATAATCCCAGCAGCCAGAAACTAGGAAGTGGTAGTACACACCTTTAATCCTAATCCTAGGACTCAGGATTAAGAAACCAAGGCCACCAAATCTACAAAAGATTTATCCAGTCATTTAAAAAAAAAAAAAAAAAAAAAAAAAAAAACTGCTCACACAAAGATAATCTCAGCACCTGGGATCACATGCCTTTAATCCCAGAATCAGGGAGGTATATGACAGGCTCTAGCCATGAGTACCCATTATGTAAATGCAACAAGATTTTGGAATCAACAGGGATTTAAAAATAGTATATCACACCAGGGAGGGATGTCTAGTTAGTTATTTTCCTTCTTGAAAATGTCACTAATGTATTGTCTTTCTTGATTTTCTGTTGCTTTAAAAGAGTATCTGAGTAATTTACAAGGAAAGGAAGATTATTTAGCCCATGATTCTAGAATTTGGAAAACCAAGATTGAGTGGCTGTATCTGGAAAAATAATGGAGCGTTTTCCATTGCAGAATATTTGGTTATGGGAGAAGAGACACAAACAAGAGGATTGTGTTCCTTTCAACAACTCAATCATTTTCACAGGTCCTACTTCTGTAAATTTTTAATGTGAGTTTTGGATAAGCCTCATTGAAGACACAGTGTGTGTACAGTTTAACAGGATAAACTGACTCCTAAAGATGAGCCTCAACACTACAACTTGTCTTTTATCTGTCTTCCCAGATGCCATTTCTGCTTCTGTGTCTGTAACTTCGGAATATTGTTCTGGGTCAAGATTCCAGCTTTAAACCCTGGAGGTCCCCAGATTTCTGTCAGACTGGCACAGTACCGTGGGTCACATTGACTAAGCATGCAACCATCCTAGTCATTCCCTAACACTGTGACCTTAGCCCATGAACTTCAAATCACTGTCTTCTTTGTAGACCTATAGCATTCATATATCCTAGAGTTTCTGAAAATGGCCCTGAATTTTGAGTTTCTGTTTTGTTATCTGACCCTGTGACCTGATGTTGGATTGAGTAAACAAGAAGACACAATGACTACACCTGAAAGGAAGCTACATAGCTGGTCCCTTCCTCACGTCCCCTCATCTGATCTTCACTTGCTTTCCTGTATTAGCTTTTGTTATTGCTTTGTGGACCTGTTTTGGTTTGGTTCAGTTTGTCTTAAGATGGGTTCTCACACTGCAGTCCAGCCTATCTTGATCTCACTGTGTATTCTTGGCTGAATTTGGGATTGAGGCAATCACCATGATTCATACCCCCCCACACACAGCCTGCCAAGCAGAGGGATTACAGGCATGAGTTACCTTGCCTGGTTCATCACCACTGACATTTCTGTTCTAACTTCCAATCTTATAACAGCACCCCTAGCACATTTCATTTTTTCACAGCCCCATTAGGTAGACCTTCTAAATATAATTTTCCATCTCTCAGCAAAGAAGAAGAAAAAATTACCTTTGCGTAGTGAAACAAATGAATACTCTCTTTTTTAATTATTATTTTTTCTTATTTTACACATCGATCCCAGTTCTCTCTCCCTCCCTCTCAATCTCCTGCCCCCCCCCCACTCCACAGGGAGGGTGATGGCTTCCAGGAGGGATCAACAAAATCTGTCAAGTCATTTGGAGTAGGAGGTAGGTCCTGCCTCCTGTTTGTAGGCTAAGAGAGTATCCCTCCATGGGGAATGAAATACACTCTTTTCCATCTTGTATCTTTGCTTAAATCTTTCCACTTGCTCTCATCCCTGCTACCTTTCAATCTACCTAAGCCAAAATATAATTTTTGATTTCCAAAATTTGAAGTTGCTTCATTGTTTAAGTCTTACCTCTACAGAAGAGGATTTGAAATATCAGGAGACGTTTTCATCTCATTTGGGGTGCTTTGAATCAGAGAAATTAGTCTGAGGTGAGCAATAGGTGTCCTTTGGTTATTACTATCCTCATCACTGAGAAGGATTCTTGCTATGTAGCCTGGGCTGACCTCAAACTCTTGATCCTCCTGCTTCAAATTTTCAGTGCTGGGGTTAGTGACATGTGCCACCACACCCAGTAACAATTGTTTTTTGGACAGACCTTCACAGTGTAGTTAAATATAGAAAAGTGTGTTTCCTTTCCCATGTATAGCTCGTCTTTAGAGGACACACAGTTCTTTTCCAGAAGAAAAATTATAACATGATACGGCTTTACAAGAAACTTGGAGTGAGCTTGTCTTGTTTTAGAATAAGAAAATGCAAATTAAAATAATGCAAATGCTTTGAGGGGCTGCTGGAGTTTTACATGTAAACAGTGACATCTGCTGGTGACAACAGAGAGCCTTTACAGGGCCTGTCGATGGGATTCAGGGTTCGGGAGCTTAGATTTCACAGAGGCATCCCCTCATAGAGACACTGGAAAACACTCGGAAGACACTAGTATAAGGGTTCACATTTGTTGTGCTTGTTTTGATGTTGGTTTTTTTGGTTGGTTTTTGGTCAACTTCACACAAACTAGAGTCACCTGAGAAGAGGGAAGCTCCATTGAGACGATGTCTTGATCATTTGCCAGTAGGTAAACCTGCGGGGCATTTTCCCGAACACTGATTGATATGGAGCGCCAAGCCACTATGCATGAGCAAGGATCCGGGTATGTTAGGAAAGAGAACTGAACAAACCAGAAGGAGCAAGTCAGTAAGCAGCACTCCTTCGTGGTCTCCGCTTCAGTTCCTTTCTTTAGGTTCCTGCCCTGCTTGAGTTCCTGCCTTGACTCATCTCATTAGGATCTGGAAGGTAAAATAAACTCTTTTCTTCTAAAGCTCCTTTTTTCATGATGCTCTACCACAGCAAGAAAAAATAAACTAAGATAATGACTATAGGCATACTATTCTGGGAAATCATATGCTTGATTAGGATAATAAACTGGGGGCTAGAGAGATGGCTTGGTAGTTAAAGCTTCATACTGTTCTCTCAAAAAAAAACCGTAAATTGATTACTAGTACCCACACTGGCAAGCTCAATCCATCTCCAAGGGACCCAATGTCTCCCACCTTAAAGGCATGGGTGTCCATGTGCACATACTCCCATACAGACACACATATGTAAAATAAAATGAAAGTTAAAATATGGACTATTAACAATGAAAAGTTCTTAATGTATCAGATTCATTAATGTCCAGTCTAATTTTGAATTGTCTATCCTCCTGAGACACATTTTTTTCTCTTGGTAGATTCCTGCTTGGTTTCCTTGGGAGGGGGTGTGTACTTAAAATATCAATCTTTTCACAGTTAAGCAATCCTGAGTACATTTTGTCCTGTAATTCTGTTTTTCCTTGTATTATCATTTTAAAGGCAACATGAAATAAAACATTTGAAACCAAAGCTGAGAATTGCTGTCCAAACACATAGAGCATGAAGGTTGCTGAGGACTGCCTGCCTTCCACACCCTGTCACCACTGTCCCTGGGGTTAGAGGTGAAACTTGACAGAAAGGTGGATGGACCTTACATTCGAGTCACAAATAAATGACTGGTTTTTTACAGCCAACTTGCCTATACAGTGCTGTGTAGTTGGAGCACCCCCAACCCCCCCAAACATCACGTGCACCTCTGGTTGTCATCAACTGTTTAAATTTTCCGAATGTGCCAAACTGGCTTTAAAAGAAAGACCTGACTCCACAGAAGGCCTGCCCCAGGCTTAGGTGCCCACAAAACCCATGTCCCATGATGCAATGCCAGAATTTCCTCCTGCTTGCATCTCACTCTTCAGCCCCGTCACTGTACAACCCCACTTCTTTTTTAATTTTGGCTTCTGTCCATTCCTTCTTGACTCTCAAGACCTCTGCCTCTCACTTATTGTGCCACGTCTATCATTATTCCCTGGTTCAACCCCAGGTACTGGATAAGAACCATTATAATGGTCGCTGGGCTCTGTGCGTACAATTGAATTGAATTGTTTAAAAGAACTGCAAGTCAGACACCATTTCCTTCAAGTGACCAGGGTGGAAGATGGGATCAGAAAATAGCTGACCAAATGCATACAATTATGAAAAGGATGGAGCCAGAATTCTAACCACGTCTATCTGACTCTAAGTAGCATCCCTTTAACACTCAATCCATGTTCAGAATCTCCTTTTGGAAAAAGGAGCTGATCCCCTCTGCACTCCAAATTCAGCCTAAAACACCTACCATGGGGCTCACATTTCTCTAGAAATGTTCAATTGTTCACTTACAGTATGCTCTTCGCTGGTTTCTGATCCCTCTGGACGTCTAATGGCATCTGTGTACTTCTGTGACTTCCCAGTGATGGAGCTCATTCTCTTACAAGCTCTTCCTGGTTACAATATTTACTTCATAATTCATATTCTTTCCCTTCCTTCATTTTCCTTCCCTCCCCTAGCCCTGTGCATATGAAGGTGTGCATGCGTATATGTTGTGTGTGTGTGTGTGTGTGTTTGTGTGTGTGTGTGTGTGTGTGTGTATGTAGGTCGATGTGAGGTGTCTTCATCTCTCT
This sequence comes from Cricetiscus sungorus, assembly GCA_030556225.1. Classification (NCBI taxonomy): domain Eukaryota; kingdom Metazoa; phylum Chordata; class Mammalia; order Rodentia; family Cricetidae; genus Cricetiscus; species Cricetiscus sungorus. The sequence goes on from JANBXA010000732.1 coordinate 11,182,057, forward strand.
CTGCCTTATACACTGAGACAGTGTGGTGATACATTATTTATGATTTATTAAAGCCTACCTGAGGGTACAGAAAGCAAAGCTAGCCATGCTAGTCAGCTACTGAAGCTAAATGGTGGTGGTACACAACTTTAATCCCAACAAAGGTAGATGAATCTCTATTAGTTCAAGGCCACACTGAGTTACATGAAATTGATCCAGTCCTAAAGAGAAACACCTCCCACAAAGATGATCTCAGCACTTGGGATCTCATGCCTTTAATCCCAGCACTAGGGAGGTATAAAAAGCAAAGTTTCTCATGTGTAGAATGATTCTCTACCCACGCTGAGGAGAGGCAGCTAATGGAGACAGGATCAGCCCTTTCAGTCTGGAGTAGAGCTAAAAGCTAGTGAGTCAGCTGCTTTGCTTTTGTGATCTTCATCTTGAAGATTGAACCCCAATATCTGTCTATGGGTCTTCTATTTTTCATGTCACAAGACAGAATTTCCTTTTTTAATTTTCTCATTTATTTTACATACTAACCACAGTTCCACTCCTCTTCTTTTCCTGTTTTCTCCCCTGCCTCCTCTCTATCCCCACATTCACACCTTTGCCATTCAGAAAGGAGCAGGTCTCCCATGGGAGTCAATAAAGAATGAAATAGGGTCTCTTACATGAGCCAGAGTTTGCCAATGTGGGTATTTTGAGTAGCTAGCTTGCTCCTAGAATCCCTGTCTTTGTCTCCTCACATGCTAGGATGACTATGCCTCTCTAGTCCTCTTACTGTGTAATTCTTAGTGAAAATGTCCAGAGAGAAGAAACTATTCTTACATTTTAATATAAAAATCACCAAATATTTATTAAATACAAGGATGGATAGGGAGGGAGGGAGGGATGGATGGATGGATGGATGGATGGATGGATGGATGGATGGATGGGTGAGGTGGGTAGATAAATGGGTGAGGTGGGTAGATGAATGGGTGAGGTAGGTAGATGATGAATGGGGAGGTGGGTAGATGAATGTGGGAGGTGGGTAGATGGATGGGGGAGGTGGGTAGATGATGAATGGGGGAGGTGGGTAGATGAATGTGGGAGGTGGGTAGATGAATGGGGGAGGTGGGTAGATGGATGGGGGAGGTGGGTAGATGATGAATGGGGGAGGTGGGTAGATGAATGGGGGAGGTGGGTAGATGAATGGGGGAGGTGGGTAGATGAATGGGGGAGGTGGGTAGATGAATGGGGGAGGTGGGTAGATGAATGGGGGAGGTGGGTAGATGAATGGGTGGACAATGGTTGAAGTAATAAATTACTCTATGTTTTTGTTTTCTCGGGATGCAAAATATATTTAATTTATAGATGTACAACTAAACTACTTATAATAGTATAACAAGGCATTATCATGTTTGGAATAACAGTAACTAATAAATTTTGAAATTTTTACATTACTCTTGTACACTAGCATTATTTCATAATGATAAAGGCCATGAACAACTTTAGCTGACAAATGAATGTGAAGCCATTCCATGGCTTGTTTTCATAAAGTAGGAACTCCCACTCATCACAGAAGGAAGTCACAACCAACTAGTTTACTAGAGTGCCTGAGAACAAACACAGCTCCCCACTATAATAAACCACAATTTGATTGGGGTCCTAGCCTAATTCTTATTTTGTTATGGAGCCTCTCTTTATTTCAGTATTGTCTCAGAAGCTAAGAAAGGGATTCCGGAGTCACAGAGGGGAATAAATGTGGTAAACTACATGATGCCCTCAACACATTGCATGATCCAAGGAAAGGGTTCCTTTCGTGAAACTATTTGCATTTATGAAAGGCTCAGTCCCCCCTCCCACCCCATCCCATCAGCCAAAAGCAATGCAGAGAGAGTCATTCCAGTTGATGGTCAAGTAAGAGTTACTGAAACCCAAAGTTCTTATCAGTAGTCACATTATAAAAATTGGAAAATAGAACATCTGTTTAATTTGATGTCAGCTTATAAGCAACTTCAGTCGAATTCTCAATTCATTGGGATTCTAAAAATGGAAATCTAGCAAGCATGGGTTTACTTACTATCTCTGCCTTCCTTCTTCCCCACAAAAGAAAACCTACAGTGAGATATTCTTATAACTTTCTGTCAAAGTGTCCATTCTCCTATTGTCTCCTTGAAGTACCTACTTTTTTTTGCTTTCCTTCCAGCCCCAGTCTCTGGCATGCTGGGAACATGTTCTACCACAAAGCTATAACACCATCCCTCTCTATTAGAGTTTTTCCTCAATTATTTTGAGACAGGGTTTCACAAAGTTAGCATTGGTTCGTTTTATGCTCCTTTGCAATTTAAACATGATTTGAGTTTGAGATTCCCTGACTCAGGGGATTATGATCCTGAGTCACAAGATGTGGCTGTAATAGCTTGAATAAAAATGGACCCCATAGGGCAGGTGAGGATGGGAACATAAGGGATTGAGGGGGTGGGAAAGAGTACTTGGGGTGATACACAGAATTGGGGAGCATTTCAGGGGAGAGGTAGAAACCTAACGCCATGGAAACTCCCAGGAATCCGCAAGAGTGACTGTAGGGAAGACTCTTAGTAATTGAAGATATGGAACCTGGATTAGTCATTCTAGGTAGCCAGATCAGTGTCTAGCACACTTCTCATCAGAGAGGCCTCATCCATCAATTGATGGGAGCAAATGCAGAAACTATTAGGTGGAGCTCAGGGAATCCTGTGAAAGAGAGCCAGGAAGGATTGTAAGATCCAGAGGGGTCAAGACACCACAATAAAATGGTCCATAGAATCAGGATTCACATGGGGCTTATGGAGATTGAACCAACAATCAGGGAGCCTGTATGAATCTGACCTACATCCTCTGCATATACGCTATATGTAGCTTGAGGTTCTTGTGGTAATGTTAACAGTGTGGGAGTGGGAGCTATCTCTGACTCTTTTGCCTGTTTTGGGGACCATTTTCTTCCTAGTGGATTGTCTCATTCCACCTTAAAAAGAGGGGATGTGCTACTCTGCAGAAAAAAATAATGGAATCTTGAAATTCGCAGGCAAGTGGATGGAACTTGAAGAAACCATCCTGAATGAGGTAACCCAGTCACAAAAAGAGGAACAGGGTATGTACTCGCTCATATATAGATTTTAGACGTAGAGCAAAGAATCACCAGCCTATATTACACACCACCAGACGAACTGGGATACAAGGTGTATTCTAAGAGATTCATATATGGTCCCTCACAAAAGGGGGAAGGAACAAGTCCCCTAGAGCATATTGGAAAGGGTGGGGCAGTGAATGAAGAGAGAACTAGGAGAAAGAGAAGGGGAGGAGAGGAAAACATGTGTGACTAGATAGGTTGAGTCAGGGTGAGAGAGAGGAGAGGGGGACATAAAAGAGGCAGCCATTATTTGTTTGAAGAGAAAACTGAACCTAAAGAAAGGTCTAGAGAACTATAAGACCAACTCCAACTAATAATTCGAGTAAACATAGAAAGGTTACCATAAATGTCCTTCCCTGATAGTGAGAACATCAACTAAATTATCCACCATCATGGAGCCCTCATCTAGTACCTGTTGGAAACAGAAGCAAACACCCATAACCAAACACTGAGTCGAACTAGAAACCAGATGCAGAGAGAGAAGACAAGACCAGGTTGCAGAAACCCCCAAAGACAGCTGACCTGAACAGGGAGGAGCTAATGCCCCCCCCCAGACTGATAGCTGGGAATCCAGCATAGGACTGACTCAGACCTCCTGAATATGGGTCTCAGCTAGAAGGACTGAGCAGTCTGGGGAACCTCAGACAGTAGAAACAGGATCTATTCCTGGTGCACAAAAGGACCTTGCGGACACATCCCCCATGGAGGGATACCCCCTTAACCTAGAGACAGGAGAGAAGTCCTAGTCCCTACTTCAAATGACTTGACAGATTTACATGACCCAACCTGGATAACCTAGCCCTACAAGTGGAATGGGGGTAGGGGATAGGAGGGGAGGGTGGCCAGGGTGCATGTCACAGGGGAAAGAGGGTAAGAGGGAGGGAGGGAAGGAGGAAGGAAGGGAGAGGAAACTGGGATCCACATGTAAAACTTTTAAACTATATTATTAATAAAAAAAAAAAAAAGAAGGAAAAAAAAAACCTTTGACTCCAAAATTTAAGCCTAAGGACAAGTTACTGGGGAAAAGTTTTTTTCATTTTTGTTTCCACAGAAAATGAAAAGCTGTGGATTCCTTCCAGACTAATGTGGTTTGATCAAGCAAGACCCCCCTGAAGCAACGTCAATGGGACAATGCAGCCTTGCAGACCACTACAGCCAGGATTTCTGTGTCTTCTTTGATGCCCCATGACAGCGCCCCCTACCAGCAGGAAGCAGTTTGGAAAGAACGATGCCCAATTTCCCAAATATTGTTTATAAATATGTTTTCATTTAAAATAAATAAATAAATAAATAAATAAATAAATAAATAGAGGGGATTGCATAGTTTCATTATAACTTGCTATATCACGTTTAGTTGACATCTCTAGGAGGCCTGCTCTTTTCTGAAGAGAAAGGAGGAGGAGGGGATCTGAGAGACAAGGGATATAGGGATACAGGACTGGGAGAAGAGAAGGGAGGGGAAACTGTGGTTGGTATGTAGGGAGTGACAGTATTAGGAGGTGTGACCGTGTTGGAGTAGATGTGGTCTTATTGGAGGAAGTGTGTCACATGCTCAAGCCAGGCTAGTATCTCATTACTTCTTCCTGCTGCCCGAGGATCTAAAAACGGAACGTTCAGCTACCCTTCCAGCAATATATCTATCTTCATGCTGCCATGCTTCCTGCTATGAAAATAATAGACTAGACCTCTAAATTGTAAGCCAGCCCCAATTAATATTTTTCTTTATAAAGAGTTGCTGTGGATATAGTGTCTCTTCACAGCAATAAAACCCTAAGATAATAGTTTTGGCACTGATATGCCTGGATATATCAGATTGTCCCCTATCTCTGTTCAAGACACACCAATAGTAAATTCTGATATATGGAAAGGTGGCTTTGCCTCCCCACGGCACATAGAGAGTCAGGGTCAACAAGTTACAGCATCCTAATTCCAGTCCCTAGATTCTGTTGCTTTTTTCATGGCATGCAACTTATGGACAGGTATAGCAAGGGAGTATTAATGGCTTTGCTGTACTTCACACTCCAATGTCTAAGGCAGCCTTAGTGTTAGCCAATTCAGGGACTTGACTAGTACAGAAATATAGAACCTGGATATTATGGAAGTTATGCATCCTTTGGAATAAGAACTATGAACTGCAACTATGCATTGCAAGAAGGAAATGGGTAATCATTTGTAATACCAGTGAGTTCTCTGGCCTGGGGATGCTGAGCCACAATATATTTCATTACCAACAAAAGTAAAGCAACGACAAACTTTACTTTCCTAAGAGTTGTTTTTTACACTAGCAAATGGTTCATTGAGTATTTACTACTTCTTGAAGTAAAGCTGTGGAGGAAATTGATAAAAAAAATTAATCATTTTGATAAATATCTGTACAAGAAGCCAATGTTTAGAAACATACTAACTAGCTAAGAATGTGAACACTGGTAGTGGCTTTGTTGTGTTCTTTGAGTATGAGTGCTTAGACCGAGGCTGTAGAATTTGTGTTTACCATGTTCAAGACCCAAACTTAAGTCCTCAATATGAATTCTGAATATAGATACTCAGAAAAAATAAGAAGAGATATGCATTTATACATATACTTTTTACATATATACTGCATAAATATATTTACTGCCCAATATTTACTCTTAGGGTATTAGTATTTGCAGGACTAATTGTAGCAACATGGACTTTTGCTTAGATATTTTTTGTTGTTTCCATTTTAATTTTTTGATTTCATTTTACATTCCATCTACAGGTCTCCACCCCACCCCCTTGCTTCCTCCCACCCTTCCTTACCTCCCCCACCCAGCCTACCCTCCAGTCCAGTCCTTCTCACAGGTAAGGGCTCCCATGAGGAAGCAATATAGTTTAGTATAATAGGTTGCAGCAGGGCCCAGCCCCTCAGTAATTTCTTTTTTAATATTACAGTTCCAGTTTGCAGTTTTCTCAATATAATGTTATTGATATGGCTCTGAAGTGTATTCCTAGAAAATTTTATATATTAACATTCTAACCTCCAAAGGGAAGGTGAGACTTTGGAGGAAGTGCCTAGGTCAGGAAATGCTAGGTCGTTCAACTGTTGTGATTTGAAATGTCCTTCACAGGTTCATATTTTGAATGTTTGGTCCCCACATGATGGTACCATTGTGGAAAGCCATGGAAAACTCCAGAAGATGGAGCCTACCTGTAAGAAGCAAATTGCTAAGGGCAAGCTTTAGATCGTTATTGATGAGAGATGTCATTCTGTAAATACGTTTCTTGTATTGGTTAATGAATAAAGCACTGTTGGCCAATAGGAAAGCAAGATAGGTGGGACTAGGAGACAAAGAAGAGAGAGGAAGTAGTAGGGAGGAGATTCAAGATAGAGGAAGGAGAGTAGAACACCAGCCCCTCTCTCCGGTAAGATAAGACCACGTGGAAGTACTTAGAATAATAGAAATGGGTTAATATTTAAGAGAGAGCCTTAACAAACTAGTAACTGGCCAACAGAATTATATCTAATACAGTGTCTCTGTGTGTTATTTGGGGCTGGCACGGCAGCAGTGGGACCAGCAGGAAAAAGCTACTCATAACATATTATAGCACAGTTCCTATTTCTGGTCACCTTCTAGTGCCTGGTCCTCCATTATGTGAAGAGCTTGCTCTTTGCCATATGCTACTGTTACCATGGATTGAAAGTCTTTGCTCAGTCAACCCTACCACAGTGGGCTAGAATCTTCCAGAAGCAGTGCACCAAACTAAATCATTCCTCCCTTAGATTAGATTGGGTTTTTTTAAAAAAAAAAATATTTGTATTGCAACAGTGCAAAAGGAATTAATATCCTCCCATAAATAGAACAGTGCTCTTAGGAAAGTGGACCGAAATGGCAGCTTCCTCTTTGCTTCATGTTAAGACACAGTGAAACCCAGAAGGTGGGCTCATCAGGGCCTATCAGATTGTCACTTCATTTTTGACTTCTAGACTCTAGGGATGTGAGGAAAATGCCTGATTTTTTTTTTTAAGCTGGCCACCTATGGTGTTTTTCTTGCAGTCCAAGTTGCCTGCAGCACTGAAATTACCAAAGATGTCAAAATTCCAAATAGTACATGCTGATCACTCAGAGTTCTTTTCTTGCCAGATACAGAAAATGACTCTTTCAGATTCCAACTATCATCTTCCCAAACCTTGACTGAGGAAATGAATCATATAACCAACTACAGAAGAACTGGCTGTTTCTCCCAGAACTGATAAACAGGGTTTTCCTCCATCAGATCCTTCATCTCATCACCTTCCAAATCTTTCTTCTGGTAACAGTAAAGGCTAGGAATCTCCCCAAGTTTTTGTAAAGTGAGACTACATTTCATTTCCTTGAAAGTTTAAACACCAGCAGAAGGGTTGTGCTTCCCCCCACCCATAGCCCAAATCTCACCAAAGTTCAGGGAGAATGTGACAGCAACGGGAGTCATGGGAGTTAGCCCATGATCTTGGGGTCACACACTGGAGAAACCACCTAGGTGAGGCATGACCCTATGTCTAATCTTCCATTTTCACAATATGCAGTAAGTCTTTAGTATCTCTCCTTCGGACCTGAGGAAATCAAAGCCCAGAGAAATAAGATCACTAGCTGGAAAATGCACCAACATACAGTAACATGAATTTTATTGTACCTTCTCTCAATACAACCTAAATTTAAAAGTAAACTCTTCCTAATCACACACAGCTACATTCCTCCTACCATGCATGCCTGCCTGCCTCAATTTAAGAAAATACAAACCTCACACTCTCTTCAGCAGAAAATTTAAACTGCCAAAAGAATGCACACTGCCATGATGATAAACACCCCTCAAATAGACTAAATTCTGGGGATGGGAGACAAATTCCATGCATATATATATAAAATCAGAAAAACTTAGCTTTAGGGTACACGCTGTAGAGTTAAAATGAAGGACCAGTGCATGGGTCCCTGGGTTGAGTAGGACTCAGAACATCCAACAGATGGCAGTAGCCACTTACTTCTTCTTGTTTCTTTTTAAATAAGCACATAGAAGACAGATGTTCAGAAGGAAAAAAAAAAAAAACCAACAACAACAACAAACAAAACAAAACAAACAAACAAAAAACAGTAACATGAGATATCCTTAACAAAATCAAAGCCATCCATCCCCTTTGAGGTAAGAGACAAGGAAAGAAGCAACCTAAGTTAGCACTTCTAGAGAAAAAAAAAATACAAATACTAATAACATGATCATGATTACAGATTATAACTCACTATCACTCAGCATTTCGTCTATTCTCTTCTTCCGTCTCCACATGGGTTTCCAAGATCAAATAATAAAATTTAAGACTATGTTGTTTACTTTTGTCCATGGCATATATGTATATAATATATATTAATAATATCTACTTCCACGTCCCCTCCTCTACTCCTCCCCTATACTCCTCCGGCACACTCAATATGTCCCATTCCTCATTCATGTCCTCTCATTTTTCGGTAAACTACTAAATCCAATTTCTGCTGTCTAGTGGTGTGTTGACTGATCTTGTGCAGATGTTGGGCAAGTAACCATACCTGTAATGAGTTCATGGGAAAAACGATGATGTCATGTCATGTCTAGAAGATAGCATTTCCCCAACACTATTCTGCCTAAACTTTTCATAATGTTCTCAGAGCCTTGGGTTTGAGAAGGGATGGTTATAGATGTTTCATTTAGGTCTAAGAACACAAGAGTCTCTTATTCTTAACACCAGTTATGAGTCTCTGTGTGCACTGCTAGTCACTACAGAGGGAAGTTCTTTTCTGGCCAAGGTTGAAGGTAGCACTACCCCGAGAGGAAACATGAATATTAAGAAGGCAGTTTGACATGTCTGTTTAGCAAGACAACAGGAGTAAGTCCCCCCACACTCCAGCATAAGACCTCTTTGACCCATGAACTTTTGACCAGGTTTCCAGTCCAGGCATGAATTCCCTCGTGCAAAAGTAGGTCTTAGATTCAATCTGAAGGTTGTTGTAATCCCCATAATGGGTATAATGTGCCACTATTTCAGCAATAGATATGTTATCTATTGTTATTATTATCTATATGTTATCTGGCAGGTTGGTATATAACAAATAAAGGTTTACTGCCTGATAATGCTATTGATGGCCTTTCTCTCCTGGAAGCATACACAAGCCTGTCAAAGCCATAAAAGCTAACCAGCAAAAAGTAAATTTAAAGGTCAGTTGCAGGTTGACCCAGTAAGTGAAATTTTTAGCAATACGGTCTTAGTGTCTAGTAACAGTGCGTAAACGAGACCAATGACAGTAGCCTGTGTTGTTTGGGGGAGCCTTTGGAGCCTCTTCGACCAAAAAACTGATAGGAAGGAATTAAATACCTGACAAAGAGATTTTCATGTAACAATCCATGTTTTGTGAGAAATTACTGCTCACCTGTGCAGGGCATCTGTGTTCAAACTCTTTTTAAAAATTATACATTTGTCATAGAATGATATTAAAAGGGTTCATACCTTTGCTATTACATTGAATAATGTGAAGAGTAATAAAACTAGTTTCTACTTTAAAAATTTGATAAAATTTCATCAAAAAATTTTCAGATCTAGGGTTTCTTTTTTGGACAACTTTTTATAGGAACTTCAATCTCATTACACTTTGTGGTCATAAAAATTGTATTTGCATTGCCAAATCTGTATAGAAGTGCAGTGTAAGTAAATACAGGTCAGCGGAAACGTGGGGAATTACAGATACTCGCCTTCTAACAGTTTGTTCTCTTAACCTGCTAAATTCACACATACATGCTAGAAAAACATATTTAATATCCCTGATGAGTAGAACATAATTTTCAATGTCCACAATATACATTTCATTTTAATTGTCTTTTATTAGCATGCTGATAGCCTCTTGAAATTGCCAGTATATTACTATTAGCTACATTAGGTATCATAGTGTGATGATAATGGCTTATAATGGATTAAAGATTTCAAAAATTATAAATTACAATTGACATATTTAATTTTGATAGAGTCAAGAGAAGTTACATCACTTTTAAGCAAAGGTGAGAACATAGTTAAATATATTAAAAATTTTTGAGAATGATAGCTACCACATAAATACCCTGCAGTCCATATATCTTAAGTGTAAAATTTTCCTTGTAGATTAATCACATGTTTCCTCCTCATTACCCTTCTCTTTCTTTTCTTCACCTTCATGCAGGTATATTATACCAAACAATGCATTTCATTATGGCATTTCTCAAATGGATCATTAGGTGATTTGGTCATGTCTGTACACTCCATTGCCCTCACTTTTCCCTCATACTCCATGTTGGTTCCAGTTTCATTTTCAAATATTATCACTTTGACTTTCACATCTTCCTTCTTTTTCCACTCCTCTCCACAACTTCTGCTCTGCAAAACACAACTTGTTTGCCTTTTGATCTGGCATGTTTCATTTAAGTGTTAATAACCATCCTCCTGTAAAGATGTTGTTCTAGTTTATGATTGGAAAAAAGTTCTAGTGTTTGTGTGCATGTAACTCATTTTTTTTTTTTTTGGCTAAAATTTTCTTCTTTTTGACATTTTGAATTTCTTTTACTTTTTAAGATTGTACTATGATTACATCATTTCTTGGTTCCCTTTCCACTGTCCAGATGTTCCCATGTACTTCTCTTTTTTTCCTCTTTCAAATTCATGGCTATTTTTTTTTCATTAATTTTTCAAGCAGTTATGATGGTGAAGCTTTGTGGATGTTGCTTCTAAGGTTCCTAGGAAGTACATCTCATAGATCTGTGAGTGCGTCTCTGTTCCTTTGATACATATAATAAGGGCCCTTATATTTCTGGGCCCTTCTTCTGCAATGATTATTAAGACTTACGCATAGAAGTTTTTATTACAGTTCATCCTTTGGGACTGGGCTCTACAACTCTGCATTCTTATTGGTTTCATTTTTCGGTAAGAATCTCCACCTGTTGCAAAGAAAAGTTTCCTTTTGCATTTTTTCAATACATTCACCTGTTGGTAGAAACCCAGGCTCTTCCCATAACTGGACTGTTGTAAATATACCACAACATACTTGGGCGATAAAGTCTCACTGTTGTGTGAAAAGTCCATTACTTAGTATATACTCAGAAGTAGGACAGCATTTATTTCTGTATGAGGACTACAGGTAGAAGACAGAGAATATTGGGGTTTTAAAGCAGAAATGTTGTGTCCTTCTACTTAGTTTATTTCTGCTAATCAGAGTTTATAAACTAGGATATATATGTTTGTCCTTGAATTTGGACTAAGCTTAGTCATATCATTTTGGCTTTCACATTACCATTATGTCTCAGAAATTCATTTATGTGATTGTATCAGTGATTTTCTTCTTTGCTGATGTTGTTTTCCTGGAAATTGGCCACAGAGTTTTTCTAGGTAAGTACACTACCACTGAGACATACCCTTGACCAGTTTATTTTTTAGATTTATTTTATTATCATTTACTGTTTGTCTGCTTTTCTACGTGACTTCATGTCATCTGTGTGCTAGTGCCCAGACAAGCCAGAAGAAGGTGAATGATCCGTTGGAACTATGATAAGCTATTTGTCTTAGGGAGTCTACTACCTTGAAGAGATGTCAAGATCAAGGCAACTCTTACAAAGGAAAGCATTTAACTGGGGCTGGATTACAGTTCAGATTTTTCCATTGTCTTCTAGAGTTCTGCATCTGAATGTGAAAGCAGCAGGAAGAGGGAGTGAGCCACTGGAACTGGGTTGAACTTCTGAAACCTCAAAGCCACTCACAGTGACACACTTCCTCCAACAGGGCCACACCTACTCCAATGAGGCCACGCTTCCTAATAGTGTCACTTGCTATGAGCCTAGATATAGGAACCATCTTCAATTAAACCACCACACCAGTTGAGGCAATTCTAGAAAACAAATTCTAGTCATCTTTAAGAACTGCAAATGTTTTCTACTACTTAACCATCTCTGCAGCCCTTCCAATTATATTTTATTTGTTCTAAATTATTGTATTATTTGGATATATTATAATACATTTATTCTTACTATTGCTCATGATCACTGGGTTGCTTCTGGATTTTGGCAACTATGAACATAATTATTAAAAACATGTTTTTGTTTCCTCAATTTCTTCATCCGTTTGCCTTTAATATTTTATTTTTACAAAAAATATAATTGTTTTGCCTTGTTCATTTGTCTAGAAGATTAGTGAGTTTAGACTAGAAGTGTATGTTCTTTTATTTATACTGCAATATTGTTTTAGCATTGTCAAAATTTCTAAATAAATTTTACCATATTTCTTCAAAACTTATACATTTAAATTAACTTACAAAAATATTGGGTTATTTATCTATTCTTATTTTGCTAACACACCCTGCTCCTGCCTCTCTCTTGTCCCTCATCACAAATCAGTGTGTCTGGTTTTATGTTGAAGTCTTTTATCCCCCAGGACTTAAGTTTTGTGCATGGGGATAGATATGGATCTATTTGCAACCTTCTATATGTTGGCATCCAGTAAGACAGCACCATTTGTCGAAGATGATTTATTTTTTCCATTTTACAGTTTTGGTTTCTTTGTCAAAAATCAAAATGTTCATAGGTGTGTGGATTGCTGTCAGGGACTTCAATTCAATTCCATTGGTCCATGTGTCTATTTTTATGCCAATATCAAGCTGTTGTTATTACTATAACTTTATAGTAGAACTTGAAGTCAGGGGTAGTGATACATCCAGATGTTCCTTTCTTGTACAGGATCATTTTAGTTATTCTGTTTTTGTTGTTTGTTTTTCCATGTGAAGTTGAGTATTTGTCTTTAGAGGTTTGTGAAGAATTGTGTTGGGATTTTGATGGAGATTGCAGTGTGATAGTGGGACTTGGATGCAATTCATAAAATAATTTTTCAGAACAGGAGCTCCAGGTGCTTAACATAATCTTTATGCTATTCCCTAACCAAGATACTAACTTGTAGGGAGATTTTCACTTTGTCTGCACCTGTGGCACAGACCACGCCCATTGGGGGTGGGGACAGGGGTGGATGTTACCTGTGGGGACTAAGTTTGAGGAAGGGGCTCCAGGAAAGCTCTTGCTTGCAGCACGGAGACAGAACTTCCGGAGGCATCCTTGGGACCAGGAACCTGCTGGTGTTCATCTGTCTATGTTGTGAGTTATTTCTCCCTGAATAGACATCTATTTGGCCTATTTGTTTCTCCTGATCCTTATTAAACCTCATTACTAACTGAGAGAACAGTCACAGCTGATTGATATTATCACCATTATGTAATTGTCATACAAGCCAAGTAATAAGTGGCCTCTTTGCCTCCAGTAACTATTGGAGGACAAATAACCAAGGATGGTATGAAATATACTTGGATTTTAATTAGTAAAATTAAAAGTTGAGGGATGCAAGATGATAGAGTATATGGATTAAGTATTACATCCACTTAGAAAACAAAAAATATTTGAGGGGGTAAAATAGCTAGGATGAAAAACTATCGGGGTCTACAGATTTAGAGAATATGTGAAATGTGGCTAAAGACTATGGTAAAGAATGTCTTATAGTAACTGTAAAGAAGCATAAAAGATCAGCTATAAGCTAACAAAGCAATATGCAAATAAAAGCCAACTTATTATATGACATTGGTGCAAAAGTCGAATCAAATAACTTAAATAAGAGATACAAGAATACAAATGGAATGAAATGCAGCTATGCTCAGTTGAAAGGCAGTATTTTCAGACCGCTCTGAGTTAGTGAGTTTCACATGGTGTCAGGTTTAGGCTTCCAACCTGAGATCAGAGGATCTGAGTCTTTTCTCTGCGTTTACCTAAAGGTATAGCCAGAACTTCAAGCAGAAAGGACAGTTTTGAAGAAAGCAGGCTTTAGAAAATCTCATGTTACTAATTTTTGGGTTAATTTTGTAGCCTGACATTTTGCTACAAGTATTTATCAGTACTCAGATGGAGTCTGCGGTGTGTCTTATATACAGAACCATGTAATCTACTACAAAAATATTTTTACTTCATCGTTTCTTTTATGTATGCTTTTATTTTTGCAACTTTACCTTTAGACTTTGAGGACTATATTGAAGGGGATGGTAAAAGTGAACCTCATTTTCTCATTGCTCATTGGTGGAAATGCTGAGGTGTTTTTTTTTTTTTCTCATTTAGTATGACTTTGACATCGGTTTGTCATATATAATCTTTATTACCTACAGATACGTTCCTTCTATACTAGTTTCTTGAATATTTTACTATGAGCAGATGCTAGATTTTTGTCAAAAGCTTTTTCCTGCACCTATTGAAATAAACATGTGATTTATATACTAGAGTATATTTATGTATTGTATTACATATGTTAACGTGTGAATGCTGAGCCATCTATGCATATCTGGAGTGAAGCTGAGCTTGATTGTGGCAAATTATATTTTTGATCTGTTCTTGAATTCTGTTTGCCAATAATTTACCAAGAAAACGTGCACTTTGTGTGTGCATGTGTGCACATGCATGTCTAAATAGCTTTGCTATCAAAGCTCTGTACAGTATTTCTGGCTTTACAAAAGAAGCCTGGCAGTATTCCTTTTCTTTCTATGTCATGAAATAATTTGAAAAATACTGGTGTTTACTGGTATTTGTACTTCTTTTAAAGGTCTGGTTTGATTCCAACAGTGAATCCATCTGGACATTTATTCTTTCTAGTCAGATTTTTCTTTAGTACCACTACTGTCTCATTTTCTTGTAAATGATCTGCTTACATTGTTGAAATCATCTTGGTTTAACTTTGATAGGCTATATAAGCCTAGAAAATAAACCATTTCTTTTTTGTTGTTGTTAGAATTTTATTTTTATTTATTTTTATATCCCAACCACAGTCCCCCCTCCTTCTGCCAGTCCCTCCCCCACCTCTCTCAGACACTCCCCCCATCTACTCCTCTGTTTCTATTCAGAAAAGGGCAGGTCTCCTAAGGATATCAACAAAACATGGTGTATCAAGTTGTAGTAAGGCTAAGCACTTTGCTCATATTAAGGCAACCCAGTATGAGGCCCCAAAATCCATTAAAGGAGTCAGAGACAGCCCCTTCTACCACTGTAAGGAATCCCACAAGATGACCAAGCTACACACCTTCACATATATGCAGAGTGCATAGGCCAGTCCCATGCAGACTCCCTGATTACATTCTCTGTGAGCTCCTCTGAATCCAGGTTAGTTCTTTCTGTGGGCTTTCTTGTGACATTCCTTGAACCCTCTAGCTCCTAAAATCCTTCCTTCCTCTCATCAGCAGAATTTCCTTAGCTCCATCTAATGTTTGACTGTGGGTTTCCATCTGTTTCCACCAGTTTCTGGATGAAGCCTCTCTGATTACTACTGGGCTAAATACCAATCTATGAGTATAGCAGAATATCACCAGACATCCTTACATTGACATTATTTTCCTCCATTCATGCTTGGTCTATCCTAGGTCTCTGGACCATCCAGCTTATAGTTCCTGGCACTACAGGCAGTGTCAGGGGTGGCCTCACTCTCATGGCATGGGTCTCAGGCTCGACCAAACATTAACCCAGTCCTTTAAGGTTACCAACTTTGTGGGATAGGTTCTATTTTTTTTTTTTTGAAATTCATGGTTATTTGTTGTAATATCTTCTATTTCATCCATAATTTTGTTAATTGTGCCTTGTTTCTCTTTCTTTTAGTTGCTCTGCCTAAATTTTTGTCAATCTTGTTATCTTTTGAAAGAACCAAATCTGTTTTATTGATTCTATGGTTTGTTGGTTTTCATTAATTTATATCCAGATCTTGAGTTTTTCTTTCCTGCTATTGACATTTAATTTGTCTTGTTATTATTGTATGATTAGTTTATTGTTTAAGATCTTTCTGACTTTTGTTGTAGGTATTTATAATTATGAACTTCCCAGTTAGTACTATTATTACTGTATCCCATGGGTTTCAGAAGGTTGTATTTTTGTTTTGATTAAATTCTAAGAATTTTTAAATTTCATTTCTAATATCTTCAATAGCCTATTCATCATTCAATATGTTTTTCAGTTTCTATGAGTTTCTATATGCTATGTAATTGTTCCTGCTGCTGATACTAGCTTTATTTTACTGTTGTCAATGGACTACATAAAAAGGTATTTTAAATTTCTTATATTTTTTTTTCAGACTTGCTTCCTGCTCTATTCTATTGCCCTTTTTAAGAGAAAGTTCTATGGACTTCTGAAGAGAATTGATACTCTTTAGCATTTAAATAAAATGCTTTGTAGCTGTCTATTAGTTCCATTTGATCTATGGTGTTATTCAGTGCAGAAGTTTTTGTTTAGTTTTATTGGGATGCCTGTTTGTGAAAGTGGGGTAATGTGGCCACCCATTACCCTAAAATTGGGGTTCACATGTGCCTTTACATCCAGTAGTGTTTGCTTTATGAAGTTGGGTGCACCAATATTTGGTGCATATATTTTTCAGAACTATAATTTCCTCTTGATGAATTCTTCCCTGAATCATAATATGACCCTCTTTATCTCTTCTGATACTTTTGATTCAATGTAAATTTTTTGGATGTTAGTCACTACTTGCATACTTTTTAAAAGTCTCCCTACTTGTAATGCACTTTTTCATTCTTCTACAGTTGCCTTTTTTTATTGAGGGTAAAGTAAAAGTATACCTTATATTTAGTTCAGTCTACTAATCTGTGTCTTTTTAAAAGGGGATTTACTTGATAGTATTCAAAGTTATATTGTGGATTTTATAATATTTGTGTCTTCTTCCTCTTATTTAACTCTTTTTTAGTGTAGCTTATTTATGTATACTAATAGACTTGCTTGTCCTTATATTCAGACTGAAGGATTCTTTCAAGTATCATCTGTTAGTGTTGGCTTAGCGTTCATGAATACTTCAACTTCTTTTTATCATGGAAAGTTCTTTCTCTTTTGATTTTAAGAGACAATTTTGGAATATATAGTGATTTGAGTTGGTGATTATTGCCTTTCAGAGTTTGAAATACATCATCCTGTGCTCTGCTGGATTTGGGATTTTTCTGTTAAGTACCCCTACAGCAATTCAGATAATTTGCCTTTATGTATTATTTGCTGTGTTTTCTTTTGCTATGTTCAATATCTTTTCCTTGTTCTCCATGTCTAGGATATTAATTATGGTATTAGAGTTTCAGATATATATTCTAGGTCTAGGTAGCCATTTATTTCTCTATATTTTAAGGAATGTTCTATTGTAATATTAAATATATTGTTTATACAATTAGTATTATGTATTTCATCCCCATGATTTATAATGTTAGCCCTTTAATGATGTTCCTTATATCTCATACAATGGATTTATTATTTTATCTTTGTCAACAAATTAATTTCTGACTCATCTATTTTTTCTTTTATCTCTTATATTTTATTTTTTAACTTGAACTATTCTGTTAGTGAATATTTCTATTTATTTTTTCTTTGATCTGAGATCCTCATTTCTAAAATTTTTATTTGAATTTTTCAGCATTTCCATCTTTTATTGAATTTATATATCATATCCTGTATCCACTCTCTAATTTAGTCATTTAATTTTATTCTCTTTTAATTTAAGAATTTATTTATACCATTTTTGAGTTCATTAAATATTCTTATAATAATCCTTTTAAATTCCTTGTGTGGGATTCCATGTAATGCTTTCTGTTGAGATCCATTAGTATGGTGCTGTTTTCTTGAGGAGGGGTATTTGTGTTTCCTTGAGTTCCCATGTTTCTTTTATTACTACACTGAGCTTTCCACATATGGGTTATTTCATTATTTGAACATTTAAAATCAGGTGCATTCTTCCAGTTGAAATATTTGCGATATTTAATTTTGGATAGGTTGTAATAGGGTTGAGGTCATAGCCCCAAAGTTAAACCCTCAGTGTGAATTCAGAAAACCTGGCATAATTCCTATCTTATTTCCAGAGTAGATTATTAACTGCAGAAGCAGCCACAACTGTTTGACAGGCTGACTATAGCAATGTCATACTAGTAATTTCAAAATAGTCATCTCTTTAATTTCAATTTGTATTGGAAGAGCTACAAACAAAGATAATATGGTACATACTTGCACCTTTGTTACTAAGGGACAGTCGGGATTTAGTAGGCTGGGTAAGGATAGGGATTTGGCATTAGAAATTTTGAGAAAACAACTGATATAGAAAAAGTACTTAGAAGTGAAAAGTTGCCCAACTCCATTTCTTTGTGTCGTCTGTCAACCTACAGCAACACTTTTAAGAAGGACTTGCAGTGTCCACACAGGGCTGCAACTCAGGTAGCCAATTTTCACTATTGTTTCTGTCCTCCATTATGATCTCTCCAGACTTACTCTCAGTGTCATAGTCCTCCTCCCACCTTACCTACATCCTCTGAGGCCTCTACCTCTTAGTGTGGGCCCAGATGGGAGATGTCATTCTGTAAATATGTTTCTCTTATTGGTTAATGAATAAAGCACTGTTGGCCAATAGGAAAGCAAGATAGGCAGAACTAGGAGACAAGGAGGAGAGAAGAAATAGTAGGAAGGAGATCCAAGATGGAGGACTGGAGAGAGCAGAACGCCAGCCCCTCTTTCCGGTAAGATAAGACCACGTGGAAATACTTAAATCAACAGAAATGGGTTAATATTTAAGACAGAGATAGCCAATAAGAAACAAGTAACTGGCCAATAGAATTTTATCTAATACAGCCTCTCTGTGTGTTATTTGGGGCTGGCGTGGCGGTGGGTCCAGGCCGGCAGGGGAACAAACATACTCATAACAATTGGCCAACAGCTTTATCACTAATGGAGCCTCTGTGTGTTATTTCGGGGCTGATGAGGCTGTGGGACTAAGCTGGCAGAAAGTGCTCATAACAGGGCCCTGAAGCTCCTTGCTCTTTACCCTTTACCACCACCACCACCTTCAGCCTTTCCTCTTAGCCAGTCTCCACTTCTTTTTGACACTTTCCAAACCACAGAAGCACTCTCTACCAGGGGCCCCATATTCACCACACTTTCTGGAATTCAGAAAGGGCAACAGCAACCAAGGGAAAGAGCTCACACCTACCAAAGACAAATCTCAAACATCATAACTCCAGACAGATGCTTTGACCCCAGCAAAAAAGAAAAAAAAAGAAAAAGAGAAGGAAAGAAAGAAAAAGAAAAGAAACAGATAATAGGCCTCCTCACAAAGTCAGTAACCTTATTGTAGTAGGCCATGTGAAACACAATGTAGCTGAAGCCCGGACAAGGACTGACTTCAAAATAGAAATTATCACTATGTTCAAGGACTTTAAAGTCTGTGAAAAAACAAACAAATGACTGGAAACAATTCAAGATGCAAGAGTATGATTTAATAACGAAATGGAATCACTAGAGAAAACTCAAACTGAAATAAAACTGGAAATGAAAAATTTAGGCTGTCAATCATAACCTCAGAGGCAAGCCTCACCAATGAAATACAACACATAGGAAAAATCTCAGGTGTTGAATAAAAGGCAGAAGAAATGTTAAAGCTAACAAATAAATAAATAGATAAGTAAATAAATCAATAAAATTCCAGGCACAAAACATCCATGAAATGTGGAACATTATGAAAAGAAAAATTTATCAATAATAGAAACAGAAATAAAACCCACACCTCAATCTCAATGGAGATTCTGAAAGCCAGAAGGAACTGGATATGTGGTTTTCAAACTCTGAGAGGCCACAAATGCCAGCATATACTACTATATCCAATCTTTATGCCCCCCATAGAACTTTTCCTGAGCCTTAAAGGCAGGGATAGTTTGTTGTCTGTTTTTGGAACCCATTCTTCTAATAATATTGCCTCATCCAGCCTTAATAGGAAAGGAAGGATCTAGTCTCACTGAGACTTGAAACAACATGCCTGGCTGAGAAAAAACAGAGAAAGAAGAATGGATGGGTGTGGGGAGAGTTGGAAGATGGGAGGGAAACTTTGATTGGGATGTAAAAACAAAAATAAATAAAATGAAAACCCTTATATATTCTGAATCACTTTGGTATCTGTTGTAATGTTTCCGTGTTCATTTCTGATTCTTTTAGTTTGGGTACTTTCTTTTATTATTTTGGTTAGGCCAAGGCCTGCCTGTCAATTTTATTTATCTTCTCAACTGTAAGCTGTTTCTGTTTTCCCAGGAGTGATTTAAAAAAAAAAAAGATATTCTGGCTCTTACAACCTTTCTTTTTCCTTATTCTGTGATGTTCTCTGAGCCAGAGATGCAGGAGTTGTGATGTAGATGTATCTATTGTGTGGTGATTTAAAGGAGAATACCCCCGATTGGCTCATATATTTGCATGTTTGGTTTCTGGTTGGTAGAATTATTAGGAAAGTATTAAGGGGTCTGGCCTTGTTGGAGGAGATGTGTCACTGGGGACAGGATTTGAGGTTTCAAAAATCTATGTTATTCTCAGTTAGCTCTCTCTCTCTCTCTGCATGACTGTTGTCTCAAGATGTAAACTTTCAGCTACTGCTCTAGCATGCTCGCCTGTACGCTGCCATGCTCCCCACCATGATGTTTATGAACTCACACTCTGAAACAATAAGCCCAATACATTCTTTCTTCTATAAGGTACCTTGCTTATAGTATTTTAACACAGCAATAGAAAGTAACTACCTGAGCCTGGGCTCTGCCTATCCGTTGGTCCCGCATTGTATGCAGCTGTGGTTTTTCTGTGATGGTCTCCATTTGCTCTAAAGAGAGTCTTCTTTGATGAGGATTGGTAACAATTACCTGTGTATATAAGGGTAAAACTTAGAATGCAGTAAGGAATTGTTCTGGTCTATTAAAGTGGCAGTAGTTGAGTCTTTTCTATGACCCATGACTTCAATAACTCCAGGAAGCTGGCTAGGTTTCGAGTACCAGGCATGGTTTCCCACTGTTTGAATGAGCTTTAAGTCCAATTAGACAGGTGTTAGTTGCCACAGACACGTGAGGGCCACTTATCATACCTTTATGTATATCTTGATGGTGATTGTCGTGGTTCAGGGGGCTATTTAATTCCTTCCCTCTCTTGGTGCTTTACATAGTATTTTCTGAAACCATGGGAGCTAAACTGCAGTAAAGATGTTTTCAGGTCAGATTTATCCAAGTCCTATGTCCAAAGTGTGTAGTTTTTAGCAATAGGGACTCACACTCAACCACCGAGAGACAACCAAGGGCTGCACCTATAATCTATAATTTTTTAAGAGTCACTTAATATATCCTGACCGACCATACACAGAGAGATTTCTCATGCCTGGTACTAAGCTTTTTGCTAAGTTTATGGTTCTTGTGGGGAACACTGATAGCCCAAGTGGCTTAAGTTCCTTTAAGGTATATTTACATATATGTATAGTGCATACATCGTGTGTGTGTGTGTGTGTGTGTGTGTGTGTGTGTGTGTGTGTGTGTGTTCATCATGTATAGTGTATAGTTTTAGGTAAATATAATTCCTTAAGTCTTTATCAAGCAACCTTGGTATTATTTGTCTCTCATTGTCCCCTTTCCTTCTGTGTTGACCTCCCTCTCTTTTCCCCAGTTGGAGGACTCTCCCTGGTCTGTGTCGCCATTCACAGTCACCCGTTTTCTCCTATTCCCCTTCCACGATTCTCTTCTCACCTATGGTCTCTCTATAGTGTGCTGGTTTTTATGGTTACTCCATGTTGCATACGAACATCTGATGGTTTGGAGCTAGGAATTGCATATGTGAAAGAACATGTGGCATTTGTCTTTTTGGATCTGATTTACCTCACCCAGTATAATCTTTTCTAGGTACATCCATTTACCTGAAAATTTTGTGAGTTTAGCTATCTTTATGGTGGAATAACATTACATTATTTATATGTACATGTTCTCACTATTCATTCATCTGATGTAAGACATTTAAGTGGTTCCCATTTCCTGGCTGGAGCAGGATTTCAAGTTCTTCAGGCATATGCCAAGTAGTTGTAACTCATATAGTAGATTTGATTTTAGTTTCTTGAGGATTCTCTATACTTATTTACAGAGTAGTTACATAAATTTGTATTTCCACTGACAGGGAAAGAGTGTTCCTCTTTAGTCACAATCTCACCAGCCTTTGGAGTTAGTTGTTCTGTTAATTTAGCCATTCAGACTAGGCGAAGATGAAATCTCAAAGTTATTTCAAGTTACATTTGCCTAAATGGTAAATGAGGTAATTCTCAGCCATTTTTATTTCTTCTTTTGAGAACACTGCTCGTCGCTATATTCCCCCTCCCTTTCCTAAATTGAGTGTTTTCTTTTCTTGTCTCTGTTTTGTTTGAGCTCTTTGTATCGTCTGGATATTGATCCTCTGTCAGATATGCAGCTGGCAAGAGTCTTTCCAATTATATGGGGTTCATAAGCTGTACAGAAGCTTTTCATTTTATGAGGTCCCGGCTTTCAGTTCTTCGCCTCACTTCCTTGATTAATGGAATTTTGTTCAGAAAGTTCTGTCCTACACCTATATCTTATAGGGTAATGCCCATGTTTTCTTCTAGCAGTTTCAGTGTTGCAAGTTTCAAATGCAGGTTTTTATCCACTTAGATCTAATTTTTGTGGTGAGTGATGTGACTTTAATTTCGTTATTCTGCATGTAGACCTCCAGTTTTCCCAGTACAGTTTGTTAAATATGCTGTCCTTTCTTCAGTGTATGTGTGTGAATTGTATATTATAATATATATATGTATATATATAATTATATGTACACATATAGTATTATAGATAGATGATACATAGTGTGTTATGCCTTTTTATTATATTTATTTTTTTTCTTGTTTTAAATATCGATCCCAGTTCACTCTCTCCCCTTCCCTTCCTCTTTCCCTCCCTCCCATGTCCTCTGACCACCCTCCCATCCCATCCCTCCTCCCCACTCTACAGGGAGGGTGATGCCTTCCAGGAGGGATCAACAAAATCTGTCAACTCATTTGGAGTAGGGGCTAGGTTCTCCCTTCTGTCTCTATGTTAAAGGAGTATCCCTCCATGGGGAATGTACTCCCAAAGTCCTTTTGTGCACCAGGGATACATCCTGGTTCCACAGTCAGAGGTCCCTTAGACTGCCCAGGCCTTCTGAGACCCATGTCCAATGCTGGTTTCCCAGCTATCAGTCTGGGGGCCCATTAGCTCCTCCTTGTTTAGGTCAGCTGTGTCTGTGGGTTTCTGTATCCTGGTCTTCTCCTCCCTCTCTGCATCTGGATTCAAGTTCTGCCCAGTGTTTAGCTGTGGGTATCTGCTTTGGTTTCCATCAGCTACTAGATGAGGGCTCTATGATGGTGGATAAGTTAGTCATTGATCTCATTATCAGGGAAGGACATTTAAGTTAGCCTTTCCACTGTTGCTCAGATTGTTAGTTGGGGTCAGTCTTGTAGGTCTCTGGTCATTTATCTAGAGTCTCTTCAAATGTATAATGCTCCCTCTTTTATGGTCTCTCTCTGTGTCTCTGTGTCTCTGTGTCTGTGTCTGTCTCTGTCTCTGTCTCTCTCTGTTTCTCTCTCTCTCTCTCTCTCTCTCTCTCTCTCTCTCTCTCTCTCTCTCTCTCTCTCTCATCTATTCTTCCTCTGACTTAATCTTCCTAGTTCCACATGCTTTCCTCTCCTCTTCCTCTCTTTCTCCTAACTCCCTCTCCACTCACTGCCCCCCCCACTCCCAATATGTTCAGGAGATCTTGTTCCTTTTCCCTTTTGTGAAGCACCTTGTATGAATCTCTTAGAATCCTTCTTTTATCCTAGTTTCTCTGGCGGTGGGAATTATAGGCTGGTGATCCTTTGCTCTATGTCTAAAATCCATATATGAGTGAGTACATATCATGCTCCTCTTTTTGGGACTAGGTTACCTCATTCAGTATGGTTTCTTCAAGTTACATCTATTTGCCTGCAAATTTCAAGATTCCATTTTTTTTTCCTGCAGAGTAGTATTCCATTGTGTAGATGTGCCACATCTTCTTTATCCATTCCTTCATTGAAGAGCAGATAGGTTGCTTCCAGGTTCTTGCTATTTCAGATAATGCTGCTACAAATAGTTGAACAGATGTCTTTGGTGCATAGATGTGGATCATTTGGATATATGCCTAAGAGTAGGATTGCCAGGTCCTGTGGTAAACTGATTCCCATTTTCCTGAGGAACTGCCATAGGCTGTACAAGTTTGCACTCTCAACAGCAGTGAAGGAGTGTTCCCCTTTTTCCACATCCTCTCCAGCATAAGTTGTCGTTGGCATGTCTAATTTTAGTCATTCTGGCAGGAGTAAGATGGTATCTCAGAGTTGTTTTAATTTGCATTTTCCTGATAGCTAAAGATGTTGAACATTTTCTTCAGTGTCTTTCAGCCTCTTTGATTTCCTCTATTGAGAATTCTCTCTTTGGTTCTGTACCCCATTTTTTAATAGGGTTATTTGGTATTTTGGTGACTAGTTTCTTCAGTTCTATATTTTTTGGAGATCAGCCCTCTGTCAGATATAAGGTTGATGAAGATATTTTCCCAGTCTGTGGGCTGCCATTTGGTCTTGTCTACTGTGTCCTATGCCTTACAGAAGTTTCTCAGTTTGAGGAGGTCCCATTTATTAACTGTTGCTCTCATGTTTGAGACTTCTATTTTATTTCATTGGTCTACATGTCTGTTTTTGTTTCACTATCATATTGGTTTTATTGTTATAGTTCTATAATGTATTTTTAAAGTCTGAACTAGCAATAACTTTAGTATTCTTTCTGCTCAGAATTGCTTAGGCTGTCTGGGGTCTTTCCTGGTTCTGTAAGAATTTTAGAATATTGTTAGTTTGTATTTTTGTGAAGAATTTTGTGGTGTTTTGATTTTTATTGGGATTGCATTAAATATGGTGAATTGCTTTTTATAGGATGGGCATTTTTCACATATTAATTTTACCTAGGAATGAACAGTACCCATTTTTCTATTTTCTAGTGTTTTTAGAGATTTGAGCTTTTTATTAAGAAGTTTTCCCACACCTCTTTGATGAGTTTTTTCCAAGATATTGTGTTGTTTTGATGCTATTTTAAATGGAAATGTGTCCATGTTTTTTTTTTTTTTTAACAATGTATTTGTTGGTGGTATCAGTAACTTCTGTACACCAGCAACAAACACACTGAAAAAGAGATTATGGTGGGTGGAGTTTGTAAAGCAAATGAGATTATGATGGGTGGAGTTTTGTAAAGCAAATTCTATTCATTTCCCACTTGATTGCTGGCCCAGTGTCTATTAAACACTGGCCATCCAAGAGAGCTTTATTCTGTAGAAATATTATTTTGTGGATTCATTATCTTATACATGATGGGGGAAACCACAAAGACAGTTGACCAAAGCTAGTGGGAGCTCACAGGGAGCTGAGGAGCCTGCATGGGACTGAACTAAGTCCTCTGAATGTGGGCGACAGTTATGTGGATAGATTTTTGGGTGTGGAGGCTGACAGTGGGACCAGGATTTATCCCATGTGCACAAACTAGCTTTTTGGAGCTCATTCCCTATGGTGGGATAACTTTCACAGCCTTCATACAGAGGGGAGGGCCTTGGTCCTGCCTCAACTTGGTATGCCATTTTGTTGACTCCCCAAGGGAGGCCTTATCTCCTCTAAGGAGTGGATGGGAGTATGGGAATGAATGGGTTTGTGGGGTACATTGGGAAGGAGGGGAAAATATCTAAGGAGGGGAAAATATCATGTATCTAAGATGAAAAAAAATTAAATAAAAAATAGAAAAGAAATGTAGCTACAAAAATAGATTAAAAATTCTGTAAATATGTCTATTGAAATAAGGAATGCAGTGAGAAATAGATTCAACACTAATTCTTTAAAAATTATGAAGTCACTCAGAATCTTCCAGAAGCACAAGGAGATTCTCTTTGTTTTCATTTTTAAAGATAAACAGCTAACACTGAGTAAGTACATAGGGCAGAATGACACTGTAACATAATCTAATACCATCCCCTTCTGCCTAATGGTACAGTAGATTTGAAAACACTCGTGTGAGAATAAACATTTTAAATTAAAAAAGCCTACAGTTCATCTTGACCAGAGCATCAGAAATAGGTCAAAGGAAAGACTTGGATTCACTGTTGGATTTCTGAAAGGTGGAATCGTTAAGAAAAAAAAGCAAGTGGTATGAACTTAGGATAAAACTAAGAAAAGGTAACAGGCTGAACACTGGGGTACTTAGGGACATCCGTTGATGCATGTTTGCTCTACGAGCTGAACTGGCCAGATATCCTTGTGGTTCTGTGGTTCAGAAGTACATGAGCCATTCTCATTTAATTTTAAAGTGATTTCATTTTCACCAATCCAATATTGTTTTTTTAAAAATTCAGATCCATCAGGTTCTCCTTCCCCTTCTCCCCCTCTCCCCTCCTTTTTCTCCTCCCTCTCTTCCTTTTCTCCCTTCCTCCCCCCATGATCCTGATTTACTCAGGAGATCTTATTCCTTTCTCCTTCTTGGAGGACCATCTCTTAGGGTCCTCCTTGTTTCTTAGCTTCTGTGGAGCTGTGGATTGTAGGCTGATGATCCTTCGTTCTATGTCTAACATCTACTTATGAATGAGTACATATCATGTTTGTCTTTCTCTGTCTGGGTTGCTTTACTCAAGATGGTTTCTTCTAGTTCCATCCATTTGCCTAAGAATATCAAGATTCAATTGTTGTTTTTGTTTTGTTTGTTTGTTTTGTTTCCACTGAGTAGTACTCCACTGTGTAAATGTACCAAATGTCCACTATCCATTCTTCAGTTGAGGGGTATCTAGGTTGCTTCCAGGTTCTGGCTATTTAAATAATACTGCTATGAACATAGATGAACAGATGTCATTGTGGTAAGTAAGAATGTGCATCCTTTGAGTATATGCCTAACAGTAGAATTGCTGGTTCTTGAAGTAGACTGATTCCCATTTTCCTGAGAAATCCCCATACCAATTTCCAAAGTGGCTGTACAAGTTTACATTCCCACTAGCAGTGGAGCAGTGTTCCCCTTTTTCCACATCCTCTCCAGCATAAACTGTCATCATTGTTTTTATTTTAGCCATTCTGGCATGAGTAAGATGGTATATCAGAGTTGTTTTTGTTTGCATTTTCCTGTTGACTAAGGATGTTGAGAAATTCCTTAAGTGCCTTTCAGCTATTTGAGATTCCTTTGTTGAGAATTCTCTATGTACATCTGTACTCCATTTTTTAATTAGATTATTTGGAAACAAGGAATACCCTAAGAGAGATACACAGGTGTAGAGAGCTGCAAAGTGCCACGCCTTAAAGATGGCGCTGGCTTCCGCCTTCCACCTCCCCAAGGGTGAGAGCTCTCTGGCATAAACAAGCCCTTATTTGGTTAAGTCTATTCAGCCTGTCTGCTTCTGCATTAGAGTAGCCTATCAGCAGGGTCCACATAGCTCACTGGGGTTGGTTAGGGCAAGGGTATTTAAGCCTGTGCAGGGGTCCCCCAGCTCTCTCGCGGGTCAGAAGAACATGTTTCAAGGATCCTGATTAAAACTACATGAAGAAGATCTTCCCCGAGTTGCCTTGTCCTTGCTGGCAAGGGTCAGGCGCGGTACACACAGGGACTTCCCAGAGAAGGGGAAAGGTGCAAGATCTACTGAGTAAATTGTGAGCATGGGGGTCAGGGGAGGAAGGTAGGAGAAAGAGGAGGGAAGAAGATGGGGAGAAGAACATGAGATCAGGAAAGTAAAAGTCTAGTTGGGGAAGACAGAGAAGGAGAGCAAGGACAGATATATCTTTATAGAGGGAGCCTTTATGGGCTTAATGAGAAATCTGACACTAGGGAGATCCCCAGAAATCAGTAAGGATGACCCCAACTAAGAATCTAAGCAAGGGTGGAGAGGCACCTTAAATGCCCTTCTCCAAATAATGAGATTGATGGCTACCTTAAATGCCATCTTACAGCCTCCAGTAGCTGATGGAAGCAGAAACAGATATTCACAGCTAAGCAGAAAACCAAACTCCTGGAATCCAGTTGTAGAGAGGGAGGGGTGGTGGGCAAAGGGTCAAGACCATGCTGGGGAAACCCACAGAAACAGCTGACCTGAACAAGGGGGAGGTCAATGGACCCCAGACTACACAGCTGGGGAACCATAAGACCCAACCAGACCCCCTGAATGTGGGTGTCAGTTGGGGGGGGGCCTTGGGCAGTCTATGGGGCCTTTGATAGTAGAACAAAAGGGGTCAAATAGATAGTATTTACCCCTACTACATGAATGGGCTTTGGAAGCCCATTCCTTATGGAGGGATACTCTTTCAGCCTAGACATAGCAGGGAGGGCCTAGGTCTTATCTCAAATGATGATCCCCCCTGAGCAGTGGATAGGAGGTAGGATGGGGGAATGGTGGGGGAAATGAGAGGATGGGAGAGAGAGGGGACTGGGATTGGCATGTAAACTAAGATTTTTAAATTTAAATACAAATTAATTAAAAATAAAATTAAAAATTCACTCATATATGGATTTTAAACATAGAGCAAATGATCTCCAGCTTATAATTCACACAACCAGAGAAACTAGAATACAAGAATGAACCTAAGAGAGTCATACAAGGTCCCTCACAGAAGGGGAAAGGAACAAGATCTCCTAAGCATATTGAGGGGGTGGAGCAGTGAGTGGAGAGGGAGTTAGGAGAAAGAGAAGAGGAGGAGAGGAGAACATGTGGAACCAGGAAGATTGAGTCAGGGGATGAATAGATAAGGAGGGAGAGAGAGAGAGAGAGAGAGAGAGAGAGAGAGAGAGAGAGAGAGAGAGAGAGAGAGAGAGAGATGCCATAATAAAGGGAGCCATTATAGGTTTGAAGAGAAAACTGACTCGAGAAATGTTCAGAGACCTACAAGATTGACCCCACCCCAACTAACAATCTGAGCAACAGTGGAGAGGCTACCTTAAATGCCCTTCTCTGATAATCAGATTGATAACTAACTTATATGTCATCATAGAGCCCTCATCCAGTACCCGATAGAGGAGAAACAGACACCCACAGCTAAACACCGAGCCGAACTCCTGGAATCCAGTTGCAGAGAGGAAGGAGTGATAACAAAAGGGGTCAAGACCAGGCTACAAAAACAGACAGAGACAGCTGACTTGAACAAGGGGGAGCTCATTGACCCCCAGATTGATATCTGGGAAACCAGAATTGTACTGACTCAGATCCCTGAACATGGGTCTCAGCTAGAAGGCCTGGGCAGTCTAAGGGACCTCTGACAGTGGAACCAGGATGTATCCCTGGTGCACGAAAGGACTTTGGGAGCACATTCCCCATGGAGGGATACTCCCTTAGCCTAGAGGCAGGAGTGAGGGCCTAGACTCTACTCCAAATAACTTGACAGACTTTGATTATCCCTCCTGGAAGGCATCACCCTCCCTGTGGAGTGTGTGTGTGTGTGGGGGGGGGGTGAGATGGGACTGGAGGGAGGGTCGGGGAGCATGGGAGGTGGGCAGAGGGAACTGGGATCGATATGTAAAATATTCAGATTTTCCTCTCACAATGTGGCAGAAAATACTTCTGTGCCCTTATTAAATGAGCAGGTGTCTGTCTCTGGGGTTTTATTATTCTTGCTACACAGGTGACCTTTTCTTTGACAGGAAATTATATTAAGAACATCTAAGAAAGTGTCAAGGCCAGATTAACTTGAGAAACATCATCTGGAAGTGGTATATTACTGCAGGTTCACCAAGGGCCCTCAGAGAAAGATTGGTTTCCTTTTCTTTATATGGTTCCCTGATGTGGTTGTGCTCGCATAGTGACAAACTGTGCTTGTGATTTGGTATAAAATAAGCAGATACCACTACTGGCCTGTAAAGATCCTAATGCAAGGTTGTCAGTTAAAGGCATGCAAATTCTGTGAATAGCAACATGTTGAAGATAAGCACAAAGTCACCAAGTTAATTATTAGTTCTAGAGTCCATCTGAGAATGGGGGCTAAATGGAACTTTTCCTCTGTAAGTGAAAAAACATCCACAGCCCCATAAAATTCTGATAAAACACAGCATTTGTTTATGTCATATGTATTTGTAAGTGACTCAGGCACTCTAACATAGATGGATGCTGACAGCCAAGTGTGTAGCTTCTTATTTATATTCAGTAAAATTGCAATTATTATACTTAACCAGAGGGTACAGGAAAATTAATAAAATGCATAAATAGATGTAATTTTGTTTTTATTTCTTTGTTGTGCTGTAGACTACACTCAGGACTTTGCATTCTGCTATTGATAAAAATCCCCACCCTTTAATAAATGTTATTTTTAATGTTCATGGTTTTTTGTGCATTCCTAATAATACCCTCCCATGACAGAATTTGTCTCTGCACTGGATTCTTTAATTAAAAAAAAAAATCTCACTGCAAGATAGATATAGCTGAGTGAGGTTGTGATGACAAGCCACCACAGTTCACAGACAGATGTGCTCCTTCTTAGTCACACTGAGTGCCCTCGGAGACCTGCAGAGGCTGTGTGTGCTCGGAGCTGTCGTCATTCTCATTCTGGGACGTGGGCTGATTGAGCTGGTGCTGACTAAAGTACCGTTCGTAGTCATGATGGAAAGGAACAAAGCAAATGTCCTCTGGGCTCTCAGAGCCGCCGCCTGTAAGTGATACTCATCATTTCTGCCTGCATTTCATTTAGCCAGATGACTCACACAGATAAACCACATCTCAAAGGGCCCTGGGTATTGGGTAAAAATAACACAGCTAGCTTAGCTTGCCTCACAGACTCCATTACGAGTTTGACGCCATGCACTGGATCATCGCCCTACAGAAGATTTGGTTTTGCTTCCATAGAATTGATTTTACTATAGTTTGGATCCGGAATGTTCCCCTCACAAAGACCCATGTGCTAAAGGGCCAGTCACCAGCATGAGGAGGGGCTGAGAGGTAGACAGGTGGTGGGAATTTACGAGTGTGACACGGGAGACGTAACTCGGGTCTTTGTATATTCCAGGTAATGCCCTGCCACAAGCTACATTCCCCATCCCTGTTTTAAATGTCCCAGTTTTGAGACATGGTCTCACTAAGTTGCTGATTCTGCTCTAAAACTTCCTCTTAAATCCTCCTGCCTCAGTCTCCACAGTCGTTAGGAACCCATGTCTGGATCAGAGGTTATGGAACCTTTAGTAACGGAGAGAGCGAAGCCGAAGGAATATTTAAAGATAAAAATACACTATCACCAAATTTGGTAACACAGAGAAATATAGATTAATTCAGGATTAAATCAAAGAGAAATTCATGTCAAAGATGAAAAAAGTAATCTTCAAAGAAACTAGAGATAAGTGACACATTACCTGTGGGAGGAAAGTGATTCAAGTGACAGTAGATTTCTCATCTGAGACAACAGAAAATAGAGGAAATAGCACAGTGTTGTTTCAAGTACTTGAAAGGAAAAAAAAAATCAGCTATAAATTTTGTGTCTGGGAACATTATGCTTCAGGAATGAAAGAAAATAAAGGCATTCTCACACGAGAAGAATGCATTCCTGTCAGACATACTCTTCAAGATTGGCTAAAATAGGGCTGTTTGAGATAGATGGCTCAGTGGTTAAGAGCACTGGATGCTCTCCCAGAGGACCCGGGTTTATTTCTTAGCACCCACATGGCAGCCCACAACTGTCTGTGACTCCAGTTCCAGGGGAAATGACACCATTACCCCAATGTGCATAAAATAAAGTTATATAAAATTTTAAAACAGAGATTGGCTAAAATAATTTAACAGATAGTAGTTAGCTAATAACAAAATGAATCTTGAAATAAAGACATAATAAAGAGGACCAGGATGGTAGATTGTACTCCTATAATCACAGCACTTGGGATGTGGTTCAAGGTAAAATATAGCTCTCACCTAAATGAAGTAAGAAATAGTTCATTCTTGAGAAGAATATGAGCGAGTACAGTCTGGCAGTATGGATTCAGACTGCATTGGGTTCTGTTACCTTTAACTAGAAATATTTGAACAAACATCTGTTCAGCCCAGATAGGGCACTAATAAGAGATCAAAGAAACAATTCCACCCAAGTCCAGCTTACTTACTTACTGTGAGTTTATTGAAGTTACACACAGTTATATGGATGAGGGATGGGTTACTTACAGGAGCATAGATGACTCAAAGCAGCCACATCCCCCAAACCCCACCACCCCTTCACAAGTGATGCCTCATAGCAACCTGAATCCCTGAAGCTCCTTGCATGATTTACAGGACTCTTGACTTGTTAGAGAGTCTCTTCTCCATAGCAGTTATCACTGCTACATAACCTTGAGGGGAGCCTTCTGGATTTTGTTAGGACCTGAGTTGTTTATTTTCGGGCCATGTAAGTTTTGTTTACTTTCTGAGTTTGCATTTGCGACACAGTATCTTTAAAAAACAGTTCCACTGTGGAAGTGGTTATATGAGATATTATTTGTTATGACAAAAAAGTCACAGTCACAAGATCTACCAAAACTATTGATGGGGACTAAGAGTAGGTGCACTACAGATAAGCAAAGACAGTTTTGTTTGCCATCTGGTCACAGTGAAAACTGGCCATCTGCTAATAATAAATGGCTGTTACAAGGATGTTAGATCAGACATGGGGTAGGAGGCAAGGAATGGCAAAAGGATTGTAGTAGCTAGGGTTATCTAAAGAAACAGAATTGATATAATCACACGCATACCACATACATGTGGGCGTGTACAATACAATAGGATTTATTAGATTGTCTTACAGGATGAGGTCCAGGTACTGCAACAAAGGCTGTCTCACACTCGAGAGGTTGAAAATGGGGTAGCTGCTCAGTTCACAAGGCTAGATGTCTCAGGAGTCTAAAGCTGACATTGAAAGCCTGGGAGATTCCTGTCCTAATATCTGAGAATGAATATAGCAGCGATAGGATAGATGAACTTGCCCAAGAGTATCTGAAAGCAAGCAAAAGTAAAGCTTTCTTGTTCCACATCCTTTTATTTGAGCTGCCGTTGGAAGCCGTCAACCAGATTTAGGGTAGTCTCCCTGCTTTAAACTATCTGATAAAGAAATCTATCACAAGAGTGTGTAGCAGTTTCCATGTTAGTCTATTCCAGATCCAATCAAGATGACAGACAAGATTTGCTACCACAAAGCCATTTACCTTAAATGTGAATAAAAGTAAGACAAGGGCAGTTTGGCTCTGGTCTTTAATACTTAACTGATCTAAAAGCATAAAATTCAGCCATTCCACCTAGCTGGAACTCAGGATCCTTAATATGTCAGTACCCCAAGGTGGGATGGGGGGGGCAGAAGTTAAACAGAAGCTTAGGAGAAGCAAATAGAAACACAAAGTATTTAAAAGGTACATGAGTACCAAAATATAAAAATATGTTTATAAGTCAGGAATTGGCAGAGTGGATACAAATAACTTCTTTGGATGCTATCGAGAAAAATGTAACTTCTATAAAAATAGAGGTAAGTTGAAAAGATGAATTATTAATCATTCTGAGTCAGTCCTGCTGTACTAGCCAGGGTTTCTTTAGAGAAGCAGAACTTATAGAATTAATCTTCCTACACATATGGAAAAGGGATTTATTGGAAGATTGTGGGCTATGATCCAGCTAATCCAACATGGTTGCCTATAGACAGAAGGTCCAGGAATAAAGTAATTGTTCAGTCCACGAGGCTTGCCCAGTAGCTAAATTTTGCCACAAAGAAAGCAAACTTCATATGGAGGTTCTCCAATGTCCGTTGTCTTCTCTGAAGTAGATTGGCGATGCCAGGAGCAGATGTGTGTCATAGTCATGAAAAGCCTTACATTATTAAAACAGTTTAATACCATATTATTCAGACCTTTGAAATGTTTGCAGACCATCTCTCTAAAACATATCTCTGCTTGACCCTGAGAACCTAGCTAACATGACTATAAGTTTGCTATAGATGACTTACCTATATTTCTTTAATATTCAAAATAACTTTCAAAGATTAAAACTTTAAATAAACTTTTAAAATGAGCTGTATAGGTACTATACCTTAAACAAGAGTACCAACACACACACACACACACACACAAATAACCTTAAATTTATATCAATGTACAAAAATCCATACCAGTGCAAAATATTTAAGACTAGTAGTTGTGTTCTTAGTTTAAAGGTAGTTTCAGGCTGGGTAGTGGTGGCACATGCCTTTAATCCTAGCATTTGGGAGGCAGAGGCAGGCATGTGGTGATATATCATTTACGATGTATTGAAGCTTTCTTGAGTATTCAGAAAGCAAAACTAGCCACAAGCCATAGATTCAGGCAGTGATGACACATGCCTTCCTTTCTAGGACTCAAGAGACAAGCACATGGATTTCTGGTAGTTCAAGGCAACACTGAACTACATGGAACTGATCTAGCTCTAAAGAGAAACAGTTCAGACAAAGGTGATATCAGCACTTGGGATCAGGTGCCTTTAATCCCAGGATTTGGGAGGTATAAAAAGAAAAGGCAGCAGTCTGGGATTGCAGTCTGAGGTTTGGTGGAGAGATTGATTCTCCAACCACACTCAGGACAACACAGCCCTTTCAGCCTGAGGTAAAGGTAAGAGCTGGTAGCCAGATGCTTTGCTTTTCTGATCTTCAGCTTGAAGCTTGAAGCCCAATATCTGTTACTGGGTTTTTATTTTTTGTGTTTCACAGGTGAGTCACTGTGAGTTCAAGGCCAGTCTGATCTGTAGAGAGAGTTCCAGAGCAGGCTCCAAAAGCTACATAGAGAATCCCTGTCTCAAAAAACCAAAATAAAAGTAGCTTTAATAATATATCCTTTTATTCTATCATTTCCATAACCCCCTTTTCTTTTCAGCATGAGATCCCTGCATCTAATATTCTTCATTCAGCATTTTTCCTGACCATTACCAATAATAATGTGTAACCAAATCCCCTAAAGATGACAAATATCCATAGCCCACTATTAGGACAGATTGGGTCCTTTCCATTGCCTGTTGCATGGATCTTTCCACTTGACTTGAGCAAAAGTTGCTCAAGTTCCGTCATGCCAGAATCTGTCTGCAGCAGATTGCTCAAGGGCATCCACATTCGAAAAATTTAAAATGAAGAGTGCATGATTTAATGCATCATGTGGAGACTAGGGGCACAACTCCCCTCTCCTAATTTTTAGAAGTTTCATTTTCAAGGAGCTATGGGCACACTCTGGAATTTCTTGCCCTTGAGGATTATAAGGAACGCCTGTTTTGTGATCAATTTCCATCGCGTACAAAATTGCTGAAATGCTTTACTGGTATACCCAGGTCAATTGTCTGTTTTTATAATTCTTGGAACTCTCATGTAAGCAAAACATATTAAACAGTGACTTATGCTTGGTGGCTTCTCCTATTTGTGCAGTGGCCATTAAGAAGCCTGAATACATATCAATTGCCACATGTACATATTTTAATCTGCCAAATTCTGCAATATGAGTAACATCCATTTGCCATAAATGATTAGGAACTAGGCCTCGAGGATTTATTCCAACATTAGTTACAGGTAAATATTGTGGGCACACATCACACTGTTTGACAATATGACGAGCAGTCTCTCTCGTTAAGCCAAACTGCTTTCTTAGACTTTTATGATTTTAATGATGAAACTGTGTGACTGCTGAGCTAGTTCTACCTGAGATAAAGTGACCATTTTTGCTAATCTATCTGCTGACTTGTTCCCTTCAGCCAGTGGGCTGGAAAAGTTTGAATAAACTCTTATATGACCCACAAAACACAGTGTCTTTCTTTGATAATGGAACTCTGAATTTGCTCAAACAGTATTCTAGCCTGATCATTACTAGTTCCAATACATGGAACTGTCTCTATCACTTGAAGAGCTTTAAAAACATAATGACTATCAGTATACACATTAAATGAATCACTCACTAGAAGCTGAAAAATTATTGCAATAGCTGGTAACTCAACTATCTGAGTTGAAGCTGGATTTGTCTGTATTACATATTCTTTGCCAGCAATAACATAAGCTGCTCTTCTATTGGAAACCATCAGTAAAAACCAACATAACATTTTTTTTACAGGATTTCTCCTTACAATTTTAGGTAATAGAAAAGGATGCATTAGCACAAATTGCAACAGACTATGAGCTGGAAACCAATTATCAATTTTTTCAAAAAACTGAGCAAAAGCAATAGCCCATGAATCACTGTTTTGAAACAACCAAACAACTTGCTGTTTGGTATAGGGAACATGTACTATGCTTGGTTCCCTGCCAAAATATCTCCTAGACTCCATACGACATTTATGAACCATACAAGCTACTGCTTCAAAACAAGGATTTAACACTTTGGCTGGGGAAACAGGTAAGTTCAACCATAAAAATGGTACCCCTTGCCTTAAGACAGAAGTTAGACTATGCTGTGTCGGAAGCACATAAGCCTCCCATGGTTTTGAATAGTCAATATAGCTTATCTTCTGATGCTGGATGGCATTCTCCAATTGTAGGAGAACTTGTCTACCATCTTTATTTAGGTGATTTGGGATCACTCTCTCCTTTCAGAATATCACCTAATGGTTTCAGATCACCAGTAAATGCTTTTAAAAAAGGATGTAACCATTGGATATTTCCCAGTAACTCCTGAAAATCATTCAACAACCGCAAGCTTTGGCTTGTTTTTAAGTAGCTCTTATAACTTAAATTACCCCCTTTTTATCAATTTATTTTCTGTCTTGTGGCTCTATTGCCTCATCTCCACAGTGCCCACCTTGCTTCTCTGGGTCTCCTGGTGCCTCCTTTTTCTTCTCCCAACATACTTTGTGCCTTAAAATCCTGTCTAGCTATTGGCCATTTGGCTGTTATTAAACCAATCAGAGCAACACATCTTCACACTATTTAAAAAGATCATTTCACCAGCATGTAAATGGAATCTATGAGAATGATAGTGAGAGGCCTGAATCCCAGCCTGGAAGCAGTATCAGAGGAAGGCTGGAGCTCCAGGTCTGGAGAAGCATCAAGGGAGCCATGAATCTCAGAACAAGAAGCAGTGTCAGAGAGAGGTCTCAGCCTCCTGGGAGCAGCATTGGAGGAGGACCATTCACCAAAAGCCCTGCTCTACTTGTACCTGAAGGAGTGGTCAAGGGAGCCACAGCCCCCAACTATACCAACTGGAGAAAGGGAGACCTCTGAAACACAAGCTCCACCTATACTGATTAGAGGAAGAAATGCATAGACAACAAGGTAAGAACACACTCAACAATATAAAGGCAATAAGGCACCACTAGAAAATAGTGGTGCTACAACAGCAAGACCCGAACATTCCAACACAGATGAAGTAGGAGAATTAGAATAAATGGAACATCATTAACACTACATTCTGCAAGGTTGAATTTATGAAATAGGTTTGTAAGAACAAACTCTTAGATATGAAGAACAGTAGTTACTAGGTGCTGCAGTGCTAATAGAGAATAGAGTGGAAATGGTGGATGTGGTTTTCAGTGGGGAAGAGAGGATTCTAGTGATGATGAAGCCTTTGGTATTTTCACTGTATTGGTGGAAACCCAACTCTGTGTATGTGATAAGAGTGCAGACAGCACATCCTGTGATGTATCTCAGCCTGGTGAGTTTTTCTACCTTATCTGAGAGCCTTATCCATGTTGATTCCAACCGCTACACTCAGGCCAAGACTTACAACTGGTGTGCCAAACCAGATCTCATTGTCTGCTTGACCTTAACCTGCTTCTCATCATCCAACCTTTAGGCCCAGCTAAGCTGGAAATTATTGTGCTTTGGCCCCACCTAGTGAATCTGTCCACCAGACCCTAACCAGCCTGCACCATCTGCATGCCCCAAACTACCTAGGTTCCACAACCATAGTCCACATGGTAAGCCTTGACTGTGTCTTGACCAATATTCAGGTTTAGGGTGGATTTTATATTGTGCATGCCAAAGCAACCTACTGTGCCCATATCAGTCATACAACTAAGAAAAGAATTCTATATCTCCAAGACTCATCACAAAAACACAAATAATATGAAAGGTCAAGAAAGTATGTCCCTATTCCCAAAGCCAACCATTCCATAGAAAAGTTCTACAATGAAAATTACCCAGAAGAACCCCAGAGCACAGAACTTAAAAGTTATAAATCATATAACTTCATCCAATAGTTCAAGGAGTTTAAGGAAGACAAAAAAGAAAGAAAGAAAAGAAAAAAAAGAAAGAAAATTAAAGTTAAATAGAATAAATGCCTGAATAGTGAATAGTGTGCAAGAAAGCTCAACGAAATGGCATAGAAGATACAGGATTTGAAAATTCAATCCACTAAAGAGATAGAAATATTGAAGAGAACGCCAACTAAAATGAATATGGGATTGCAAAACTTAATAATACAATAAGAAAACTTTAGGACAAACCTTACAAGTAAATTGGATCAAACACAAGAAAGGATATCAGGTCTTGAAAATTAAGTAGAGGAATTAGATTACACAAACAAAGAATATGAATATTTTTAAACACAGGAAAGGCACACACAAAAACTGGAAGACTATGAAAGGACCATGTCTTCAAATTATAGACATCAATGAAAAAGAAAAATCTTAGGTCAATAGTGCACATCACGTTTTTAACAAAATCATAGGAAAAAATCCTTAAACTAAAGAAAGGCATACCATACAAATAAGAGGCATACAGAACACCAAATAGAAAAGACCAAAAAGGAAATGGCCACAATATACCATAGTTAATACACTAAATATACAGAAAAGAGAAAGAGTATTGAAAGCCGCAGCAGAAAAAATACAAGTCATATATAAAGGAAACTGCATTAAAATAATAGTTAATTTCTCAGGGTAAACTTGGAAAGCCAGAAGAGCCTGGAGCAATCCATATAGAATCCAATCCAGACGACTGAATCCAGACTTAATTGTCTTCCATTGCTGAAGCAGAAAGAAAAAATCCCCACGATACTACCAGGCTAAAAAGAATTCACTTCCACAAAATCAGTCAGTCCTACAGGGAATCTGAAAGCAATGATTTGAAATGTAAGAATAGTCAAAATACTATAGCAAGAAAACAAATGAAGCTACAATTACTGAAACACAATGTCTGACTAGGAATGCACACAAGAAAAACTATGGTGATAGTCAAAACACATTTTATTACTAATTTAAAATATTGATGCCTTCAACTCTACAATCAAACCACACTTGGTAGCTGAACAGATAAAGATACAAAATCCATTTTTCTATTATGTGCAAGAAAAATATTTTAGCCTTAAAGATAGGCACCACTTTAAAGTAAAAATATGGAAAAAAATATTATAAGCAAATGAGACCAGGAAGCAATCAGAAAATGTTATCCTAACATCTGAGAAAATAGACTTAAAACTAAAATGGAATCCAAAGAGATAAAGAAGGATAGTTTAATCTAATCAATAGAAACAAAAATAAGTAAGAGCACATTACTATACTATACATAAAAGAGCCAACCTCTGGTGCACCCAGTCTTATAAAAAGCATAATATTAGACTTATATCATAGATTAACATAAACTCAGATACTGGATAATTTCAGTGCCCCTATTTCTCCAATAGTAAGGTCAGCTAGACATGAAAAAATAAATATAATAATTAAATGACAACATACATC
The DNA here is from genome assembly GCA_030556225.1 of Cricetiscus sungorus. Classification (NCBI taxonomy): domain Eukaryota; kingdom Metazoa; phylum Chordata; class Mammalia; order Rodentia; family Cricetidae; genus Cricetiscus; species Cricetiscus sungorus. The sequence continues at coordinate 11,221,661 of JANBXA010000732.1, forward strand.
AATTGGACCAAACAGATGTCTACAGAATATTCCACCAGACATGAAAGAATATACATTCTCCTCAGAAGCCCACAGAAAGTTCTGTAAAATATACCATATTTTTTAGGATACAAAACAAATATTAACAAATTCAGGAAAATTAAAATAACTGCATCTATAATATCTCACCATAAAATAATACATCTTAAAATGAACAGAAAAAATTTCTAGTAAGTACACAAACTTACAGAGATTAGCAACTCATTACAGAATCATGGATGTGTCAAAGAAACAAATAATTCCTGAAACTAAATTAAAAATCAAAGCTCAACCAATACCTCTAGATACATTAAAAGCAGCCCTGTGAGGAAAACTTATTTGAGTACCTAAGTTTAAAAGTTAGAAAGAGACAAGTAAAGCAACTCAGGAATTTTTGATAAACAAGAACAAACCAAGCTGAAGTCCGACAGCCAGCAGGAAATAATAAAATCACAGGAGATATTAGTGAAATAGAAACAATGAAAACAATACAAAGAATCAGTGAATCCCAGAGCTGGTTCTTTAAGAGGATAAACAAGATCAGCCATTGGCCCAACCAAGCAAATAGAAAAAAAATAGAGAGAAAAACCCATATTATCCAGTTGAGAAATGAATAGGCAAACGTTATAACAAGCATTAAACAAATTCAAAATGTTCTAAGGGAATACCTTAAAGACATTTACTTCCTTAAGTTGGAAACATTTTAATAAATGGATAAATTCCTACCTTAACCTAAGTCACGAAGTTAAACCAACTTAGACGGACCCATAACAAACAACGAGATCAAAAAGGTAATGAAAAGCTTTTCAACCAAAAAAATCCCAGGTCCGAAAATATTCACAGGAGAATCCTACCAGATTTTCAAAGACAAGAACAGCAAAAGCAGCAGCAGCAATAAAAACCAACCAACCAACCAATCAAACAAACCCAAAGCTAAAACCAACAACTATAATCCTTACTTCTCTCATTAGTTATTAAAAATACAACCAGAAGGAGTGCTTCCAAATACCTTGAATGTATAACCCTAAAACCAAACCAAGTAAAGACATGACAACAACAAAAACCACAGGTTAATATCCCCAATTAACGAAGATACGAAAGTGCTCAATAAAATCCTTGCAAACTGAATATGAACATATTCTAGAGATGTAGAGATGGGCTAGCATATGTAAGTCAACATATGTAAGCTCACATGTAAATAGGCTTAAGGATAAATATCACAAGAGCATCTCAATAAATATAGCAAAAAAAAATCTTTGAAAAATTTCAAAATGCCTTCATTACAAAAGTCCTAGAGAGAGTAAGAGAAAACACACTTCAGTATAATAAAGGCTCCCTGTTGATGAACACGTCATGAAATCTGTACATAAGAATTGGAGATTTCAGTCTAGATATGAGCCAGAACCTGTCCAATGAGTTCTAATGTCCATAGCTCTGGAGGATGATATGCAAAGTGCCAAGGGAGGAAAACAATCAGGCTGTGATGCCTAGAATTACATGAGTGTCACACATATTTTTCTTGTAACTAACAGTCTAATTGGACTTAAGAGCTATTTAACAGAAAGGAAGTCATGCTTGGTACTGTAAACTCAGCCAAGTATCATGACTAGTGTGGTTATGAATAGTAGAGAAAGACCTGCTGTAGCCACTTACCTGAACTGGTATAATTCCTAAGTGCTTTCTAAACACTTATCCTTACGCATACAGATACGTGTATATCCCACTCTTCATCAAAGATTCTTTTTGCAGTAGACCAAGACTATTAAAGAAAGCCACAACGGGTCACAATTTGTAGAACTTATTATGGGATTCCCAAACCTCACTGACATATCTACAAAACAATTCCTACACCTAAGGCTCAGGGAAGATTGCAGACAAGGAGGCAGAAAGATTGTATAAGCCAGAGAATCAAGAAGTCTGCTGTAAGATTGTATTTTCTAGATATTATGGGGGAGCTGCACCCATGAAGCCTCAACTATATGGCTGCCTAAATAAGACCTTAACAATGACAACCAATTGACACACCATCATGTATGTGAGAAATATTACAAGGCTCCTCCAATAAAGAACTACAAGCACTTATTCACTGGTGTGTGTGTGTGTGTGTGTGTGTGTGCGCGCGCGTGTGTGAGAGAGAGAGAGAGAGACAGAGAGAGAGAGACAGAGAGACAGAGAGACAGAGAGAGACAGACAGACCGAAACAGAGACAGAGAGACAGAGAGAGAGAGAGAGAGAGAGAGAGAGAGAAATATCTGTGTTCCCAGTGATGAAGCACCTAACTCGTTATCAGTACCAAGTGGTCAGCCCTGAAAATAAGTACATATGAAAAATACTAAACTCATATAGAAGGTTATATTTAGATACTTAGTCATATATATATACATAAATATGCATGCACATATTCATATATATATGAAATGAAGCTATGAGTTTGAGAGGGAGGAGGAGAGAAAATTTGTAAGGGTTTGGAGAAATGAGAGGAAGGAGAAAACAATGTAATATTTTAATTAAAAATAAAATTTAAAAAGTAATGTAGAAAAACCACATACAGTTACAAGCAAAGCAAACAGAAGAATGCTTAACTCAATAATAGATTTTAGCAATGTCAAAATCTCAGTTGTTATGTTATACTTAAGTTTGCAAATATTACCTTTAGAGAAAGCTGGAAAAACACACATAAGACCCTCTTGCATATGTTTTTTAAAACTACATGTGACTCTAGAATTAAAATTTAAAAAGAATTTTCATGTTTACAGTCATATTAAAGGACATGTGCATGAACACACATAATAAAACTTGCAATCTTTTCCCCTTTATTGAAATGGCCTTCTCTTTCCCCCCTTGACTTCCCCAGAATTCATCAGCTCTCTAATTCCTGCCCTATTCCCTTAAACCTCTTTAAGATGCTTGAACTGAGAGAGGCACTCCTGGAGGGAAGCTAGCCCCTTTCTCTGACACTGCTTTTGTCTGTGTTTCTGGAAGCAATACTGATCTACTCTTTGGTCCTGAGTCAGTTCTAACTTGGCTCTATATGAGCTTCAGTGTTAATGCCACAGCACTGACTAAGCCCAAATTTGGCAAGCTATAAGGAAAAGGAAAAACAGAAGAAGAAAGGAAAAGAAAAGAAAGGAAAAGGAAAAGTAAAAAGCCAGGACAGCCAGAGGTCTGAAACCAATGCTTCTCTTTCAGGTCTTTGAGAATCTGCTTGCCTCTCTCCTGTCAATGAAACAGCAGATCACCATCTTTATTACTAATTCCAATCTTTTCTACTAAACACTAGGCAGTACGACATGTAAATCAACAGCCCCCCCCCACCATGGCTTACATTTTCTAAGAGTATAAACAGTGCCTTGGCACATGAAGCTAGGGTGCAAGGTTATATCTCAGCAGGGTAGTGTTGTGATCATTAGACACACATTAGCCACATTTGGTCATTTATTTATTGGCATTTACTCAAATGTAGGATGGTTTATTCAACTCTGCCCTGCAATAAGGGCAACACTTCCTAAGAAGTGTTGACACTGGTTTAGACTGAGGGAGGCCCATGCATCAGGGCACTTGATCATCAGAAACAAACATCAGTCCTGTGAAGAAGGAGCAAGCAAGCAAGCAGGGGCAGAGAGCATCACGGTCTTTGAATAGACTATTTTTCTAAGGGGAGGGAGATGTGGGTCTCATTTCATACTTTGTTGAGTTTCAAAAGTAGACATTTCTTACCCTTCCTTTTATTTTATTATTGTTATTATTTATTATTTATTTACTTTTTTGTCAAAGAATTTCTAGAGAAATTTCAGTTTGATTTTTTTTTTTTTTTTTTTTTTTGCTGTTTGTTTTGAGACAGAGTCTTTTTCTGCAGCACAGACTATCCTGAAACTGAACATGTCACCCATGCTGGCCTCAAACTTATGGTAATCCTCCCTCCCAAGTCTCATAAGAATGGGGGTTTCAGATATGAACCACCACACCTGGCTTCCCTTATTCTCTCATATTGCTTTCCTTATTGAATCTGTGATTGGAGAACTGAAATTAGGTGAACAAGGAGTCGGATCAGTGACCACAAGATACTACAGCTACATCTTGGTAGTTGGGTCTCCTGATGGATTACTGAATGCATTACTGGTTAAATGTCCTTGAAATAACAAGTAGATTATTCCCACTATACCAGAAACTAAGGCACTAGGACATTCATGCATGTCCACTAACAAAAGGTGTGTATCCTCAAAGTCCCCTATTTACATAATGGTTTTGACACCACATTTTTTGTGGGCTTTTCTAAAGATCATGAGAAGAAATACCCTAAAGAGAGATACTGTTTATCATAACATGGAAAAGAAAAAGGCCATCTTACTTTATAAATATGCTACCTTCCTCATAAATATTCATGAAACTTAAAAAGAAAAGAATTCTAAGATGCAAATCACTGGGCTGTTGCACTCTTTGGAGTGCTTGCTTTGCTTGGCATTACTAAATAAACTTCTTAAACTGCCTGTGTGTCTTGTAGAAATTCTTTTACTCAAGAAAACAAGAACCGAGAGATCCCTGTAACAGAATTACTCAGTGTGATCTCTGTCTCCCTTTGTCCTACATTCTCCCATTCTACCAACCTCCCACATTCACCAGCCAGCCTCTTTATAATTTCCATTTTCTCACATCCTGACTCCTCAGATCTCAAAAGGCAGCTCACCTTCATTGTTGCAATGAACAATGGTCCTCAGCATCTCTCCGCTCATTCAAACCATTTCCTTACCTAGGTTTCTCGGCTACACTGTTCTTGGTGCTATGCCAATTGTACTGAGGCTCTATTTTGGGGGTGCTTTCTTTTCTCCCCAGATCTTGTGATGCCTTCAGTTTCTGTCTCCTATATTACTTCATTTCTTCATGTAGGCTTCAATTCCTGGGCTCTTTTCAAGCTTCTTTAAATCCATTCGAATTTCCTCACCAACATGCAAGGTTTAAGAGCTCACTGTAGACCTGGCTTCTGAATTGCTGTAACAGACTCCACCTCTACTTTGGTCCCTTATTTTGGTTGTTTATTTGCTTGGTTTATTTGTTATGTGGGATAGCTGTTTGAAAATACTAGTCCTTAATGCCAAACTCTGAATGCAGTATATTCTCCCACAATCTATTTCTGTTCCCACTGCCCAGGCTCTTTACCACACCCAGGTACCACTGGGCCATCATCACTCTAGCTCAGAAATCTGGCGCAAGGCCTAACCTAACACTGAGTAGCGGAAGGTCACTACATTTGTGAATGACCTCTTCTCCATTTGCTCGTTTGATAAGATATTGAATCACGGGACTGAGAACTGCTAAGTACTTTAATTCAAATACACTGGAAGGGTGTGCTGAAATGGCAGTCTGGAAGCTGCCTCTGTGTGATCCTGCGAAGGAGGGAGTTAGAATAAGAATAAAGAAAATAAGAGTACATTCCAGAGAGAAAGAGAGGTAGAGTTTCAGAAATGCACAACGGAAGTGAAAGGAGATCTGAATGGTGCTGAGAAAAACGTAAGACAATGTACAAGGAAGAATTCAGCTGAGCGGAGCCTTAGCCCCACAACTTCCTGGGTGAGGGGAGGGAGTAAAGCAGCGCCGAAGGGTTAGCCAGACAAGAGATGTGTAGTCTGACCCTGACTGACTCTGAGTTTCTGAGGAGAAGCCTATAGGCCTCAGTGCCTCAGATGCAGTTGTGGATTCAGATAAACAGCGATTACTCCGGCAGGCAGGTCAGCGGTTGAAATAAATTCCGCAGTTTCATGCGATACCACTTGGACGTCAGGGGCCTGGCACCATCTTGAGAACTATGTCTATTATTTAAAAACCGAGTGATGCAAAGGCATAAGAAGAGGGAATAACCTCTGGTGACGGAGTGAAATGCAGTTTGACCTGGCATAGTCGAGGAGTGACAGAAGTGACAGGGAGGCAGCTGAGGAACACAGGAAGGCCAGATGCTAACTTAACAAGACAGAGGATGCAAACAGTAGGAGGCTAGATCAAGTGGTTCTCAGATAGAGTATTGCTGAAACAAACAAAAAAACAAAAACCTGAATTTCCAGCAGTGTACTTGATGACCACATCTGCATCTCTCCAGCAGAGTGATTAACATCCAGGAGGTCTACAAGAGACTACAGAGACAGGTCTCCTACCCTTCATGCTATTATTCTGTGATTCCTTCTCACACCCCGAGTGAATTTAGAACCTCCCTCAGTTGAGAACATTAGAGTGTGACTGGCAGCTCTCACCCCTTGTACAGATAAGTGTGTCCAGTGGGGGCCCCTAGTATGTACAGTTTAACTACCAAACTCAAATGGCGCTAGCAGATGTCAGACACTTTTCAGTTAAAGGCACAACAGTATGAACTATAAGAAAAGAATCCACGAGTTCAATCAACCCCAAATCCATGCCCATAAATAATAATCTCCTTTTTTTAAGATTCAAAAACAATCTACTCTAATGTTTCATTATTTTTAAAATCTTTTTATTCTTTTTTTTTCACCCTTGATACTCCTTTTTTATCTCATGTTCACTACTTGAAAAATTTTAATATAACTTTAAATTTCTCAGTTTGTCCTTTCTATACATGCAAATAATGCATTCCAGTTAATCCAGCAACCACCCTCTCTTTTCTCTTTCCCATTCCTGGCAATGCTTCCCTCCTCTTTCATGTCTCTGCGTTCTGTCTTGTGACCCACGGAGTTTAAGCCGGGTCATCTGTGTGGTCATAAGTTTCAAAATATCCTAAGGAGCCTAGCAGGCTCCCCTGTGGGGGCGCAAGTGAGAATGGCGGCTGCCTCTTCCCCCAGAATATACTGGAAGCCAAAGGGTTATCAGTTAGAGATATGGACCGAGGTGGCCCCTCCCATATTCCTGCTTGACTGATGCCCAGCCAGTCTTGTGAAGGTCCAGCGCAGGCAACAGTAATTGCTATGTGCTCCTGATTGAGTTGCTGCGGCCTGCCCAGAATATAACATTTCACAGCCTTCTCCATTAGATATTTTTTACTTCATTGTATTTTTTTTTTTTTTTTTTTTTAACAATCCTGTTTTAGAAGCCGAAAAAATGCTTAGCATACAAACATGAGGACCTGGGTTTGGAGCCTCAGTGCTCACGCAAAAACTGGATGTGGTTGGTACACACCTGAAATTCGAGCACTGGAAAGGTTATGACGGAAGAATTCCTGTTGCTCAGCGGCCGCACAAATCTGTGCCCTCCAGGTCCAGTGGGAGACCGCGTCTCAGAAAGTAAGGTGGTGATCAGTGAGATAACTCAGTTTGCAAAGGTTATTTGCCACTGAGTGTGATGACCTGAGTTAAGATCAGCAGTACTCACAAGCTAAAGGAAACCAATTTCTGCAGTTGTTTGCCGATCTCTACATGCAAGCCATGGTGCATACACACAAATAAATAATAATAAAAATAAAATAAAAAGTAAGTTGGGTAGTGGATTGAAGAAGACACTCCGTATCTACCCCTGGCCTACACACTCACTCACACGTCTGAAATACAAACATGCACACACAAAAATATTAATGTTTCCGCTATTCCTCGACATACCTTCACCTAGTTTTGTTACACAATTTTCCATTGTTGGGCAGTCTGTTATTCTTTTCTTCTGTTTTCATTCCATTCTCTGTTTCTTCGTCCCTTTTCTCTCTACTTCAGTAGCATTTTGACTTCATCTTACTGATTAAAAGAGAAAGTTTTAATTTTCCATGAGATTTATTTATTTTAATTTTAAGGTATTTATTTTTTGACAATTTCGTGCATCTACATAATGTATTTTTGTGATGCTTGCTCCCGTTTCCCTTTTTTTCTCTACCTTTTAATCTCCTCTGGAAGCCTTTTTTCTAAACATGTCCACCTCATTTACAATTTTGTTTTGGAACCCACTGAGTTTAATCACTGTCCCTGCTGCACTACTGAAGGGCTCGTTCTTGTGCAGATCTCGCCACAGCTGCTGTGAGTTTATGAGTTTAGTAGCCCTATCATTTCTGTGACAACATTCCACAGCACTTGTGCTCGCTGTGAGTTTATGAGTTTAGTAGCCCTATCATTTCTGTGACAACATTCCACAGCACTTATTCACTCTTGTGCTCACATGCATGATTCTTCCTCTGTGATACATCCCTTGGGGTTTGGAGACAAGGGCTAGAATGGGAAGTTTTATTTTACTTTTTAGAAATTTGTCTTTTATGTATGTGGATGTCTGTTCCACCATGGCATGTGGTGCCCATGGAAGCCAGCAGAGTGCATCCCCTGCAACAGTTTTGAGTTGCCATGTGGGAGATGGGAACTACATTTACTTCCTCTGCAAGAGGGAATTATGCTCCTAACTTCAGAGCCATCTCCCTCTAGGCTTGAAGGTTTAATTTCTTATTTCCTTTCTCACATTTGTCTCATTTCATTTTGAACATTCCCATTACTAAAGAAGGCACTTAAAAGAATATCATACACAGAGTGAAAAAAATAACAGTCTAGGTCATAATACAAGAAAGAATAAATAGGGATATGAACAGAGAAATGCTAGGAAGGAGTCCATTACATCTAGCATACTGACCCAGCCAAAAAAAAAAAATGAAGAAAGTAGAGGATAAACAAAAATTGAACCTATCAAAAAAATAGCCAACAAAATTACTAGAATTAGCTATCACCTTTCAGCAATAAAACCTTAAGTATAATGTCCTGGATATTAACAAATAGAGATATAGATTGGTTGGCTGTATTTTAAAAATGAAACAAAACAAACTGGAATCAACTATGTGTTGTTTCTAAGACAAATACATACATGAAGATTCAAAGTATGCATGTATATATGTATGTATATACATATATATATACACACACATATATATATATATTTATTTAATTAAGAGAATGAGAGCTGTACTCAAGTTGGCATAGCCATTCTGATATCTGATAAAATAGATTTCCAAAGCAAATTAGTCAAAATATACAGGAATAAATAAGTAAATAAAGCCACTACATGATTAAGAAAAAGAATAGTTCATCAAATATATAACAACCACCAGTACATATGCATCATTTGTGAGGCCTAATTTCATGAAAGATACAATGGACATAAAAGGTCAGACGGGTGTAATAAGAAATCGTTCAGCAACAACAACAACAAACACAAAAAGAAAAAGAAGAAGAGCAAAAACCAAACAACAACAAAACACTTAAGTTTAAACTATACCATGGATCAAACGGACTAAATAGATAACTACACAATGTTCATCCAATAGATAAACAACCAACATTTTTCTCATCAGAGCATGGAATTCTTTCTAAAATAGATCCCACTCTAGTCCAGAAATCAAATATTATCAAATACAAAGGAATCAAAAGAATTCTCTTATATCTGATCATATTGCTGTTCAATAAAATAGAAATTGATAGCGGGAAAGCCTACAGAAACAACATAAAGGACATTGACCCCTACGCTCTCTTTTAACATTTACTTTATGGGTACGTGTTTTGCCTACATGTAGGTATGTGTATCACGTGTATGCCGGTGTTCAAGTGATCAGACAAGGGTGTTGGATTCCAGATTATGAATGCTGGGAGACAAACCTGGGCTTTGTTCGAGGGCAATGAGTGCTCTTGTCTCCTAAGCCATCTTTCCAGCCTCGTGATTCCCTCTTGCATTGTCAGCCAATAGTTGAAGAATTTGGGAAGGGTGTTGTAAATTTACTAGAATCCAATTAAAATGAAAGCAAAATTCATGAGATCCAAATTCCCCAAGAGGAGAATTTAATGGCTCTGCGTGCATCCATTAAGAATTAGAAAAATGTTAAATGAATGACCTAATGCATCTCAAATTCTTGGAAACACAAGAATATGCCAAAGCATTAGAGATCAAGAAATACTGAACATCACGGCAGAAATTATGAATGAAAAAGAAATGTACAACTGATCAGAATTGTTTTCTTGGAAAAAATTTACAAGACTAACAAACTTCTAGCTGAAACACCCAAAGTGAAAAGAAGACAGAAAATAATGGGACTGAGAGAAAAATGAGAGAAGTACCACAGATCCCAATGAAATTCAGGGAAACAAACAAACAAACAAACAAACCTGGAAAAATCTAGAACAAATATTTAAATTCCCAGATACCTAAAACCTACAAAATTATATCAAGAGCATATAAGCAATCTTAACAAACCTACAACAACTAAACAAACCTATCAGTGAAGAAGATCTCAAGACCAAACAGATTCATATCCAAATTCAACCAAACATTTAAAGAAGAATTAATAACAATGCTTCTCAAACTGTGTTCTAAAAGGAGAAAGGAAAGTAAGGCTACCACATTCATACTATGAAATCATATTTACCCTGATACCAAAACAATATAAAGGAATAATGACAACAAGAAAAGGAGAAAATAAGAACAACAATAAAACAAAAACAACTGAAGACTAATTTACCCAATAAACACATATGCAAAAAAAAATTCTCAATAAAATTCTTGCAAACTGACCTCAAGAACACATTGTGATGATGATTATAACATGAGCACAGTGGTTTCATTTCAGGACATAAGATTGTTTTAAAATAGATAAATCTACAAGTGTAATATGGTACATAAATGAACTGGAGGGCAGAAATCACATGATCATCTCAATAGATTCTTAAAAAGTCTTTAACAAATTTCAGTATCCCTTTTAATAAAACAATGTTAAGAGAAGGTCCAGAAAGAACATACCTCAGCATAATAAAACCTATATAGTACATAGGACAATATATTGATAATATATACAAAATATAAGCCAATACAATTCTATCAAAACACCTAAATAACCAAATCTGTTCTTAGCAGAAAGAGCAAAGTCATCACAGTACTTTGCCATAGCAAAGAAACCATCATATTACCATAAAAATAGAAATGTTAAACAATAAGGTTGACTATTAGCCTCAGAAATAGCCCTACACAGCTACAGCTACCTAATTTATTTTACAAAGATGTCAAATTTACATTTGAGAAAAGACAGCCTCTTTAACAAGTAGTATGAGAACAGCTTGTTTTCCACATGTAAAAGAATGAAACAAAATCTATATATTGCAGTTTCTGCACAAATCAATGCAAATGGTATCATAGACCTTAATGTAAGACCTGAAACTTTGAAACTCCTAAAGGAAAACATAGGTAAAACACTTCAAGATAAAAGATTAGGCAAGAATTCTCTATAAAGTACTCCAATGCCATAGAAAATAACCAAAAATTGAAAATGGGAATCTTTAGTACAGCTATGGAAACAATTACCAAAAATGGCCTAAAAATGGGAAGAAAAGTCTTTACAACTAAACATCACACAAGGGATCAAGAGCTAGAAAATATAAAGTACTAAAAAAATTAAATGCAAGACAGTTACTAATGAATGGGCTAGTGAAGTGAATAGATATTTCCAAAAGGAAGAAAAATAAACAGGCAATAAACATTTGAAAACATATAGTATATCCCTAGCCATCAGGGAAATGAACACTAGAGTTGCTGTGAGAGTCTATTTCATCTAAGTAATAATGGCTAACATCAAGTAAACAAATGACAACAAAATCTGGTAAATATATAGTACTTACTTAGCATATGAATGTTTGTTCAATCTTGTCAGGCATGTAAACTTGTACAGCTACCTATGGAAATCAGTAAAGTAATTTTTCCAAAAGATTAAAAAACAGAACTGACATTGATTCAGCTGCACCATTATTGTGTATATATCCAAATGTCTCTAAGTAAACATATATCACACAGATACTTACATATCCATGTTTATTTCTGCCTTGTTTATAAAAGCTAAGAAATGGAACCTACTTTGATATACATTAACAGATAACCGAATAAGGAAAATGTAGTAAATATGCATATGGAATTTTATGCAGTTATAGGCAAAAATGAAATCATGACATTTACAGGAAAATGGATAGAACCCCATAAATCATTATGTTAATTATTATTAATTATATGTATTCTCACATGAGAAACAGATTTACAATTATACATATCTATACATATATGTGTGTTATGTACATACATGTGAACATGCTTAAATATGTTTTTAGGTCATGAAACCTATGAAAGGGATCAAGAGATCTTCCAGGAGAGGAAGATATCATTGTGTGAAAACTAACTCATGGACATAACCCAGGGCACAAAAGACACTCTCAGAATAGACTTCAATAAACCTGAAACCCATCTATCTGTTCAGCATAGCAGGACCCTTTATATCCACACACAGAGAAAAGTATACTATAAGTGAGCAGTATCATGTTGATTTCTAAATGTTTCATTTGTATCTATCTCTGACAATTCTAAACAAGTAATTCTTGTCGGGTTTCAGCTCTTACCTTTTCTAGCTGTTTTAAAACTATTTTATATTCTTTAACAATTCCATAAAATGTATTTTGAGCATATTCATTACATTCCTCCCCCAACTACTCTCAGATTTACCTGTCTTGCTTACTGCACCCCCCCAACTTCCTGTCATCTGTTGTTGTTGTTTTTGTTTTGTTTTTTAGGACACATCATGCCCATTTTATGCTGCCTATGTAGTCTCAGGTGTGTGGGCTTTATCTAGAACATCCACCAACTAGGGACCATATCCTTATTAAGAAAACAGAACCTCCTCCCAGAAGCCATCCTCTGTCAATAACTCCAGCTAGTCCTGGCAAATAACTCCAGCTAGTCCTGGCATTCTTCCTTTTACCAACCAACCCACCCATCCACCCACCCATCTATCAATCATCTATCTGTCTGTCTATCTATCTATCTATCTATCTATCTATCTATCGAGACAAGATTTCTTTGTGTAGCCTTGACTGTCCCAGAACTAGCTTTGTAGACCAGACTGTCCTCAAAGTCACAGAGATCTGCCCATCTCTGCTTTCTCAGTACTGGGATTAAAGGTGTGTGCCACCATCACTGACTAGTAATTGTTTTTAATTCCATTTGATTTGGATTCTAGTTCAAGACATTCTTAAATGTAAAGAATAAAATAAATGCATAGATCCTGACCTAGAATACATGGTTTGGAAAGTAACTTGAAGAGGATGTAATTATTTGTGAAAGTTTTCACTATTTGTGTATGTGTGTGTACACATAGGTTTCTAAGCAGCCACTGGCTCTTGTGCAGTGAGGAAGTTTATTAAGTGCTTTATCCAAAACATCAATTAAGTATTATCACCATTTAACAAAAACCAGGAACATGAACAATGTACACATATACATTATAACCCTCCTGTATATTTGTATTGCCTACAGACTTTTACCCCAAGAAGGAAAGTGAAATTCATCTAAATGAGAACATTATTGCCCTCAGAACCAAGAAGGTGTGTGCAGGATGCTGCAAGAACTCTGAAATGTTGGTTTCTAAGGAAACGCTGAGTATCTCAGTGCTACGCAGGAGGTGGGTGAGTCAGCCCTCTATTTCATTCACTCTGAAACAGCTAACAAAAGAAAGGTCTCAGGAGATTTATGAAGATTATCCTGTAATCACAGAATAGCATCAGCCATACCATCTTCCTGTTCCAAGAAAGAAATCAAGCTTTTTGCTTTCTTTAGACTGAAATCATTAAACTGCAAAGCTCTCAGTCCTTCTAGCATCAAGACCCAGCCAAGACAATGAGAAACACTGGCTTTGTTGATAAAGGAACTTGGCCTTTGGCATTGTTATTCACTCACTCAGGCTTGCATTCAAGTGCAGGAAATGGAAGCCAGAGGGTCCATGAGTCATCCCTAAAAAGAGCTTCATCAATTCCCTATTTTTATAAATCAACACTTGCTGCGTTTACGAACTGAGCTCAGTAAAGTGATAAACTATAATTACAAAGCCTTCTGAAACTCATAATCTGGTGAGTAAGGATGTAAACAGGAAAAAACATACATAAATCAGAAAATTAACTCCAAAGGAAAATAATAACAGCAAGAGAATAATAATAGTAAGGGTGCCTTACATCATGTGGGCAAACAATGCTCCCCTGATATGGACTCTTCATATCAAGGTTATGAAATAATACCTTTTGTGCTGGGAGGGCACTCAGCAGTGCTAAGGCCAGGGGGAACAAAGGGCTCTGCCTGCCTGCATCTCAGACACTGTTAGAAAGCTGGGACTGCAAGGCAGCAGACCAGAGGTCCAGACTGAGCTGCTGCATGTAAACAGTATGACTCGTGTCCTCTGCAGGTTTGCATTGTGACAATGGAAATAAGGCAATGTGTGACAACCACTGCAGAGAAGAGGAAGCAGTCAAATGACTTTATTGTTTCTTCAGGAGATCCTGATCACAAAGAAATACAGAGAAGAGGGGCTGAAGGAGAATATATCCCTCCCCCCACTCTCTCTACTCTCAGACTCTTACTGTACAGGTGTGTGTGTGTGTGTGTGTGTGTGTGTGTGTGCGCGCGCGCGTGTGTGCTCTTGTTTATGTGGCAGCCACAGGGTAACCTCGAGAATCTCTTTTTTAGTTAGTTAGAGGTCTGGAACTCACTAAGTAGTCCGGAGTGTCTTGCCAGAGAAACAGGGGATCTATTTCCAACTCTCTAATGCTAGGATGACACGCGCATGCCCGTGTTACCATGCCTGGCTTGTTTGTCTGTCTGTCTGTCAGGTTTTGAGGATTGAATTTGAGTCCTCCTGCTAACAAGGCAAACTATCTCCTCAGCTCAGTATTCTCTCTCTCTCTCTCTCTCTCTTTTTAAAATGGGAAATATTTAAGCATATTTACACACTGATGGCGAATCACTAAAAATAAGGCAATTATGAGGAGAATAGTCCCTCTCTGTGGGACAAGAGGTACTCAAAAAAGACGTAGGGGATACTGTGTGAGACTCACCTGCAGATGGAATTTTTATTTTTTAACTTATAAATATTTATAATTATTTTTAAAATTAAAGTCCCTAAATAACACCTAGCACCCACTTGATGGAAGTAAGACTCAAGAATTTTCTGTTACCCACCCGGCTGACAAGAAGACTCAGCAGTAAAGGCATTTGGGACAGTCCTAATTTCTTAGAATCAACGTGGCAGAAAAAGAGAGCCTGCTTCTGTAAGTTGTCCTCTCACTTCTACATGCTTTGTCCTCCCTGGCAAAGGTAATTAAAATGTGCACACACACACACACACACACACACACACACACACACACACACACAAAAAGACACCCCCCCAACACACACACACTTTTTAAAAGAATGCTCTATTTATACATGAAATCTTTAATGGAAAGCTTGGGAGCCACCATGGCTCAGATGTTCCTCGAGAAGAGCTAGGGAGAAGAGCACTTCAGCCTTTTGAATGTTAAAAACAATGAGAGCTGAAAGCACAAGAAATGGCAAATCTGTCAGCATGGGGCAGAGGCAGGAAAAAGGTCACAGCAATAATATGCAGAAAGCAAAGAAAAAAATTACCACGTTCCCTCTAATACCCTGATTCTGAGCCCTCTTACAGATAGCTCAGCATCATACAAGCTGATTCTTTCAGGCCCATTCTGAGCTTGTCATTTAATATATGGCTGCCAGCATGTCAGTATTTATAGCAGCCATTTCTCTGGAGTCTGATGGGCCCATTACTTGGTAACTGGACATACTATAGCAAAAGAAAGCTACACTAGGCAGGGTCTAAATTCAGGGGCCCTCTTCCCACCTGCCTGCATAGGCTGATAGATCAAGAGTCTGGTTTTAGGCATAGCTATCTAGTGAAGAGCCTGTTTATTTAGGCATAGGATATGATTGTAGGTTTTCTTAGGACTTAGACAGGCCTGTGTGAGAAAAAAATGATTACAGGAGCTGAAAACTGATACAGAAGGTAAGAATGAATACTCTTCCATTTTTTAAAATAACAAAGTTTACATATGCCATTGATTGTTTTGCATGGAGCCACCAAATACTCATAAGTGATGTCTGCCTTCCATGTTGTCATGACACACCATATTTGATATCCATTCTCCAAGTAATTTCTCAGAAAAGAACTTAATCATTATATTGGCTTTGTTTTGCCAGCTATCCCATTCTCCCTCACCAACAAGAGAGGGAAAAGCATACAGTTCAGCATCTAAAGAGACAATTTTCCATATTTGATAGCCAACTCTGTGCAACAGGAAGGAATTCTCAGAGAAGATTTCTTGTCCCCTCACACTATCTTCTAAAATAGTGTAATTACAGTAGATCATGATGTAGGTACTGTTGTCCAAGGGACCAAAAGTTCATCTACTGGTAGAATAGCTACAATCATCCTCTTAGGCTTTGTGGCTTTGTCTTTCTGATTTGGGATTTTGCTTTTTATCTATCTATCTATCTATCTATCTATCTATCTATCTATCTATCTATCTATCTATCTATTTTGAGACAGAATTTTACTGTGTAGCCCTCCCCACACTGAATTTAGAAGCAATCATCCTGCCTGTGTCTCTGCAGTGTTTGGACTGTAGGCATGGAGCTCCCGACTAGCTTTTATTTTATTTTTTACCAGCATATAATAATTATCCATACACATGGCATACAGTGTTGTGATTAAATACGTGTATACATGATGCCTAGACCAAATAGGTTGATATTTCCATTTTCTTATAATTTATTTGTGTCTGCAATCTCCAAGCTCTATTCCCTAAATCATAAAATATGTAGTAGTGTCTTGTATTTGACTGTCACCCAGTGTTCTTCAGAACAGTAAAATGCATCTCTCCTATCTAACTGTTTTGGTACCTGTTATCCAACATCCTGTACCCCACACCTTCCTACCCTAGTGCTATAGTTTGCTGTGAATCAGCTGTTTTAGCATGCACATTTGTGTGGAAATGTATGATACTTGCCTGTATGTGTCTGGCATACTACCATTTATGTAACATATTACAGCTCTATTTGGGTGCAGATGACAATGTTTTATCTTTTTGGTTAGTGACTATCTCAATGTTTACATATACTATTTTTTTTCATTTTTTCTTTGTCTTGTGGATTAAACCACAGACCTCATACATTTATTTACTATTAGTGTATAGGGGGTGATTGGGTGGGAGCATGTGCCACAACACTTATGTGGAGATAAGGAACAATCATGTGGAGATAGTTCTCTCCTTCTACCTTTACATGGGTTCTACAGATAAAACTCAGGTTGTGGGGCTTGCATTGCCAGGCAGCAAGTGCCTTTACCTGTTGAATCATCTTGCTAGCCCAGTAAGTTGCTTAATTTTTCCCCTGAGGAATAAGAATATATTTTTATTGCCAATGACAACTTTATTTTTAACATTATTTATTGAGAACTTGATGTGTACATATAATATTTTGTTTAGATACAACCTCCATTACTTGATTCCCATTCCTTCACTATCCCCTTACAGATTGCCCCTCCCAACTTCATGCCTACATCCATCTACTAAGGCCATATAGTGATGCTGGTATGTGCATGGGTGTTTGTATTAGGGTCACTGTATTAGTCAGCGTTCTCTAAACATGCACACGTCCACATAGTTCAACAATGGCTGTCTTGCACTGGAGAGGGTGAGAATCTGGTAGTTGAACGGTTCACAAGGCTGGATGTCTCAGCAGTCCCAATATGGTGCTGAAAGCCTGGAGGGTTCCTGGTGAGTTGGTAGTCTTCAATCTACATTAGAAGCCCAAAGAAACTAGTTCTGGTATATAAGAAGAAGTATCATAGCAATAGGAGAGATGAAGTTGCCAGGGAGAGTGAGAGTAAGCAGGCAAAAAGCAAAAGCTTCCTTCTTCCAGGTCCTTTTAGTTGAGCAGCCACTATAAGGTGCCACCAACATTTAGGGTGATTCAGTTTCAAATAATATGAACAAGAGAATACCCAGCAACTTATATTTGATTTATTCCAGATCCAGGAAAGTTGACAGCCAAGATTAGCCATCACAACATCTACTAGAGCATAGGTAGCGCTTCACAGGCTGCATGCTCAAAGAAAACATTTTATCCCTCTTCTCCAGCAGGAATCAATTGCCAATAACTTCTCATTGTAAGGTTGGGATTTCATGAGCTCCCTACCTCTTCATGCTGCAATTCTGGCTGGCTTGATCTTGTGCAGTTCTAATGTATGCCATCACAGCAACTGTGCGTTCATGAGTGTCCTATCCAGAAAATAATGTTTCTACAGATTTTCACTATTTCTGACTCTCACAATCTTTCCAAACTCTTTACATGATGATTCCTCAGATTTTAGAAGAGGAAATGTAATGCAGATGTCCCATTGATAGCTGAGCATTTCATGTGATATAGATGTCACATTTATAGCTGACTCCCATATTATCTGCACATTAATCAATTGTGGGTTTCAGTATTAATCATTACCTATTAAAGAAGAAGTTCCTCTAGTAAGGGATTAGAGATATACTAATTTGTGGGTATAAAGATAATAAGTGAGGAGGTAGTTTAGCAGTATGTCCATTTAATAATTTATTATAATTAGGTTCTCTCCTATGACCTAAGTCCTAGCCAGTCACAGGATTTTAGTCCAGTTAACAGTATCAACCATGAGTTCTGTCACTCGAGTCTGGCTTTAATGCCAATAAGAAAGTGGTTGCTTGCTCCCATAGCATTTATTCCACTATTGTACCAGTCTGCATATCTTGCAAGCCAGTAGTTATTGTAGCTTTTAAGGTCATGGGTGTGTAATATTCTTAAATACTTTTCTCCTCTCTCCCCTGATAGCACAAATAGAACTTTTGAGCACTATGGAAGCTAATCAGTTGGGATGAAGTTTCCATGTTTGTACCAGCTTTCCCCCTATTCTATGACTTAAGTATGTGGCATCTACAGCAATAGGGTCTTACTGTAAAGTTCTGGAGGAAAGCCAAGACCAATGGCAATAGCCAGTGACATTTGAGGGGGTCTATAGAACCCCATTGATCAGCAACCTAAAAAGTGGTGACCCATACACGGCAGTGGGCTTTTTATTTCATAGTCTATTAGGTCTGGGAGGAGTATTGTCCTCAGATAGTTTAAATTGAGTTACCTAACAAATCACTTTGTAGAGTGTAGCTATATTTCATCCACACAGCATCTAACAAAAAGCATGTAACATTCTTTTTTGTAAAGTTGATCCTTACATTTTTTGCCTTAATCCAGAAATAACATAATGACAGATCATTTACGAAAACACTGGTTGAATCACTTTCAGAAATATTACTCAACCTCTGCTGAGGAGGACAAGAACTGAAAATAGCACTCAGTAAATTCAATACTTGCTAGTAGGGGTCTTTTATTTGCAGGCTTTCCTTTTCTTTTCCCTCCCTCCCTCCGTCCCTCCCTCCCTCCCTCTCTCCCTCCCTCCCTCCCTTCCTCTCTCCCTCCCTCCCTCCCTCTTTCCTTCTTAACTTCCTGTTGGAAGTTGTCTTTGTGGGGATGTAATTAAAACCAGCTGAGCGGCCCCAAGTTCATACCTGAGTGGGGGTGTGTGGATGAGGGAAAGGCTAGCTATAGATGATAAAGAAAAGGCAGAGACACAGAATAAAAGTCAGGAGGGCAGATCAGTCAATACTGAAATGCCACAGTTTATTTTTCACCGCTCTCATATACTTTAACTAAAAAGTAACTACATCTTAGCTTCAACTTCTTGTTCCCTAGCTTTGAGGGTCAGGAGTAGCCACACCTCAGATTCAGGTCTGTTGTTATTTAGAATAAGACTGCCAAACATCCTACTGTAGCCACATCTTTGACCTTTAGGTCTTATGACTTGCTGAGGACAGTTTTGAACTCTCTGTCCTTGTGCCAAGATGGAATGCAGCCATCTTTATGGGCACCAGCATTTCCTTCCTTCCTTCCTTCCTTCCTTCCTTCCTTCCTTCCTTCCTTCCTTCCCTTTCTCTGCTTTTTTTGTAAGTCAAGGCGGCTTCAAACTTGATCACGAACTCTTAATCCTCTTGCTTGGATCTCATAAGTGCTGGAGAGGATGATGCCTGGCTTTTTATCAAGTATCTTGATACTGGTTTTGCCATTGACTTTAGAGTGTGTCTTGAGGAAATAAAAAAAAAAAGCTTCTTTTATATGTGGGCACATAATGATAATGTATGACCTACAGACCTCTGTCATAGTATATATTTATTTGGGCTTCACAAATCATGTGGGGAATTTCTTATTCATTTGACCAAGTGTTTAAGTCAATCAACTATTCTTTCATTTTTTGCAATGTAATCTTTATTCACTTGAACTGCATCAGACTTTGGTTTCATCCCCCAACCCAGGAAGGAGTGATGATCAAGGCCATCAATCTCTTACTTTAGAGAACCATGACTAATATAGCCCTCTTTTCCTAAATCCCCATAGGACTTGCACCTGTGTGACAGTCAGCATGCTTGCCATTATAGTCATCCAGACTATAACAACTTCCGCCTGTTTTCAATGGCTTTCTATGATCACAAAACCAAGTTAACTCTTCCAAAATTTGAACCAAATCCCAGTGGTTGTAAAAATGATTGATTTTTGCTGTGTTTCATTTGTTTGAGACAGGATCTCTATGCAAAACCTTAACTGTCTCAGAACTCACTACATACACCAGAGATATGTAGTGTCTCTGCTTCCTGTCTCTGCTTCCTCGGTGCTATGATTAAAGGCATGTGCCACCATGCATGGCCTTGTAAAAGATACTGTTTACTTATATATGTATTTTTTTTTCTGATTTTAGTACCATTAACTGCACCCTGACCCCACATCAGCCTTTGATCATAAAACATGGTCAGTGTTCACCACTTGAGATGAAATGATCACATTCTCTGATCTTCAGACTTCTTTCCTAAGAGCCCTCGTTGATGTGGGAATGTCCTCCTGTGCGCTGAGAATATGCTTTTATTGATTGATGAATAAAGTTGTTTCAGCCAATGTCTAGGAAAATTACAGCTAGGTAGGAGTTCCAAACAAAGATGATGAAAGAAGGAAGCCAGAGACAGGGAGATGCCATGTAATCTCAGAAGGAGAAAACTGCCAGGGCATTGGTGGTAAGGCACAGCCACATGGCAATATACATATTAGTGGAAATGGATTAATTTTATTGTGAGCGCTAGATTGTAAGAAGCCTGAGCCATTGGCCGAATAATTGTAACTGATATTAAGTCTCTGAGTGGATATCTCATAAGCAGCTGCAGGGAGTAGTGGGCAGAGAAAAACCAGTCCAGTAGGATCTCTGCCCATCATGTGGCAATGATGCTTACACACAGACTGCAGTTTGTGGATGTTCCTGGTGCTGGTGAACTTACTGTTTCTATGTGGCAAGGAGCAGAATGTGCTGCTCCTTACTATTACATACCTTCAGATCCTGAGACACACCTCCTCCAGAAGCTCTGCCTATGCTACAGTTATGCAAAGATTTTCTTAAAGCTATTTTTGATTTCCTGTTGTTCATAGGTCAAGTCTTTGACGAACCCAGTCCATTTCTAATTGCAGAAATTCATCTCAAGTGCCTGCCCCCTTTACTGAGCAAGGTCTATGTCCAGTTCCAGAATGAAGTCTTTTATGCAAAGCTACAGACTCAAATTAACATCTGGGGCTTGGTCTTTTAGAGGAATGTTAGAGAAATATGGATGTCATTTTTAATTTACATTTCTAGGTTCCGAGAGAGATATACATTTCTTCATTAAAAAATAAGTAAAATGCTAATATTTTCTTATGAAATACTCTTCTCTTCTCAGAAGAGGAAGAAAATAAACATGATTTAATACCAGCTTCCTGGGGTAATTATAACTTATGACTTAGTATCTCCATCATACTCAGAGAAGATTAGCCTCCCACTCATGTAGGCACCATTTCACCTTAAACATTTTCATGTAGGTCTACCTGACTTTCCTTACTTCAGTAGAATAAAATGTATTCACAGAAACCTATGCTTTCTTTATCGAAAAAAATATGACTAGAAAGGTAGATATTGAGGTACAATGCATATGGCATGAAAACTCAGAAAATACTGATATAAAATTATGTTAAATAAACATTAGTTATTCAGTAACAGAAGTGATCTGTGATCTGTAAGATAGTAGAAACAGTTAAATGTTAAAATTTGAAAAGTACCCATGAATCTCCATCCCAGTATTTGATAGTGATCTCATTTTTAACCTCCCGAGTAACTCTCTGCCCTTCAAACTCCATGAATGACATCCATTAACTCATACCCTGTAGATGGGACAGGTGGGCTTTCAGCCTGAGACAGAGCGTTGTATTTATCTGG
This sequence comes from Cricetiscus sungorus, assembly GCA_030556225.1. Classification (NCBI taxonomy): domain Eukaryota; kingdom Metazoa; phylum Chordata; class Mammalia; order Rodentia; family Cricetidae; genus Cricetiscus; species Cricetiscus sungorus. Next base: position 11,243,832 of record JANBXA010000732.1, read on the forward strand.
TTTATTTCCTGTGTTAGTTTCTTTTGGTGGAAGGATGCTGATTTTTGGAGATAATGACATGACCTTGAATGAAGGTAGATGAAATTATAGCAAAAGCTATTTTTGCTTCACAGTTAACTAATGGTATTATGAGCAACTGTATGAGCTCTATCTTAGAGAATGGCTGGGTTGTCTAAGTCACGCATGTAAAGGTCCTTTTCACAACTGAAGTCAGTTTTATACTTTTGAACATACAAGGTTTTGAAGAGCTGGCTTGCTAATCAATCTACCTTTTTTTTTCTTCCTCTTTGCCTAGGTTTAGTCCTAGAAATTTCATTTTCATTGAAGCTGTTGGCAGTAGAAATGGGGCCACGATCTCTTCTTCGGCATATTTGCGGCTGGTTTATAAAGGGGATTACTGATCTTTTTGTGTGTGAGTTGGTTTTGTATCCTGCATTTTGCTGAGATTGTTGTTTCTATCAGAATTTTTGGGTCACTTATGCATAAACCACATCATCTGCAGCCAGGTATAGTTTGACTTCTTCTTTTCCCATTTGTAGTCCTTTAATATTCTTTTGTTTTATGGACATAACTAGTGCTTTGAGTACTATATGATAAAGAGTAAGGATAGAGTACAGTTCTGTCTCATTTTTTTTATTAGTCTATTGAGATTGCTTGGAGTTTTTATCCACTTAGGGATGATATTAAATGTGGTTTTGTGAAATATAGTCTTTATTATGCTGAGATTCATCCCATCCAGTTATTCTCACTCAAAAACTTTTATCACTTATTCCATGGTGAGATTTGTCATATACTTTGTATGCACATATTGAGACACTTCCATAATTTTGGGTAGTAAATTCATTTATGTAATTAATTATGTTCACTGACTTGTCCACTGAAACCTCTAGGATAAAGATACCTTGGTCATTGTTAAGAATCTTTTGATATGTGGTTATATTCAGTTTGGAAATATTTTATTAAGGTGTTTGCATCTATGCTCATCAGGGATATTGGCTTGTACTTTTGTTACTTCTTGGTTTGGTTTTAGAGTTAGTTATATTGCCTTCATACAAGGAGCATGGAAGCACTCCTATTTGTATTTTTTAAAATAATTTAAGAAATATAGGTTGTAAATTCTGCTGTGAATTTATCTGGGCCTGTTTTTTGTTGTTGTTGTTGTTTGTTTGTTTTGTCGAAAGAAAGACTATTTATCCTGCTCTCTGCACTCCTTAGTTGCCTATAGTTTTTGATGTATGTGTCTTAGTTAGGGTTTCACTGCTGGGAAAAGACACCATGACCACAATAAGTCTGGTAAAGGAAAATATTTAATTGGGGCTGGCTTACAGTTTCAGAAGTTAGTTTATTACCATCATGCCACATCCACTTTGACACAGCTATTGTTTGTTCTTAGGCAGTCATATTGGTGAGACTTGAGTGCAGCTTCTGATATTTCTAGGAGAAACAATCTCACAGAATATTATCAGAGCCTCTGACTCTCATGTCCTCTTTCACAATGTTCCTGAGCCTTAGCTGTTACAGCTGTCTTGTAGGTGCACCCATTGGTACTGGGCTCCACAACTCTGCATTTTGATTGTAGTTTCCTTTACCTGTCTCCATTTGTTATAAAACAAAATTTCGTTAATGAGGTGAGAGGACTATTTCACCTGTGGGTGTAAGAACAAATATTTAGAGTGTAGTTATGGATTATACTGGTTTAGTAAGTAGTGGATGTAGATTCTCCTCCAAGATCTGTGATTTGACTAGCTCTGGGTAGTTGTCTAGGTTTCCAGAACTAGATATTATTTCCCTTTTGTTTAGCAGGTCTTGAGTCCAATTGGAGAGATATTGGTTACTGCTATGGTATGTGTGCCACAATTACATCCTTAGTATCTGCCATATTTGTCATTTTTGTGGTTCATACATGTCCTTCCTAGGTAGGACTGTTGGTTTCTGCCCTCATTTGTTAGCTTAAATAGTGCCTTGTGTTTCCATGAAAGCTAGTTTTCAAGAATGGGGTTTCTAGATTAATTCCAGCTCAGGGGCCTCTGGAGCCTGTTTATGAATTGCATGGTGTCTTTACCAATCAGTACTTACCTTTCATCTCTGAGAGAGAAGGTACAACCAAGGACAGTAGCAATAGCCCAAATGTTTTGGGTGTCTCTTGGACAACACTGACCAACACCTCACAAGAGGACTTCATGCCTGGTGTTGGAGTTTTGTTAGGTGACCTTTGCCTCTTTTACAGAGCATTTTCAGCAAAGATGAGAAAGGTTCATTTAAGCTATGTATGTATATTTGTACACAGAGTTGAATATATTATACTTTTTAAAGGAAGATAGTTAATAGTATGATTCTTTGAGACTTTTCTGGTCATCTGTAGTTTTATTTTGCCCTGTTTCCTCCTATTATTTACCTCTTCCCTCTCTAATTAGACCCCTCTCCCTTTCCCATTTCTTGTCTTAGATCATTTGTACTTTTAGAGTTATAAGTTTACTTCTTAGTTTGCTTTTAATATAATCCAGAGAAGTATTATTGTGTTATTGTTGTTGTTGTTGTTTTCATTTGGTTCTAGAAATTTTTCATCTTGTTCTTGGTTTCTTCTTTAAGAAATTTATCATGCAGTGATGAATTGTTTAATATATGAATTTGCTTACTTACTATGGATTTGTTTGATGTTGATGTTTACTTTTATATTTTTATGTCAGAAAGGATACATGGAATTATTTTACTTTTTTCTAACTTTGTTGAGACTTCTTTTGTGCCCTAGGATGTATCTGCATTTAGAAAAGCTTCTATGGGTCCTGAATAGAATGTATATTCTTTTGTGTTTGGGTTGAATATTCTGTAAATATCTGTTAGGTGTATTTGTTGTATGATATCAATTAATTAGGATGTTTATTTTTTGTTGTTTAAATAGCTTTTCTATTGGGAAATATTGGGTGCTGAAATTACCTGCTATTGTTGGCTTGATGTTAATCTGTGTCTTTAAGTTCAATTGCATGCTTTTTATTAAATTTGGTACACCAGAGTTTGCTCATATATGTTTAGGATAGTAATGCCTTCTTGGTTAATTTTTTACCTTGAATAGAATGAAGTGTCCCTTATTTCTCTGGAGAGAAACAAATATGGTTAGCAAAAAGGAAAAATAAAGTCAATGAAATCATTCTTAATGATATTCTGCTATACTTCTAGATTTGAGCCTAGCATAATTGTCATCAATGGCTTCATTCAGCCACTGATAGGAGCAGATACAGAAACCCACAGCCAAAGAGGCAGAGCTGGAGGAATCCTGTGGAAGGGTTGTAGGAGACAGAGGGGTAAAAGATACCACAAGAAAATGGCCAACAGTATGAGCTAAGCAGGACTCATAGAGACTAAAGTGACAGCCAGGGAATCTGTGTGGTATAAGCACATATATCCTCTGTATATATGTTTTGGTTGTTTAGCTTGGTGGTCTGGTGGAATACCTAAAGTGGGGGCTTTCTCTGACTCTTTTGCCTGCGTTTGGGACCCTTTCTCTACTGGCTTGCCTCATCCAGCCTTAATAAGAGGGGATGTGCCTTGTCTCATTGCAACATGATACACCATGTTTGCTTGATATCCCCGAGAGCCCTGCCCTTATCTGAAGGGAAACAGGAGGAGTGGATCCAGGCAAGAGGCAAAGCAAGAGGGATAGAAACTAGGAGGAGAGAAGGGAGGGGAAACTGTGGTTGGATGTAATATATGAGGGAAGAACAAATAGATAAATAAAGTTTGTTTGATAAAGGGCTACAGTACTGCAAGACCTGTGGATATAGGATAAGTATTTAGAATATAATTCAATTAGAACATTTTATGTTTTGGGGAACTCGTAATAGTAGGTTCTCCTCTAGGGTCCATGACCTCACCAGTAGTCTATGTTTACAGTACCAGGCATACATTTATTTCTATTCAATGGGATTTAAGCTGTCCAAGTAGACAGCTGCTGTTTGCCAGTTTTGGACCCTTGAGGATGTCTTGCCACGCTGTTCATTGTTATGTTTTACAGTCTCTATGGATGGGTAGAGCTAATGATGGTTTTTCTTCCTTGGCAGCTGGCATAGCTCTTTCTAATATAGAAACTTCTAGCTCTATTCTTCCAAGTCCTGTGCCTGAAGTATGTGGTATCTTTAGCAACAGGCTCATACTTTCAAGTGATGAGAGGCAACCAAGGGCACCTTCAGTAGCCTATATTGTTTTCAGGGTTGCTTGGATTCCTTTGGTCAACAACAAAAGAAGGCTTCCTATGCTTGACACTGGGGCTTTTATTAGACAGTTTAATCACTGTGTACACCAGGCTGGATTCAAATACTTAGTGATTCTCCTGCTGCTACCTTCTGAGTTCTTGGATAATAAGTTTGTACTACTATATCAAGCTTCACAAAAAGCTATTGAAGGTCATGAAAACTAATTCATAACAAGGAAGTCTAGAAAGCCTGGGGTTCTGCTTTGGTGGAGGACTCCTCTGTTCACAAGTCAGAAAGCAGTAGGCTACATTCAAGAATTTTCCTAGCCACATTACTCATTATAAACGAAAATAAGAAAGAATGCAAATGCCCATCAGCAGTGGAATAGATAAATAATTTATAGTATATTAGCATTACTAGCAATGAAAATGAAAAACTTAGATATATGCTACATCATGGATAACTTTTATGTTTTTAGATTTCTACTTTACTATTGAGTCAAACTATTTCATTTGTGTTCAAAACTAAGAAGGGGGAATCATAAACAAATCTCACAAACATTATTTGGAACATTTCTTTTTTGGTGTGTGTGTCAGATGCAAAGGAACAAGCTATACAATTCCTTTCAAATAAAGGTCAAAATGTAGGGAAAGTAAGCTACAATACAGTGTTTAGAAATTAAAACATGACAAAAATGTACGTAGATGCATGTAAATTATTTTAATAAATGTCTTTTTTTAGACAAAGAGAGGAGAAAGGAGAGAGAGGGAGGGGGAGAGAGAGAATGTAAAATGTTAAACATATTCATCTTTCCAGTTTAACCTTTCCTGACTAGCCACTATGGCTTTACATTGAACGGGAACGAAGGGCTCTGTGTTTAGGTTGTGTGAGCAATTCTCACCGAGTTCCCAGGAAACAAGGTGGACAGTTCTTATTTTCTTTATAAAGAAAAGTGCATGGCTAGGTGTGGTAGTATACTTGGTGGGCTGAGGCCCAAAGATTTTGTTCGAAGGTAGCTAGGGCTAAAAGGATCCACATTAAACCAAGAAACAACCAAGTATAGGTCTGAAGTGAAGTGGGCAATCAAAAATCACTCATGCGTAGTCTTCCTGCATATGCTGGCAGGAAGATAGAAGCCAGGGCCATTTTTGGAAGAGGGAACTTCGAATCAGAAAACGATTCCACCAGACTGATCTTTAGCCAAGCCTTTGAATGAATTTTCTTGACTAATGATTCATGTGGAAGGAAGGGTTCAGCCCACAGCGGGCAGCACAAGCCCTGGGTTAGTAAGGGACCAGTTTGAACAAGGCGGTAAGAAGCATTCTTCCACAGTTTCTGCTTCCCGTATCCTCTCTTGTCTTCCAGCCTTGGCTCTTCTACTGTTGTCTGTGACCTGGGATGTGTAACCATTTCCTCCCCAAGACGTTTCTGGTCATGGTGTTTTCACAGCAATAGAAACCTAAATACAATGCTCAACCTCTGACCGTGTTTCCCCCTTATGTGATAACAGCCAGCTTTTCTTGCATGTAACCTAATGCCACATCTGGGGTTTAAAGACTTCTGGTTTTGAGCTCTTCTGTATATCATATATTTACCTACACAGCAGGTAATTGTGAGAATTTTATGTCAGTCACTGTCTTCTGGATGATAAAGATATCACAATCCCACCCCTATAGACACCCTTTCTGATGGTTAATTTTGGTTGTTAACTTGGCTCCATCTGGAATTAAACTAAAACCCAAGCAGCTGGGTACACCTACCTACGAGGAGTTTTTCTTCATTTCATCATTTGAGGTGGGAAGACCCACCTGAATCTAGATCATTGAGGTGGTAAGACTCACCTAAAATCTGGGCCTCACTTTCTGGCGGCAGCTTATTAAAGGGCATGAAAGAAAGGAGTGCATTCTCTTGATCTGCTTGCTCTCTTGATGGTATGTTCATTTCTGCACTGGTATTAGAGACTAAATTTTCTGGGCTCTGACATATATTCTGAAAACCAGCTGTGATATCTGACCTCATATACTGAACAATTATTGGGTTTATGAACTCTCTGTCAGGGGACAGCCATTGTTGGAATAGTAAGCCACTCTAATGAATCCCATACATTTTATAAGTTCAGTTTCTCTAGAGAACCTCCTATTTAGCCTCCTACTTTGATGTCTTTATTTACACACACACACACACACACACACACACACACACACACCCCACTGGTGCCACCATCACTATCACCACCACCACTAACAAAACAATAACTAGGAATTAACAACCACCAGTTATTAATACCTCTGCATAGCAATGGACAGAGAATGGAGGTGAGGGGGTGTGCACTAGGAAACTTAAAGGCAAATAAATGAAACTAGAAAAAAAACTCATCCAAAGTCAGGTAACATAGACTCAGAAAGACAACATGGTATGTTTTTACTCATAAGTAAATATTAATTGCAAAATAAAGGTTAACCATGCTGTAGTCCACAGACCTAGAGAGGCTAGGTAACAATGAGAGCCCAGGTAGGGAACTCATAGATCTTCCTGGGAAGGGGAAATAGAAGAGATATCCTGGATGGCCTAGGAGTAGGTAGAGATGAGACCTTGAGGGATTGGGTTGAGGGATGGATGGAGAGAGAGAGTACTGTAAGATATGACTGGAAAGTGTGTGTGTGTGGAGGGGTGAGTTAGGGTCAGGTAGAAACCTGATACAAGAGAAACTCCTATGAATCTACAAAGAGGACTCCTGCTTAGACTCCCAGTTAGTGGATAGGAGACTTCACTGGTCATTTCCTCTGATCAGATTCCTGATTACCCCAACTGTTATCAGATATCCTTCATCCAGTAACTGATAAAAATGGATACAGAGACCCACAGTCAAACTTTAGACCAAGCTCAGTGAATACTACTGAAGAGAGAGGGAAGAAGGATTGCAGGAGCCAGTGGGGACAAGAACATCACAAGAAAACCCATTGAAACAACTAACCTGGCTCATAGGAATTTACAGTCTGTGCCAACAACCAGCGAAGCTGCAGGGAACCAACCTAAGCCTCCCATATAGATGACAGTTATGTAGCTTAGTCCATTTGTAGGCCTCCTAACAATGGGAGCAAAGACTGTCCGTAATGCTTTGGCTGGCTCTTGGGAACCCACTCCTTATATTTTATTGCCTTGTCCACACTAAATACAAGGGGAGATACTTAGTCTTAGGAAAAAGTGATATGCCATGATTTGCTGACACCCTTTGCTAAACAGAAAGGGAGGAATGTATGAGGGAGAGTGGGAATGGAAGGAGAGGAGAGAGGGAAAACTATGGTCATGATGTAAAATAGATAAATAAATCAATAAAACTAAAAAAAAGCAAACCTCCCCAAACTAAGGAAAGACCAGGCCCATACAGATTCAATAACTACATTGCACACAAAATAGACAATACTATAAAAGAAAATATGAATGGTATATAATAGCTAAAACACTAAGTATATATAACAAAATGTAATGCAAGCTAAAAGAGAAAAAAGAATACAAATCATAAATAATGATATAGCCATCAGAATGACAGCTGATTTTTCAGTGGAAACTTTGAAAGTCAAAAGAGCCTAGAACAGTACATTCTAAGTCCTAAGACCTAAACTCATATACCCAGCAAAAGTATCCACCATGTAATAGGAAAAAAAATTCCATGATTTAAGTAGTAATATTTGCAACAAGCCAAATGTGAAGGAAGTACATGAAGCAATATTTTAGGCTGAAGAAAAGAATGAGTATAGCCAAGCAACTGTACAAAGAAACACGAAGCCATAGTTACAAACTCAAAGTAGCACTAAAAATACACCTCCACCAATCAATAACACAATAAACACAATTAACACATACATTTCAATAAAGACTTTAAATATTAAAGATCTCAATTCCCCAGTCAAAAGGCATAGGTTGGATCAAGAAACAAAACCCACCTATTTGTAGTTTACAAGAATCACAGCTTAAAGTAGGGCATCAATTTAGAATATAAGGATGGTGAAATGTACTTCAATCAAATCAGAACAGGAAGCAAGCAGGTATTGCTACCTCTATAATCTGACCAAAGAAGACTTCAAGCTAAAACTAATCCAATGAGATAAACACTTCACACGAATCAAGACAACAATTAACTAAGAAGACCTTATTATTCTAAGCATATATGCAACAAACACTGATGTATCCACTTTCATAGAAAGGATACTATTGGACTTAAAGATACATATTAACATCAGCTTATTAATAATAGGTGATTTCAGGGCCCCATATTCTCCAATAGACAAGTCATCTGGACAAAAAATAATCAGAAACATCAGAATTAAATGACAGCATATATCAAATGGACTTAACAAATGTTTATAAAGTATTTGACCCAAATACAGAAGAATAAAAATTTTATTCAGCTGCACATGGAGCTTCCATAAAACAGACTACACCCTGAGATATAAAACCAATCTTTACAAATTCATAAAGACAGAAATAACTCTGTATGGTCTATTGGACCATATTGCAATAAAACTTAAAACTGATAGTAAACAAACCTCTAGTAAATAGAAACACTCACGAAGACTAAATAACTCATTATGGAATGAAGGAGGGAAAGAAGAAACCTGTAATCAGACTGGTGACTCCCTAATTGTCATCACAGACCTTTCACCTAGTAACTAATGGAAGCAAATGCAGAGATCCACAGCCAAGCACTGGGTAGAGCTCTGGGAGTCCAGTCAAAGAGGAGGGGGGGGAGAGATTATATAAACAAGATCATGAAGGGGAACCCCACAGAGACAGCTGATTTGAGCTTATGGGAGCTCATGGACTCTGGACAGACAGCTAGGGAACTTGCATGGGACCGACCTAAGCCCCCTGCCTGTGGGTGACAGTTGTATAGCTTGAACTGTTTGTGGGGCCCTTTACAGTAGGACCCGGTTATGTCTCTGGCTCATGAGATAGCATTTTGGAACTTATTCCCTATGGTGTGATGCCTTGCTATTTCTTGATGCAGAGAGGAGGAGCTTGGTCCTGCCTCAACTTGATAGGGTATGCTTTGTTGACACCGCATGGAAGGCTTTAAACTTTCTGAGGAGTGAATGGGAATGGAGGGACAGACAGGAGGTGGGAGGATGTAACAGCAGGACAGAAGGAAGGGGAAACAGTGTTGGTATGTAAAATAAATAAAACATTTAAAATAAAAAATTCAGAGTAGAAAACAATGAAATATAAACAGAAAGCAATAAAGAGAATCAACAGCTCTCTGAGATGGTTCTCTGAAAAGATTGACAAATCCCTGACCTAACTAATCAAATGTAAAAAGGAGAGGACTCTTAATAGGATTAGAAATGAATAGGGAAGCCCTACAACAGACAAGAAATTTAGAGTATTATAAGAAGATACTTTAAAAATGTATATCCCATAGTTGTAAGTTGAAAAGAAGTAGATTAATTTCTAGGATCAGTCAACCACCACAATTAAACCAAAATGAAGTTAAAAGCCTCAACAGACCTTTAAAAAATTTGGAAATTAAAATAGTAATAAAATGTTTTCCAGCAAAAAAATGTTCAGGACCAGATGGAGTCACAGCAGAATTTTATCAGATTGCAAAAAAGATCTAGAGACAATATTTTTTAAACTATCCAAAAAAATAGAAGCAGAAGGTATATTTCCAAACTCCTTCTATGAAGCTAAGATCACCCTAATACTAAACAAGATAAAGCCATAAGTAAACTACAGGTCAATAACATTGACAAATATAAATTCAATACTTGCAAACAGAATACAGACATCTAAATGGAAGAGATTATCTACCATGATTACATTGGTTTTATCCCTGACATGTAGAAAGAGTTCAACATACAAAAGTAAATAAATGTAAAAAATTTTATAAGTAGATTGAAGGAAAAAAATCTGTATCTATTGAGATAACCAATAGATGCAGAAAAAAAAAACCTTTGACAAAATCCAATATGAATTTATTTTTAAAGTCCTTGTGAATTAGGAGCAGAGAGAACATACATTAATATAAAAATATGAGAAAGCCACAGTGAACATCATTATAAATGTGGGGGAGAAAGAAAAAGCAATCTCACTGAAATCAGAAACAAGCCAGGGCTGTCAACTCTCTTTACTCTTTTTCAATATTATTCTGTAAGTAATAGCTGGAATAGAGCAAGACAAGGAAATTAAAAGCATACAAATAGAAAACCAAGAAGCAAAAATATCCATATTCGAGGATGATAATATATCATGCAAAATGATGCCAAAAATTCTACCAGAAAATTTTACTAGACATGGCAAACAGATTCAGCTGTATGGGAGAATACAGAATCAACCTGCACAAATCAATAGTTTTTCTATACACCAAAAACAAACATAAAAGATAGTTCATGAACACACTCCCACTCATGATAGTGAATGAAAATAAAATACTGCGGAATAAACCTAGCCAAGGAGGTGAAAGACTGTTACAATGAGAACTTTAAATATCCAAGGAAATAGGTAAAGAATGGTATTATAAAATGAAAGGATGTACTCATGAATTTTGTATTACCATTTTACCAAATGCCATTTGTACTCAATGTCATCCCAATTAAACTCTTTATCTCATTTCTCACAGAAAATTCAACAAAAGAAAACAACAACAAAAACCCCTAACCCAAAAATCACAACACACCCTGGATATCCCAAAACAATGATAAGCTAAAAGAACAATGTTAGAGGGATTTCCATATTTCCAACACAATTCTTCACAGACCACAAAAGAACAATACTCAACTTCATATGAAAAACCAAAAAAACCAGAATAGCTAAAACAATCCTATACAATAAAGGAACTTCTGGAGGCATCACCATCCCTGACTTCTAACTCTAGAGTAGAACTATAGTAATAAAAACAGCTTGGCATTGGCATAAAAGTAGACATGTGGACCAAAGGAATCAAATCAAAGACCCTGACATTAACCACACACCTATGAACACCTGATTTTTGACTAAGAAGACAAAATGGTTCAGTGGAAAAAAAGGAAAAGAACCTTTAACAAATGGTGCTGGAATAACTGGATATCAGTGCGGAAGACTGCAGATAAATCCCTATCTATCACTATGCACAAAACTCAATCCAAGTGCACCAAGGGCCTCAACATAAATGCAGTTGCAATGGACCACTTCTATGAGCCTCCATGGGACCAAACTAGGCCCTCAGTAAGTGGGGCTGAACTATCTGAGGGGACCCTGGCAGTAGGACCAGAATCTATCCTGGTGCATGATGAGCTAGCTTGTCGGAGCCCATTCCCTATGATGGAACACAATGCAGGAGGAGAGGCTTGGCCCTGTCCCAACTTAATGTGCCAGACTTTGTTGACTCCCCATAGGAGCCCATACCCATTAGCAGAAGTGGATGAGGGATGAAATGGGGAGAGGTGGGGGAGGGACAGGAGGAGGGGTGGGAGGTAAAACTGGTTGGAATGTAAAATGAAATTTACAAAAGTATTAGTTCTTTGAGAACTCTGTGTTTATTATTTCCACCCCTCTTCCCCCGAGTTCCTTCCAAAGCAACAACCCTGTTCCATACCAATGCGACTATGTGTCCCATTAAAGAAAACTCATCAGGTTTAATTTGTACTGCCCAATCTGCTATTGTTCCTATGGCCTTGCTTTTACATAAGACTTGATGTTTCTCTACTGCTACTTTCAATATACTTTATTCTGCTAGCGTATTTAGTGTTTTGTTTGTAGTATCACACAGGGAGGTTCTTTTCTGGTCTTGTCTGGTGCCCTAGATGTTCGTTCTTGTATCTGGAATGGCATAATTTTCCTAACTTTGAAATTTTGTTACGATTCTTTAAAAAAAATATTTTCTATGCCTTTAGAAAGAGATCATTTTTCTATGCTGGTAACACATAGATTTCCTCTCTTAAGGGTGTCACACATATCTTAGAATTCTCATCGGTATCATCTTACTATCATTGTCAATAAGTATCTTTGTCATCCAGTTTAGATTTTTTTTCACTGTTCCATTCTAATAGTGAAACTTTCCAGAGATTTTTAATTTCTGTTTTTTTTTATTTTTATTGCCAGCACTTCAGATCCTTTGTTTTTCTTTTCAGTATTTCTCTTTACTGACTTCTTGTGCATATCTTACATTTTCTTCCTTCCTTCCCTCCCTCCCTCATTCCTACCCTCCCTCTCCCTCCCTCCTGCCCTCTCTCCCTCTCTTCCTTCTTTCTGTATTCTCATTCAGATACACATTACCTTTTTTGCTTTTTTTGAACACACTGACACATCATTCTTATGTGTCCTTTGGGAGTTCAGCTAACTCATTCTCAGTGAATGGTATTATTGTATGAATAGTAATTTTGGACAGTTATGCTGCTTTGTTTTCTGTTTCTTATATTACTGCATTGAGATTTATGTATCTGATACTATTTTATTGCTCAGGATTTTTTAAATAGCTATATTTTTTTAGTTGAATTATTTATAATGTTCAAGGTGGGACTTGGATGTAGTAGAGTTGATGTCAGAAGATAGTACTCAATCCAGAAGCTTAGATGTCTGGTACAGTCTCCATTGATTTCCTAGGTAGAATACAAACTGCAAAGCACACCCCAGTATCTGGTTGTTACCATCATACAAGCATCTTACTCACCAATTAAAAACAACATCCCCTTTGACTCAAGTGACTGTTGTAGACTAAGGAACAAAGGATGTATACAAAGAACAAAAGAAGTTGATGCTTAGATGTGTGAAAAGTATAGTAAGAAATGCCCTGTGAAGAAACATACACAGTTTCTAAAACCTAATTAATATTTAGACAAAACCCAAACCATCATGACATATATATGCAAAAGTGATGATAAAAAACAGAAGATTAAAAAATAAAAAGGATAATTATGGGATGAACTGCAGGCCCAGCTGTGCTGAGTTGAAAGCTGAAATTCTTAGATTTCTCTGGGTCTGGCTGGGTCCATTGGTGCTTTCAATGAGGGTGAGTGAGTGGGAGCTCTTTGTCTCTGCAGACTGCGTGTTCTCTGTGGCTCTGACATATGTGAAAGAAGATGTTTTAAGTCCTGTAGTTCGATTCTTCTGTCCCACCAGCCAGCTCCCAAATAGTTACATGGAGACTTCTTATTAATTATGAAATCTTGGCCAATAGCTTAGACTTGTTGCTAACTAGCTCTTATAACTTAGCTGTCTTTTATTAATTTACATTCTGCCTTGCGGCTATATTACCTTTATTCTACTGCCAACTGTCTCGAGCTTGCTTAGGGTGAATTTAGTGATGGGCTGGATGAAAACATGTTTGCAAACCTGTAATCCTGAGGGCTAGATCCAGCCTGAGGTACACATACCAAGTGTGCCTTGTCCATTCATTTACTTGCATAGCACATGCCTTGACAGCATGAATCTAAGCCTATCCTGCATGTTAGTCCTAGTGAACATTAAAAATAAGCACAGAGAAGGACTTTTTGAATATGGGTTCAATAGCCCAGGGAATGACTGCAAGAACTGACAAATGGTACAGCATCAATTTTAAAAGCATCTGCACAGCAAAAGAGAGTAAAAAGATGACTACAGAAGAGAAAAATCTTTGGCGGCTATACACTGACAAACATGTGATTAATAACCAGAAAATATGAAGTCAAAAAACTAAGCACCCCCCCAAAAAAATCAAATAAACAGGCTAACGAATTAAAAAGACACTTATTAAAAAAAAATATAAATCACCTAGATTTGATCATCAGAGAAATGTAGGTGAGCACATACATTCCATCTCTGCTGAGTCAGAATAGCTGAAAACAGGAAACAAATGCTAGGGAAAATGTGTATAGAGTGTCCGTATATACTGCAATAGTATATAAGTAAGTATAGACATTATGGGAATCTGTATGGAGGATCTTGAAGAAAACTAAAAGCAGAGCTGCTACATGATCCAGCTATAACTGAAGGAATATACATTAGCATATGTCAGCGAGGCTTGCACATCTGTGTTTATTGCTGAACTATTCACAATAGCCAAATTACATAATCTGCCTAGTTATTCATGAACAGATGAATGGATAGTGAAAATGTGGTAAATAAATATATACAATGGAGTTCTGTAGGTAACAAAAATTAGGCATACAGCATAAAACAAGTATTTATCTTGAAAGAGATATATGAATAAAAATTGAGAAAAGCCCAAAAGACTTGAGATACTTACAACCCAAAGAGTCTTCCGGATGAGAAGTATAATCACTCTGTCAATAAAATATCGTAATTATCAATACTTGGCACCTAGACTGGAATTACTTAAAAAAAAAAAAAACAGAAAAAGAAATGATCAGCCTTTGAGTGTTAAGTTTTCAGATTAACTGCCTAATTGACTACACAGCAGTTGGCATAAATCACTCTGAAGAGAGAAAATTGAATTTTAGCCTTGCCAGGTATGGTGGAAACACGACAGTTCTAAATAAAAGAGCCAAAAAGCAGCAAAGGTTTTTGTTTCTCTGAAGACAGTTCTTACTAAAATTTGATGAATCAGGTATTCTAGGTTAAGTCCATTAAAAAAAAAAAAAAACAAATAGATAAACAAACCACAGTACTTCTAGTCGCCTTTTTGTAGATCCCAAACCTGAGCAATATGGTATTGAATGTCCTGCATATCTTCTCATAGAGTAAGAATTTCTTGGCCACATGTACTCCAGTCCTCATAATAGCTAATTTTTAATTTAAATCAGTAAACTAGCACTCTGATTGGTAACTGTGTCTCGAGCTTAGTTAGGGTGAATTTGGTAATGGGCTGTATGAAAACATGTTTGTAAGCCTGTAATCCTGAGGTCTAGGTCTAGCCTGAGGTACATACAACAAGTGTGCCTTGTCCATTCATTGGCTTATATGGTACATGCCTTGACAGCATGTACTATACTGCATGCTAATTCTAGTTCCAAAACCAAGATGGCTGTGGGTTCTATATGCCAGTATGCACAACTGAACTGCATAGTATGGAGAAATGGGTATTACTGTATGATTAAGAAAACATTAAATGAGGTTTGGACTGTAGTTAGCATGGTAGAGCCCTTGGCCTAGTATGAGTAAGGTCCTGGGTATAATCTATTACATTACCAGAAAAGAAAACAAGTGAAATATCTTTACATTAAGAGAAACAAAACACCACAATAAAAACATATATATATATATGCATATACATATATATACACATCCCTTGGTTTAACTTGTAATTCTACTAGTTTTTAGTTGTGAAACTCTTATAAATTCAATTTTCTAATGTACAAAATGTATTATATACCAAGTCTTGAAAAGTTAATCAGACTAGTTTAAGTAACTGCCACTTATTGAGTAAATAGATTTAACCTGTGGCTTTCCATTAACTACTCAAATTTATGTGTATGTGATCAGGACTATGGTTATCAGAATCCTACAAATAAG
Source organism: Cricetiscus sungorus (assembly GCA_030556225.1). Taxonomy (NCBI): domain Eukaryota; kingdom Metazoa; phylum Chordata; class Mammalia; order Rodentia; family Cricetidae; genus Cricetiscus; species Cricetiscus sungorus. Next base: position 11,259,443 of record JANBXA010000732.1, read on the forward strand.
AAGCAGCAGAAATACATTGCTTTGAATGATATGTAATTTACTACCATTAAAATGCTTGGTCTTGGAATACTAAGTGGCTAGGTTATTATTAGAAAACAAAAAGGTAAGCTTTAATAATAGAGTTCTGAAGCAATGAGTTTACAGAGTAAAAGATCATTTCTGTAGAGAGCCGCGTAGTGCCATGCCTTAAAGTGGCGCTGGCTTCTGCCTTATACCTTCCTGCTGGTGAAGACTCTCTGGGTAAACAAGCCCTTAACTGGTTAAGTCTGTTCAGCCTGTCTGCTTCCGCATTAGAGTAGCCTATCTGCAGGGTCCACGTGGCTCACTGGGGTTGGTTAACTCAAGGGTATTTAAGCCTGTGCAGGGGTCTCCTCTCTCTCTCTCTCTCTCTCTCTCTCTCTCTCTCTCTCTCTCTCTCTCTCTCTCTCTCTCTCTCTCTCTCTCTCTCTCTCTCCCCTCTCCCCCTCTCCCTCTCCCTCTCCCTCTCCCTCTCCCTCTCCCTCTCCCTCTCCCTCTCCCTCTCCCTCTCCCTCTCCCTCTCCCTCTCCCTCCCCCTCCCCCTCCCCTCCCTCTCCCTCCCCCTCCCCTCCCCTCCCCTCCCTCTCCCTCTCCCTCTCCCTCTCCCTCTCCCTCTCCCTCTCCCTCTCCCTCCCCCTCCCCTCCCCTCCCCTCCCCCTCCCTCCCTCCCCCTCCCTCTCCCTCTCTCCTCCCTCTCTCCCTCTCTCCCTCTCTCCCTCTCTCCCTCTCTCCCTCCCTCCCTCCCTCTCTCCCTCCCTCCCTCTCCCTGTCTCTGTCTTTCTGTCTCTCGAGGGCCAGAAGCAACATGTTTCAAGGATCCTGATTAAAACTGCATGAAGAAGATCTACCCGGAGTTGCGTCTTCCTTGCTGGTGAGGGCAGGCACGTACAATTTCAGCAATAATCTGCATGTATCAATGTCAAGTAAGACTTAATATTAAATATTACCTTTAAGTTCAAATAATATTCATGATTATTGGCTAGATGATTTCTTGGGAGATCTTAAACACTTATTCAGATTTTAAAAATAGTAAATATATTTAAAATAGTATAAACATAAAGATACAGTGTAAACGGTTTCAAAGATCTCAAATGATGTACTTAGAAGGGAAATTTCTAAAGGCTGGTTTATTGATTTGAATAGAACTGTTTCACTCAATAAAGATTATTAAAGTAACAGTAGTGGTGGCTGTAGCAGCAGGTGGTATTTAGTCAAATACTTCTCTCTTCCACTTACTCCCCAGCTTGATTAACACAAGCATCGAAATGACTAGGGTAAAAACACGGTTTGATAGGATTTGCTCAAGTAATTTTTCTTTTGTGCTTTTGAGGCTGGGATTCTCCATGTAGCGCTGGCTGTCCTGGAATATGCCATGTAGTCCAGGCTGGTTTCAAACTTACAGATCCACCTACCTCTGCCTCCTGAGTGCTGGTGTTAAGGGCATGTGCCACCACACCTGGCTGTTCAGGTAACTTTTTAAAACAATTTTTACTTAGTGTCTATGTGTGTATACACATGAACATTCATGCCATGGCATGGATCATTGTGCATCACTGCTACTTGTGGAACTGAGCTCTTTCCTCTACCATGTGGATGCCAGGGATTGAACTCGGGTATCTAAGGTTGGCAGCACGTGCCTTTACCTCAACGTGCCATCTTATTGTAACCTTCATAACTTCTATACGTTCTTGGCTATTTGTATAATTAGTCGAATTAGGGCTGAATGAGTCATAAATTTAAGAGGACTTCATAAACCATCATAGTGAAACTTCTATTTGATAAATCACATACTAAGGCTCCAAAATATTTACCCATTATTACTTACTTACTTTTTGAATTCAGATTTCTCAAAGTAAACTTCCTGATTTTTCTGCCCCTACTATATTGCATTAGCAGACTACCTCTGTACTTTGTATACTTTTACGTAATTTGAATAGATTAATGTCCCCAAACAACTACTTTATCACATTATTTCAGTAATAGGAAATTCTGTCAGACACACTGGACTCAGCTCTTAACTCTCATCATATTTACATTTTACATTTACAAGAGATGATTCAATCATTCCCCTGTCTTCCCTCCTTCCTTCCTTCCTTCCTTCCTTCCTTCCTTCCTTCCTTCCTTCCTTCCTTCCTTCCTTCCTTCTCCTCCTCCTCCTCCTCCTCCTCCTCCTCCTCCTCCTCCTCCTCCTCCTCCTCCTCCTCCTCCTCCTCCTCCTCCTCCTTCTTGAGAAGTTGCTTTACTCAGATTTAGCCATTTAGGTAGATGTTAACATGAGGGAACAGAGTAAGTCAAGGACACTCTTTCTCAAGTAGCTTAGAGGGAGAAAGTCGAAGTTACATATCGCAATGCCTGATGAGTGGCAGAAGCAAAAGGCCCTGGGAAGATCAGAAAGGATGCTCAGAGAGATAGATGCTTGGAGTTGTCTAAAATGAAGAAGGAATTACATTCAAAAGGGTTCTAAATGATTGGCAAATACTTAAGTACTCCTTAAGCAATGGTTTTATGTGGGGTAGGGGAAGATTGGTGTGTAAGAAAGGTAGGGCCTAAGTCAAGTAGACCTTGTTCTGAGTTTAGGCTAAAATTAGAGACTCACGGTGAACCGCTGATGTTATGAATAGAAAATATGTGAACATTAAAAAAAAATGTGCATGATCAGGACATTCAATACTACAATATGGGCTAGCATTTTTCTGGTTGCTAGGGATTTATGTTCTTTCTTGTTGGTTTTTATTCTAGCTCAGAAGGAATAGCAGATAAATATTAGTGGATACTCTCATAGCTACACAATCATTGAATTGCTCTAAAACTGTTAACACTTTTACAGGCCCGATTTCTTCTTGAAAGAATTTACTGAAGATAGGTACAGGGATTATTATTTTTTACTGTTTCACAAGGCCTGGTTAGTTCTGGCTAAATAGTGGACACTGTTCAAAGCATGGATTAATTTGCTTATAAGATTACATGGTTCTTTTACATTTGAAATGAGATAATATTAGAAACCATTGAGTATCATTTAAACTAAAGTAATCTAAAGAATTTATTGCACACCTAGATACTAAGTTACTTTTCCTAAAAAACAGTGTCTGAAAAAATATAAGCCTATTTATGGAAAATATACCTTTTACAAAAAGTATGTGAAACTGTTGTCAGGAATTATTCATGGTGACAATTTTTACCATAAACATTGCTTTCTCCAGCCCACTTTGAGATAATCTCTTGTCATAGTGAGGTCTGCCATGTAATTCTAGATTTTCCGGCCTCAGCCTCCTACTTGGTGGGATTTGAGGCAATTACCTTCATGTCAGTAATGTTTCTAAATTTTAAAAACAATAATTCAACATACACGAGTTAAGACATCAGTGGTACATATAAGAATACACGTGTAACATTAACTAAAAAGATAATTGGGATTCTCTATACGGAACTGGGTTGCCATTTTGACATCTCTTAATTTAAACTTTTAAGCTTTTTAGAACTCTGGCGTTTTGGCCTCATTTTGATAATTCACACTATTATAAAATTCGTTTTCTTTTTCAGAGACCTTCTGTTTATGAGAGAATAGCTGAAAAGGTTTTCACATCCTGCAATAGTAATGTGCTTTATAATTCAATGATCTTAATTTTTTGCTTGTATATTTTAATAATTTGCAAAGATAAATCCTCAGGTTACTTTTTATTTTTTTTTTTTTAAACTGGTCCTTTCCATAAAATACAGTTACAGTTTCCAAATGAACATCTGTAATAGGAGGGAAAGATGAAAAAAATGCCTAGATACTTTTAAAGTATCTTAAAATTTGACATTACAACAATGCCATTTATTATTATTTATCCTGGAATGGCTTCCATTATTTTTCCTCCTCCTTTTTTTTTTGTAATAAATAGCTGTTTATATTGGGGAGATTTTACACACACACACACACACACACACACACACACACACACACACACACACAATTTGTGTAAAGTCTAAGTAACGAAATAGTCCATTGGTACACGTGATTGTTACATTTTGAGTACTGAGATGGTTAGGGCTTATCCACAATGTTACAAGCCAGAAAATGACTTGTCAGCCAGTCTTTATAATTTAGTGGCAATTGTCAAATCTATCAACAAAACTGGTCAAACAAACAAACAAACAAACAAACAAAAAAATGGTCACTGGGGTACCATCAAGACACATGGCTTTAGCAGGCTTCAGCTGTTGTTATATACATCAAAATTATCCTGTATGCATGTGTGATTCAGCAGGCCGGCGGGCGGGTTACTTCTCTCAGCTGACAACACTGCAGAACCTGGGTTATTTTTTTTTTTTTTTTTAAACCTTCTAGTTTGGTAAACCAGTGACACAGCCTGTGCTGGCAGAGGCCTGAGCTGCTAGCCTTGTGTGCAGAAAGCTTGCCCGCTCTCCGCAATCCCTGCAGCGGGAAGGTAAGGGGGTCAGCCCTGGCAGCGCCCTCCCCCTCGTGGACGCCGCGTCGGGCCCGCTTTCGGAACCCATTATTCCCCGCGAGCCTGTGCTGCTCGCCCGAGCGGAGCGGGCACTGGATGGATAAAAACCATCAGGGCCCAAGAGCGAGCGCGGAGCCTCTCCCAGCCCTGTGTCAGTCAAGATGGCGACAGTGCCTGGGAGGTTCACACTGAGCCCGAGGCCATCTCTCCCTGTCCCTCTCTGCCCGTCTCTCCCCGCGCCGCCGCCGCCGCCGCCGCCACCGAGGCCGAGCTGGGGGTGGGGTGGGGTGGGGTAGGGGAGAGGAGAGACGGGCAGAGAGAGGGCCTCGCGGAGCTGCGCTCGGGGAGGGGGCGGGGCCGCGCGGGGCTGGGCGGGGCCGAGCGCGGCGCCGTCGCACGCACGCGCGACCTCGCCTCCCGCCGTCTCCCCGCGCTGGGGGCGGGCGTGGCGCGGCGCGGCGCGCTGCCTGCCGGGATACTCGGCCCGCCCACCCAGTCCTCCCGTCCCGCGTCGCGTTCCGCCAGGCCCGTGTTTTCTCTCCGCCGAGATGGTGGCGGCGCTCGCGTCCCGGCGGCCGTAGGAGAGACGACGCGGCCTTTCGTCTTCGCCAGCACCGCCCACCCCCCGCCGCCGCCGCCTCTGCCGCCGCCCCTGCTGCGCTCGCTCGCTCGTTCGGCGCTCCGGGCCGCGCAGCCGTCTCCTCTCTCCTCTCCCGCGTCTGTGTCTGCGTCCGTCCCTCCGTCCGTCCGTCCGTGTGAAGCTGCCGCGGACGCTGGCGCCTCCTCCTGCTTGTGGTCGGAGTTGCTCGCCCTGATCGATCGCTCGCTCGCTCGCTCTCCTCTCCTCGCTCGCTCGCTCGCACCCCGCCGTGGACACAGCGCGCCCGCTGCAGCCCCCCCAGCCCAGGCGCCCGGCCTCCTCCCGGCCCCGGTTTCCTGCGCAGGAGCGCGGGTCCCGCATGAGCTTCGGCGGTGGCGCCAGCGAAAGGGAACGAGGCGGTGGCGGGCGGCGGCGCCGGACGAGGGCGACTGGAACCAGTGAGGCGGCCGCAGCCGAGGCGCGGGGGCGAGGACAGGTCAGTGCTGCTGCGGCCGCCGCCGCCGCTGCTGCTGCCGCCGCGGCTGAGACCGCGACCGCGGCCCTAGCCAGCCCGGCGCGCTCGCTCGCTCGCTCCCCCACCCCCACCCCACACCGCGGTCTCTACCGCGTGTCCCCCAGCCCACACCCCAGCCCCCAGCCCCCGATCGTCCCCCTCCTCCGGGCCGCGCAGGCACGGCTGGGCGCCTGCCCCCGGGGCCCTCACCGGCCTCTGTGAGCGAGTGCCCGGGGCGCGTGGTCCGGAGGGGCCGGTGCCAGGAGTAGAGGCCCTGGTGGCTGCGGCTGCTGCAGCCTTAACTGTCAGTGCTGGCTGAGCGCAGGAGGCAGGGTTTTGTCGCCCGCGGGTACCCGAGTGGGGCCCCGGGTGGGGCGGGCGTGGAGGGGCCTCGAGATCGGGGACCCCCCCCCTCGTCGGAGCTGGGGATCGGAGAGGCAGCCGTGGACTTGAGGCTGCGAAAGGGGTGGGGGGGGGAGCGCAGGCCTTTTCCTCCAAAGCGGCGCTCTGGGTGGGAAGACATATTTAGACGTGTGCTCGCCTGGTGGGTTGGGGGTATTGGGGGGTGGATTGGAGAGCAAGGGACGGATGAGGCGGCACACCAAGCCTAAGGATTGCTCTCTCCCTCCGTTTCTCCGTGTGCTGCCGCTGGACAGAATCCAGTAGTTGTTGAACGTGAGTGAGTGGATTCCTCTGAAACTGCTATCTATATGTTACATTTAAATGCAAACCTGTAAGCAAGCAGTTGGCCGCCTCCTCGTCCTCGTCCTCCTCGTCCTCCTCCTCGTCCTCCTCCTCCTCCCCCTCCCCCCTTTTCAGTTGAGAAAATGAAAAGGACGTTTTCCCCATCTTGATGCGGAGGCTTTTTGTTGAAAGAGTCAGAATTGAATGTGCTAAATTCTTGTAGCCCTAAAGGGAGAAAATTGTAATTTGAATACGACTTTTCAGACTAGAATTATTTTCGAGGATTTTTTTTGTTGTTGTTGTCATTTTTTAAAATGTCTTCTTATGAGCGTGCTAAAGTAGAACAGTTCAAAAATCTCTTTGGGATTGTATTAAGTAGCTAGTGTGTTGTTGCAAACGTAAACTAAATAGTATATGGGATGTATGATCCACGATTTTCTTCAGTCGTGAAGGACCGTGGATATAACCCATGATTTTGGGAGAAGCAGTAGATTATGCCTGAATGTTTTGGAGAGGAAAGTGCGTTTGAAATAAAGATGACCTAAAATTTAAGAAATACAGCTGTTAAAAAGGTACATACCAAAGGCATGTCATTACCAAATAAATGGGAAAAGTGACATGAGAAATGTTTTCCTCACCCCTTAGGTTAGTGACTATTCTTAAGATATCTTTGGCAAATCATGGAAATTTAGAAAGAAAATGTTTTTGTCTTGGCATGTATGATAGAAATTGCTTTTAAATCAAGTCTGCTTGCTGCATTTTCAAGGAAATGAATACCCCATCTATGTTGCTGGTATAAGCCTTAAGGATGACTGTAAATCTTTAAATAACATTACAAAAAAAGCCTGTGCATCAAAATCTTAACAAAAAGGAGAGCTTCCGTAAATAATTTGCGATCTATATTTTTTAATAAGAAAGAGATGTGCATAATAAAAAGATGACTTGTAGCTTTGGTTTCACAATGACAGCATAATCTGTGAAAGGCTTCTGTCAATATTTAACTTGCACTGGTGTGTGTAGTAACACACACACACACACACACACACACACACACACACACACACACACACACACACATCCTCCTTTGGACCTTGCCCCCATACCCGAAGAGTTTTTATGGGGTTACAAAATCCCTTTTGCATGCAAATTTTCCAGTCATCTTTTGTTTTTATCCCTAAATCCACCCCCCCACCATCTTTTTAAATTTTTCTTTCTTTAGAAAGGGTCTTATGGTAAAGCTCTGGATGACCAGGTACTCTACTGGCTCTGTCTCCAGGGTGCTGGGATTAAAAAGTGTACCCCAACAGGACTGTCTGCTTTCCCATTTTATGGCTTTGAATGTAATTTTTACGAGACTAAAACTCTTCCCACCTGATTAGTCCTTTTAACAGCATTTATTAGGTATCTATATTGTCTCTGATATGTAACATTAAAGTCAATTTTATTTTTAAAACATTTATGTCAACCTATCTTCTGTCAAATATTTGCTGTAATAATCTTTTTCTCAATTTTTATGAACATTTTCCTCTAAATTGGCCATAGCTAATTTTATGCTCAAGAGCTTAAAATCATTTTTGCAAATGTCATTTAAAAAAATACTTAAATGGTTAGTGTTATATTTTTATTGTTCATTGTATTTTGGTTCATATTTGTTATTAATGGTAACATTACTGTTAAATGAATTTATATTCATATTAAGTGCATATGCAGGTATTAAAAACATCAGTGTTCTGATTTTTGAAGGTGGAAATGAGTTTTCAGAAGTGGTCTTTATGTACTTTCAAGCACAAAAAGCATGTGAGTGGGCTGTATAAAAATAGTCTTTAAAAGTTTTTGATATTCTCTTTATTAGGGTTTAGGATAATAGACTTTTGGATGCTTTTGACAGTTTTCTTCACTGATAAATATGAAGACAGTGTTAAGCCAGGCATAGTGTCTCACATCTGTAAACCCAATAATTGAGAGGATGAGGCAGGATTGTGGCAAGGTCAAGGTTAGCTAAGACTAAGAGGTGAGGTCAGAGCATGTCTCAAAAAACGTTAATGATTAGAGATGTGCTAAAATATGGAGTGGAAATAGCTTTGTGGTTTATTTCTTTATAATTTCCCTTAAAAAAAATTCTTAAGACAGGGTTTCTCTCTGTATCCCTGGCTATCCTGGAAGTAGCTCGGTTGACCAGACTGGGCTTGAACTCATAGAGATCCCCTTGCCTCTCTGCTCTGGGATAAAGCCCTGTGCCACCACTGCCCAGTCTGGAAATAGCTTTGTAATTAGAGTTTGATTTCATTTTTGGTGAGCCATGGTTTTATCTATAAACAGGATGGTAAAGATATCCCAGGTGTGAGGATTAAAGATTGTACAGTGCCCAATAGGTTTTCACCTTTACCTTAGCAGACTGAATGATTTTTCTGAATGATTTTTAAGCACTTTGCACATAGTGGTCTGTAGCCCATAAATCTATTATTGTTTTCTTTCTCATTGTGAGTTCAATCTTTAAGTGTAAGGATTTCTATTGTTTAATTAGAGAGTATCTTTCCAGATGCCTTTAGACTGTTGAACCTGTTATATTATCAAACACTTTAATTTACATAAATTGAAAGACCCCCCCCACCTTGAGTAGAAGTGTATCTTATAGATATTGAGAAGTACTAAGATAAAAGCTAATTTTCATTAAAAATTTAGGATTTGTTTAGCTGGACTACGGATTGAACCTAGGGCCTCTCACATGCTACCACTTCGTTGTTCTTGTTGTCCTTTTTCACACAGGTCTCATTAGGTTGGCCAGGTTGGGCTTAGACTCACTCTAGTCTAGACAGACCCTGAACTGGGAGTCCTTTGTCTCATCTTCTGTAGTTGCTAGATTGCAGGCCTATACCACCATGTTTGGGTTGCAGTGTGTCTTTGTGTTTCTGTCTATCTTATTTTTCTCTTGAGATTTTATTTTATGAGAGTTTTGCCTGCGTGTATAACAGTACCACATGTGTGATGCCTGTGGAAGTCAGAAGAGGGTGTGTGGTCTGCCATGCCTGGGGTTATAGACAGTTGCTGGTTGCTGTGTAGGTTCTGGGAACTGAACCTAGGCCTTCTGGGAGAGGAGCAAGTGCTCTTTAGCAGCTGTGCCACCTCTTCCACCTCCTTTCCCTCCCCTCCCACCCTCCCTTTCCCTTGTGACAGGGCCTCACTAGCCTCTGAAACTAGCTGTAGAGATGAGGCTGCCCTCCACTCAAGGCAGCCACCTGCCTCTGCCTTCCCAGTGCTAAGGACATCAAGGCAAATCCTAAAATCCCCACCTTATAATTTTATCACCTCAGATTTTAGACTATTAGAGAAGATTCAGGGGAATGTGAATACTCAGGTCGTATTGTGGAATATGCCTTAAATACTTATTAGTATATTGACAAATGGTCAGCTAACATTTCTGAATCATATTTGAATACTCTGAACTAGATAGGGTTATATGGCTAAAAATACAAAAACTTGCCTATCATTTGAAGCTGATAGTTTAGTCATTTATTGCACATAACACCATTTTTTTTTTTTTTAAATGTGAAATCTTGTCACTCTGGTCATGTTATGGAAATTAATTCTCTCTGCCCTTCTAGTCTTAGGGTAGTTCTGTAGACTTAGTATCTTTTACCCCTCAGCTGCAATTATAAAGACATACTATTTATATGTTTTTGGGGAGTGTGATGGGAATACATTCAAGCACATGTTGTGTTAATGTCTTGGTTCCAGCTCATTATTCAGTGTCTGATTTGTAGTATGCACACATGTATGGTGTGTGCAAAATAAAGTAGATTTGCTCTGGTTCTTGGCCTGTTAGTACTAGTTTTTGGTTAGTGATTATTCTAACTTCTGATAATAAAGCCATATATTTTATAAACCTGAATAGTCTTCTGCCTGAGATCAGCTTCTGTATTGTTTTTTTAAACATGAGGAAACTAAAGAGTTAAGTTTTAAGATGGTTTTCTTTAATTTACCTAGGGCCAGAATCAGTTTGGAGTCGCTGGCTCCCAAGTCAGGAGTCTTACAATTATTGGCATGTGTTCTGTCCTATCTGTTTAGAAGAATCATTACACTTAAGTAATTACCATCCACTTTTATGGAGGTGTGTATTTTCCATACTATTAATAAAAGTTAACATTAAGGAAATGCCACAGACTGGGCTTTTATTCTTTCTAATAATAGATGTCAAATAAAATTGTATTAAGTAGAAATATCGTTATTTTTCTCAAAATTTCTTTTTCCAAACAGGTATTTGAAATACTTGAAGGTGCTTTATTACCTCTTAACAAAGTGACTTATTGATAAATATACATCAGTTTCCTTCTCATGTTTTTATTTAATTTCGTAAAACTAGTTATAGTTCCTTGATTTCAGTAAACTAACTGGATAGTAATTTGGAAAGATTATTGGTATTAGGACTGTCTACAAATGAAGTAAGGGTTTTTTTTTTTTTTAAATTTTTGGGTTCAAGTATATATCATGTATCTTTTTTATCTTATGTCTTACTTCCCCAAAGCCACACAAGAAATAATAAATACTTCAGCGTTTCAGTGGTTCAGGAAACAAAAACAACCTAGTACTATTGAATTAAAGGAAAGAATGCACTGTTTTTACTGTCAGAAGGTCTTTACTGTTCTGTCTTTTGAGCCAGAATGAGCTAAAAATGAGCAGACCTTTTATCTTTCTAAGGCCCTGTTATTCTGCCACATGAAAGCATTACTGCTTTCTAGTTACAGAAGATTATGTTGCTCATATGCAATACTTCTTGAAGATTGATCAGTTCTGTATAAAGTAACTTGCCCAGGAAATTTGTAGTAGAAAGAGTTATGGAACATGGTTTTCTGTTAACATGCTACATGCTAAATCTTTTAAAGAAATATTATTTGGGGACATTTTTATTTCTTGTTTATTCATTTTGAGAAAAATGTTGTGCAGTCTAGGTTGGCCTAGAACTGAATGAGAGGATAACTTTGAACTCCTGATCTTTCTACCCCATTGAGCGCTGGGATTGCAGGTCTGTGACCCCTTAACCACCTGCATTTACAGTATGTGAATATATTTCAGCTGTGACATTTATATGTAACATGAACAATAACTCTTAATTGTTAGTGTTATTTAGTTGCAAAACTGAATATCTGTAATTTGCTCTACTTGTTCTGTTTTATTAATTAAATGAATGGCAAGTGAATCAGTTTTAGGAAAAAGTTTTATGAGTGATAGTAACATACTAGATAGGCTTATATTTAAAGGTCCATTGTGGCAAATATGAATAGGCACTTCCATTAAAAAATTTGGTTTATGGAAGAAGTCTTAGTGAAGCGGGCATCTTTATTTGAAGTAAAAGCACAGAAGTATATAGATCTAGAACATTTGTTACATGAGCAGGATAAAATCTTCCTTACACATGTGTTGTCTGTCCTGTATGGAATCTTAGCCTCTCACTGCAATTTCAGAAGTTGGTCTTCTGTACCTGTCAGCATCATTTGTGTAGTGTAGCACAGATCTCATTAAGTTGATGTATGGCTCATGGAAAATTTACTAAGAAAATCCAAATCTTGAGTTTCTAATAATTGATATTTTCCATTTGTAAATGCTGTTTTATTTTCATTCTCTCTGTTACTCTTTCTCATTGATTTTTTTTATTTGCATATTGTATAGCTTTTTAGATTGGAGATGGGAATTGGAAGTTAAAGTTTGGGAGCTTAAAGGAGGAATACACCTCATTACATAGATTGGGTTATATAATTTTGAAATAAGAATCCATAAGCATAATAAGAAAACTGAGCTAATTTTAGTCTTTTATACTTACAGAACTTGATATCTGTTCTTCAGATCATGTGTAATTACTGCCTGGTACATTATGTTTTGTATTATTTAAAAAATGAGGTTTTTGGTCTGATTTAACTGTATAGATCATCTTCTGACCTCATTCTGAAAATTTCTCATCATTTTTTGAGCTAAATGAAACGTGAACTTAAAAACAAGTATTTTTGCAGTGGAATATGTAGGTAACTTTTCCAATTGAAATTAAATGTCTACTCCTGTATTGAAGAGGCTTTGAGAACAGTAAATGTTTTCTTGTGTACACATTTTGCATTCTGTATTGTTTTGCTTCTTTGTTTTTCCATCTTTCCCCTCTTCATCTCTTTCTTCCTCCATCCTGTCTCCCTCTTCCTTTGTCTTTCCCTATCAACCTCTTCCATTTTCTTCTGTAGATACAGCTATTTGTAAATTCTGTAATAAATGAAGTACTTTATAGTTTTTGCAAGTCTGGTATAGGATATTTGCTACAGGTTATATTTATGTTTGATAATGAATAATCCTCTAGGCTGGAGATACAAAGTTAAGCAGAAGTAGGCAGTACTAGATCAGTACTGGACAATTACTAAAGACCTTCTGAAGCCTCACTTTTTGATATGCCTGTGCTGAATTTGATAAGACATTCTTAGGAGAGATGGAAGTGTGTGTGTGTGTGTGTGTGTGTGTGTGTGTGTGTGTGTGTGTGTGAGAGTGTTGTGAGTGTGTGTGTGTGTGTGTGTGTGTATTCCATATTGCTAATTCATACCAAATTTTGAGCAATTGAGACTGATCTCTCTTTTTAGTGGTCAAGATGTAGTAATTCATTTATTTAGACACTTATTTTGTGCTTAAAATTGTCATGTAATAGTTCATTTATTTACTCTTGTCTGTCTATCTGGTTCTGGGCACTAAACCCAGGGCAAGTTTCTATTATTACTACTATTAATATCATTATGTTTTGTATGATATGTGTATTTGGCCATGGGAGTGCCACACTGTGTGTGTGGAGGTCAGAGGATAATTTGGTACAGTAAGTAGTTCTGTGAGTTTTTAACTTGGGTCCCAGAGATCTAACTCAGGTGTTATGCTTGAATGGCAAGCATTTTGCCCACAAAGCTATTTTACCAGCCCTACATCTTCATCTTATTAGGACATTTTTCACAAAACAGGAAGATTGGGTCACCTAATTTTACAGGGTCCCAAGGTTTGTTTTTAGCATGAACATTGTATACTCTTGATTTCTTTTACTTTTAAAAACATGTGTTATAAGTATTTAAAGCATTTAGTAAACAATATAGCAAAAATCTACTTAACTGCCAGTCAGGAATATAAATGATACCAGTTTTGGTATTATTTTAGAAATTTAATTCCTTCCTCCAAGACCTAGTACCCTTTCTTCTTACTCATATAACAGGGGTCTTGAGGTTCTGGAACGTTTTTTGTTTTTTGCTTAAATATGACCCTTGCTGATAAATGCCATATCATGCTTAAGATTTTATAGATATGTTTTGTATATACCTGTCATCAGTTAACATGTTTTTATTTTGTTGTTTTTGAGATATATATGTAGATGCCTATATTTTGCCTTACTGCTGTGTGGCATTCTATTATATGGCTATCTAAATAGTATTCTATCCCACAGCTTATGATTATTTTGGATTGTTTCCTGTATTGTTCTTAGGAATAATGCTACAGAGATGTTTTTTATACACTTTGTACAGGTTTTTTTTTTTTTTTCAGGGAAAATTAAAGAAATGAGGTTGCTGGAAAATAGTGTATATATTAGATATGGCCAAATTCTTATGTAAATTGAATTTGCCAACAGATACTGTATCAGCAGTGTATGAACGTTTTTGTTCTAGCATCTTTTTCCCGTACTCAGAATTTTCAGATTTAAATATCAAATGCCATCTTATTTTGTTTCCTTTTATTCTGAGTGGTTGATACAATGGTATAAGTTTGATGACTTTTTTTTATCTGCATGTTTCATTTTAACAAATATAAATTAAAAAATCTTTTTGGTACTGGGGATTGAAATCTAGGGCCTACTGTATGCTAAGTAATTTTCTATGTGTCTTATAATTTACAGAAAGACAGATTAGGGTTAGGGTTAAGATAATACAAGGTTCATGATGACAAGGACCTTGAGAACTATTTTATCCATGATTTAGAGTGCATTTGAGGAATGCTTTCAGAATAAGTAAAATAAGAATAAAGTGTTGTGTTGTGTCTACTGTAGCATTTTGTCTTGGTATAAGATCTCAGTCTTTATAATATGAAAGTCATGTTTCTTTACAATTTTAAAAAATCAAATTGCTTTTCATATTATCTATTATTAATTAAGTTTTTTTTGGTATGGATCATTTATTTTGGTCGATCTGAAAAAGTTAGGAGTTTTTTTTTTTTTTAAAGAATCATATAAAAAGTTAGTGATTCTAACATTTGAGTTATTTTTTTCAAATGTCACTTCTATCATCTCCCATATGCTTTATTTATTTATTTTTTTATTTGTAATAGCTATGAAAATTGTGATTTGAAGGCTCCCTACTTGATTTTGGAATTGCATTGGCTTTTCCTGGATCTTTATTCTTTACAATACTGTAAAACAAGTTTATCAAGTTTCCTCGGGGAATTATACCATATCCTTTTGTGTGTGACATCTTTATTTCTTGACATAGCATTTTTAAGGTTCATTCCTGTTGTGGCATATAATAGTAATTATTTTTTATGGTTGATTATTTGTTTGTTCAGCTGATAGGTAATTGGGTTGCTTCCAATTTTGGTTGTTAGTGTTGTTTTGAGTATATGTTTAAAGCTTTTGTTGTGAACATATGTCATTCTCTTGAGTATATATGTAGGTATGAATCAGCTGGGCCGTAGGGTAATTATTTAAAAGTAGAGGTACTTTTAAATGCTTCTCAAAGTGGCTATATTAAAAAAAATTTTGCTAGTAATATGTGAAGGTTCTGATTTCTCTATTATTGTTGCTATTATTATTATCATTACTTCCAATCTTTTTAATTGTCACTGTTATTTGGTATGATCTAAAGGTTTAGAAGTAATAGTTTTTGTTGTTGATTTGGTTTTTTGTTTTGTTTTGCATAGACCTTGACAGGTGAATAGGCAGTGGAAATGGCAGAGCACAGGGAAACATTTCTTGAGAAATGTCTTAAGCAAGATTATTGACATCAGAAATAAGAATTTCTAATATATGATCGAGTCTGATAACTCAGGATGTCATCATATATAGGCAGTGTTTAGATGACTGTGTGTGACCTTGACAAGGACCTCAGTTAATATAAAAAGTTTGACATTTATATTATTGGCATTGAAAAGGCATAGGAATTTTTTAATATGGGAGATGGTCAAATTCTAATTTCTAGGAAGATAATTCTGTCAATATGTGTAAAGAAACTATTTAAAACAAAGCTCTATATTGCAACAATCTTTGTAACTATGGGGGAAAGAAGCAACAGATGCTTTAAAGATGAAATATTAAATTTTAAAGTTAATTTCTAGGCCTGAGTATGAGTTAGAATATTTTGTGAAGAAATGGATATGGATAGTCTTTAGAATCAGATTTACATTTGAAAATTAGCCTTGTATTTATGTACAAAGCAAGCCACCTAAATTTTCTCTTTTATGAGATATTTCATTCTGTAAACATTTTTAAGGATTGAAAAATATAAAAGTGAATGATTGACATACTCTGAGTGTTTAGTCTGGAAGAAGAGGTTATGCTATCAGGGTTTGATTACATAGTCTCAATTGTTGTGATAAGAGAGATTAAGCTTTGTTCTGAAAGTAACTAAAGGCCATCAAAAGAATTCTTAAGGATAGTGTTGGATTGTGGGGGCATTCTAGAGGTAGAATTGGTAGCAGTAAGTGAGCAATATATTTTACTTGGGAGGAGACATTCTACAGTATTATTTGAATTTTTCAGATTTGTGTCATTGGATTGCGAACCCCACCAGTATGCCACAGGATTTACTTAGTATGTGATAAATCTTACCTCTTATGGAGACTCTATTTTCCAGATTAAGTCAGGATTCTGTTATAATAGCATCATTGTCTGTGAATCTCCTTTATAGCTTTTATTTTTGAATTGTTATTATAATGTGTTGTGAGATTTTTTTTTGTCCTCACCTCCCCCACAGCATAAGACATCATGTATAATTTCTTTACCATGGTGTTTTCAGTTACCAGCATACAATCAAAATCTAACTGAAATGTTCTGAGTGAAGAATTTGAAGACTTGCAGTGTTAAGTAGAAATAGGGGATGATGATGGCACAGGATTTTTCTCCACTTTAGGACAGTGAGATTGGTGACATGCAGATGTATAGAGTAAAATGCTTTTGTTTTTTTGTTTTGCATTTTGGGGTTTTATGGGGAGTAATTGAGATTATTATTTTTAATTTTAATTACTTTAAATGCTGATTTATTCAGATGGTGTTATACCTTTGATAATTGGGAGTTGGAGGTTGTAATGCCAGAAGTAAGGTCTTAAAACTATATATGGTTATGATAGTAAGTACAGAGGTCCTCCCTCCCTCCCTCCCTCCCTCCCTCCCTCCCTCCCTCCCTCCCTCCCTCCCTCCCTCCCTCCTCCCTCCCTCCCTCCCTCCCTCCCTTTCTCCCTCCCTTGCCCTGTCCCCTTTGAGGCAGGTTCTCTTAGTTTAGGCTGGTCTATACTCAGTACATAGAAAAGTCTGTTTTTGAATTTCTGATCATCTTTGCTTCTTCTATCTACCCAGAGCTGAGATAGAGATGTACTTCACCATTCCCACCTAATAGGTACATTTTAATAGAGTTCTATAAGTGAGTTTCTTGTAAAGCTTGAAACTCAGCTCTCTAAACTCTTAATAGTTCGTTTATTTTATTAAAAATATTTAAAGCAAAAAAAAAATTATTTAAAGCAAGGCAGGGTATGGTGGCACACACCTTTGATCCCAGCGTTCTGGAGACAGGATCAGGCAATCTATGAATTCAAGGCCAGCTTAGTCTACCTAGCAAATTCCTTGTCAGCCAAAGTTATGTAGTGAGACTCTGTCTCAAATCAGTCTGTCAGTCTATCTGACCATCCATTTATGTGTCCACCTATCCGTCTGCCTAGTCTACCTATAAATAATACACAGATATATTTATTTTTTTCCTTCAGCCTGTTATTCTGGGTAGGTTTCTTATTCCTTGGGATTTGGTTTTCTCATGATGAACAGATTAAAAGACCTTGAAACTGAAAAATAGGTTATAAATGAATTGTGAAGTAAGAATTTAAAATTAATGGAGAGCTTACTTTAAGCTTTGTAGTAAGTTGGGTGTTTTTGTTGCTTTTTGTTTGTAGAGTTATGATGGAAATGGAGTGGTTTACTTAAGCACTGCCACAGCATAATGGGGCACTGTTATGTGCTAGGAAGGCGTTTATATTCCTTGAATATATTTTCTTAAATTCAGCAGCATAACACTTGAGGGACTGAGAGGTCAAAGACTTAGCCATGGTTGTGACTGTAGAAGGTAGTACATAAACATTTATGTTGTACAGCAGATTTTTTACATACAGAATTTACCTGAAAGCAGAATACTGTAGGTGTCTGGAGGGATTTGAGGTACATGAACAATTCATATTCATAATATTTTTAGCTTATTTGTGAAAAGGCTAAGGAAATGAGGAGCATTATCTTTGTAAAAGAAAATGGGAAAGATGCGTTCCCAGATGAAAATATTCAGACCACAGCCTACTTAGCTACCCTGCTACTTATCTTGGTAAGAGGAGTAGGGTATTTTGTCTTTCAATATATTTTTGGATCTTTATAAGTATTATTGAAGATGGATTTGCTTTTTATAATTAATTTCAGTATTTTTTTTTTTCCTGAAACACTATCCAGTTGTTTATGTTAAAAGAATTGAGTGAGGTGTTTTATATTTTAGGTTAAAAATCTGTAAGAGCCTGATTTTAGAATTCACCAGCTCCTCAGAAGTTTGGCGAAATATGGTATGTTTCTGTTTTATTTTTTGAAATTCATATTGCATGAATTATCTTAATGTCATAGCTAGCATAATGACAAATGCGTTCAATAAATTTGAGCGCCTGTCATTTTTAAAAGATAATGCTTGGTGCTGAGTATGCTACCAGGTAGACTGAAAGATATAAGTGGGGTGCTGAAAGAATATACAATAGATTATTGTACTATGAGAACATGAAGTAATATGGACAAGAAGATAAAAGAAATAGATCTGGCTGTTAGGCTGTGGGTATAAAGAATCTTTTTTACTTGCAAGGCATACTATGGTCTTAATTCTATCTAGTAACTGAGGTATAGAGAGGTAATCTAACTTGCCCAAGATTTCTCAGATAGTAAGTGATCAAGCAGACAGTTGAATCTCAGATTGGCTTTGGAACCAGTGGTCAGCTGAGCACTCTACCTCATAAAAAAAAGAAGAGACTAGAAAAGTGTGTAATTGTTTAATGAATTAATTGATTTTACTTTAACTTTTGTCATTTTTGTGTTTTTAAGTTGGAAGTTAGATTCACTTGAATATTATTCTCAGTCCACATAAGCTATTAGTCTCATGAGAAATATAAGGGAACTATCTTCATAGACCACATCAATTTTAAGGATATTGTTTCCTCTGTTGCTATCTTAGTGATGCCTATGTTGTTAGGAGACATACATAGTTACAGGAAAATCTGGGAAATTGAGTTACTTCTTTTAGATATTATAAGTTTAACTTATTGAAATCCCCTAAAGTTGCTTATATACTCAGGCCAACCCTAGCAAATATATGGGCTCAAACATTAATGTTTGAATAATTCCATGGAGATCTTCAAATACTTATTTTAAATTGGGTTCTGGTTCATGCCACCTTATATGTGTTGTCAGTTTGAGGATGTTAATTGTGAAGGGGCTTTCCCCTTACTTTTTTTTTTTTTCTTTTCTTTTTTAGTTCATTCAAATTTGTTCTGTGTGTATAGATCAGTGGAAGATGTTTGTGAGAAAAATTAACTGGATAAAGTGATATTTCAATACTGATATTGCTGTCATAAGGCATTTTGACAGAATTACAGCATGATTAAGGAATACAATGAAATTTGAATCAGTTAAAACTTTGTATAGGAGTTACGGTGCTTGTATTCTTCATATTTTGCCATATTATTTCATAGAATTGAGTCTAATGGGATTGAGAACACTTTATTAAACACCAAGAGGTTTAAAGTTAACTTTAGATCATTCTATGGAAATAGACAATATGTGTATGTGCAACTATTTCACAAGAATTTGTCTGTTTGATAGATGGTTTCTCTATTAGTTTAAGACTCATCAGTTTAACTGTTGCCACTGTCCATATTCTAAATAAGTGTTTAAATCTCAAAAGTCTGTAAAGCAAAACTAAGCCATAGCTAAATTTTAATAATCAGTAGAAGGGTAGTCAATCTTGGTTTTACTCTTACTTTCAATATTTTTGTAAATCTTGGGCAAATCGGTTAATCACTCTGACGCTCCTTATTGTTACTCTCATAGTGTCTGTTATGATCACTAGACATAAAGTCAGTGGAAGATAAGGGTACTGTTGATCATTGTACTTTGTGTAAACCATATAAATGTTGAAAAGTAAAGATTACTATCTTTTAGAAATGGCTGGGGCCAGATGTGTTTCAGATTTAAGAATTTTTCAGATTTTGGAATGTTTCTATAGACTTTACTGGTTAAACATATCTTAGCTGAAAATTCAGAATCTGAAATACCCCTAAATCCAAACCTTTTTGAGTTGTTGACATGATGATTTAAAATCTTCTAGATTTTGGAGCATTTATAAGTTTTGGATTGAGAATGTACCTTATGTTCTCAAGTGAAGAGATTTTTAAGAAAATAGTATACTGGAAAATAGTTCATAAAGGTTTTTCTATGATGAATATTCTTCTGAAAAATTTTATATTGACAACTGATTTGAAGCCTTGAAGCTTATGTCTTGAACAATGAATTGGGTTTATGATAGTGTTCTAACTAAAGGTTTGTTTAATTTGTTAGAATTATTAAGCCTACGTTCAGATCAAGTTAGCAGCTAGACTGGTGTGACAACCTGTTTTTAATCAGTGATTCAAAGCTGTTATCACCCTGATGTCACCGAATGGCCACAGCTTGTAAAAGGTAATTTTGAATGTTATTTTTACAGTCTTTAAAAGGCTGTCATTGTAAAGTGAAATATGTGCTTTAAAAAAGAAAATGCATAGAAGATAGGGATATTGCTAAGAATAGAGGACCTAAGAATTGAGCTATTTCTCCATTTAATATTCTTTCTATGGTATTTTTATTACAATGAATTTCTTACCTGTCCTTCCATTCATGAAGATAAGTAGTTACCAAAAGCTTGTTCTTCATATAGATAAACAAGAAAGTGTTTTTCAAAACACTTAAAGATTACACTATAGACATTTTAAGAAATATGTGGAAAGTGCCTTGATTAGTATTTTTAACTTATTTGTGGTAGAAGTTTAAATGCCTCTAGAACTGTTGTACCGTTAGTAAAACTAGTCTACTTTTTCTCCCTGAGAGTTACAGTGGAGTTAAAGGTGTAGCTTTATATCCTTAAAAGGTTTGATTTGTGAGCTTATGTTGTTCCTATTACTGGGGGTTTTGTGATCATTTTCTGTCATTTAAGTTAACAGCTAAAATTGACACTTTTAAGGCTTTTCTCACCAGTGTTACTAGTTGTGTTTATTAAGTTTTCCCTTTCCAATTTCATTTATTTATTTATTTTTTATTTTGACAAACTTTAAGATAACTAGGGTCAGTAGGCTTTTTTTCTTTTAAACTTTGGATGGTTTTATATTTGAATTTGTTAAAATTAGCACCATGTACTGTGTTCTTATTTTCAATGAGTTGGCAGTAAAGAAACAATAAGCTCTTTTGAGAGCCGAAGTACAGCTTTGGAACTGTCAGTAGGAATTGCATATACTCATAGTTTTGAGAGTTAAGAGTTGAGAGTTCTAGGGTATATTTTAGTAACTTACTTAGAATACTGTTGAAGTAGTCTGGGAGTAGACATTATTCAGATGTGTACAAGTATCAGTAACATATTTCTGTTGTGTATCTTTACTTGACTAAAATAGAACATCAGTTTGAATAAAAGCAGCCTATGATATGTCTGAGAGACTGAGAATAATTTTAGGATAATAATCTTTGAATCCTTTTTCACTCTGTTCTTTCTGGATTGGATTGTTTTAAATTATTAGTTGGGCTTAATGGTGTTTAGTAGTTCACTCTATGTAAATACTAACTAGAGTTATATATATATACTTTATTGGCATTATGATATTGGTTTTCACATACTCTGTTTAGGGAATAGAACTTGGGATAATAGCTATAGTTGGTCATTTGAAAATATAATTTGCTGTATAGCACATTTTAGGATCGTGAAACTTTGCAATAGTTCCGTAATGTTCTCCTGAGATTTTTCCCTTTGTTTTCCTCTTGTCTTAAATTTTTTTCCCTCATCATTATTTCCCAACCTTTTAAAAATTTTTCTCTTTCCCTGTTCATTTGGAACATTTTGTTTTCTGTTTAGAAAGTTCTAATTTGCTTTTCTCATTTCTAACAGGTTTACGTTTTTTGTTTATTTTTTTTTTTTTTTCCCATTGCAAGCCAGCTTTACCTCACAGTGTAATGTCATATGTTGGAGGAGCACATTAAAAAATGAGTTAGCTAGTATCTGTGGATTATCATTATCATGCTTTAGCTCTCCTAGCCCTTTTATATGGGATGTAGTTTGGAAACAATCTCTGGGTACTTATTTAAAGCTGGTGGACACCAGGATCTTCCAGATGATTTACTTGTTTCTGTCCCCTGTGGGGAGAGGGTGGAGAAGTGTTGAATTTATTTTCACTATCGAGCCCCAATTTTCAGTTCCTGTGTAATTTTGTATTAAACAGAAAATATAAATGCACTGCAAAGAAAATCTAAAATATTTGCGCTTTCGGGTCTGCTTTAAATTAAGTGTGCCTTTTCCTCTCTTTATGTGTGTATGTTACTGTCTTGGAATCTAAATGAACCGCAGTGAGTGTTATTTTGAAGGTCTAGCAAAGAAGTGGTATTTTTTTGACACTAGAAAAAATGTATTTTCTAGAAAAATAGTAATTTTAAGGTTTTTTTTTCATTTTAAATTTTATTTTTTTATTTTATATGTATGAGTGTTTTGCCTACAGGTATGTATGTGTACCACATGTGTGCCTGGTGCCCACAGAGGCTAGAAGAGGGCATCAGACTGGGCCTGGAGGTACAGATTGTTGTGAGCAACATTGTGGGTGCTCGGAGTCAAACCTTGATTCTCTGGTAGCCGCCAAAACTCTTAGCAAATGAGCCACCTCTCCAACCCCAAGCTTAAGGTTCTTTGTTAAAAATAACTTCCGTAACCATGAGCCAAAATAAAATTTTTCTAACCTTTTCTGTTAAGTTGGAAATTCTGAAGTCAGTGATAAATTCACAAATCAAACCTTCTTTACCAATTTGAAAATTTAACTTAATCTTTTTTTTTTTTTCTAACCCATTTTGGGAACTTCTTGAAGTGTTAGAAATAGGTATTAAAATCAGTTCTCCTTAGAACATCGACTGTTATGCAGGGCATTGGTGGTGCACACCTTAATCGCAGCACTCAGGAGGCAGAGAAAGGTGGATCTCTGTGAATTCAGGGCCAGCCTGGTCTATAAATGTTCCAGGACAGCCAGCGTTACACAGTAAAACCACATCCCCCCCCCAAAAGACTCACATTAATCACATTAATGATTTTTAAAAATTAACAGTAATAGTTTTTTTTTTTTAAATTTTATTTCACTTTTGTGATTCAGTGTCTCACCATTTAGCCTAGGCTGGCTTCAAAATAAGTATGATCTTGGTTTAGCTTTCTGAGTATAGGAATTACAGGAAAGTGTTGCTGTGCCCAGCTCTGGAATTTGCTCTTTAACCACATGCTAGGAATAGGGGAAATTGCCTTATGTTCCAACCCAATAAAAGTGGGATTGCTTCTTGATTCTTTAGATATATGCATTTTCTATATTAGCTAATATATTAAAAATAAAACAATCAGCTATTAAAGCTCAAACTAGCTGACAATTATCTAGCAAATAACAATACTCCACATACTTGCTGATGCCAGATAAATATTTCTTGGGAAATCTAATTTCCTTGTTGGACCACAGTAATTTTGATTAGAATAGTACATAGCATTTAAATATCTTAAGATTTATATATACTGTTCTATTTTAGTTGGATTGTCTAGAGCAGAAGCTGGCGGGTATTTTTAAAGGGACCTGTGTAATATTTTAGGTTTGAAGGGAAACCTGGTCTTTCTTGAAACTACTTAACCTTTCTTAACCTTACTCTTTCTTTCAGTATACATAGAGAGTGTTTCAGTACATGTGACTGTCTCAGTAAAACATTACTTACAAAATCAGGTGGTTATTCCACATCTTGGTGTGTATGCTCAGGTTATAGTTTGGTAATACGTTATTTAAGGCTATGAATACCAATTGTTAAGGCAGGCAACCCAACTTGATAGAAAGTTAGTTTTGTTTTCATGTTCATTTGACTTTTTAAATTATTATGGCTTATAGTGATTTGATATAAATATAATGATTCCAATTTCTACTTAAAAAAAAAAAGCATTAAGGTTTTTAAAGTTTGTCCTTAAATGTGTTTTGGTAATCTGATCTGACCACTTTTCTCATTTTTAAATTTTTTAAAAAACCCTTTCATTAGAACGTAAGTCTTGCTTTTGAATTTATCTTCCCTTCCCTACATATATTTCTGTCTCTTTTTGGAATTCACTAACCTTTGTCCTTAATTACATTTTACAGATCACCAGGAGAATCGCAGTCTGAGGACATTGAAGCTAGCCGAATGTAAGTATAACTTGGTTCAGGCTATGTTTATTTTCAGTTACTCTCACTGCTTTATTTAAAAAATACCTTCCAGGCTTAAAATGAAGAAAAAAAGTAAATAAACCAATAAAGTAAATAATTTAAATAAAAAGAAGAAAAAATTTAAAATTATATCTAGAGATTGGAAAATATATACTTCTCCCCTTACCAAATCTTCCTTCCTTTGTAAACCATTAGATGTCTAATGGTAAGTTGATAATTGTGTATGTGATTCTGAATTCTTATGTTTTTATGTCCTTAGCAGTTGTAGGTAAATAGGAAAATGATAAAATTCAGCCATCTTAGTTCCTGCTATTGATTAATTTTTAACTAATGAAAACAAGATTGTTTAAATATGAACTCTATTTACTCTAAATATAAGTTACCAGGTCCTTTGTTTTAGAAATAAAGATGCTTGAGAATAAGTTCCTACTCTCTGGAAGAGCATAAACAGATAATTTTAATTATTGAGATAGAATTGTAGTTGGGTTGCAGTGGAAATTTAAAGGACCAAACTGTGCAATAGAATTCTAGTACAGATAGGAAAAATTGGTATAATTGGATAAAACTTGGTTCAGTCTAGAAATGTTACTGGGAATTAAGCATCTGGAAGTTTGACTAGTTTTCTAGACAAAGTTGTGCTCAAGGTTCTGAAGCAGGACACTTGAGTACAGGGAAGAGTGGGGAATTGAGACCTTTTCAAAAATTGGCAATTGAAGAATAAAAAATGGCGATTAGAATCATAATTACAAGGGATTAGGCCAGAGATTGTGGCAATGACTTTGTGAATATAGCACTTGCCTAGCAAATATGAATACTGGAGTAGGGGGGAGGAGGGCTGCTAGATTGACAGGTTGGCAAGCTCCGAATATAGTGAAGAGAGTGTATACCCCCCCCACACGTGTTAATGTACCTGTGCAAATGCACAATATACACACTGTGAAATTAGAAATAGGTAATGATAGATATGTGGAGCTATGTTTAAGGATGTGATTGAAAAAGCCAAGGTTTTCCTTACTGAAAGCAGATTACACCATTTTAAGTTCTTATCTACATTGTGTACTTTATGTACATTGTGAATTCCAAGAAGTAACTATGAAATGACAATTTATGTACCATGTAACTTTAAATCAGTTATAAAATGTAGAAAATTTACTGTTTGAAAGTATGCAGTTCAGTGGTATTGTGGACATTAATGCTTTTGATCATTTATCAGAACTCTTTGTATCTTATAATCCTGAAACTTTGTATGCATTAAATAGTGACTTGTTACTCCTACTGTTGTTGGCAACTACAATTCTGCTTTTTTATCTTGAGTTTTGGTGCTTCTAACTACTTCAAGTCAGTGTGGTCACACCAGCTTTTTTTTTTTTTTTTTTTTTTTAACCTTGATGATTGGCTTATTTTAATAAACATAGTTTCTTAGAAGTTCAGTCATGTGTGTGATATACAAGAACTTATTTCTTTTTTTAGGCTGAGTAATTTTGCTTGCATATATATGCTGTATTCTGCCCATCTATTCATCTGTTAATGAGGAATTTCTGTGTTAGCAATTGTAAATAATGTTGCTATAATCATGGGTCAGTTTTTTGAGACCTTATCCAAAATTCTTTTGGGGCTATGTCTGAATTGGAATTGTTATATCATGGTAATTATGTTTAATATTTTGAGACTATGCCATGCTGTTTTAAGCATTAGGTATACTATTTTATTTATATTACCTACAATAAAATCATTATAATTTTTCTACAATTTGACTGGTCTACAGAACAAGTTCCAGGGCAGCCAGAGCTGTACATAAATCCCTATATTGAAAACCAAAAAAAAAAAAAAAAAAAAAAAATCAACAAAATCGTATAAGTCGGGTAACTGA
Source organism: Cricetiscus sungorus (assembly GCA_030556225.1). Taxonomy (NCBI): domain Eukaryota; kingdom Metazoa; phylum Chordata; class Mammalia; order Rodentia; family Cricetidae; genus Cricetiscus; species Cricetiscus sungorus. The sequence continues at coordinate 11,285,278 of JANBXA010000732.1, forward strand.
TAGAAGAAGTGGACAGAGGACTTAAATAATTGCTTTTGAAGAAGTAATACAGGTAGAAAATAGCTCAATAGGTAAAGCACTTGCCTAACGAGCCTAAGGACCTGATAGTAACATTACAAAAGTGCAGTGCAGATTTTAGTGTACACATAAAATCCCAGTGTGCAGAGGGAAAACATAGCAGGATTCCTGGGGCTAATCTAATTGGTTAGCCCTGTGCTGATGAGAGAATGTAGAATTGGTCTACATTCCTGAGGATCTGAGGATGACAAGTGAGGCTCTACTGTGGCCCACACATGGAAGAAAAAAGGAGTACAAATGGCAAAGAGGATAAGTGGAAATAAAATTATCTTCTCTGTTTTAAAAATTATTCTGAGATTATATTTCTCCCTTCACTATATTCCCTGCAAGCTCTTACATATACTTTTCTTATTAATTGACTAATTAATGAATTAATTGTTTATTGAGCTACGTTTTCTTTTTGTAGCCTGGGGTGTCATGGAACTTGCCTATAGACCAAGCTGATTTTAGATTTCCTGCTTCTGCCTCCTGAGTGCTAGGATTAAAGGTGTGTGTAATCACATCTGGCTTCAAATTCATCAGAGAAAATTCTTAATCTCTGTAATCATCTAGGAAATTCAAATTTAAGCAGCAGTGAGATACCAACTCATACCTGCTAGGGTGGTCATTATAAAAATATAAATGCTGATTATGATGAGATTGTTGCAAACAAGTCTTACACACAGAGGAAATGTAGAGTAGATCAATTATGGAAAATAATATGCTAAAATTTAAAATTAGAATTGCCATGACCTAGCAATTACATTATAGAAATATATAGCTAAAGGAGATAACAGTGGTGCATTAAAAGTAATACCTGCATTTTCATGTTGATTGTAACATTAGTTATAACCAGAATGCAGAAACACACCATTGTTTATCAGTGAGTAAATAAATAAAATTTGGTGTATTTGGTGCTGTAACATTTAGCCGTTAAAAATCATCTGAAATCCTATATTTGTGACAACATGGATGGAAATGATGGTCCATATTCAATGAAATAAGTCAAACACACAAAAACAAGTGCTCCATTTTCTCACATGTGTGTAGAATGTCAAAACATTGATATTCTAAAAATGTTTGCTACTCATAGTAGACTAGATGATGGTCACAGAATACAAAATCAAACATGGATAGAATTTACGTTCAAGAGACCTATTGTGTACATGGTGAGTTATTAATGTGTGTTTTATTGACTATCACTAAAAATAAAATTTTAAGCATTCTCGAAAAAGTGCTGTGTATGTGAGATGAATGTGCAGTTCTTATTTGTCAACAAAAATAAAAATTTTGGAAAAACATTTGTGTCTTCATATATCAAAATTATTATTGCATGTTTGAAAGTTTTTAATAAATTGACAATTTCAATAGGTATTAGTATATTTAAGGTAAAGGAGTAATTGTTGGAAATAAAGAGATGTTAAAATTCTTTTATATTAAGAGATAGAAATAATTTTGAGATCCTTGTACTGGGATATAACATGTACACTGACATTGATGTCACCTAATAGGTGACTTAATGGGGTAGGAAAAAAATGTCTTTAAGCCTATGAGTTTAATAGAACATGAAGGAAAACCAGCAGGTATTCAGGTAGGTTATATGAAAGCTTCATGTTAGAAATTTATGCATTTTGGAATTTTAAGAATCCTGTCTCAAAATGTAAAAAAAGAGACCAGAATCAATATTTTGCTGGGCATGTTGGCTCGCTCCTATAATCTCAGTACTTGGGAGGATTTTAGCTTCACTCATATAGAAAGGCCAGACTAGGCTACATGAGGCCTTGGCTTTAAATAACAACAACAACAGAAAACAGCTAAAAATGGGCTAAGGAGTTTGTTAAATTGGTATAGTAGCTGCTTTAAAAGTACATGGATCTTGATTTTTAGAACGTATGTAAAAATTTAGAACGTATGGCCTTCTCACCTCACTTGTGTTGGAGGGGTAGAAATAGACTAGTTGTTGAAAGTCATTGCTGCTTCAGTCTGGGTGATTCAGTGCGTTTCAGGTTTACTGAGATGAGAGACTGTCTTCTATGGTGTGGAGCCCTAGAAGATGAAGTCTGAATTGATTCCTGACCTCCAAATGACATATATCGGTGTGCATACCTGTCCATGTATGCAGTGTGCATGCCTGTTCATGTGTGCACACATATATTCTGCCCATGCCAATGCACACACAAACATAAATTGAGTAATCTGAAGTAGGACAGTTTCTTTGTCTCATACTGGAACCATTTGTAAGGCTTGCTGGATTTATCTTCAAAATACAATTCAGCCACATAAAAAGGATTATAGCATCATTGCCATCCTGTTTCGATAAGGGATGCCATTGTTTCTTAGTATTTTTGTTCTAGAAACAATAAGTGGGTGTTTTTGATACTGAAGTTGAACCATCTTTTCTATACTCAAAACTTTTCAAAGACTTCCCTTTTCTTAAACTATACCTAGAAAGTGATATGGCCTTGTATGAACTGACTTATTTAATCTATATGACATCCTGTACTAGCTTTATGTGTCCTAAAACTTGGAGCTCTTAAACCTAATACTTACTCTCTCTTCCTTCTCCTGGGTTACCTACATCTTTTTCTTATTTATTTGCTATAGAACCATTAGATAATATCTTGTCAGAGATGTCCTTTCTGAGTAACTTTGTGTAAGTATGATTATGTACCATCTTCTCAGTTCTTTCTATTTTCTATTATCTTTCTAAGATTAAATGTCACTAGAATTTTTGTTTTTTAAGCTCTCTCTAGGATGGAAACCTAGTGTCTGTTGATGTTTAACATTCTGACCAAAAGCATCTTAGGGGATGGAAGGGTTTATTTCCAGCTTTCAAGTTATAGGCCACCATTTAAAGAACTTGAAAGTATGGAGTAATGCTGTTGCTTGTTGACTCAGTTTGCAGTTCAAGACCACTTGCCTTGGGAGTGGAGTTGCCCGCAGTAGGCAAGACCTTCCTGTATCAATCAGGACAACCCCCCCCCCCCGCCCACACACACATCCATGGGCTAGTCTGACCTAGGCAATCCCTCAATTAAGACTCTCTTTATTAGGTCATACTAACCTATAATAATTTCATAACTAAAACTACCTTTAACACTGAATGAAGTATATCGTAGTAATCAATAAGTGTTTAATGTGTGAAAAGAGTGAAAAATGAGTAAATGTCTGAAAAAATTTTTAGTGTCTCAGAAACATAGAATGATTATTGTGTCAATTTATTTCTGTCATATATTCTCGGCCCCTTGAGGATGGTAAATAATGTCTTATATCTAATATTGCAATTTGGCAGGTCACTTTGCTCTGTACTGTATGCTTCATGAATGTTTTCTCAGGGTTTTTTTGTTTGTTTTTTTTTTTTTGTTTTTTGTTTTTTTTTTTTGAGAGAGCAGAGTCTTTTTTATCAGAGTGAGCTCTGGTTTAAGGTTAGATGTATTTAGTTTCTGTGTGATGTTTAAAGTAGGCATGTTTCCAAGTATTTAAGTATGCACCAATTAATATCTCAAATATTTTTTTTTTTAAAAAAAATAAAAGAACTCTTTAATAATAGGTGGTTCTGTTTTAAAGGTTTTCCTTTCTAGGTGTTGTCTGGTTTAATTAAACCTTTGTAGGTTGTGCCATTTTTGTTTTGTTTTTTTTTTCCAAAGTCAAATAACTAGAAAAACACCTCCCTTCCCCAATAGTTACTAGGATGTTAGGTAATGTACAGAAATGGGTAATGAATAGCTCTTGCAGGTTTAAAGATAGCTCAAGATAAGGTGGCTGTGGATTTGCATCATTCCAGCTCTTCAGAATTAGAAAGTTCTTATTAGTCAGCTTTGTCTGTAGACTTAGACTTGATCCCTTTTCTGGGATCCTTAGTTTGCAATGTACTACCTATGTAATCTTTTCTTAAAATTTTATTTTTATTTTATGTCAGAAATACAGGTGAACAAATCTGTGTTTTTCACAATGTTAGAATTTGTTAACACCAAATTCAAAAGGTGTGATTATTTCGATGATAGCAATGTACCAGCTATTTCTGCTTTCTTTGACATCTCTGTAGTGAAGCAAACACAGGTTAATTTATTCCTGTCTACAAATAACAAGTTGTTCATCACATGACATATATGTGTGTATGCACACATGTATGTATATGTGTATATTTATGTAAGATACAGCATGACTATAAATAGTTAGGGAGCCATAGACGAATCCCAGAAGTTTCAGAAGCCTGAGAAACAAAATGCTATGTTCTGTTGTGACATCTTTGTGTATGCACGTGATTTATTTATATTCACCTTCCCAGTCCTATATGGCTTTTGGGGAGAGTGTTATTATTAGTTGTTTGATCCTTTTTCAAAATATGTCTTGATGATATTCACTTTTCCCATAAATCTTCCAATCCTCTCATTGTATGTGATCTTTATTTTTTATTAGCACATCAAGGATAATTTGTATTGTTCATATAATCCTGGCTCTGTAGCCTTTCATTAGAACACAGTTATTCTTAAAGACAGCCATTTCCAGTGGATCAGTTGCCAGTAGCACCTCAACGAGGGGTGAGGCTTCATGCTCACTTCTCTCTTCCAGGCTGGGATTTTGTCCTGTTTGAGCCCCCATAGGTCTGCTGTGAGTTCAAATCTATACCTGGCCTGCTGTTTTTGGAAAACATACTCCTTTTAGTCATTTACCACCTTTAACTCTTGCAGTCCTTCCATTCCCTCTTCTGCAATGATCTGTGAGCTTTGGGAGCGGTTTTATAATATGGGATGTAGATAACCCATAGAACTGTGGTTTCCTCATCTTATCCTCCACAGTTGTGTGTATCACCATTACTAAAGAACATAGCTGTTCTTATGAGGGTTGATAGAGTCATCAATGATAACTTATTAAGAGATAGTTCAGTACTATAGCTATTTGGTTCTGACCCAGTACCTATGTATGACGTATCCAGCCTCAGATTCTTAACCCTGGAACTAGATAGATTAGGCATGTGTTACACTTTCTGCTCCAGACCTTGAAGCTAATCAGAAAGTGGTTGATTATTCTCATGACATTTGTGCCACTGTTGCAACAGGGGGCTTATTTTGCCAACCTAGTTGTTATTGTAGCTCTCAGCATTCAGAAGTGGGTATTATTGATAATGATTTCTTTTTTTCTTTGGTAGCCTGTTGGCATTGTCAAGTGCTACAGATTCTGGTCAGTGTTGGGGAATCAAGCTTCCAAGTTAGTTTAGCTTGATTTTTCTATTTTCTGACTAAAGTATGTGGTGTTTTTTGGCAATGTCTTGCCATTCAGTTATGGGTTTAGTAAAAAACATTGCCAGTAAATAACTTGTAATGTTGGGAAAAGATAATCTATGGGACCTCACTGGCCAAGTACAAAGAAGTGACCCACTCCTCTTAATGGGATTTTTACTTAAATTCATTTAAACTTGTTTTATAATTATAACCTGCTTGCTTTTGGTGTAAAATTGAAAATGATCGCCTTAACTCCTCTCCTTAGAACTTTATGACCCACCCCCCCATTTCTTTCCACCTGTCTTTAAGATTACTTTTTTTTCCTCCTTCATTCACTGCCCATTGAATTCAGTTTTGTATCATCCAGCTAATCTTGGGATTGGGGTCTTTAGTTTATAGGCAACAAACTATCAGAGGTCTACGATACTAATAGCTCCTCAGCTAGTGTTGGGATGACATCTCTAACTGCCCTCTGTGCTTGGATTTTGGACAGCTGGCGCTTCGGCATGCTATCATAATGTCATAAGTCATTGTGTGTATCTACTCTGTTATGTCTTAGAAAAAGTTTCTTTGAAGTTGTCTACTACATATTACTCTGACCTTCTTTCCAGTCCGTCTTCCAAAGGATCCTTGAGTTTTTGGTGAGATGAATGTTTGATTTGGGACTGAGCACTCTACACTTTTTCTTTTCATGCCTACATGTTTGGTGGTTGGGGGAATCTCTGTTAATTGCCATCTCTTGCAGAGCAACGCCTTTCTGATGTGGCCTGAGAGATCCTCTTTGTCACTGGATATTGAAGCAAGCCATTAGGAGTTATTTTAATACTGTGGTTTTAGCAGAGTAATGGTATTGGCTTCTACCTTAGGACCTCTGACCTTATCTAACCACAGGTTCTTTTCTCCTTTAATAGTTCTTTAATAGTTCCTATAGTGGTTGTATCAATCTTCACTCCAAACAGTAGTGAATGAGCATTGACTTTTCCCTGCATTCACTCCAACGTCTCTTGTTTCTTTGAACATAGCCAATATGACAAAGTAGGATAAAATGTCAGTGTTTTAATTTGTTTCCTGATGGCTAAAGATGTTCAGTCCTTCAAAAAATATTTCTCAGACTTTTGCGTTTCATCTTTTGAGAATTATAATTAGATTTATGCCCTGTTTTTAAATTGGATTGTATTCCTGATGTTTAATTTTTTTGAGTTCTTTCTGTTTTGTAGAAAGCAATTCTGTGTTGAATATATAGCTGCTACCATTCTGTTATGTGCTTCTTTGCAGGAATTATTTGATGTATGGAATGTGTTTAGTTTCATTTAATTGTCTTATTGCCATTGCTACTGGAGTTCTTTGCTTATAAATTCAAGTGTATTTTCTAACTTCTCTATTAGATTCAGGCTGTGTCAGGGTCCTTGATTCAATTGGATGAGAGTTAAGGATTTATCTTCATACTTATACATGGAGATATCCAGTTTGACTGTCACCATTTTCTTGAAGATGCTGTCTTCTCTAGTATGTGTTTTTGGCTTCTTTCAAAAATCAGGTAGCTCTGACTTTGTAGACTTACATCTAGTTCCTCACTTGTTTTTCCTTAAATTTTCTGTCTTTTTGCTGGTACCATGCTGTTTTTGTAACTAAGCTTTGTAGTATAACTTAAAATCATAGATGATGATTTGCCCATCAGTTCTATTACTGTTCAGGATTGTTTTTCTATTCTGTGTGTTACCAAATGAAATTTAATATTTTTCAATTCCTATGGAAAATTAAACTATAATTTTGATGTGGATTGTGTACAGTCTGTAAATTGGTTTATGTGGGGTGACCATTTTCCACAACACTTACCATACTGATCCTGAGCGTGGTTGGTGTTCCATTCTTTGGTGTCTTCACTGTCTTCTTTAATTTCTTAAAGTTTTAATTATGAAAGTGTCTTTCTTCCTTAATTAGATTTATGTCAAGTGTTTTTTCAGGCAGTTGTAACCATGATTGTTTCCCTGATTTCTTTATATTTGTGTTTATTATTTGTATATAGAAAGGCCACTGAAGTTTGTGTATTTTTCATCATTATTATTATTCTTAATATCATTTTGGTCTTGCTACTTTGAATGTATTTATCAGCTGTAGGAGTTTTTTTGGTAGGAGTTTTTTTGGTGATCTTATGATGTGATATGATCTGATACATACCTTTTTATGTATCGAACCATATTATTGTAAATACAGATAATTTGACTTCTTGGAATACCTATTGGTATTCCCTTTATTCCCGTCCCTTATTTTAATACTTTAGTCAAGACTTGCAAGTATTATTGAATGGGAATAACAAGAGTGAACATTCTTGCTTGTTCCTATTGTGGAAATGTTCTGAGGTTTTTTTTTTCCTCCCTATCTAATCATATTTGTCATGAGTTCCTTCTGTTTTTCCTTTATTATGTTGCTGTATGTCCTTGGTATCCCTACTTTCTCTAGAACTTTTATCATGAAGGAATGGTGGATTTTGTCAAAAGCCTTGTTTGCATCTGATGGGGGTAATGATATGGTTTCCCATTTGGGGTCTGTTTATGTGTTGAATTATATTAATTGATTTATGTATGTTGAACCATTTCCATATGTCTAGTATCTCTCTTATGAAGCCTATTTGTGGTATCTTCTGAAAAGCTGCCCTTTGTGGTCATAAATTTATTACATCTGATTTTATCATGGAAACTGTTTCTTTTGATTATGAATGATTTGCTGGGCTGGGCATTTAGAAGTTGGAGAACATTAGTCCAGGTTCTTTCAAATTTTCCATTGAAAAGTCAGGTGTTTTTCTGATGGGACAGTGATGTGACTTGTTCTTTCTCTATTGCTGTTCTCAATATTCTGCCTTGTCCTATACATTTATTTAGTGTTTTAGATTATTATTTGATGTTCTTCTGGTGTTCTATGTGCCTCTTGTACCCCAATGGGGATCTCTTTAGATTTTAGTTAATTTCAGCTATGATTTTGTTGAAAACATTTTATTTTTGTTCCTTTGACTTGTTTTTCTTCTTGTTTAACTGTTATTTTCAGTTTTGTTCAGTTTTATGTCCTGAATGCTAAGTTCCCTAAATTTTTAAGATTTAACATTTTCTTGACTAATCCATTTTCTCTACCTTGTCCTCTGTTCTGATATTCGATCTTTTACATGATGCGGCCTGGTGGTGATACTTTTCATCTGAGCTCTTTTGCTTGATTTCCTGAATTCTACCTGTCCAGTAGTATTTCATTTTGACTTTTTAGGAATGCTGTAGTTTTATTAAATTTAATTTTTTATATCTTGCATTACTTTTCATTATATTCAACTATGTGTTTTTATGGTTGTCATAGTTCCTTGAAATATAATTGCTGTTTGAAGTCATTTTTCTGTACATTATTTGTCCCCCCCCCCAGAGATCAGTATACTGCAGGTGCTAATTTCTAGAGACACTGTCTTAGTTATTCATATTTGTGTTTTTGTAATAGGACAAAGGCATCTGAAATTAGGTCTTTGATAGTTGTGGACAGCTAGTCTCCCTTTCTTTGTGTGGTTTCTTGTCTCTTGTTTGGTTTACCATAACCCACCAGGTTGTGGACCATCTGAATAATGTTTGATATTTATTCTTGGGGCAGTTGTTTTACTTTTTGAATGGGGTGTCTAAATTGTCTCAGCTCGTTGACCCCTTCTGGTCAGACCATGTCATGTAATGCCTTAGGGGTGGTGAGTGAGGCAAATGGCAGGCAGAAGGGAAATGGAGTTTGGCCTACCTAGAGTATCTTAGATTCTTTGTGTAGAATCTACTGACTTTTAGGAGGCAGAAACTACTCGTGTGCGTCCCATAGGTGGTGGGGCTATTCATTTCCTTTTGTTTCTCTCTCCCTCTCCTCTTTCTTTCTCTCTCTCTCTGACTCCCTCCCCCCCCCAACACACACATTAGGGAGTCTGTAGTAGGAGGTCTTCAGGGTTAAGTTACTCCTATATTCCCTCTCCTCCCCTACTAACCCATCTCCTACCCCAGTTTAACCTTTTTAAAATCCATTATTCCGCTTTAATTTTTAAATACCATTTCACACGGTCTACTCATCCTTGGAGGTCATCCCCCACCCCCAAGCTACAAGGTAAATTCTGAATCTCTATGAATATCCAAAATGAAATAAAGATTAAAAACTAACATCAACAGATGAAAGAATTCCTGTGACATTTGTCTTTTCTGGGTCCGAGTTACTTTACTTTAGAATGATTGTTTCTAGTTCCATCCATTTACTCATAATTTTGTTTTTCCTATCAGTGGATTTAATATTCTTTCCTGTAAAATTATCACATTTTTATTTATCCATAAGCTGATAGATATTATTTTATGCCCTTGGTGTTAGGAGTAGAGCAGAATGAACATGGATGAGGATGTATGTTTAGCATAAGGTATCTAGTCTTTTGGGTACCCAAGAGTGTATGTGTAGTTGGATTGAATAGTAGACCTATTTTTATCTTTTTGAGGAGCTTGCACACTGATTTCCATAGTGGCTATACCAGTTTACATTCCCAGGAGTAAGTGTTCCCCTTTCCTCACATCCATATCAACACTTACTGTCTTTCCTTTCTCTTTTAACATTAGGCTGTTCTGACTGGTTTTATGGAATCTTTAGGAAGTTTTCATAAGCATTTCCTAGATTTCTTTCTTTTTTTTAAGGTTGCTGGACATTTTAAAAAGTGTCTTTCATCCATTTGTATTCTGTTTAATTCTTTATCACCCCCCTTTTAAATTGGGTTGTTTTCTTGGTGCTTGGTTTTCTGAGTTCTTTGTATATTCCAGTTAAAAGCCCTTGATTTTATATATATTGCTAGGTAAAGGGTTTTTCCCCCACTCTGTGTGCTGCCCCTTGCCTTGAATGATGGTGTTTTCTACAATAGAGAGCTTTTTCGTTTTATATGGCCCCATTTGTCAATTGTTGGTTTTAATACTTGTACTACTGGGCTCCTCTTCAGGAAGTCCTTTCCTGTAGGTCAAGCATAATCCTTGCTTTCTCTATCTGATTGTTCATATCTGGTCATATTACAAAACTCTTGATCCATTTGGAGTTGAGTTTTGTGTAGGGTTAAAAGATGGTTATCAGGTTTCATTTTTCTATATGCTTTCCAGTTTTGATCAGCCTTTTGAAGAGTTGGTCTTTTTTTTTTTTCTCTTCCAGTTGCTGATCAATAGCTAGTGATTATAGGTGACTGTATTTATACACTATTTCTTCATTCTGTTCTTTTAATCAAATCAATGTGTATTTTATGCTTGTACCATCCTATATAATACATGTCATATAACTTGTAATTTAGGATGGTTATCTCTCCAGCAGTTTTTTTTTTAAACCTTTTAGTCTTGTTTATTCTATCCCTTTTTTTTTTTTTGTGGTGTTCTGTTTCCAAATAAAATTTGAGATTATTTTCTTCAATTCTGAAATAATTTTGTTGGAATTTTAATGATAATTAAATTGAATATTTAGATTGCTTTTTCACAATATTAAGCCTGTCTTTATTTTCTTTGTGTATAGATGTAATTATGAATTCTTTGTCTGGAACTTGTCCCAGCACCATCATTATTAAGTGATTCGATTTTTTTTTTGAGTATACATTTTTTAATTTTTTTCTTGTGTTATTTTTGTATTGTGATTTTTCTTTTGTTTTTGCCCTGGTTGATTGCTTCTCCTCCCCACCCCCATTAGAGGTGTTTACATGTTGAAGAAGAGGGCTAATTTATTATATCAGGATTGGAATATCACATTTTAGTCTTGTATTTGGGCTACAGCTCCTATTTCAGTCCTTCAGGCTTTTAGTTACAATTTTAGTGCCTTCAGCAGCTTGCACTAGAGCTTGGAAAAAGTTTCCACTAATTCCTGTTTTTCAAGGCTGGGCGGGGACAAAAGGATAGTACTGGTCAGGCATATGTCAGGTCTCTGGATCACTGGGTCACATGTAATGGCCCTGATGAATTCCTAAGGGATGAATGCAGCTTCCAAGAAGTTGGTAGCCCTTGACAAGCGGCCATGGAGCTTGGGTGACCTGGATGGAGGAGACCTGTTGGAAGAGCATAATTAGCTTATGGTGTTACCTACAGTACATGGGCAATCTGTTCTGTCATCTGGGGAATCCTGAAAAAGAGGCAAAGGGGCCAGGAGGCCCACTACGATGGTTTGCTCTCTATTCCATTAATACCTTTGCTTTATTTCAGTGATTCATCTTATTTCATGCCATGTGGTTAAAAAAAAAAGTATGCATAATATATGTATGTATAGATAGGATTTTTTTAGACCTAGATTTCAAATGAAAATATACTTGTCTTCTTGGTTATACCTTATTTATCTTAACATACTCTCTGGTTCTATCTATTTTTCTGCATATGAAATAAATAGTTCTTTATGGATGGATAACACTTCTTTATGTATATACACACCACATTTTGTTAACTTTTTTTTTCTGTTGATGACTCTAGGATGATTCTACATCTTGGCTATTGTGAGTAGTGCCTTAGCAGATACATGTTAGGTATCTTCCTGACCTATGGGATAGATTGCTTTAGATATTTAAATTGAAAGTAGTATACTTTGATTATATGGTAGATTTTTTTTTTTTTTTGTTCTTTGTTTTTTGTTTCTTATTTTTGGACCCTCTGCATTAGAGTTTCTTACTACTTGTGCCTATTTGTATTTTCACCAGGGATATATTGGTTATCTCCCTAGTGTTCCTGCCAAAAGCCTTTGTTTTCTTGACAGTCTTTCTGACTAGAGTTAATCAACTTAATATTTTCTGTTGAAGTGTAAAAGAAAAAAAATATTGGCATTTGTCCTTTTTTGAGACTTATTCAGTACATTTATCCATTTTTTTATATTTTGATGAAGGGTATTTTGTGTGTGTGTGTTTAAATTTTGCTTCTTATACATTCTAGATACTAATTCCCTGTTAGGTGTATACTTGGCAAAGATTTTCTCTTATTATGTGGGCTGTCTCTTAACTCTACTGATTGCCTTTTTTAACTGATGCAGTCTCATGTGTCAGTGCTTGTTATATTCTCTCTCTTTTTTCTTTTCATAGATTCCTCGAAGTTTCTACTGCATTAGGTTTCCATGTAAACCCCCAAATGTCCCCACCCACCCCTTCCAGCCATGTTTGCTGGCATTTTCTGCCTCCATCCCATCTCTCCTTCCTATATAAGATACTTACCCAGTCATGTCCCCACTCACGCCCAGTCCTTCTGAAATATATTCTGTTTCCTCCAGGGAGATCCAGGCCTTTCTGCTGGACTCTTTACCTAACCCGGGTCTATGGATTGTAGCTTGGTTATTATTCACTTAACAGCAAGGTATTTGTATAGCTTACATAGTTGCTTTTACATTTCTAATTTTATTCCATTATGATCTGATAAGTGCAAGAAAGTAATTTTGTTGTTGCTGTCAATTTGCCTTAAGTTCTAAAAATGTGGCTTACCTTTTAGAGAATTCCATAGGTTGCCAAGGAGATTTATTCTGCAGCAAGTGAAATGTCCTATAGATGTCTTGAGATAAGTTCATTTGAGGTTTGGTACAGTTGAGATTTTAAAATGTTTCTTTTGTTTTTGGATGAGCTGTTAGTTTTGAAAATGACCATTATTATTTCTTTGGGCTTAATTTGCTACTTTCTGCCCACTAGTGCTTGGTTTATGGACTTGGGTACACCGCCATTAATTGTGTGTGTGTGTGTGTGTGTGTGTGTGTGTGTGTGTGTGTGTGTGTGTGTGCATATATCACATATTTTATATAATATATGTTATAGAGTATGATATTAATAACAATCATGTTTATACTACATAATAAATATATATTTAATTTTATGTCCCTCATGTATATTTTCTTTTATAGTATATAGGCATGTATTTGTGTTACCATTGTAGTTGCTTTTAGACTTTCATTAACTTTTCATAATCTCTTTTCTCTTTTAGTATGTATTCTGGTGAAGTGCACTTCTTGTGGACAACAAGTAATTTGGTCCTGTTTTAAATCCAATTTACTAATCTGTAACTTAATTGGAATGCTAAGAATATATTGAGATAGATCTGTTGGTTAAATTTCATTATTTTTTTCATAATTCTCTCCTCTGTTAACACTTTTTTTCCAGCTCAGATTTTTTTTCTTCTTTCAGTAGTGTTAAAATTTGAACTATAATGTGCTATGGAGTTCTTTCTGGTCATGTGCAATGTCATGTCTTGTGCTTGATCTGGTCTATTGCTCATGGTCTCCATTGTGAATTTTAATTATTTGATTTAATTTTTCATTTCTACCTTTCTCTCATCCAAAATTCAATTCTTTGCTGAATTTCTCAGCCATTGTTTTGCTGACTTTCTTATCTAGATCTTATACTTCATTCTTTGTGGGTTTTTTTTTTTTTTTTTTTTTTTCTCTGAGATCATTGACACTGTGGTCTGGAATTCTTGGAAGGAACAGTATTCCAACCAGTTATCTTTGTATTAGTTACTGAATCTGTCTTCTAATTTGTGCACTTGTCAGGAAGGATATGCTTTCTAGAGTTATTTGTAATCAGCCTTCCTGTGAGGTCTCAATCCTACTCAGAAGAGCAAAGGAACCTCTGTAACAGAAATAATAAAAATCAAACCAAACCAGACACAGAAGTAGACTTTAAATTGATTGATACCAGCATTAATAGCACCAATGACCATTAAGAAAATGGTAAAAATAATGTAACAAATCAAAATTATTTAAGGTCAAATTAGAAATATAGTAACTTAAAGACAAAAAGGAAAGATGCAGAAGAAAGTGTGAGCAGCTTTAAATGAAGAGAAATTAGAATGCTAAGAAGAACAGAAGAAAGTAACAAATGGTAATTAAGTAAAGGAAATAACATTAACAAATTGAATAGTAAGCACATACTAGTCTTTTGAAAATAATCTAAATTGTAGTAAAGGGTTGTTAAGAGAAAACAAAAATCATACTCTAAAAAAATACTAAGTATTGGACTAATTTTTGTCTGCATCCCCTAATGTTACAGTCTGCCAAATGGAACATTTTGTCAGGTGATTTCAAGAGTCTTTATTTCTTGTTTTATTCAGGCTGGTGCTGATTTGGTCAGATGTCTTAGAGAACAACCGTTGTTTTGAAATTGTTAGTGTTTATGAATCCTAGGGCCTCGACAGTCTGTACTTTGCATCATGGCCTAGAGATTTTCTTATTTCCTTTAGGGACATCCCAGTTCTTATCTCTTAGTTAGTTAATTCTAAGGAGTGTTTCACAGATGTTTTAAAATGAGGAAGGCCAACAAACAAAGCACTGTTTGTTCTAGAGAACTTGTCTCTGTTCTTTTATATCCTGCCTATAGTCAGCACACTGCAAGGGGTAGTCACACAGGACCTTACCTTCAGAGTTGTCAACTGTAGGCAGCAAGCCTCATGGTAGTGACTCAGTTTCCCTGCCTGAGCAGCCCATGAATCCAGTCTTGACACTTCATTCTCCATGTCTTGTGATGCCCCAGAAAGACTGGTTCATTGACACAGCCCCCTTCAACCCTAGTCTATTTTACTTGAGTTCTCAACTTTTTTTTTTCTTCAGTTCTCTACCCCACAACTGTCTTGCTCAGCTGTGACTATGGCAGAACATTCCCCATTCTCCTTACCTGTGATTGTTCCTGTTTTTCAGCCATCAAAGTAGTTCATTCTCAAACAGATGTAGGTCGCTTCTCATGAAGCTAGTTTTCCAGAATGCAGTTCCAAACTGGATTTTCCCCTCTCCAATGTTGACTTAGAAGAAATCAGTGTTGTTTTAGAACCTCCAAGTTGAATTAAGCTTTGTGAGTACTGTTGCTTGTCCTGTGATCAAGACTACAGTGTCTTTTTAATCAGTGCCCTCTGGCTTGCCTTGTGGATGAGATAACCCTTATCAGCACTGTGTTGTTTGGCTGGAACTGCTTGCTGTTGATTTACTCTGTGTCTCTGCTGTTGTAAAACCTTGTGATTTCTAGTGTTCTTTCTCTCTTAGCAATTGAATCCACTCCTTGTTATGTGGCTCTTTTTATTCACATTATCACATGTCAGCAGTTTGTAATGTCAGTATTTTTATTTCATGTGCATTCATGTTTTTCCTGCATGTATGTCTTGTGTGAGGGTATCAGATACCCTGGAATTGAGGTTACAGACAGTTGTGAGCTGCCATGTGTGTGCTGGGAATTAATTGAACCGAGATCCTTTGGAGTAACAACCAGTGCTCTTATTAACCATTGAGCCATCTCTTCAACCTTCCCAGTCTCCCAAATGTCCCTTTATCTTTTTCTTACCTGATTGCTGTGTCTGGACACTGTACTGTGCCATTTAGAAGTGATGAAAGTAGGTAATCTTTTTTTCTGTTTTTATGGGTATGTATGTTTTGCCTGAATGTATGTCTGTGTACCACATACAGCATGCCTTGGTGCTTATACAGCCAAAGGAGTGTGTTGGATTCCCCTGAATGTTAAATTTGAATGTGCTTCAGTTTGTTGGTGCTGAGAATCAAGCCTGGCTCCTCTGGAAGAACAATCTGTATTCTTAACCACTGAGCCATCTTTCCACCCCCTGGGTGTGGTTGATTATTCATATTATCAAACAAGAATCTGAAAGCCTATTGGTTTCTTCACATGGTTTTATTTTATTAATATGTTTTTAGCATGGACATGTATTCTGCTTTGTCAAATGTGTTTTATGCAAATTTAATTAGCTGTGTATATGTGTGTATATATGTAGTATGTATGTATGTATGCATTATGTATGTATGTAGTTTGTGTGTGTGTATGCCTGTGACAGGCTAGAAGAGGATGTCCAGTGACAGGTAATTTTGTGAGCCATTTGATATGCATGTTCAGAAGTAAACTTATTTCCTGTGGAAGACCAGATAGTGCTTTTTTCCGGGGAGGGGCTTGACACAGAGTTTCTCTGTGTAGCCTTGGCTGTCTTGGAACTCTGTCGACCATACTAGTCTTGAACTCACAAGGATCTGCCTGCCTCTGCCTTTGAGCCATCTTTCTACCCTCTAGTTTAGATTATCTTGTTTTTCATACTTAAGCTGTTAATGTTAGGCAATACATGAAGTTTACTAATTTAATTTTGATACTGAACTATCCAGTAAAAGCATGTGGAGATTTATGATTTAAAATCTTCTAAATATAACATTTAATTTTTTAGAGGAAATTTATCTGAGTAAAGCTAACTTCCAAAAGTAAATGCTTTTGAAAATGTTTTGTTCAATTTTTATGTTTGAAAATGATTGTTAATTCTTTAAATGTTAGAATTCTGAGAGAGACTTGCGGCACTACTCATAGTATCTAGAAAGTAAAATCAGTTTGAGTGTTTATCAAAAGGTGAATCAAAGAAAATAGGACAAAATGAATTTTTTAAAAAATATACGTATTTTCTTTTCTTTATTGCTTTCTTTTTCCCCCAGTTTGTTTTGATGACTGGGTTTAACCTCTTAAAGGAGGTCGTTTACCCCAATAAAATTTGTTTATTTGAATCACAAAACCTAGAAGAATAGGGTGGGTAACAGTAATCTTGAACTGTATTTATATGCAACTTCAGAGCTATATTATGGAAACTATATTGTAAGTACCTTGTCATTTTGTTTGGATATTAATTCATAGTTGTACAAAATATTACAGTGTATGTATAAATAAGTGTATTTGCAATTATGGCAAAATCTATTTTTAAAATTTTATTTTTAAAGACAAGAAAGGGAGTGAGCTACAAGTATGTAGCTTTGGTTAAATAAATATTGGAAGTAGTATTCCCTTTCCACAATAATTCAGAACATTCTCCATTTTTAGAATATACAAGCTCCAAAACTAGTGTTACTTGCAATTAGCAAATAATTAACTTTCAGAAAGAGAAAACCCGAGGTTATAATCCATACTTGTGGATAAGATTTTTTTTTAAAAAGTAGTATTCTTTAAATGTTTGCCTAGTTTTACAATGTATATTTGCCGTATGCCTCCACGATTCCAAGCTTCAAACTTCCTTACTCAATTTTGAAATGTGTAAAAGTTTACTTACTTTAACTGTGACATATTTCCGTTATAAAAAGCATTACCAGCAGCTTATTTATTTTAAAAGGTAAATGATTCTATGTGAAATTCAAATTGTATGGCTTTATTTTTATAACTAGCACTTGGTCATTTGGCCAGTGAAGATAACTAAAACCATTTTTAGTGTTGGTTTACCTTTTTGTTTTTGAATGAAAACTGACTTGTTTTAAATTTAATGACTTTTCAAGTGGTTTTTGGTACTAATTGGGTCATGTTTGTACTTTCAGTCTTGAAATATATCATTTGAAGTCACTTCAGTAGACCCTGCCTGATATTGATTATAACTGTATTATGGGTATCTCTGTGTTCTATTTAAGTAACTATTGTTCTTGAGAAATTTCTACATTAAAAGTAATTTTGGAGAGGGTTGTGAATTTTGGTTTTGTAATTCCTCCACACTGTGTTCATACTAGCTTCAAACTCAAGATCTTTCTGCCTCAGTCTAAGGAGGATACTATCATACACATGTGCCACCACACCTTGCAGTTATAGATTTTACATAGGCATATTCTGAAAGTAAAAGGACATTCACCTATGAAGGATACTAAAGAGTCCTTACTAGTTAATACACAGGTTAATCAAGTCTTGGGCCATTGAATTTCTTCCTATCTTCTCAAATCTTCATGTTTTTATTCTTTTTATCTTTAATAAAAATATAATAAGTCATTTTTTTAACCTGGGCCATGGTGCTGTATTCCTTCAATCCCAGCAGTTGGGAGGCAGAGATTGGTGGTGCTTTGTGAGTTCAAGACCAGTCTAGTCTACAGAGCAAGTTCTAGGACAGGACAGAGAAACCCTGTCTTGAAAAACAAACAAAAATAAGAAAAAAAGAAAGAAAAGAAAAAAAATCATTTGCTTGAGTCACAGTCTTCTTAGTCAGCTTTTGTCTCTTGTTTTCATGGCCGCCGCTATTCAGGGTTTTTGATTTCCATGCTTAACTACTCATGTGGGAGTTGTTTATTTTCCTAATATATAATCTCATTGATGGTAAGTTAAATTGATGCATACAGTTATGATTATCTTATAACTTACAAATTTTTATTGTAATTTATTTTCTTTTGCTAAGTATCCAACTGTTCTGGAAGTTAGCTGAAATTAGGAGTTAGCAAATAATGTTATTAGTGCTACTGAGAACATTGAAAATTATTTTTCCTTTAATGGCCAGCTTTTTAGAAAGTTATAAACAAGTGGGCAGTATTGTTTATTTTAAATGAGTATTCTCACTGGCATGATTCACTTGAACCTTATTATTGACTAAATAAGAATGGTATATTTTTATTTAAGGAAGGAATATAATGAACAAGAAAACTCAGTGGAATGTGAAGGATCCCAAAGTAATTGGCAGCTCCTCTTTGCCGAGTTTTGATTATGAATGTCAGAAAAAGGCTTCAGTTTATTTCCTGACTTCTTCCTCACTTTCTTCTTTTCTTTTGATGTCCCTCATCTTCCCCCTTCTCCCCCCCCTCGTTTTCCTAATATGGAGAAAAGAATCTTACTCCTTACATCTGCTGAGGGAAAAGAGAAAAATGATTAGATGAAAGTTTCACTGGTGTGCATGGGGGAATTGATTCTACATCAACACATCTTTTATTTTGGTTAATTAAATCCAAGTGATAGAGGCCATGCAGAAAATATAGGAATAATTAAAATTTGCTATATTATATTAGAAAATATGGAAATAGAAATTTAAATTTCATGTAAATTTCACATGTGAACACAAAATACTGTATTCCCTCCCCCTCCCGAGTAATTTAAGAATGTAAAATATTTTAAGCCAGATGTGGTGACTCTTACCTTTAATCTCAGCACTCAAGAGATAGAGGCAGGTGGATCTCTGTGGTTGTAGGCGAGCCTGGTCTACAGTGCGAGTTCCAGAACAGCTAGGGCTACACACAGAGAAACCCTGTCCCAAACACCACTACCACCCCACCAACCCCTGCCCACAAAAGAAAATGCAAAATATTCTAACTTGAACTGAAAAAAAAAAAAAAAAAAAAAAGCAGTGATGTCTATATTTGGCACAAGATCTCTATATAGATTAACAGTGTATGGCAGATTTATCAAAAGCATGTTTCCCAGTTTAGAGACTGTTTATTATATGTTCTGAGTGAAATCTATGTGCCCTGAATTTGGTATTCATGTTATTTAAGGTGCCATCAGGAGTGAGGAGAAATGAGCAGTGCTGAATATGGTTGATTCTGCTAGTATGATGGAAGTTCTATCATGAGCTCTTTATTTAGTTTTGTTATCATTAATGGAGCTGCTGTTTGCAGCTGTATGCAGAGAAGCAGGTCACTTTCAAGCAGTTACTTGGCAGTCTCCCTTTAGAAATACTAAATGTTCAACTCAAGCCTTTATTTTAATTCTTTATCAAATGTGTAGCTTCCTGTGTCATTCCTCTTTAGTCATTTAGCTTTAGTGTGGAGTTCTCTTGGCCAAGATATACTTGTGCAAATGATAGTAATTACAGCAATTGAAATAGCATCTGATACTTACAATAGGACCCAGTATATAGCAGGTAATCTTTTTTTTTTTTAAATAAAGACCAATATTTTATTAGTTATTTGAGAATATTCATTATTTCAGACGTGTTAACTTATAAAATAGATTGATACTGTTTACTCAGGGAATTCCTGTATTATACCCAGATAGTACACATGATTATGGAGTTCAGATTGGATTTTTTTTCTGGACAAGGTTTTGTGTTCTAATACATACTGCTCTGAAATTATCATCTGTAATACAGTGTTTGGAAACAAATTAGATTCTGAAGGTGATTCTGAATTAGATTCTTGCTGACTTCTTTTTTTGTCTTAGGCATAAGGTCTCAATTACAAATTTGACTTTCAGTTTTGTCTCCCTTACTGGCTGTAAACTGAAGAAAATCGTCAAGACCAAGTTTTGTGTGATAATCGACTGCCTGGCAATGTGCTGTGTTTAATCTAGATGCTGACTGTTAAAGAGCTCAGGGTGTTTAAATTGAGGTGTAGTGCTTAAGACCACACAACCGATTATATAGGAAATAGACTCTTAGATGTTTTGATTTCTCCTTCCACTATTAACAGTTCTTTGTTTTTTGGTTTTTCAAGAGAAGGTTTCTCTGTGTGACAGCCCTAGTTGCCCTGTGTGGAACTAGCTGTGTAGACCTGGCTGGCCTTGAACTCACAGAGATCTATCTACCTGTCTTTCCCTCCTGAGTGATGGGATTAAAGGTGTGTGCCACCACCACCTGACTCTATTAACAGTTTTTTATTCACCTCATAGAGAAGCAACACAGGCATAGAAAAAACGCGCGCGTGCGCGCGCGCGCCACACACACACACACACACACACACACACACACACACACACACACACACACACCTGTTTCGGGCTTTCTAGACAAAACCGAGTGTTCTTAAGAAAAAATAGTATTTTAGTATTTTGAACTTTAAAATTAATACTCAAAAATCATTAATACTCAAAAATCATGGATACATAAGTGAACTTTTGGCCTCTTCAAATCATGTAGATGGAGCTTTGAAACTGCTTGTTCCTCATTGATACTTAGTAATTTTTGTTATTTAAGTATGTACTTACAGGAAAAAGCTAGGATAAAAAGCATGAAAAAATTCGTGTCATTCAGAAAATTATATTTTGAAACAAACAGGCTTATCCTGTGCCTATAATTTGGTCACTGGTTATGTTAGGAATATAGCATGAAAGCCATTGGTAATTATTTTATTTGGTGAACTCCTTCAGTTTATTGAACCATATCACTGTTCTTAGACATACTACATACAGGGAAATAACATCTTCATTAATTGACAACTTTTTTTTTCATAAGTGGGATCTCTAACTCAATAATATGTTTCAAGCTTCATTACATTTATTTATATTTGTGGATGTGTGTGGCTAGACATAGACTATTGTCTGTGTGTAGAAATCACAAGACAGCTTGTGGTAATTGGCTCTCTCCTTTCACCAAGTGTGATCCAGGCATCAAACTGAGGTCATCAGGCTTGGCCTGTGGGTAGTTCTCTGTTCTTTATTTGAGTGATTAATGTATAGGGACAACTGCTAAAATAAGTACCTGAATGGGTTGGTAGTTTTTGACATACAATTCTGTGCCATCTGCCTGTCTTTGG
Source organism: Cricetiscus sungorus (assembly GCA_030556225.1). Lineage (NCBI taxonomy): Eukaryota > Metazoa > Chordata > Mammalia > Rodentia > Cricetidae > Cricetiscus > Cricetiscus sungorus. The sequence continues at coordinate 11,306,748 of JANBXA010000732.1, forward strand.
AGTCATACTTTTAAGACTTCAGTTCCCTATTTACTTGTTCACTTCTAGTGCAATTGGTCACTTAATTCTATTCATTAGCTGCCACACCAGCCCCAGTGGAGACAGTGTAGCAATGCTGAGAGAAATCTCAATGGCTATCTGTCCAGAGGTTTGCACCACACGTGGTTACGCCTCCTGGGGAAAAGTGGTTCAGGTCCCTGCAGCTGCTTGCATGGCTGGCTGTTTGGAATGGGTGCTAGATGTGTTTTGTGCTATGATAACAATATTGCCTTTTATTTAAGGGATATTTTATTCAAGGGATATTTTAGCCTGTAAGCTCCACTAGTAATTTAGAGATGCCTAGAAAACACTTAGATATAGTTTCAGGAACTGAAAGAGATACAGATCAGCAACAAATAGGTGGGTATTGCCCTCTGTGCCTTTAGACACAGATCCTAAGGCACCAGTTGTGACTTCAGATGTCAGCCAGGGCCTGATAAATCAATTAGGGCTAAGGCTATAGAAAGCAGCCCACAATGAGACCCTGCCTGTAATTAACCTGCCCACAACAAACATGCTGTGGGATTCACAACAATACTCTAATTTGGGATCTTAGGGCCCCTAAATCAACACTATAAAAGTTTACTATCTAGAGACAAAAATTAGCCTCTAAACTCAACAAATCAAATCTCTGATATGCTGACCACAAGCAGGCCAAAATAAACCGAGGTTCGTAATTATACACTTGCTGAGAAACTTCAAAGGAAATTGTTAACATATATAGAATGCCTGTTTATCTTTAAACTGTGACCAAAGATCTGTTCTTTGAGCTTTCTGTATAAAAACCCAATACTTTAAAGTAAACTTTACAACAGTTCACAAACCTCCTCAGGTGTGTTTGTGTCTGTCTGTCAAGCCGAAGCCACTCCTGACCTGGTCATCCGAGTCTTGGTCTCCACACAGACCTGCAACCCACTGAGCAGTCTGTGGCAATTAGCAAAATAATGGCTAGAGTTTTAAGAATGAAAGTAGATTCTACCTATTTGCCGGCCCCATGCTTGTAAATTTAGATTTAAAAGAATATTTTTGGATTATATTACTGTGGACTATGATAAAATTTAATTGTGGTAATCTCAAAGAATAGAATTTTAGAGTCAATGTATAGAGATAGATTATGTAGAACAGCTTGTTGGTTGGTGATATAATTCATTCCTTAAGTTTTATTGATCACTTTGTCTGAAAAAAATGATAATCGAATGTTAATCTTCTTGCTCAAAGTTTCGTGAAGTAAAGTGAATATCAGTTTGCTCTAATGGAAGTTAAAGCCTTTATTTTTTCCTATGACGAGGATTTAATGAAGAGGGTTGGTGGTAGATAAGTCTGGGCTCAAAGTACTGCTTTCCAACTTGGTATAATACAAGACTTAGATTGTTCACTTTTAAATCTCTTGTGATTGTTAACTGAGAAAATTTTTTGTCTTAAACTCTAGAAATTTGGCATTTACTGCAAATTAAGTATTTGAGAGTTATTAGAATGAATTAGTGATTTTATATATAACAAAAAGGAAAGCTGACATCAAGGTGATGGCATTTAAGTGATGCATTTAAGATTTTGTGTTTTTAGTTGTGCTAAACAGATTAAGGATCATACACCATCAAATTAAGCTTATCTTTTTAAACCAAAGAAAAGCATACTATATTAAAATTATAATTTTTATAAGATGACATATTTTATTATAGTTTCATAGAAAATATTTCACTAGTTAACACTTGGGTAATAGTGGTCTCTACATCTAAATAATTAGTGTATTGCTTCATTGCTTAGCTAACTTTTATCTGTTGGGCTTTGTTTTTGAGCAATACTAATCACTATGCTTATTGTTTGAATGTCTGGCATAGGAAGCGAGCAGCTGCCAAGCATCTAATAGAACGCTACTACCACCAGTTAACTGAGGGCTGTGGAAATGAAGCCTGCACGAATGAATTTTGTGCTTCCTGTCCAACTTTTCTTCGGATGGATAACAATGCAGCAGCTATTAAAGCCCTTGAGCTTTATAAAATTAATGCAAAACTCTGTGATCCTCATCCCTCCAAGAAAGGAGCAAGCTCAGCCTACCTTGAGAACTCAAAAGGTACACCTAACAACTCAGAGGTAAAAACAAACAAGGATGGAAAAGGAACCAAATCTGATTATAAAGGTAAGAGATTGTGTTTTAATCAAAAATAGTTAATTAAAAGCTGTATCAGAGATTAAAAGTGTTGCTTTTGTTCTCTTGCCTTTTTGTGACCTAAAGATATCATAGTAAAAGCTACTGTTTTGGTAAGGTGTGGTGAAGTACAGTTATAATTTAATTAGTTACTTTATTATATTACTGATATAGTAGTTGTTAGCCACAAGCAGATTATACTCTAAAAGATATTTAAAAAAAAAAATAATGTAAGGCAGTCTTTGTTTTCCTATTTTAGAGAACAAGGCAACATTTGCAATAGTTATCTAATAAAAGCATTTTTTCTTTCCATATACTGCCTTCTATAACTGTGGCATTTGATATTCTCACAGGGGATTCAGGTCTTGTGTTGGATTTTTTGTTTTGTTTTGTACTGGAGACTGCCTTGGGGCTTATAATGAATAAAAGACTATTCCAACACAGCTGGTTTATGTGGTACTTGGGGTGGAAGTCAGGTCTTCTTACATGCAAGATAAGCAATACCAAGTGAATTATATCTGTAACCAATCTGTTCGTTTAAAAATGGTCCTATATTTTGAAACTTCTTAAAACTTCTCACTTTTCCCTCATGGGCATTCAATCATTCTTCAGTTAGTGTAAATAATTAGTGTTGACATTGAGATAACAGAATTTTTCAGATTGCCAAGGGCTTAGACCCACTGTCATTGTAAACATGTTTAAAAGAATTAATGAAATAAATTTGTTACATTTTTATACTGTTATTTCCACCATAGTACTATAAAAAACCAGAAACTTTGCTACTCAAAATATATAGCCAGTTCTTTTTCATGAATTTGCTCACATATGGATAAATAGGTGAATGCTATCAATATGTTGAGTATGGAGGTTGTGTTGACCCCATTTTATGTGTTTCTGCCATAGAGGGGCATCACAGAGTAACAACAGTAAATGAAGTACAATATGCCACTGTGATTGAATACAGCTAGCTGTAGCAAAATCTAGTACATAATGGATGTATTTGTTTTATTTTTGCTCATGTGTTTTTTTCTTTCAATTTCTTGATTTGTGGATCACTCTAATTTTTGTAATATTTTTATTAGGAATTATGCACACATAATCATATTACTGTTCTCATATTGATAATTGTATTTGTTCAGTATACTTAGATGATAGTTATCAGTGTATGACAACTTTTTCTTACATGAAACTATTATATACTTTTTAAGAGTATAAAATACTGTTTTTGAGCTGAGTCTAGTCGCATTGTAGTCCATGTACTAGGGAAGCTAAGGAAGGAATATCTTGCCTTTACTGATATTCAAACCATAACTGTTTGTGTTTCTGATTGCAGTGCTTCTCCTCTCTCTCTCTCTCTCTCTCTCTCTCTCTCTCTCTCTCTCTCTCTCTCTCTCTCTCTCTCTCTCTCTCATACACACACACACACACACACACACACACAGGGAAGGGAGAGAGTTGTCATTTAAACATTTTAAGCAGCCCTACTTAGAACAAGTACTGGTATGCTGTGGGTCAAACATTTTATCTACTAAAAGCATGTTTATTCATGTTTTTGTTAAATTGCAGAATAAGTAGATAGATTGAATGGTCAAAGAAGATACCATAATATTTTCAGTTAGAATAATGAGAAATAAGCTCCATGTTAGTGCTTTCATACTTACTTATTCTTTGAAACTGAAGAATTATTGCTTGGATTGGCTTGCTGGATCATCCAGGTACATGCTCCTACTGCCAAGCCTCATGGCTTGGGTTTGATTCCTAGGACCCACATTTTAGAAGGATAAACCCAACTCTTTTAGGTTATCCTCCCACCACCATATCTGCCATCTCCTTTCCCCTAATAAATGTATTATCATCTCCTTACCTCTAATAAATACATTTAAGAACAATTTTCTTTTCAAGAAAGAATTCAAGATCATAAGACAAGTGTTGATAGTCTTGCAATTAGGCCAAGATTAGGTTTGTAGAATATAAAGTATAGTGCATCTTGGTTTATCTATTGGAAACCATTACATCGATGATGACTTGAAATTTATATTCTCTCTTGCTGTTGAACAGGTACCTTGAATAATATGTAGGAATCATAGTAAAGATTTTTATATGCTGTTGGTTTGTTGATACTCTTGGGAGACCTGTCATTTTCTAAACAGAAACTGAGGAGTGTATTCAAGGGTAGGAAGAGATGAGGGATGAGGGAGAGGAACTTGGTGAAGAGGAGGGAGAGGGAAAACTGCGGCCAGGATTTAAAATAAATATTTTAAAAAAAAAAAATAGATCTTTACTTGCTGAATGTATATAAGGAAATGGCACAGTGAAGGTACGGATGGATTGTCAATATAACTATAAGATTATCTTCTCTTAACTAATTAATTTAATGATTATAGTATGGTACTTTTTGTGAAAGAGTTAAGTTTGGCTTCAGCATTATTATTTGATAAATTTAATTTCTAAAATTTTAGTATATAAAATGCCATTCATTTTTTTCTAGTAAGATAAAATATCTTTTGTTTCGTTAACCATAAAGGGTAAAGCCTTTGGTGAAGGTTACATTTACTGTAAATGTGAGGGAAGCTAGAACGTTTATAATTATGTGCCTGGAAGAAAGCAGACATCAGTTTTGATGCTTTTGGTCTTTGCCTTCTTAGCATCTGCCCCGTTTGTTTTTATTTGCTTCTAATAATTTGCAGTTGCTCTTTTAAGGGTTATGAATACCTGAATCATGGTAACAGGTAGTAGTAGCAGTAGCAGTGGTTTTAACTTAAGAGTTTGTATGAGTAGTAGTATCTTTTCCTCAGCCACAGAATAAAACCCTGGAAGAAATGAGAAATACATAAAATGAAACGGTTTCTGTTAGTTTTATTTTGGAGGTGGTGGTGGTTTTTCCTGACAAAGTTTCTCTGTGTGACAGCTTTGGCTATCTTAGAACTCGTCTGAACTCACAGAGATCTGCCTGCTTCTGCCTACTAAGAGCTGAGATTATAGGCATGTATATTTTAATATGTACAGAAGTAGAAAAAGAGTTGCTTTGTATATGATGGATACGAGGAACACTTTATAAAACCTTGCCTCCGTACTCTTTGGAGAACAGTGCCAGGGAATATTCAGTATATTGGTGTAATAGCTCTTCATCAAGGTTGTGATAAAGTATAGTGGTGAAGTACCAAATGTAATTCATACTTATAAAACATACATGTCTTGATTACAGTGCATGACATATTTAATAATTATATGTTGTTGTCAATGCCAAAGAAAGATTGCGTTTATTGGTAGTACTTGAATGAAAAAGGAATTGCTAAGCTTAATGTGTTGATAGGTAAATTAGATTTGTTTTTGAAGATTTCTAACTCTTCGAGCTCAGAATGTTTAGCTATTTTTTTCTACCACTACTTATTATGACAAATGTGTATATTACAACAATAAATATTCTTTCTCTTCCTATTTTCTAGATGTGAATTACCTGACTGAAGAGATAGTATATGAAATTCTTGAAGTATGTAGAGAGAGTGATGATTACTCTCCTTTAATTCGAGTAATTGGAAGAATTTTTTCCAGTGCTGAGGCATTGGTTATGAGCTTTCGGAAGGTCAAACAACACACTAAGGAGGAATTAAAATCTCTTCAAGAAAAGGATGAAGACAAGGATGAAGATGAAAAGGAAAAGGCTGCGTGTTCTGCTGCTGCTGCTGCTGCTGCCGCCGCCGCCGCTGCTGCTGCAGCTGCCGCCGCTGCTGCCGCCGCCGACGCTGCAGCTGCTGCTATGGAAGAAGACTCAGAAGCATGTTCTTCAAGGATGGGGGGTTGCACACAGGGAGACAACAGTGTACAGAAGTTAGGTCCTGATGAAGTGACTGTGGATATTGATGCCATTAGAAGGGTTTACGCCAATTTGCTTGCTAATGAACAATTAGAAACTGCCTTTCTCAATGCACTTGTATATCTGTCACCTAACGTGGAATGTGACTTGCTATATCATAGTATGTATGCCCGAGATCCTAATTATCTCAACGTATTCATTATTGTAATGGAGAATAGTAACCTCCACAGTCCTGAATATCTGGAGATGGCCCTGCCATTATTTTGCAAAGCTATGTGTAAGCTACCCCTTGCCGCTCAAGGAAAACTGATTAGACTTTGGTCTAAGTACAGTGCAGACCATATTCGGAGAATGATGGAAACATTTCAGCAACTTATTACTTTCAAAGTCATAAGCAATGAATTTAATAGCCGAAATCTAGTGAATGATGATGATGCCATTGTTGCTGCTTCAAAATGTTTGAAAATGGTTTACTATGCAAATGTAGTAGGAGGGGAAGTTGACACAAATCACAATGAGGAAGATGATGAAGAGCCCATACCTGAGTCCAGTGAATTGACACTTCAGGAGCTTTTGGGAGAGGAAAGAAGAAACAAGAAAGGTCCTCGAGTGGACCCAATAGAAACTGAACTTGGTGTTAAGACTCTAGATTGTCGCAAACCACTTATCGCCTTTGAAGAATTCATTAACGAACCACTGAATGATGTTCTAGAAATGGATAAAGATTATACCTTTTTCAAGGTTGAAACAGAAAACAAATTCTCTTTTATGACATGTCCCTTTATATTGAATGCTGTCACAAAGAATTTGGGATTATATTATGATAATAGAATTCGCATGTACAGTGAACGTAGAATCACTGTTCTCTACAGCCTCGTTCAAGGACAGCAGTTGAATCCATATTTGAGACTCAAAGTCAGACGTGACCATATCATAGATGATGCACTTGTCCGGGTAAGTTTGACTGTTATTTAAAATCAGAATTAAATTAAAAGCTCCAAAGTGATGTATTTCAGTGTGTTCATTTTATTACTAGACCTTTCTTGCTACTCATCAGAAATATTGATTGTCTAATGATTATTCTATTTTTGAAGAAGAGTAGAATTTTCAGTTGCTGGGGAGATGAGTCAGTGGGTGAAGTTTGCTATACAAACGTGAGAACCTAAGTTTAGATTCCCTGAACATGTATAAAACATGATGTGGTAGTAACATTTGTAATACCACATACTAAAGCAAGATGGAAGGCACAGACAGAACCAGAAGCTTGTGGGTCAGATAGGCTGGTGTATAGTGGCAACAACTAGAAGGTAGAAGGGAAGGGCTGACATTTGATGTGCTCCGGCCTGCACACATGGCTTTTCTCCATTGAACATTCTCTCTCCCCTCCTCCCCTCTTAACTGTCTCTCTCTCTTCAAAAACACTAAAAAGTAATGGATTTTGTGAATATTGAAAGCCAGCCCCATTTGTTTCAACTCAGAAGAAAAGTCTGTCTTCAAAGACTGGAAGAGTGGAAATGACAAAGGGAAATGTAATACCCAGTGTTAAGAATGAATATAGGTATAATTGGGAGAAGCAATACAGTAAGTCTGATTTAAACGTATAAGTGGTGCCTAGCAAATTTCATTATGTAAAACTCATTATTGTGAACCTGATGATATGACCAGGATAGGTTGATCCATTTTGTCAGTGAGACTTTGGATTTTTAAGTCACTAAGTCACTCTGTCTTGTATTGATACGGTCAGATTCTTTTTTTAACTGTAATAATGTAAGTCTTGAGACTTCTGGAAATTTGGATAATTGATGTTACCAACTTTTCAATAATTTTTATGTTTAGATTATTGCCAGTATTTAAAAAAGAACAATGCAGTCAGTGTGACTAAAATGGGAGTTGATGGTGTTACAGGACCTGATTAAATTTAATTAATTTCTAGAATTTTAAATAGTTAATCTGAAGACCAAAACGAATGCCTAAGATGTAGAATTAGAAAGGAAAAACTAGGACTTGGGCATACACTAGTGAAGGAAATTGGCTGGAAGAAAAACTTGTGAGAATTGCTGCCCAGTTTCCTCTCAAAGTCACTAACCCTTTTTATTAGGGGTCTAGAAGCATTGTCTAACTTAGCTTTTGTAATTACCATTAGTATAAATGCCTGTTGCTATATGAACTTAAGTTTTGTCATCAGTTGGCCTACAGTGCTTTAATAATGGGGTTTTTCTCTGCTGAGTACTTAATTCTATCAATCATTCATTAATTAAATTGTGCTTAGTGTAATTACCATTATTTGAAATTATTCTAATATAAATGAATAGAATGTTCACTTTGTCTTCAAAGTAATTTCTTAGACTAAGAATGAAAAATGACGTAGTAGTCGGTATCATAATGGCTCGGCTTCATCTAACTATTTAAAATAATAAAATTTGTCAAACTCCTTAGCGTTCCATGTGAGGAAAATAAACTTTAGTGATAATTCTTATTTGCAGAAATGAATGTCATAATTGTATTTACAACCTAAGATGTAATCATTTGACTCAGCTGTAACCATTTAAACTTTAAGGCACAGCAGACTGGTCTTCATTAGTTTACAGAAAACATGAAAAAGTTAAGTTCATTAGGGCAATTGCATTTGTGATCATTATGTTGTTATTTACTAAAGTGGGAAAATGGCCTTTTCCCATTTAGGTTAGCACTATTGAGCTAATCTGAGTGCTGTTTCTATTTAAATAATTATATTCTTAGTTAATTTTCTTTTTTAAAAAATTATGTCAACATAGGGTTTGAGGTAGTAACTCAGGATTTCTAAATATTTTAAATGATGGACTTGAAAGAATCATCTTGATCTTTGAAGATATAGGTATAGAATGTTTTGTGTCAATATATCATCTGGAAATGCTTTTATATCAGGTCAGCTTGTAAAAAAAAATGACCTCTAGAATTTTGTCTTGCCAGTTAAAAAGTTATGGAATTTAAAATTATTTTAACAGTCGATGAGAGCGAGAGTTCATAATCAGAAAGGAAGCCTAGTTAGGAAGTGGTAGTTACCACAGTACTTTAATACAGTATGATAATACCCATGTATTTTATTTTATCTAGTAGTATCTGTTAAGGCATTTTCAAAGGAAAGCAAAAAAAAGAAAATTTTGTTTTCAGTGATCATAATAGAATATATAGTATTAAATGCTCTGGTAACCAGTGTTTGGGGAAATGGAGGAGAGATTGATAGATATGGACAGACATATATTGTCTTACTAGAATCATAATGGGTTAAGAATACCAACAAGCTTTTGAATCAATATTTTACATGTTTTAATAGAAATAGCACTCAAATGCATAAATAATGCCAGGTTTTTTTTCCTATTTAGTAATATTTGATCAAAGCAATTTCCCTTTTGTGATGGAAAAGCAAATGAAAATTTACTTAAATATTTTAAATTTTTAGCGAGTTGAGAACTGAGAGAAATCACTAAGATGAATTACACAGTAGTAACAGTAGTGTTGTGTGTAATCAGTGAAATTCAAATGTTCAAAGTTATTCTGTCTTAAGGCAGGTTTTCAATTAGCACCATTGTTAGTGTGCTGCTTTTCTTTTTTATTTTGAAGGTCAATTTTGAATCTACTTATTTTTTGACTGTCGAGTCTCAGGACTAGTCTACCTTTCGATCTTTTGAGGATATAAAATTATGAATTTTAAGAATAATATTATATTTTTAAAAGATAATATTAGTTCCTACCAATTTTGCATGCTTTATAGAAATTAATATATTCTTAAGCTTTTACCATCGTGTAGTAGGTAGAGTATTCTTCCTCTTTTCTTTGTATATTAGAAAGTTGACTTGATTTACTGAAACTTAATAGTTAAATGTTAATCTCTAGTGACAGTTAGGATCTGCTAAAGAGTATTTGGTTTCTTATATGTTCAGGAACAAAATATGGCCTCAAAAATAAATTTTCAATAAATACTGACCAAAAAATATGTTGTGAGCTGCGAGGATAGATCAATAGTTGAGTGCTTCCAAGTAGACCCGAGTTCAATCCCCAAAACCCTGTTAAAGAAAAAGAAAAATAAGTAGGCATTGTAATCCTTATGCTAGATAGTCAGGTATTGGCATCCTGACAGTACAGCCTTTGTTGATCTTTAATCCTCGAGGCCAATGGGAGAATTTCCATTGACAGATCATGAGGAATAACATCTGATGTATAATTACCCATGTTTATCTACACCCATGAAGACATAAAAATGAGTTAAACAAGACCAAGGGAGAGATTTTTAGAAAAATAAATTCATAGTATCCTAGAACCCCAAATGTTGAAGATATTCAGGAAGTAATTTGAGCCATTCTTTTTACCACCCCCCCCCAAAGGTTTGGCTGCATCCGCTACTAAGAAAAAAAATGTAGCATCTTAAACAAAATATATACCTACCTGTATATTGAAATTTATCTGGCCAAAAACAGTAGGTACTATTGGATGTGATGATATTTTTTTTTGCGTTTTTGTTTTTTCCTTTTAATTCCTACTGATTGCAAACCATTGCAGGTAGCAGTTTTAAAAACTTAAATCTAAGGCAACCTGGCCAGATTTTATTTTGTTATAGATACTTAGAATACCAAAAACTATTGTTGCTTATGACATTTCCTTTAAGAAGCTAGTATACTTATTCCAGTGCCAGTTACAGTTTCAAAATTTGTTTTGGCAGAAGGGGAATTGTATTAACAACAGAGACTTGATATGTAATCCAAGATATCCTAGAGCTTACAATTTTCCTGTTTCATAGGCCTGATCTACCACATCTGGCTTTTCAATGTATATTTCTTAATTGAAATTATTTCACTTATAACATGGCAGTTAGGAAGGCTTAACTCTACATTTCCATTCTAATAAATGTAAATTATTTATAAATCTACTATTCTTTTTAGTAGTAAACACTGTATAGGTCACATTTCTATGCTTTCTTTTGCTCAAATGACAATTAGGCATTTTGTTGCCTCAATTTGCTCTCATGTTCTATATATTACATTATTATAGAAAAATATAATAATAGAACATTTTGTTAACAAGTTAGAAGTAACTGTTTTATGCATGGTGGTTTTGTATGTGCAGTGTGGTATATGTTTGCGGTTAATGCATATGAACATGCTAATGTTTGTACTTTTGTGTGAACATCTGGAGACAGGTCTATGATTTCAGGTGTCTTCCACTTTTAGATAATAAGATTATTGAGTGATCTGGAAGCTCGCCATTTTTAGCAAGCCTTAGAGATCTTGTGGCCTGTTCTCTGTCATGTTGCAGGTATTAAATGGTGTTGCAGGTATGAGTGGCCATGCCAGGAGTTTAGCACTGAGCTAGGGATTGCACCTGAGGGTTTTTTTTGGTATGTTTTTTTTTTTTTTTTTGTTTGTTTTGTTACTTGATACAGTGTTTCTCTATGGCTTTACAGGCTGTCCTGGAACTAGCTCTGTAGACCAGGCTGGAACTCACAGAGATCCGCCTGCCTCTGCCTCCCCAGTACTGGATTAAAGGCCTGTGCTACCAATGCCCAGCTTTCCAATTGATGTTTCTTATGCTTGCAGATGAAGTACTTTTACCTAATGAACCATGTCCCTAGCACTCTGCCATACTCTTTTTGGGGTGGTCAGTTTGCTTCCTGTTCCCATTCAGAAACAAAATTGTTTCTTGTGAATACTCCCTGTTTTCTTCTACTTACTTGCATTTCGCTTTTATCCTAATATCCTTGGTCCTTCTCTTTATCTTTTTATTCAACAGCTGGAGATGATTGCCATGGAAAACCCTGCAGACTTGAAGAAGCAGCTGTATGTGGAATTTGAAGGAGAGCAAGGAGTGGATGAAGGAGGTGTTTCCAAAGAATTTTTTCAGTTGGTTGTGGAAGAAATCTTTAATCCAGATATTGGTAAGTATTTGTGATATGATAGTGATATGTTAGTCTTTTGGATTATGAACTTGGTTTATGAATATTCTCAGCTGTGATACACAGAAAAGGAATTGGATATGGCTTACCTATAATTATAGATACACACACACACACACACACACACACACACACACACACACACACACACACACACCACACACACACACACAAATGTGCGTGCTTTAGGAACAGCTCTGTCTACTTATTTGTAGATAACAATTATCTTTTTGGTAAATTTAATTTGGAAAACCTTAGAATGGAGGCTTGGAAGCTGTTAAAGGCTTGAGAATAATGCCTTATGAATTTTAATACTCTGTATAGATTATTGTCTTTGAAACCAAATTCATCCATTTGTGACACTTTATTCCATTTATTGCTTGTCAACTGGAGTTTTTGATCTATAAGTTGGCTTGGAAATAAATAACCATACATGTATACATAATTTTCAAACTGTAGAACTCAAGTGTGAGTTGGATAATTTTAAAACGAGTATTTCACAAGTATTAAGTTGCAAAGAAAGGATAGAGTTCATTTATACTCCTACAGCTTAAAGAGAAAATTGTACTTTTCATTAAAACTGAAAATGAACATTTTAAAGTCTTTTAAAAATTCTTACATAATTAACTGAAAAGCATATTTTATTGCTGTTTTATTTGGTTTTGAATAATGTTCCATTAGAAAAAAAAAAGTTTCTTTGCCCAAGCCTTCTTTGGTTTGTTTACTTTGGTCTTGGTTTTGGTGTTGTGAACAGTCTTTTTATATTGCATTAGTGCTTTCTGGCTTTCAGCTCATAACGCACTTGCCTCATTCTCCAAATGCTAAGGTGTGCAATCCACTCTCCCCCACCATATTAGACCTTAATTTACAAGTGTTTCCTGAGAAGCAACTGGAAATAAACTTAGAAAAATTAAAAATCATATGAATTTCTTTAAAATATTTTTATCTTTAATATTCAGCAATAAAAAAGAAGAAATTGATGAAATAATGATAAGAAAAAAATGTCTCTTTAGTTAGGTTTTGAATAATGATGATAATGTAAAGATGAAATTTCACAAAATTGTTTTTTTTTAAACTATTTGCTCATATTAGACATGTATCTTAAGTAACTGAAAGTAATCAACTTTATCTAATTTTTGTATTTAATTCTTATGTAATTTTCAGTCATCAGAGTGGCTAAAATATGACTAAATTAACCTTTCATTAGTCAATGAAAATTGATAAGCCTTGAATAACTTAATAAAACTTTAAAAATACCTTTCCAGAAATGTCACTGAAATTGCATATTATTTTGTTTTGTTGGTATCTTAGAATTGTACAGCACCAGTTAATAAATACACTTATGATAATCAGATACTATGTGTGTAGTTTTCTCAGTGCAAGCAATAGCAAAAACATATCTATTGTATTAAAATTCTTTTGCCTTATTTTGTTTAAAATTATTTTTAATTTTTAGTCTTTCAAAAATACAAATTATTTTAACACTTTTTTTTTTTTAATAGGTATGTTCACATATGATGAAGCTACAAAATTGTTTTGGTTTAATCCATCTTCCTTTGAAACCGAGGGTCAGTTTACTCTGATTGGCATAGTCCTCGGTCTGGCTATTTACAATAACTGTATACTGGACGTCCACTTTCCCATGGTTGTCTACAGGAAGCTCATGGGGAAAAAAGGAACCTTTTGTGATTTGGGAGACTCTCACCCAGTAAGTTCTTTGTCATTGTTTAAGTAGTCTCTAACATACTATCTAAATACAGAAATACATCTTAATTTATATAAAAATATCTTTTTGTTTAGAGTCTGTTGTCAGTACCTATTGCTATACTGTGTGGTAAAGTTCTTTTAATCTGTTTTAAGTATAATGAATACTTAAAATTTTAAAGATTGTTGTTTTTATAGATTTTCATTAAGCAAGTTTTGATTCATTATATAGTGAATCACAGATATCACAGACAGATTCTTTTTTATTATAATCCCCTAAGTCTGCCTGGTAGAATGAGCATTACCTTGTCCTTGATAGGTAGAGCTGATTTTTTTTTTTTTTTTCTTCTTCCTGTACCTGGCCTCCAGCCTGGATACAGTGTGGATGTTTTAGAGCACAGTATGAAATACATTGCTGAATTGATAAAGAATTTCTAAGCAAAGATTGATGTCTTATCAGTGACAGGTGGTGGTCCCCACCGCCCCCCAACCTACCTCTCAAGTGCTAGGATTAAAGGTGCATGCCACCACTTCCTGGCTCAGTGACAGTCTTTTATGTCTTATTAAACTACTTGGGAGATGGGGAAATAATTTTGGCTTCATTATTTATTGACAATTTGCTTCTAAAAGGAATGAAACAAGTTTTTACACTCTCTATCTCTCTCTCTCTCACTCTGAAAATGTGTTTTGCAAGTTATTTGGTAGCCTCACTTCTTTTTCTGGTTGTTAGGTTTTATATCAGAGTTTAAAGGACTTATTGGAATATGAAGGGAATGTAGAAGATGATATGATGATCACTTTCCAGATATCACAGACAGATCTTTTTGGTAACCCAATGATGTATGATCTAAAGGAAAATGGTGATAAAATTCCAATTACAAATGAAAACAGACAGGTAAAAATTTTTTTTCTATCATTGTTTTATGAATATATAATTTCAAAGTACTATTCTTAGAGTTTTTAAAGAATTATTTAATTCAACTTGAAGCAGTAACAACTTCATAAACAAATTCATATAAATAGTAAAGGTACATTTTGCTAACTCTAAGATAAGAGCTGATATGAGTGTTCTCAATTGCCAATCCCTCTTTAGAGAAAGAGTACACAGATTAGGAGAAAATGAATGGGTAAATATAACTTTAGTGTAACACCAGAAACAAGGTATTACCATATTAAACCTTAGAGGTAAACAGGGCCCAATGATTAAGATCCCATTTAGTGTGTATACATATTTCCCATTTAGAATCTAATTGTACATATGAAAATTATTCTTTTCATTAGATTTGGTTTCTATTAATTTAGAAAGGTATTCATTTTGGAACAGGAAAGAAGAATAGAATAAGACAATTACAGTAAGTAGTATAATTTTAAGAAATATGTAAGTTGATACCACTATATTTTTGGTGTAATATGTCAAGACACAGAATACATATTTGTAATTTGATACAGTAGCTTAGCTTACTAACAAATACTGTTTTTGCAGAACTGGATATAGTAGGTAGTTTACCAAAATCTCTAGTAGAAAACATGAGACATTCTGGTTTGCTCAGATTCACTATTCATATATTTATATTTGCATACCTATTTAAAGGACTTTGAAATGTGTTGGCTGTTTATATATTAATCTGTACTATTGTAAAATTCCATTTTATTTTAATTCCTATTTAATTTACTCACAGAATCATAATTTATATGTATAACTCAGGTATATGACCTATTTATAGGTTAATATCTGCCAGAAGTGAGAAATTGTGAAGGTATTTCTTTGTCCATACAACATCTAATTAATTTTTTAGAGACTTACTTTTGCCTTATATGCATGAGTGTTTTGCCTGTACTTATGTTGTTAGATTGTTTGGATATTTTGCCCATGGAGGCATGAGGTGTTTAGTTTCCTGAAAGTGGAGTTATAGATGGTTGTTAGCTGCCAGCCATGCTGGTGCTGGGAATTAATGCTAGACCCTCTGTAAGAGCTGATAATGTTCTTAACCACTGAACCATCTTTCCAAATTTATTTTTTTTAATTTATTAAAAAAAATTATACTCCTGAAGAATTTTTTTGGGTGGGGATCCAAGTGGCTATGCAGCCTAATATCTAGTTTTGTTCATTTGTATAGCGTGTGAATCTTGTTTTTAATGTTTCTGCAGGAATTTGTCAATCTCTATTCAGACTACATTCTCAATAAATCAGTAGAAAAACAGTTCAAGGCGTTTCGCAGAGGTTTTCATATGGTGACTAATGAGTCTCCCTTAAAGTACTTATTCAGACCAGAAGAGATTGAGTTGCTTATATGTGGAAGCCGGGTAAGAAAGACATCTGCAAAAACACCTCATAATTTACTTTTTCAGTGGTGTAATGTAGATGTTAAAGTGCAATCTTTTTTCTGTAATTTTCAGAATCTAGATTTCCAAGCACTAGAAGAAACTACAGAATATGACGGTGGCTATACCAGAGAGTCTGTTGTGATTAGGTGAGGTGTTTAATTCTTAAGAAGGAAGATTTTGTTCATCAAATAAGTTTGTGTGTATTGTAATGCAGACCTGTATCTGTATTGCTTCCCAAACAAGCAACCTCAAAGGCTCTCATCTGTAAAAGTAGACCTGTATTAATAATACTAGTATTCATATAATCTAATGATTTGTTTCATTAATTAAATGGTTATCTAAGTCTCATGTTTTCTTATGTTTTTGGTTTATTTCTGATAATATATAAAATGGTACATTCTTTACTTTAGTATTTAAGATTCAAATGTCTTTAAGACATTTGGGAACAATGATATGTACTGGTGTTTCTGAACAATTCTCAGAACAGTATTACCAATACTGTCTTTCTCTAGTCAGATGCCCTGGTTAATGTTCATACTTCTTTGTACCATGCTAATATCCCAATTCTGAAAGACAGTTTCCTGATTCCCTAATATGATTGATGAAAATGACAGATAGGCCCTTTTATCCTCTGTTTGTGTGAAGTCACAGGCATTTAAACTAGTACTTTTTTGGAAGATTCCCCTGAGCTGTAAGAATCGTATGTGAAGAACAGAATGAATATTAACTGTCTAGTAATGATACATTATATTGGTTAATTTTATTTACTTTAGTATTATTTTATTATCTAAGTTTGTAGATTATTGTTGCTTTGCCCTTTCCTACAGCAGTCACAAGGGTGTTTACTAATGACAACCATTATATTGCTCCTAAATACTTAATTTCAAAGGTGATTCATAAAAGGGTTGAAATAACATGGTAAGAGGAAAGCCTTAATGGGAATAACATAACATTATCTCCACAATACTGTATAACAGTATTTTGTACTGTTGTTTATGGATAAATTAGTTTAGAAATAAATCAAAGTTTTGTGCTATTGTAACAATACTGTTCTTATGTCATGCATACCTTGTTTAACTGAATTCAGGGTTTAATTGTAAAAAAATATAGCAATAATAAAGCTTCAAACTTAACAGTTCTTAGTATCTTAAATCTTGTGAATCTACTTCAACTTTTTATTTTTGTTAGTATAGACACAGTGAAAACATTGGAATTTTTAGTTACTAGGAAGTCAAGCACTAAAATAAACCTGATATTCTCCCAACTCCTAAGAACTTATAATACAGGAATCTTGTTAATAATTATCCCATGTGTTCAGAATTTATAAAATCAGAATGCGTATGTAAGGTTTTATTCATGTATTTTTCATTTGGAAAAGTTCTACCTGATTCCTTTTTTCTAGTGAAAAGATTTTTTTCAAATTCTCTGTACCGTTACTTTTTGATTAATTAAGTTTTATGTATATCAGTGTTTTGCCTACATGCATGTATGTATGAGGGTGTCAGATCCTGGAGTTAAGACAGTTGTGAGCTGCCATGTGGGTGCTGGGAATTGAACCCAGGTCCTCTGCAAGAGTAGTCAATGCTTTTTACGGCTGAGCTGTTTCTCCAGCCCCACCAATTTGTTTTTTAATAGATAATTTCTACTTTAAAGACTTTATTTAGCTTCATACTGATTTCTTCCATACTTAATAAATATTTATTTGTATGTCCATCTAGAGGTACTTTAAACTTAATCTTCTCTGCCTTTTAGTAATTTTTGCTCTGGATGAAGATAGACTACTTTAATTCAATAAGTGCTATCAGGTGATACTAATGTTAATTTTAGTTCACGTGTTATTACTTGTAGTATTGATAAGTATTATATGTAGGGCTCATCAATTTTTCCTTTTCCAGAATTAGGGATGTGTATTTATATTGTATGCCTTTCATGATAAATGAGTCTTTCTCATTATTAATATTTTTTGTTTACTAAAATCTTATAATAGCTTAATTGCTTTATAAACAGTCCTTTCCTAAATATTATGAATATCGTGTTGGTGACAGTAGTGATACTGACGTGTGAGGTAATTTTCAAGTACAGTGGAATACATAGAACTTCACTGAGAAAGTTGGAGATTCGGATAGTTACAGCTTTATTACATCAAGAAAGACTATTATCCAAGTTCCTGCAGTTTTCCTGTTGATTCCTGTCCCTGTGTGCAATCACTGTTGAGATTTCTGTGACAGTGGTTTTATTTTTCTTTGCTTTTGTTACCTTTATTTCTTTCCCTTTTTTGTGTGTTCTTGAATTTAATATAAATGGAGTCATAGAGTATGCCTTTTTGAAATCTATGTCATTACACTAATTTACATTGCAGTTTTATGGCAAAGAAATTTTTTAGATGAATGTGTGATGTTTGCTTTTCCATATTCCTGTTATTGATGGCAGTTGAATTTTCTTGAGATTAGAGCTATTATGAATAATGTTCAGTTTTACTGTTGAAGCGTTTTCTCTTTTGAAAGCATAGGAGGGTAGAGGTTTATAGTTTTGTAGTAGATTACATTTTTAGCTTTAAGAAGCATTGCAAAAATGTTTTTGCCAAATGGTAGTGCCGTTTCACCCTACCATGATTAGCATTTCATTCACAGGTCAGTTTTGTATTTCTTTTAGTCTTTGGTCTTACTGATCTATAGTCCTCTTGGAGGAATGTGAAATAAAATCTTACTGTAGTTTATTTGTATATATATATATATATGTGATTATGAATAAAATTGAGCTGGTTTCACTTTTTTTTTTGCCATTAATTAATTGTCCTCCCTGTTTTTCTTGTCATCAGTTATGGACTTTTTCTTTTAAAATATATTCTTGATAGCAGGTCATCATTAACATGTTATACATGTGTTCTTATTTGGAACTTTCTTTTCACCATTGAGTTTCTTTTTTTGTTGAAAATGAGTTAATAATTGTAGACTTCTAGACTTGATTCTGTTCTGTGTATTCATTTGTTTTTTTTTTTTTTTATTTATTTATTTATTTTTTTGGTCAAAGTTACATCTTGTTGATTCCTTTACATTTATAGAACAAGTTTATAATTGGAAGTTGTTTTTCCTTTGTCTTAATTGCTTTCACTGCCTTGCTTCCATATAAATCATAAAGTAAGTTTTGAATTTTACATGAATGCAGTAACATTCCTTTGAGGTTTTTATTTTTATTTCTTTGATTGAATACATAATCTGCTAATTGTCATTTTTATCACTTTGGATTTTCTAAACCTCAAGCATGACATAGACCTTTCCATTTATTTATACATTAGTTTCTTACACCAATGTCTTGTAATTTTAGTTCTAAAATAATTTATTCTTTAGTTAGGAATAAATTTGAGTAGGATGTTTTTAAAAAATACTTTTTCAAAATTTAAATGAAAAACAATCTTATTTTACATATCGATCCCAGTACCCTCTGCCTCCTTTCCTCTCAGACTTTTGTTCTCTCTCTCTCTCTCTCTCTCTCTCTCTCTCTCTCTCTCTCTCTCTCTCTCTCTCTAAATTTCTTTCTCTCTCTCTCTCTCTCTCTCTCTCTCTCTCTCTCTCTCTCTCTCTCTTTATTTTTTTCTTTTCTTTTTAAAATTTCATTCTACTCATGCTCTGCCCAGTCCCTTCTGGTACTGCTTGCAAGGTTTTTTTTCTCAACAATATATACATCTTCTCTTTAAAGAAAGAATAATCCCCACCTACGTGCATCCTAGGGAACATGCACTTCATGTAGCTTGTTGTGGGTTCCTTGTTGCTGGTTCCCCAGCAGTAGCTCAACCCGTGTGCTTATCTCAGGCTTAAGGGTCTCTAATGCTCAAAGGGTGGGAGAGCACTTTAGGGGCAGAGCTGGCAGAGCAGAAATGCTCTTCAGTGTTCAGTAACACTGCATCTGAACAAAAAGAAGTGTCTAGCTTGGTGTAACTTCTTTGTTTTTTGATCCCTCAGATTTTATCTAAGGTTTTTAAAAGGAAAGTTTTTTATGTTTATCCTTAATGTATATTTTTGAATTTAGCTTTAGTTTCTTTATATTGGAATAATTCTTAAAATTTATTTGTAATTATACCTTAGCTGTGTCACACCTTTTAAAGCTTTCTTTCTGCTATTGTTTTCTAAATTTTACAACTCTGAACTAGTTCTTTCATAGACTTTTAATTCAAAATTTTAGTTTTAGTGTACTATGTTTATTGTTTTAGATTTCATGTCAATTTTCATCTCTTGTTGGTATCTTCAAAATGGACAAAGTTTTCATGCATATACTATTTAATAAAAAATGTGTGATGTTTTATTTTGATCCTCTGTTTTTCATTTTTGTTTTAAAAAGTAACTTTATTATGAATTTACATTGTAAAATAAAATTATCTTTTAGTAAATTAAAAGGACATAACTCAATAGAACATCATGAGTAATTACACATATATAGTCTTGTTTTTGAAGATAGATTTTTCTTTTGTAATTTTATGTATATGGGTGGCTTGCTTACATGTGTCCATGCAATGTATGTGCGCATTGTCTGCTGAGGCCAGAGGAGGGAGTCCTGGCACTGGAGTTGAAGATAAACCCCCATTGCAGCTGTTGTAAATCCAACCTGGGTCTTCTTTAACAGCAGCTGTTGCTCTTAACTACTGAACCACCTCTTTAGGTCTACTTCTAGAATTTTAAATTAAAAATTGTATTTCTTATTCCTGTATCTAATTCTTTTAGACCTTGACCTTGAATTAGTTGAAAATCTTTGCTTCTGCATGAAATACAAATAGTTTCTTGTAATGTGTTCATCAGGAACACACCATACATTTGTGAACATTATATACTATGTCCATTTTAAACTACAGGCTTTTTGTGGCAGTTGTTTCTAAAGTCATCTTTGATTTGTTGTTGTTCATGCTTCTTTCCCATGAAAAGAATAATACTGCATTTCATTGGTATATCTTCTTCAGAAAGACTGAAACAAAACAGTCAAAATTGTATATACGCTTATGGGAAAAAAAAAAGGGTCACTCAAATCCATAGGTTCCAATTGCTAGGTTAATTTCTGATGTGAACACTCAAATTCATTCATTCAAAATTTTACACACACACACACACACACACACACACACACACACACACACACACACACACACGAAATCCACAGCCTGTGCTTTAAGTTCTGAGAGAATGAGTAAATTTTCTACCCTTGTCAAATATTTCTTAACTTCTTCAACAACATAGTGATAGATCTGATGTTCATTAGTAAAACAATGTTTATTCTTTAGTTGAAGACTTAAAGTAAGAAGTTAATATACCTTTTTTTGTTTTGGTTTTGCTCCCTTACAGAGCAGGTATATGTAGTAAGAAACGTATAGAAAGGAAGTACCAAGGGGAGAGGAAGGAAGCCCATTTGTTGTCTGCTAAAAAAGAGAAACATGATCCCTCCCATCCCAGCTGTCAGGTAGTTGTTATTTCTACAATAAAAATAGAGGCGCTAACTAGCCACACAACATTTATTTTTGTTTAGTTTACACAATACCAGTAAGCATCTTTGAATCTTCCACAACACTTCTCTCTCAAATCACCTTGGGATTTCTGGCTCAGCCTCTCCTGTTAATTTATATCTAAGTAGTACACTTTTACAATTGGTGCGTTTTTGTTTGTTTGTGTTTCTGTGTTTCCGGCTCCTGATTTGGTTTGCTCTTCAGCTTTCATAGTGAAGTCAGCCACAGTGCGACTCCCTTTCTGTCCTCATCTTTTCCGTGTGGCACTACTTCACTTTCTTTTGGTCCACACAGAGTTGCTCTTCAGTTCTTCTTTGTACTTCTCTTTCCTTAGTTACTTGTTCAACTGTGGTTTCATGCTCACCTTATTAAGAAATAGAGCCTTCCTTCTTCTTGCAAGTTTTGGGTCCATGTGCCTTATGAAACTTTTCTGCTTCTTTTAAATTTCAAGGTTAATTGCAGTCCTTTTGGCTTGTTCTTTTCTGTATTTGTTTTTCAGAGCTATTAATTCTTTTCAGAGTTTCTGTTTAGGGTTTTTAGTGTGAATAAAACCACTACCTTTTAATTTGATTAAATTTTCATATTCTCGGTTCATTCCAAAGGTGTTGTTTTTCTCTTTTCCCATTTCTTGTCTTAGTTCTCCATTTTTCTGTGTTTGATTTTCTATTTCAAGCTGTTGCTCCCCTGTTATTCACCTTTTTTTTTCAGTTTTGGCTTTAATTTCTTTAAAAATTAATTTCCAGTTGCCCTCATGAATGAAATTGTTTTAAACAATTCTGGAGTCATCCCATAGCGTGCTTCACCTAGCTTCAGCAGATGAGGTTTTTTTTTTTTTCTTCCTCTAGTTTCCTTTTAGTCTATTCTGTGTGCTCTCTCTCTCTCTCTCTCTCTCTCTCTCTCTCTCTCTCTCTCTCTCTCTCTCTCCTCCCTCCCTCCCTCCTTCCCTCCCTCCCTCCTTCCCTCCCTCCCTCCTTCCCTCCCTCCCTCCTTCCTCCCCCCCTTCCCTGCCCCTTTGCCTTTTTTATTTTTTTCCTTTGTCAAAACTGAGTTTTAAGGGCTATGGTTTTTTTGTTTTGGTTTGGTTTTTTTTGTTTGTTTTTTTAATTAGTTTGTATACTTTTCCTCTTGGCCTCTTCAAAAGTACACTTCACTTGAAATGTCAGGTTCCATCTTCAGCTTGTGTCTTTCAATATTCCTGTCTTTGTTGCCCCAGGTCTTCAGTTCTTTTCTCAATTCTGTGTCCAGATTTTCAAAAATACTGTTTTGTAGGTGGAAGCAGTGAATCATCTTCCTCTGATCTGATGATGGTTTAGTTCCTGTGTTATGTTCTTAACTTGCTCAGCTCTTTACTAATTCACCTCCCCTTTTTCTTTTTATAAGATGTCATTCTGCTCATTTCTTCATGTTCATTCCTCCTCTTTTTTTTTTTTTTAAGTCTTTCTGTGCTTATTTCTCCATTTCAGCAAACCTCCCTGTCACATTTAAGATGATGCTTTTCTTATTTTGATTCTCTTGTTGTGAGCAGAAAACAACTCTTTTGTGAAATATTCATATTTGCTCTATGTGGTTTGGGCTTACGAAGCTTTGTATATTTTTATACCCATCCAGCCCACAATCCATCATTAAATGGAGTTAGGGAAGGAACTATAGCAGCTTTACTTATTGACTTACTGCCCTCTAACTCCTCCTCATTTTCTTACTTGCAATAAACTATGATCAAAAACATTAATGTGGGTCTCTAATTTTTCTATCTAATTTTTTTGTGTTGACAGAGATTGTAGAGCAAATGCCAATAGATATAATTGATAGTCCTTTGCCTTGTACCTGTATATTTTTTTTTCTGTCCTTAGTTAATCTATTATTTCACCTGAGATTTAAAATACGGTGATTAGCCTACATATGTCATTGTTCTACTTTGCTATCTTTTTGTTTTATTTTATTTTTTATCAGCAAGTACTGTTTTATTGCCTTAAGAATCAAGTCTGTGGAAAAGGCAAAGTCTAATGTACTTCAGTTTGAGAGGATGAAGAAATAATGTAATTTAAATTTTTTGTTTTCAAATATTATGAATTCATGGATATTTTAAAATGTAATATGTGTTTTAGGACTGTGGATGAAAGTCATGTTTGATGGCCTTGGTGTATTTTTAATGTGACTCATAACTCCATTAAACTTTGAAATTTTGTTTTATCTTCGTTTATCCTCTACCCTGGCATTAAGGAACACAATTTATTACTGAACATTATTGATGGTAGGACTTGTCAAGGAACAAACCTAAAAAGAATCTTTTAAGTATATTTCTGAAGTCATCCCATATTAATGTAGAGGTTACGTCTGAAACATTTTTGTTTGCCTGCTATTGTCATGTGTTATTGATGGAAAGTAGGTTTTCAGTCTTCATGGACACTGTATTAACTAATTGTATTTTTAATACAAATACTTTTAGAGACATTGGTCATTACAATAGGTAAATTTACAATATTTCCTCTACTTTTATTTTTATTTATTAGGATTTTACCAATGTATTCATCAGTGTAGTTAATAATTTTTTCCATTAGTCTACCTTGGTATACATTTCTTTAGTTTCAATTATTTTACCTCCGCTCTCTTTGCCTCCTTCCCCCTCTCTCATCTGCCCCCATTTTGTTCCTTGACTATTGGCTATAAATGCTTCATAGTTGTTAAATAGAAGTGAATTTTTTTCCCTCTTTTGCTCACTTCATTCATAAATCATCCATTATTTCCAGAGTTCCTGTGCATAGTGCTTCAGAATTTTCAAGTAATTTTATATCTGTTTGAATTTATTCATCTCTTTATTTCTAATCCATGGCATTCTTTGTGGCTGAACTTTTCATGTTAGAGTTTCTGTTATTCACAATTTAGTCTTTTTATGTACTTTCCTATGCCAGAAAGCTTTGTTTTTTATTTGCAGAACTCACCCTTCTGTTTGGACCTAAAGTTACATTTTTTTTTTCCTCATTTACTCTTTGTATTTTCTTTTTTTCCCCCCCTGAACCTGCTGTTAATAATTGTCTCGGGGCAACAAAGCATAGTGCAGTCACTTTAAGAAAGGTATCCCTTCTACAGTGTACAGTGTTCCCTTAACATTGATTCTGCTTTATGTGTCTTCTTGTCTACTAGGCTTCCAACTCTGTCTTCTTTTAGTTGCATTCCTTTCAGCATGCATGTCAGTCCCATTTGAGAAACCTGACCACCTCCCTCTTCACAGCTTTCTATGACGGCCCTTTGTCTTATTATGGTCCTTAACGCTGTTTATCTTTTGGGCTTAATCACTCTATGTTCTACTTTTATTCTTGGCATAGATTACAGATATTTTTAACACTTTTTTTCTTTTTTCTTTGAATAGATTTTGGAAATGTAAATAGGATATGATATATTTAATAACTTCTAAGCTTTCTAAATATATATGTTTTTTAATTAAAAATACTATTGTAGGGTATAATAGGAAAAAGAAACCCTTTTCAGCATTGTTTTCATTAAATAGAGTTTTTTTTTTTTCCCCTTATTTTAAAAACAACTGCAAAAATAACTTTTAAATAACATAGCCAGATCTGATCACTGTGACCATGATTTATGTGCTGCCTCCGTGACCTACAGTGATGGCTGTGTAGGCATGCCTTCTTAGATGATTGATTAGGTCAGATACCAGCCTTCCTTCAGTGTGAGAAAAATGTTTTATTTTAACCATCCATCTTGTAATATAACTCTCCAATTTTTGAAATAATTCATTCTTTGAAAATTTTATATATGTATACAGTGTATTTTGATCAATTTAGCCCTTACAACCTTTTCAGACTCCTACCAGATTCACTTTACTCCCCACACGCCCTCACCAATTAGGCCCTGCTTTTAAAACGTAGCCTCCTGAGTCCAGACCTACAAGGGCTCAAATATGCATGCATGAGAACCTTATCCATTGGAGCATGTTCTACCTCTCCAGGGACACACCCCAAAGAAGATCTGATTTTCCCTTCTCCAACTTAGCTGTGTGGCTTTTGTGTCCTGGCATAGTTCTTGGGATTGTAGTCTATTTTTCTCCTGCCAAATCACAAAAGTAAATTCTACAAATGGAAGTCTGAGCCTTTCCTTCTAATTGGGGAATTCTTGCATGAATTCTTGTCCAGTTTCCTATTGGATGTGTGTACTGTTATTATTTTCTCTGGTTGTGTATTAGTTTTACAGAAACCATGACAAGATAGCGGAGAAATACAGGAAATCTGGTAAAGCTTTCAGATGTTGAGGTTATGGAAATAATGTGATTGATGTCACAACAAAGGTTTACAGCAATACAAATGCCAACATTTGGATAATAAAAATAGTATACCAGAATGTTAAAAAATAGAATCTCATTTAAAGACTTGGAAAGCATATTGTCTCTTTTGAGATTAAAAACTTTTGTTAAATTTATTTGTGTGTCTGTGTGTGTGTGTGTGTACATGTATATTTACGTGTATGCATTGGTATACATGCCAGGAAGTTAGTGGAGATGACAGAATGTATGTTATTAAGGAGTTGACAGATTTCATGGCAAGTACTGTTACCCTCTTCTAAGAAATTTACAAAATAAAATACACTTTGTTGCCAGTTAAAAATACTTTTGAATTTCTTCTAAAATCCCAATTTTCTTAGCTGTGAATTAGTGCCATATTCATTTTATAGTAGGTAATTCATTACCTACTATAAAATTTTTCATTATAGATCTTGTGTGTTGTTTTCTTAAACTTAGAGTAACATAATGATTATTACATTATTAAAATTAGTTAATAGATTTTAGTCAGCCAGATATTATAACTTGTAATTACTACATGTGGGATAAATATCAACATAACTGTTTTCTCTGAAAAACTACATGAAAAGTGCATTTGTATTTCTGCTATTAAATCTTTTTTAACTTGTGTCAGTTCATGTTTTTTTTATAATCTAAATCCATTACCACCTTGCCTTCACAAAGTTGAGTAATGAATGAGTTAAGAGAAGAATAATGGAATATTGATATCCTTAATATTAACTGTAACTAACCATCCTTAATGATGTTGTAGTACCATGAGCTTGTGTTTGTAGTAATGCCAGATTAATGTCTAATTGTATCTTTTCTCATTAGGGAGTTCTGGGAAGTTGTTCAATCGTTTACAGATGAACAGAAAAGACTCTTCTTGCAGTTTACAACGGGCACAGACAGAGCACCTGTTGGAGGACTGGGAAAATTGAAGATGATTATAGCCAAAAATGGCCCAGATTCAGAAAGGTAAATACTGAAGTGCAGGTCCATCTCTACTGTAAACCTTTAAACCTCATGCCACACACATGTGAGCAGAGGTAACATTTAGCCTCTGTGCTCACTTCTGATATTATATAGAAATATCCAAGTCAACAAAACATTTCGCCTTCATTATTCAATTGTAAAATTTGCATACTTAAAAAGTAATTGGAGCTACATGAGTACAAAATTTGTCAAATTGGTATGATTTATCCTCCCCTTTATTTTATAGTTTATTAAATAACAGTGCATTTAGATTGCTTACACTAAAATTTATAGGATTACCATCTGTTCTTTGAAGTTTATTCTAGAATCCTGAGTTACATAGTTTTGACATGATTAAACATGTCACAGGATGCTATATCCTTAGAAGTATGTTGACTTTGGTATACATCTACAGATTATTTTCATTACTGTCTAGTCTACATTATTTGATACAATATGGATCTAATTTTAATTATTTTATATTTGTCATCCAATCATTTTCACTGTCATTTTGCCAATTGTGTTTCAAGATTTATTTGTTTATTATGTATATAGTGCCCTGCCTGCATGATGCATGCAAGTCAGAAAAGGGCACCAGATGTCATTACAGATGCTGGTGAACTGAGCCACCATGTTGTTGCTGGGAATTGACTCAGGACCTCTGGAAGAGCAGCCTGTGCTCCTAAATTTGGAGCCGTCTCTCCAGTCCCGCCAATTGTATTTCCATTCAGTATTAGAGACCACAGACTTTGAAATCTATAATGATAGTTTTGAATAGTTTTTCTAATTTTGAGTAAGTTATGTAGTGACTTCAGCATTTAAGTTGGTTTTGTAATCTTGGTATGTTTGTTGTGTGAGTATGTAATGAGCTACAAGGGTTAAGTATCTAAAACAATAGCTAACATAGGGTAGAAATTCAGTAAATGCAAAGTGTATCATAACTATTACCTTCACCATATTAGCATTGTTTCATAGGATAAAGACAAGCTGACCTGTGTAGCTAAACAGCACAGTGTTTATGATTTATCTAACCTGTAGCTTCTCATTACAAACCATTTTAACTAGATTAGAACCTAATAGGAGCATTTCACACTGAACTTATTTCTTATGACTTATGATTTTTCTGTTTTTCTTTCTGTTTAGGTTACCTACATCTCATACTTGCTTTAATGTCCTTTTACTTCCGGAATATTCAAGCAAAGAAAAGCTTAAAGAGAGATTGTTGAAGGCCATCACATATGCCAAAGGCTTTGGCATGCTGTAAAGAAAACAAAAACAAAAAGAAAAAAAATAAAACAAAAAGAAAAAAAAGAAAAACATTAAAAAACATAATAAATATAGTAAGAGGGATAATTTGGTGGTGATAGTGTCCCAGTACAAAAAGGCTGTAAGATAGTGAACCACAGTAGTCATCTATGTCTGCCTCCCTTCTTCATTGGGGACATTGTGGGCTGAACAGCAGATTTCAGCTACATATATGAACAAATCCTTTATTATTATTATAATTATTTTTTTGCGTGAAAGTGTTACATATTCTTTCACTTGTATGTACAGAGAGGTTTTTCTGAATATTTATTTTAAGGGTTAAATCACTTTTGCTTGTGTTTATTACTGCTTGAGGTTGAGCCTTTTTGAGTATTTAAAATATATATACCAACAAAACTACTCTCGCAAGGAAAACATTGCCACCATTTGTAGACCATGTAATCTTCAAGTATGTGCTTCTTCCTTTCTTTCTTTCTCTCTTTCTTTCTTTCTTTCTTTCTTTCTTTCTTTCTTTCTTTCTTTCTTTCTTTCTTTCTTTCTTTCTTTCTTTCTTTCTTTCTTGTCCCCGTATCTAGCACAAATCAGGTCCTTCCTTTTTTTTTTTTTTTTTCCGATTAGTTTGTTTTTGAAACTTGAAGTCTTGGAAACAGTATGGTGCAAGTACTGCTGTTCTAGCCCCCAAAGAGTTTTCTGTACAAAATTTTGAGACTCAATAAAGATGGAAGGGAGAACTTGGAATGTTTGAACCATAGCCCTCAGAACTTTACTTTAGTAACAGCACAACAAATTAAAACAACTCATGCCACAGTATGTTGTCTTCATGTGTCTTGCAATGAACTGTTTCAGTAGCCAATCCTCTTAGTATATGAAAGGACAGGGATTTTTTTTGTTTTGTTTTGTTTTTGTTGTTTTAAGTTTACTGGGGAAAGTGCATTTGGCCAAATAATAGGGTTGTCAAGCCTATTGCAACAAAATTAGAAAGTTTGTTGTATAAACAAGCATGTAAAAGTGCACTTAAAATGAACCTTACTATTACCTAGATTTTAAATAGACAATCCAAAGTCTCCCCTTCTGTTGCCATCTCCTTGTTTAATCAGCTATTTTCCAAGGCACTCAATCAGTGTTGCAGCATAACAGAAAGGATGGCTACTGTGCCTTGTGTTACTTAGTCACACAGGAAGCAGGCCTGCAAGTGAATGGAACTATTACTCCTGAGAATTACATTGTATATCCCCCAAATTAAATTTTACATCAAAAAGTGTTAAATATTCATGTGCTATAGAAAAGTGCAAGTAGGCTTAAGTTACTGAATATTTAATGTAGTTTCCCATTCGTAGTCTTCTGTGTCTGTGATGTTAAATTTCTTTTGTTGCATAAGAAAATAAAAGAATTATGTATTTTTAACTAAGGAGAGACATACTGGTATATCATTTTACTACAAGCTACAGCTAATTTGTTGAGCTTGTGCCTTGATTGTTTTAACAATTAGTGCAAATCAACCTTACATTTTAAAATTGGCAGGGGAAAATGTAGCTTTCAAATCATTGGAAATGGGGAAAAGATGTCTTTCAGATTTTTTTTCATTCTTGTAGTAATTGAAACAGAACTATTATTTACTGTAATGCTAAATAAAGCAGTGACTTAACAAAAGAAAACTATACTTTATTGGGAGAAAAAGAACACAGTGCTTTCTATATTGTGATAAGGTAATGTGTTTTGGTTTGTTTTTCTCTGGGCTAGCCTTAGAACACTGTTGTGGTATGTATGCTACCTTGATTATAGGACCCATAAATGTGACTATAGTCATCTTAAAGGGCCTCTCATCCACTGTGCTTCTTACGTATTTCTAAAGTGATAAGATAAATTAAGTGGGTACACTTTACAATAAATTTGTGAAGAAATTTGTGTTCTTCAGTTCTCAAGTTTTCTTGTCACTACTGTATTGAAGTAGCTGTGATACTATACCTGTGTGAGAGTTTTCAAGTGACAATTTAGATTATCAGACAGAAGTAACATCAATATATTTAATAGCAAGTGGAAAAAATACCCTAAAAAGTTTTAAGAAGAAAAAAAATAAAGTCTCATTTGCTTCATAATCAGTTTTTCTCAGCATGTTAGTTACCACATTATTATGGCTGCCTTTCCATTATTGCTTTCTTAGAATGTCAAGGAACAGTATCTTATGAGTAAAAGAATACCTTTTAGTGATGTAGAACATTTTAAACTTACAGCTTAAAAGCACAGCCTGCAGCAAAACTTTTCTGGAGACTTGGCAGCTGCAGCAAATGAATTGAGTGTCTGATTGTATATATTGTGGTCAATAGTTAATTGTGTGATCAAATCCAGTTACAATTACCTTAGCTTTATTTGGAGATATATCCCTGTATAGGAAGATACATTATCAAAAGAAACCTATAAATGAGGCTTCAGAGAACTTGTTCGTGTTAACACGTGGCACATGCTTATAATTGGGCAGCACCACTTCCTATTTCTATGAGGTGGCTATACTGAAACTTAAAACTATTTTAAGGAATTTTTTCCCAGGAATGCACATAACCTCCTGGAGAAAGAAGTGTTTTTCTGAGGCTACTCTTTGTGATGTTCTTCCCTTTAGTTGCTTAAGACTATCTTTATCCTTTCTATTTTTCCCAGGGCCACCAGAGTAAAATATAATAATAGCAACTTTTATTTGCTGCTTCTCTTATCTTTTCTCCTCTTATTCTTTTGAACACCACAGAGCTTTCTGAAACGTGTGTGTGTGTGTGTGTGTGTGTGTGTGTGTGTGTGTGTGTGTGTAAGTAAACACACACATATACACATACATTCTGGACTCACTGAATTATATTAGCCCATGGCAAAGGAAGTCACAGAGTTGGGAAAGTCTAGATCTTTGAAAGCATGACTTTTTTTGTGACTCTCTACATTCTACCTTCTGTTGTACTCTCTCGGTCATGAACATACTTCCCTTTATCCCAGTAAAGAAGGCAGCTGTCACCTAGAATCATTCTGCTGTTTCTAGTCCCTCATTTTCTCAGAGAAATCTTCCAGATGCAGTTCTCTGTAAATGTATGTGAGTCATATTTAACATTTCTTATACTTTGTACGTTAAATTCCTGTAAATTCTGAACAGAACTTACAGTGGCTTTCAAGTACCTGTGCATGTGGTCCTTCATGTGCTCAAAATAGGTCAGTCACTGGAACTGGAGATGTCATACACCTTAGTGAAAGTCATTTAGCCAGGAAAGTCATTTAGTCATTACTAGTTCTACGGGTGGGTCCACATACCACCTAATAATTGTCATTTTCCCCTTGCCAAAAAACTATCAACTATCAAATGAAGATTCTTAGGCTGACATGCATGGGACCTAGGATTATTATCCTAATTGTTTTTCATTCCCCAGAAATCCATAGAAAGTAACGTGGAAGGTATATGGAAAATAGTACAGAGTGTTTGAGATTGCATCTTTCAGTCAAATGACTTCAGAGTTTAGTTTGGGCCCTGCCATTGTCTTGACTTTGATTATACCCAATCCTACCTTATCTCTGCTTGTGTGGTTTTAATGAAGTTACCATACAAATGCTAGTAACATCTTGGAAGACATCCTGAGAGGAAATCTCCCAACATTTGCTTGTTATCTAAAAGAAAAACATCAAGAGATTGGAAATGTCTGTAATAAAGATTTATTTTGGAAGAGTTGACCCTGATTTCATCCACCTTTAAATGGAAGAGATGTGCTTTCCCTCATCCTTGTTTGAGATACAATTCACATAATATAAAATTCATCCCTTTAAAAAGTGTAAAATTTGTGGTTATAGTATATTCACAGAGTTGTGAAATTGTCCTTATATATAATTCCAGAGCATTTTCATCACTGTAAAAAGTTTTCTGTACTCATTAGGTGTAACTGCCTGTTCTTAACCCCCAGCTCCTGGCAACTACTCATCTACATATGCCTATGAATTTGCCTATTTTGGACATTTCATGTTAATGGAGTCATATAATATGTGGCCTTTTTTTGTCTGTTCCCCCACCATCCCCAAAGTAATGAGTTCAAAGTACATTCTTGTTGTAGCATGTATTGGTACTTTTTGTTTCATGGCCGAATATTGTCATTGTATTGATATAATGTATTTTTTGCTTGTCTATTTGGTTGTGGATACTTGTGTTGTTTCTGCTTTTTGCATATTATGAATACTACAACTATGAACCCTTTGTGTACAAGTTAAAGTTTCTTTTATGTCTTGTAAGCATCTTAAGGTTTTAGTTCTTAAATTTAGGTCTTTAATCCATTTTTGCATGTGGTGCATTGTAGGGACCCAGTTTTATTCTTTAATATGTGAATATCTAGTAGAACAAATAATGGTTATATAGACGAATAATTATTTCTTTATGAGTGGGATTGGCATCCTTGTGAAAAGCAAAACAAATTTGTACCCCACCCACACACAAGTGACTGTAAAAATGTACTCCTTGACTTTAATTTGTTGTCCTATGTGTTCTTAAGCCAATACCACATTGTCTTAATTGTAGCTCAGTAGTAAGTTTTGAATTTAGGATGTTTGAGTCCACCAACTTTGTTCTACTTCAAAAGCATTTAACCTATTTTGGGTCCCTTGCATACCACATGGATTTTAGGATCAATTTGATTTGTTAATTTCTTTGTAAAAACACATGTGATTTTGATAGTTTTTGTGTTGATTCGATACATCAGATTAAAGTATGTTGGTATTTTAACAGTATTAAATTTTCTAATCCATAAACATGGAGTGTCCTTCCATTTATTTAGTTCTGTAATTTCTTTGAGTGCTGTTTTATAGATTTTAGTGTATACATCTTGATTTTTTTTTTAGGGGGGTTAAATTTTTCAATGGTATTCTTCTTGATGCTATTACAAATCATTGGTTTTTTTTTGGATTATTCGTTGCTAGCATCTAGAAAGAATTGAATTTTGTGTATTGACCATATATATATATATATATATATATATATATATATATATATATATATATATATACACACACACACACACACACACACACACACACATACACTATAGCTATTCTGAGATGATGCTGTTTTTAATTTAATTTTATTTTGTTTTTGTATACATGATTTTGCTTCTGTTAATAGAAATACTTTTGCTTCCTTTCCAGTCTGGATTTTTTTTTATTTGATTTTCCTGCCTAAGTGCCCTGGCTAGCACATCCAGTATAATACTAAGTAGAAGTGGCAAGAGTGAACATCTTTTTCTTGTTCCTGATTTTAGGGGGAAAGTATTAGGTCTTTCACCATTAAATATGATGTTAGCTGTGGGTTTTTCATAGATGCTGCAAGTCGAGGAAATTCCATCTTCCTACTTTATTGAGTGTTTTTTATCAAAAAAAAAAAAACCACAAAAGTATTGAATTTTGTCAAATGTTTCTGTATTAAGGTTGTCATGTAGTTTTTGTCCTTTATTGATATGTTGTATTACATTGATGGATTTTGTATATTGAACAAACCTTGCATTCCTGGAATAACCCCACTTGTCTATGCTACATAAACCATTTTCTATGCTGCTGGATTTGGTTTGCTAGTATTTTGTTTAGCATATTTACATCTATATTCATAAAAATATTGGTCTGTAGTTTTTTTCTTATCTTGTCTGGTTTTGCTGTCAGGTAATACCGGTCTCAAAATATGCCAGATTTCCAACTGTTCTTAAACACAGCGATTTGTGTTTGAAATAATATGTTTTGATACTTACTATGTAATCTTTAGATACTGGGTGACCCAGGAGTGGTAAATGACTCTTGCAAGGATTCCAAGGTAAGACGTGCCTTAAGTGGCTTTTGGCAGCTGAATAAAGGGCACTTACACCAATTTTTGGTCAAGGTGGGTGTTTCTCATGAGCTATATGTCATTGTTAAAAGAGGTAAGCCATCAAGAGTTGTCTCAAGAGTTACCCTTCACAATGACCTTTCTTAATAAGCCACATATTTAAAAGTTGAGTGCTGTGCAGTCAAGAAGCTTTCTGGGTGGGAAACCTTGGAAGCTAACAGCCAAGCCAAACACTCTCAGGTGTGCTTACCAAGAAGGTAAATAAAGTATTAACACCCCACTCTACTCCACTTTTCATAGCCCTAACAACTTGATAAGTAAGACAATATCCTTTATAAGATTTTCTCTAGTGCAGAAGTGCCCTAAGTAGTTGTTAACCCTGAAGGATGATGGAAGAAGTGTGTATGTGGGTGAGGCAATGGCAAGTTGCTATAGGTCTACATTCAGGCTTTACATCTATTCGAAGAACTGAGCAGGAAGACTTAAATACTCACTTAATATTTCACTTCTATGAGATATTTGCTGACCACAAAATAAAATTTTGTTTCTAAACAGTGACCATGTTTAGAAATTGAAAAAAAATAATGAAAACTATATCCCACCAACATTACAGAACATAAAATCTGCATCATTAGGCCTATTGCAAAGGATTTAAGAAATGTGGAATATTATCCATGATGAAGGATCTCTGTGTTAAAGATTTTTAAAATTGCTATTATCTAACAAATCAAATTTTTCATTTTCATTAACATTTTTTTTCCTGTTTGCTGTTTCTCAGGTTGCTAGCTAGATACTTCAGATTAATTCAGAGCTGCTTTACTCAATGTGTCATAAACAGAGAGGATCTTATTGAACTACACATATATGCAAAGCCCAGAGTGTTTAAAATAGTGTAAAAATGCATAGTTTGTGTTGAATTCAGGTCCAGCAACTTTGATTATATGATAAAGGATTAGGTGTGTACCAGGCAGACAAGAGGAACATTTTAACAGTTGGAGTATGGGGGCTTGATAGCATTAGGATGGAATTGGACAGCTATACGGATCATGCAGTGGTAGACTTATATTTTATTTACCAGATATTAAGAGGCAAAGACAAATTCATGCTTCCATTACCATATGAACTGGGAATGTCTTAAGTGCTTATATATTCTTTTCATTTAAGAGGTGTTATAATCCCAGAAATACGTAGTGTGATAGTAGAGAAGAAATAGTGGATAGGATAGAGAAGATTCAAACAAATAGGTTCCGCATATTTGATTTGATTTCTATTGAGTTTGCACTGGGACAAATTGGGGAGAGAGTTTTATAGTATGCTGAATCATATTCTATGTGAAGTGCCTAAAATTATTCAAGGAGACAAGTCCCAAATCAAGTGTACATCTAGGGGCAGTTTTACAGATGATAGAAATGTGTGCCCACAGCATGGCAATCCTTTTTACTATTTCCCTAGATGATTATTGTTTGGGATTAAAAATGAAAGGAGAAGACTAAAGACAAAGTCCATGGAAATACTATCATTTGAGAGTTAGCACACGGTAAAGGAAAATGAGAAACATAAGTGGTTTATTGGTTGACTTGACTTTATCAGTGTTCTACTTAGTAGGTCAAGCTTCTTAAGTTTAGGTACTTAGTTTTGTTTGTAGTTGTGCTTAAGGGATCTATATCAAAATATGAATATACTTTCTATAAGTGTATAATGACAGACTCTTAGAATGTTAATTTTCATTCTTCTTACCATCTCCATCCCACTAGGTGAATGCTCTCTTTTCCAATCACAACTCTCATAACTTTTAGATAACCAGATCATACGTACTGTATGAAATCCAGCTAGCCAAGTGAAGATATTTCAAATAGTTGAAATATTAACTATAAGATAATTATTATTAGTTAACCTCCTAGGTCTCTGTGCCTCATTATACTGTTTGACCCTTCTTGGTGGATTCCAAAGAACATAGTAGGAATATATATTTCTTCTTCTTCTTCTTCTTCTTCTTCTTCTTCTTCTTCTTCTTCTTCTTCTTCTTCTTCTTCTCCTCCTCCTCCTCCTCCTCCTCCTCCTCCTCCTCCTCCTCCTCCTCCTCCTCCTCCTCCTCCTCCTCCTCCTCCTCTTCCTCCTCCTCCTCCTCCTTTGTTGTTGTCATCGTCATTGTCATCGTCGTCGAGACAGGGTTTCTCTGTATTGTTTTGGAAGGTTGTTCTGGAACTGGCTCTGTAGACTTTTCTGAGCCAAATCCCAATCCCATCCAATTTATTTTTTGATTCAAGTGAAGGATTCCGACCCAGAGATACTTAGGTATGGTAGGAGTGCTTTAAGATTAGATAGTGCCAGAGGGGTTTCTAGTTTATAAGTAGAAGATGTACACTTGGGTAATGGAAACTAGCCTCTTAGCTAATCAGAAGCAAGCAGCATCTTTTATCTGCTCCTACTGAAAGCTCAATTATGTTCGTAATTTGGCAAAGTCTGTTTTTAAACTATTGCATTATTAATTCATTTTGTGTGCATATGTGATATTTGGTAAGACAAGCAATTTTTTGCTTGATATTTTTTGAGTGGGCATGCACAAGGAAACTTTTTCTGAGTTGTTTTTGTTGTGTGGCATCTGGGGATTAAACAGGTTGTCAGGGTTAACAAGTACTCTTACCTGCTGAGCCATTTCACTGAGCCTGTCTTTTAACTAGTTCTACATGTACTGTCTTAGAAAGTCAGAAGAGAAAATGAAAAGGCAGAGGAAAAAATTCACTTGATTCACTGCTGAGGTTTTCTCGCTTTGTGTGTGTGTATGTGTGTGCTACAGTGTAGGAATAGAGGTGTGCATTTGGGCCTGAAAAGGGGCACCTAAGGGCAGAATGTTGGAAGGCTTCCTAGTAAGGTAATAGCTTCTTGTAAATCTTTGAAGTTGTGTTAAAATTACTGTTGTTACTACGTTTGAAAATACATAACCACCAAAACCTGAGAGTCTCTTATACCTAAACTCAATAAATGCCTAAAAACATTTAGTCTCCCTGGTAAAATGCTGGTACATTAATTTTCTTAAAACTAAACTGAGCTGTACAGGTGTTAAAACTTCTAATTTGGCTTTTGGTCAAGTTTTACTCTGTAAACTGTACATTCCTATTTCATAGGGAATGTTTGCTACCATAATGATAACAAGAGAAGCAACAGTTTGGCTCTAACATCTGTAGTATGAAAATCAAAGCTCCATAACAGGAGGAAAGGCAAATGCAACAAGGAATATTTTAAGACATAATCAAATATTATAAATTTCATTTTATATATATACTATATATAAAATATATATATATATATATATATATATATACACACACACACACACACTTACTATATCTGACAAGCATGAAGAAAATTGTACCAATTCCCATATGTCATTGCCCTAATTGGTGATGAGGAAATCTGACATCTGACTTCAGATAGTAGGAAATTATGCAGAATGCAAATACACAAGTGAGAATAGAGTAGAAATACATACATACAAATATCAAACTAAGTCTGCAAGAACAGTTCTTGAGAACTACAATAGCGCTGATACTCAAATTATGCAAATAATATAGATCAAAGATGTGAAAGAGAAAATAGCACTGTTTCTTATATAGTGTTCATAAAGGTTGTAACCTAAAGGTAGACTTATAAAAATGTATACTGTATGCTGAACAGTTGAAGTTAGTAACAGAAGAAATTTAAAATGCAGTTATACAAACTATAGCCTGCTCCCTTCCCCAGCATGCTGTATTGAAGTCTAAATACTTATGAAGAGGAGCTTGTTTGGAAATAGCATCTTTTCATTTGTAGTCAACTGAAGATGATGGTTTTAGAATGAGCTGTGATAAGGAGAACATACACACATAGGAAGAAGTGAGCATGTAAAAAAAAGAAAAGAAAAGAAAAACAAAACAAAACAAAACAAAAAACCCGCAAGAGACAAGGATTCTCCCATACAGGTTTTAGATAAAGTATGGCTTTAATGATACTATGATCTTTTTTTTTAAAGGTGAATGCTATTTTGTTTAGACTCCAAATGAACACAATGGATTTCTCTTGTACTGTGTCACTTAGTGTGTGGTAATACAGTAGCCTTAGGAAATTAATGCAATGTTCAATAGAAACAAAAGGGGGGAATATATAATGGAGCTAACAAACTGAATATCACAGTGAAAAACTTAGCTATAATATAAACTCTGTATTTGAAAGGTAGAATTTCATATGGATTCTTTAAAAGACCTAAATTAACTATATGCTGCGTGTAAGGATATTGAAAGCAAACTTTAAAGAGAAATGGGTTTTAAAAAAAGAGGATAGTGACAAAAATAACATCTTGTCAAAAGAAATGGTGAACTATATTAATAGCAAAATGTGCTTTTAAACAAATAAGTTATTAGTTGGCTGAAGAGTGAAGTAACCAGAAGACCTGTTTTTACTTAAAAACAGCCCTGAGGTTACTGGACACAAAACCTAATGTAACTGAACTAAAAGAGAAAAGACATCTGCAATTAAAGTTGCAAATCTTAAGTACTTGTTTGAGTCATTCTTAGGATAACAGTAAAACTGTAGAATACTTAGTTGCTTGAACAACATTTCTTCTAACTACCTTATATGACACAGAAAATCTCACACAACAGTGATACGTAGTTTTTTTTTTCCCATTTATATTTTGAGCACTTT
This sequence comes from Cricetiscus sungorus, assembly GCA_030556225.1. NCBI lineage: Eukaryota > Metazoa > Chordata > Mammalia > Rodentia > Cricetidae > Cricetiscus > Cricetiscus sungorus. Next base: position 11,345,217 of record JANBXA010000732.1, read on the forward strand.
CCAAATCAGATCATATTCTGAACCCTAAAACATATTTCAAGGCATCCAGGGTTGTTGATTTCCTGCATTGGAATAGTGCTTGCCTAATATGGAAAATGCCCTTAAAAAGATTTGTGAGAAAAAAACAAAACAAAACAAAACAAAAACAAAAACAAAAGAAAAGAAAAAAGAAATGGAAAAGGAACCTTTTTGGAACTCTAGGAAGCAAAACTTTCCTTTAAAATGATTGTATGATTTTACTTGTATTTGTACTCAGACTTCCCTGGGAAAGACCAATGTTTCTGATGGCTACTTAAAGGAGTATTTTCTGTCTTGACTAAACCAGAACATAAGAAGCAGAGTGTTGTGCGACTGATGGGAAAAATAACAGTCCTATTGTAGACCCAGAGAAACCTTACAGATGTCAACAGAGGCTGTTTGAGAGGACCATTGAGAAAGTCATACACAGGCTTAGAAAAAATGCATGCCTAGAAAGATATATAAGGCTATAAGTTTCACTTAAGCTTTCTCTAATATGGGAATGATGACTATTTTCAAATGCTCATTTGTAACAAAAATAAGAGTATTCAGAAACAGAAAAATAAGTCAAACTGAAGAGAGAAGTGTGGATGCTAGACTTAGGATTCTAAAATGCTTTTTTCTTAACGGTAAAAGAGTAAAAGGAAAACAGAAATGAAGGGAATGAGAAAACATCAGGCAAATAAAAATATTACCACAGTATAAATTTTGAAAAAGGAAGCAATCAAAACAATGGACCTGAAAAAATGAATTCATGACTTTAAATATCCAAGAGAAAACCTGGGCCAGCAGAAGTGAAGTCTGAGGGACAAAAGAACAGGTGAAAAAGTGTATAAGATTTATGATTATAGTACACAAAGGAACCAATATAGAATATTTAGAAGAGAAAATTTGCACGTAGCACTGGCTGAAAAACTGCAAAATTTTTGAGGTATAAATTTACATCTGTATAATATCCTGTGGAGGATAAACACTGATGGGGTGTGTGTGTGTGTGTGTGTGTGTGTGTGTGTGTGTGTGTGTGTGTGTGTGTGTGAAGATACATTGTCAAACTTGTTAAAAGCTTGAACCATAATCTTGAAAGCAACAAAAGAGAAGCAACTCAAATTTATGTTTTTCCAATTTAATTATTGGCTGACTTAATAGAGTTTTTAGATACCAAAATGAAACAGGAAGTTGTTTTCATGGGAATTGAGAGAAGACTGAGAGGGGAGGGAGTGGGGAAGCATGAAGAGAAAGAGCATAAAAGTCATACTGAGGTTTTATGGCCAAGGATGTTCATGCAAAAATGGAGGTAGCATTAAGATAGTCTCAAATTCTATGAAAACTCGTTACTACTAGATTTATCTTAAAAAAAAAAAAAAAAAAAGCCAGGTGTAATTGGCTTATTCCTTTAACCTCAGCATTAGGGAGGCAGACACAAGAGGATCTCTGAGTTTAAGGCCAGGGCTACTTAGTGAAACCCAGTTTTAAGTAAATAGTCTCAGGTTAACATGAAAGATACTAATTCAGACTCATCACAAATTATAAAGATCAACATATTAAACTTACTACATTGAAAAATAAAACACAGAATTACTGCAATTTGGTTTTTCCAGTTTTGTTTGTGTAGGACTTTAAATTAAAAAGTCAATGTTTTATGTACATTTTATAAAGATGTGATTTGTGCTTTGCAATTCATTTGTCATTGGTCTAAATTTAAATTTAAATATGAGGATCAGTAAATAAAACTGAAAAAGATTCCAAGTCTTATAGTTCAGATGCTTTTGAATTACAGTATCACATATATTGTATAGAAGCTATATGAAAAATAATTTAAAAGGAAAGGGTCACTCTGGTAATGTCCTGAGTACCAAGTCTACTGTACTTTGCATATGCTCTATTTCCTTTATACCCTATCAGTTAGGGTTGGTTATTGTCTGTTCCTAGTCTGACAACTGTTTTCATCTTTTCAAGCATCATTTTTAATAGTGTAGGAAACATTATTTTTTGTCATGCTTGTAACAAGGAAATGGCATAGGAAAGCAAGAGTTGAAACAAATTACTAAGTGCTTGAATTGTATTAGATTTAACCCTTATGCATCCCTTAATGAAAGACATTTTTATATTAAGAAGAGTGTATATAATGACCCATGGACCCATGGTTCACACAATGGATACTGCAGAATACACACAAAAGGAAACAAAGGAACCAAACTGTGACACTTCACCCCCGTCCCAAAGAAAAAAAAAACACAAAAACACAGTTGAACACCAATAGCTCTATCAGAAGGAAGGGCAGGCCAAATGATTGATTGACATTGATTGACAGAAAAGCCAAATTATTTTCAGCAAATGTTTCTTTGTCATCAATCCTTTTAAATATAAATTGAATGCATCAAATTAAAGGGACAGAAGTAACAGAAATAAGCAGCAGGTAAACAGGAAAAAAAAACAAAAAAACAAAAAACAGGTCAACAGAGAATGGGCGAATGGCCCTGTATGCAAATACAATACAAAGTTAATTAGGGCAGGAAACAAGAGATCTATATTTAGACTTGGCAGAATGATGGTAAATACTATTTAGAAATGAGATGGTTGGAGGAGACAAAGGGTAGGGATCGAAAGAGTCAGTTGATTAAGGCAATGTTGTAAATATCAAACCTCCAAAATATATAAAGTAACCATTAACAGAACTGGAAGGGGAAAAGAACAGTTCCACAATATCTTACTTTTGGTAATAGGTTATAAACTATGTCTGATAAAAAAATAAAAGAATTCAATGTAGGTTAAATCAGATCTAAGAATCAATAGTAGTCCTCACCCAAAAGTTGTAGAATATATGTTTTTCTTTGTTCCACCTGGAAACTTTTCTAAGAAAATCTATATATTAAGCCACAAATCCAGTCTTACTTTATCATGCCAGTCGGGTGGCATATGCCTTAAAGTACACACTCAGAAAACTGAGCTAAGCCTGGACTGCATATCATAACCCTGTTTGCAAAAACTAAAGCTAAAAAGGAAGGACAATAATAACATTTTAAATCACCATATAAACATTTTATGGAATGAACCAATAAATCAGTAACAAGACAAATTGAGAAATTCTGAAATATGTATGAACTATGCATATAGTAATTCTGCAGCCAAGCATACTAAGTTAAATAATGGACAGAGTAGTAAAAGACATCTAAACTTTAGCTTCTAAAGCATTCATACTCAGTGACATGGACCTAAAAAGGCACCAACATTACTTTTCCTTAGTCAAGTGTAAACTAAATTGAAATCAGATGCATCATTATACCCATTAGATGACTTTCCTTTTCAAGGAGCAGAATTAAATATTAATAAGTATGTGGAGAAATTAGAATTTTTATGTTATTAATAGGAATGGAAAGTTATGACAACATGGTAGAAATAATTATATGACGATTTGATGTACAAGTATATCACCAGATGAACTGAAGACTTCAATTGAAAACTTTTCACCAATTTTCAAAGCAGCACACTTTAAAATAGCCAATATGTAGAGAAAAATCTAAATATCCATCAACTATTTTATAAACAAATCAAGGTATTCATAAATTATGGTATTCTGTCCTTACAGTGAATAAAATGGGTAAATAATCATGGAATTTAGTAAGGACCCCCAATATTCACCAGGCCAGATAGAACTTCCATTACCTTCCAGTGGTGCCATGAGGAGAACTGATTTTTGATTCTCTACCATAGTTATATCAGTGGAGTTTAGGGGAACATTGAGACCCCTCCAACTACCCCTCCCCAGCACACAAACAATAAGAATTAGTGTCAGATAAGGCTAAGTCATCATTGTTTAACACCATTTGAAGCACACTCTACTGTCAACAGTCCCAGTGGAGATTTGGACTTCAGTCACACCCAATGTAAATGAAAACAAGCAAGACTCAGATTTTTCTCTCAGACAATCACATCCTCAATAGGAGACAAATGTGGCTTAAGCTACTGCTTTTTGTTGGGAACGTATTAGTGGGACTAAAGAAAGCAGAAATTCCATTCTAACCATTTAGTAAACCAATCGGGCTCTATTTTTTGCTTGGGTTGTGGTAAACCTGGTGAAATCTGAAGCTGACCTTGCTACATAGGAGGACTGATTAAAGTAGACCTAGAGTCCCATAATTCCTAAGTGTCCCAGAGAGGACTAAAAATCATTATAGCCAAAAGTAAAAAAAAGTTGAACTTTCAATAATGGATGATATTCTTCAAGTGCCAACCATCAAGAACCAGATGCTGGAAATCTCAGTAGGATTTTAAGGTGTCACCATAAATGTTCTACAAAGCACAATATCAACTTGAAAATGAAGACAAATTTTTCAGGAAACAAAGTTGTAAAAAATAACTAAATGCAAATTACAGAAATTAAATTATGCAACCAAAATTTGATGGATGTGCTCAAATAAAATGCCAATGATAAATGAAAGAATTGGTGAAATTGGGCTGGGTCTGAGTTCTATGGTATACCACCCAACACATGTTAATTGAGAATGTGTGAAAGGAATCCCCACATCACACAGGACATGGAATGCTTATTTGAGACCACAGTACAATTAAACCTTAAATCAATAAAATAATTGAAAAAGTTGTAAGGATTTAGAGTTTTTGAAGATTTGTGTTCTTTTAATTACATTTGAACAAAGTTCCAAAAATCAGATGAAAATTTTTGTTTTGAATTTATAATACTACATTCACCTAGTAAGAAAATTACCAGAAAGCTACAGCAGTAACGATATTTGAAATGAACATGGCACTAAATTGAGTGATTCACAGGATTTATGTGTGTCAAAATTTACCTGGGTGTTGCACATGATCAGTGTTCATTAAGTTATCCCACACCAAATAAATCAGTAGAAATTAAAAGATATGAAAATAGAAGGTAATGGGCTCCAAAAAACCAGTTCATGCACTAGGGATAAATACTGGTTCTACTGCCAGAGACCCCATAGACCGCCCAAGTCCTCCAACTGACACCCACATTCAGGGGCCTGGTTCAGTCTTATACTAGTTCCCCAGCTGTTAATCTGGAGTCCATGAACTCCCACTTGCTCAGGTCAGCTGCTTCTGTGATTTTACTCAGCATGGTCTGCACCCCTTTACTCCTCACTCCTCCCTCTACAACTGGATTCCAAGAGTGCTGCTCAGTGCTTAGCTGTGAGTCTCTGCTTCTGCTTCCATCAGCTACTGGATGAAGGCTCTGTTATGGCATTTAAGATAGTCATCAATCTCATCATAGGGGAAGGGCATTTAAGATAGCCTCTCCACTATTGCTTAGATTCTTAGTTGTGGTCATTCTTGTGGATTCCTGGGAATTTCCCTAGTGCCAGGTTTCTCATTAAGCCCACAATGGCTCCCTCTATCAAGGTATCTGTTTCCTTGCTCTCTTCTGTCCTCCCAACTTGACCTTCCTGATCCCTCATGTTCTCCTCCTCCCTCCCCTCCTTTCTCTCCTACCTACCTTTCTCCTCCTCCTCCCCCCCATTCTCCCAATTTACTCAGGAGATCTTGTACCTTTCCCTTTCTCAGGAGGTACATGTACATCTCTCTTAGGGTATTCCTTCTTTCCAAATACTCCAATTAAAAATGGGTTGCAGATATAAATAGAGAATTCTCAACAAAGGAATCTCAAATAGCCAAAAGGCATTTATGGAATTGCTCAACATACTGGAGAGGATGTGGTAAAGAGGAACACTCTTTCATTGCTGGTGGGAATTCAAACTTGTACAGCTTTGGAAATCAGTTTGGCAGCTTCTGAGAAAAATGGGAATCAATCTACTTCAAGACTCAGTTATTCCACTCTTAGGCATATGCTCAAAGGATGCACTCTCATACTACAAAGACATCTGTTCAACTATGTTCATAGCAACATTATTTGTAATAGGAAGAACCTGGAAGGAACCTAGATGCCTCTCAACTGAAGAATGGATGGAGAAAATGTGGTACATTTACACAATGTAGTACTACTTAGAGGGATAAAAAAATCAATAGAGTTTTGAAATTCAAAAGCAAATGGATGGAACTAGGAAAAAGCATCCTGGGTGAGATATCCCAGTCACAGAAAGACAAACATGGTATGTATTCTCTCATAAGTGTATGTTAGATATAGAACAAAGAATAACCAGCTACAACTCACAACTCCAGGAAAGATCATTTCATTCTTTAGTGATAAAGAAAAGCTCTGTTTTTGATTAATGTATTCATAGACATCAAAATTGATTCATCCATTTAAAAGTGTTTCCCAGTGAACAAGGATGTTCACATACTTCTATTCTGTACTGCATTATATTCCCAAGAGTGTTGTTGCCCCCATCACATGGTAGTTTGTAATTTTAGTTGTTGGTTTTTTTTTTCAGAACTTCTACATAGACTTCTATAGTGGCTGAACTAATTTATATTATCAGCAGCTTCATATAAAGGTCCCCGTCATCTCCCTTCTCTTCATGTGTGGGTTCAAGCATGCACATGTATGCATGCATATGGAGGTTAGAAATCTATCTTGGGTGCCTTTCTTCAGGTTCTTTTTAACTTTTGTGTGTGTGTGTGTGTGTGTGTGTGTGGTTGCTGTTTGCTTATTTGTTTTTGTTTGCTTTGAGATAGGGTCTCTCACTGGCTTGGAAATGTAGCCTAAACTACCTGGATCTGACTTGTTTCAGTCTCTTTAGCAGTGGCATTACAGCATGTGCCATCATACCTGGCTTCTTTTTACTTAAGTTCTATAGATCAAGCACAGGTTCTCATGCTTAGAAAACAGAAACTATAGCAACAACTATTTTCAGAAGGAGCCCTGACTGTGACCTTAATGATCAGTTCCAATAGGAACAGGGCAGAATGCCAATCTTTTAATTTGAACTTCCATAATGGCTAAGAATATTGATCATTTTTAAAAATGTTTTTATTAGCCATTTTTACTTAAGTTTTTAAAGACATTTTTCACTTATTGCTTATGGTTTTGATGTTTTGTATTTGCAGTATTTTATATATTCTTGATATTTGTTCCCTTCAGATATGTAAGTGGCAAAGATTTTCTCCCATTTTGTAGGCTAAGTTTTCACTCTTTAAAAAAAAGATTTATTTATTTATTCATTTGTTAATTTTTACATGTATGAGCCTTCATGAGGGTATGTACACATTTGTTTACAGGGACCTGGAGGTGACAGATTGCTTGGAACTATAGTTAGAGGGAGTTGTGTACTACAATGTGGAGCCAAACCCAGCTATTCTGTGAGTAAATAAAGTAACAGCTCACCAATCTTTACAGCTTTGACTTTTGTCTCTTTTACTGTGCAGAAACTTTTTAATTTTATATAATCCTATTTGTGAATTCTAGCTATTATTTTATGACTTACTCAAGTTCCTTTCAGGAACTTGGCTGTGAATATACCTTGAAGTGTTTCCCCTGGTAACATCTTCAATCCTTCATGTCTTGTGTTAAAGTCTTTTATCTGTTTTGAGTGGATTTTTACGCAGGGTGACTCAGAGGAATCTAGTTTCAATCTTGAACATACGCATATTAAGTTTTCCAAGAACTGTTTGTTAAAGATGCTGATTTGTTCCTAATACCTGATGGGTGTATTTCTGTTTTTATTATATATATTTAGTTTATATAGTATATTGGCCTATAGTTTAGGTTTTCTGCAAGTATCATGTTTTTTTATAAGAATGGCTACATACTGTGTGTGAAATTACATATTATGACAACTCTATTATATTTCTTTATGCTTTTGAGTGCTTTGGATTTGGGTAGTCCTGCATACTCTGTATGAATTTTAAATTTTAAAATAATTTCTTTGACCAATCCTTGGAATTTTAATAGGGATTACATTGAAAATGGAGATCACTTTCCCTTACATGGTTATTTTGACAATATTAACTAGGCCAGTTCATCCTCTAGTGTATTTGATTTCTTTTGGAAGTCTTTTAAGATTTTCTTTTTTTATTTATGTATTTTCCTGCAGCCCTCCATGTGTGTCTCTCTTAGGGTCTTCCTTTTTAACTAACTTCTCTGGGATTATGAATTTTATTCTGGTTATACTTTGCTTTGCACCTGATATCCACTTATGAATAAGTACACACCATGTTTGTCTTTCTGGATTACCTCATTCAGGATGATGATTTTTTTTTTCTAGTTCCATCACTTTGCCTATAGATTTCATGATGTCATTGTTTTTTGTTTTTGTTTTTGTTTTGTTTTGTTTTGTTTTTTTAAATAACCACTGAGTAATACTCCATTGTGCAAATGTACCACCTTTTCTTCATCCATTCTTTGATTCAGGAGTATCTAGGTTGTTTCCAGGTTCTGCCTGTTACAGATAATGCACCTATGAACATAGTTGAGCAAATGTCCTTGTGGTATGATTAAACATCTTTTGGGTATATGCCCAATAGTGGTATTGCTGAGTCTTAAGGTACACTGATTGTCAATTTTCTGATAAACTGCTACACTGACTGCAGTGGAGCAGTATTCCCCTGACTTTACATCCTCTCAAATATAAGCTGTATTACTGTATTACTTTTTTTTAAATTTTAGCCATTCTGACATGTATAAGGTGGTATCTCAATGTTTTTTTGATCTGCATTTCCCTGATGACTAAGGAGGTTGAGCAATTCCTTAAATGTCTTTTACTCATTTGAGAATCTTCTGTTGAGAATTCTTTATTTAGATCTGTATCCCATTTTTTAAATTGGATTATTTGGCAGTTTGATGTCTAGTTTCTCTAGTTCTTTATATATTTTGAAGATCAGCTCTCTGTCGGATGTGGGGTTGGTGAAGATCTTTTCCCATTCTGTAGGCTAACATTCTGTCTTACTGACAGTGTCCTTTGTCTTACAGAAGCTTCTCAGTTTTAGGAGGTCTCATTTATTAACTGTTGTTCTTCATATCTGTATTATTGGTGTTGTATTTAGGAAGTGGTTTTCTGTATCCAAATTAAGCAAAAGGCAGAAAAGAATATCCAAATTAACAAAATCAGAAATGAAAAGGGGGACATAACAACAGATACTGATGAAATTCAGAGAATCATCGTTTTCATTGTTGAACTTATATACCTTCTTGTTGAAATATATTACTAGTTATTATTTTTTTGAGATACTTGTAATTAGGACCAGTCTCCTGCCCAGAATGTTAATTTTTATCATATAGAATAGGTGTATTTTGATTTTATAATCTTTATAATCTTTATTTTGTTAGAAGTGTTTGTCAAGTCAAAGTTTGTCTTCTCTGGTGACAGTTTTAGGGTACTATAAGTATAGGTTCGTACTGTCTGCAGTAGGAATGAATTGAATTCTTTTATTTAATCTATGCTTTATTTACATTGCTTTATTACTCAGGCAAAGAATTAAAATATTATATTGAATAAGAATGGAGAGGTAAGATATACTTGTCTACTAATATTAGAGGAAATGCTTTCAGTTTTTGTCCTATTTTGAGTATATGGTGTTAGCTATAACTTTATGTTCATAGCCTTCATTTTAGTTAGTTATGGTCTTTCTAGCTTTAGATAGTTTTTTGGAGTCTGATTTTTTTCATGAAGGGATTGTGGATATTATGCAAAGGCTATTGTCCATTTATTACAATTGTCATTTAATTTCTGTCTGTGAGCCTTTGTTACATTTTTGTACATGTTTATTAACATACACTGATTTGTATATGTTGAACTATCCTTGCAAATCTAGAGTGAAGCCAATTTGATTATAGTATGTCTTCTTTTGAAATGTATTTTTGGATTTGGTTAATGATTTTATTAAAATTTTTGTATCCATATTTATCATAGAAATTGGTATATAGATTTCCTCATTGTCTTTTTATCCAGATTTTATAGCAATGTAATACTGGGCTCTTAAAATATGTTGCTCTTCCTTAACTTTCTATTTTAGGGAATAATTTGAGAAAGATTCGTGATACTGCTTCATTATTGATCTGATAGAACTCATCAGCTAATCATTTCATCTCATCCTGGGCCTATGATGCAGCTCATCTGAAATTTATCTGTTTTTTTTTTTTTCTGAACAATCTATCTATTGATAAGAATGGGATATTGCAGTCACTCACTCTATATTATTTATTTTATATAGGTTTATTATCTGCTAAATCTCCCATATTGTTTGTGGTATGAAATGACATTGCTAACATTTAGTGCATATGTATTTATATATTCTTGAGGAATTTTCTCTTTATTAAAAATACACTGACTTTATCTCTTATTTTTTTGTTTGAAGTCTACCTTATTAGATATAAATATGGCTACCATAAGAAAAAAGACCAACTTTCCACAGTCTCTTTCAGAAGATAGAATTTATTATTACATTCTATTAAAGTTCCTGTTATAGAGTAGCAGCAAAACAATTTTATGGTTCAGTCATCACCACAATATGAGGAATTTATTAAAGGGTTGCAGCATTAGGAAGTTTGAAAACCACTGCCTTATGTGCTGTGTGATATAATATCTCAATCTTGGACCTTAAACATGTTTTTATTTTCCTATTTGTCAATTATCAAACATACATGGTCAGGACAATGGATAAATAAAACTCTCACAGGTGGTTAAGTACTCATCTAAAAAGACATTTATACCATTCTATGTAAGGTTTGAGGAAGAGTGAATAAAAAGAATTTAAGAATTTGAAGATAAAAATAAGGTCTATGAATTATTTCCTTCTGGATGTGATGAACCCATTGCAACTAGTAACTCATAGCAGCTGTGGTTACCTATATTAGGCCAGAACAAACCTTGAACTATCACAACCAGCTGTGGATGAAGGACAGACTCATGGAGACCTATCTCTTCTTGCTAAACTATTTTAGGAAGTCATTATATTCAGATTTGTATTCACTTGTGAGTCTACAATATTCCAGTGGATAGTTCCAAACCCGTGGTTGTAAGTGGCTTATAAAACAAAAAAATATAAGCATAGGAAAAGGACTTATGGTCAAGCAGATGGATTGGCAGGAAATGAGGAGAGTAAGAGTAATTAGAATGTATTTTGTTCATGCATACAACTGTCAATAAAAAATCCAATTAATAATAAAATCTGTACTCAAATTCATTAGATGTAAACATTTTTAAAAACTCCTATTAAAAATATTAAAAGTTTTGAAAATATGTTAGAACATTTTTCTTATAAATTTATCTAAATTCAGACTATGAAGTCTCTTCCAGTTAATTTCTTAATATGATTTTATTATTATAGTCTATTTTGACTTTTCAATATTTTTCACAACAATAAAACTAAACTATAAATTTGTGATCTAAGAATATTATTTTAAATAATACAGAAACTTAGAAACCTGTGGATAAAATGACTTGGAACCTTTAAATTTTAGTATTCATATTTTGGTCTATATTTGGAAGTATTGGGATGATTGAAAATTAAGATTTTTGTGGTATAAATGTCAATAATAAATTCTATTATTTTGTTATAGATTTTACTTATATTAACTGTTTATTTTAATAAATTGTATTTAAGATATTTTAAATAAAGTATATTAGTTTACTGTGCTTTTTAACAATGTATCTGTCAGACATGGTGGCATACAGGCAGACATGGTGCTGGAAAGATAGCTCAGAGTTCTACAACTGGATCAGCAGATATCAGGACAAATGTGCCACTGTAGGCCTAGCTTCAAAATCTGAGACATCAAATCCCACCCCTCAGTGACACACTTCTTCCAACAAGGCCACACCTGCTCCAACAAGGCCATTGCTTTTAATATTGCCACTCTCCGGTGCCATGCATTCAAGCATATGAGTTATGGGCACCATTCCTATTCAAACCTTCATACTACCAAAGTATCATATATTAAATCTTTGCTTTCATATGAATACTTGTCCAGTTCTGAGGACACCAATAATTAAGCACCAAGTAAAACATCATCTACTATACACCCTTCTCAAGAAATGTATCAACCAACATGCACTAGATTGATGCTATATTTTACTTTCTGTTGAAATATAGAACACTTACATAAAATTACATATTTTAAATTTCTACAAATCAATAAATTTACACCATCCAAAACCAGCAATTAAGTAATAGAGATAAGATGTTTTTAAGATCCCAGAATCCATTCAAATGTCTTATATCTATGACTTACATGCCATAGAAAACAATAACATATGCCATAGAAAACAATAACAAATTACATACATATTTCCATGTTTGAAAAAGAACAGTGCCTTCATGTCAGCCTTCACTGATGAAACTAGAAGAAAAGAATACTATAACATGAACACAGACTCCGTATGAGCAATGAGTCCCTATTCTGGAACTGTAGTAAATAAATAAATACAATCTGATATTGTTTTCCAACAACTTGATCTCAATAACTTTTACCTGATATAAATTGCTAAAATCAACTTCCTTAGTTTTATACTATTTATGTAATTTAGAAAATAGTAAAAATGAAAAGGAAAGAACAGAAACAACAAATACTCAATAATGAATCTTTGGATAAGGTTTTTAAAAATATCACAACAGTAACCTCCAGTAAGAATGCAAAAGGATACCTAAGCATCAGATAGTTTAGTCTCTAAAGTTTATGGTTACTCACCTGTTTGATCTAAATTGAATTTTCAAGTCTTAGATCACTAAGACAATAAAAAAGAAATTGCCTTAAAAATACTCAACACTAATAGTAGCAGATGTAAAATGTATGTTTCATTATATACACCTAACAAGAAGGCAATATTATTTTTGAAATGCTAGTATGACTGTCTGTGTATGTCCCAGTTGGTTGCCATGTTTTTGCTTCCACATTTACATTTTTCTTATCTGTTACATATTTCCTCAAAGAAAATGTCAGCAGCTTTATTCTCAGTAAGGAAAAAAAATGATGCAAGTCTTGGGTCACCAGAAAAAATTACTATGCACATTACCTTAATAGCTAGGAGACGAAACCCACACATACTGGTCAGAAGACTTCACCAAGGGCTCTTAAGGCAAAGGCAGGCTCGGAGAATCTTATTTGTCTTATTTGAGGGACTCATCTCTGGACCTCTGATTGCCATTTGTATGAGTTGTATACCATCTTCAGAGAGTTGTTTTCGTCATTGATTCAGACAAGTCATCTTTTAATAGATGGGTATTTGCACAGCCAGTCAAAACCTGGGCAAGCTTACGTATTCTGTTTTGAAAAAAAGGAGAATATGACTGAGCAGTACACACCTTCTTATTGTATGAACAATGTACCTGTTGGCATTGGGAAAGGTGGCCAGGAGAAAGGAGCATTTGTGGACAGTTTTGAGATTGATTTTTGTATGCCATACATCAAATTGCCAAGAACAGAAAGACATCCAGCACCAGGATCCTGAATAGCATAAGGACCAGCACTCAGAGACATTAAACTAAACCTTAGACATTAACTAAAACATTAGTAAGGGCAAGGAAAGCACAAATGGCCACTGCACCCACCCTATTACTTACTTATTTCACTGCTGGCACTAGCCATTTGGTATTTGAAATACAAGAAGGTCGTTAAATGACTCTGCATTTTGTTCTGCAATTTTATTCTGTCTCATGTCATTAAAATCCCAAAGAGAAAGGCTGCCACGATGAGTTCTCCTCCCAGCATGTGTGCTTCCTGAAGGCTTGGAGAGTGACCACTAAGTCACAAATGAAGAACTCAGTTAAGTATACGCAGAGTCACAGTCTAGACCCAGAACTTTCTAGCAATCAGCATGCCCAATTAACCTGAGAAGTGATATTAATATTTCTGATGTGCTCTAGGGTTGCCAACTTGGCAATTCCTTATGGGAAGCCTTCCAAGTTGGTAGCTTAGAAGCATTTAAAGTGATGGACCTCTCCATTGCCAGTGTGATGGGAAGCATATGTTAAAGAGAAGGCATGAACGTTTATGGTAAATTACTACATCCCTTTAGTATGGCAATCTCAAGATCATCATGACTACAGCTATGCATAATCCCCCTTTGTTTCTGCTCAGTTGTTTATGTCCAAATATCCTGGAATTTACTAATCAAGATAATTTGGATCTCCAATTCCTGACATGTAGGTCTAAGAGATAGATGATATTCAGAAACTACCCCAAGCATGGGTGGTATGAGTCTAATGTCATTAGAACTAGACAGTAATTCTTAAATGTGTAGAAGCACAGTAATTCTTAAATGTGTAGAAGCACCTTTGTCCTTTCTAAATGCAAGCCACAGGCTTTATCTTTCCAGCTACCTGAAAGGTGTGCTGCTGTGGGGTTGAAGAGGGCATCTCAGTTCTGATGGGAGATGTTATTCTGTAAATATGTTTCTCATACTGGTTAATTAATAAAGCACGGTTTGACCAATAGGAAAGCAAGATAGGCGGGGCTAGGAGACAAGGAGGAAAGAGGAAGGAGTAAGGAGGAGTCAGGATGGAGAGCTAGAGGAAGCAAGATGCCTGGCCGCCGCTCTCCGGTAAGATGAGCCACGTGGAAATACTTAGAATAATAGAAGTGGGTTAATCATTAAGACAGAGCTAGCCCATAAACAATAATGGTAACTGGCCAACAGGATTGTATCAAATATAGAGTCTCTGAGTGTTATTTGGGGCCGGCGGGTCAGACTAGCGGCGGGCGGGCTGGCGGAAAACAACAAGCTACACAGTTCACTGAAAGACACATGAGGAGACAGGGATCTAAGCAATATGGTATATTTTGCTATGTTAAGGTTAAACCCCTTCTTTTACTTTAGACAGAAAAGAGGAGATGATGGGAGATGTTTTTCTGTATATATGTTTCTCATACTGGTTAATAAAGCCCTGTGGCCAATAGGAAACAAGATAGGCGGGGCTAGGAGACCAGGAGGAGGAAAGAGGAAGTAGTAGGGTGGAGTCAAGATGTAGCCCGGCAAGGAGCAGGAAGCCTGCCGCGCGGCTCCCCGATAAGACGACCACGTGGAAATACTTAGATAAGTAGAAATGGGTTAATGATTAAGGCAGAGCTAGCCCATAAACAGTAATGGTAATTGGCCAACAGGATTGTATCAAATACAGAGTCTCTGAGTGTTATTTGGGGCACACGTGGTTGCAGGACAATGGCGGCAGGACCAGGAGGCTGGCAGGAGACCTGCTGTAACACTAAATTATTAGAACATTTATGTCATATTCTGCAGGTCTTTGAAGTGTTTGAAGATCAAATAGCTATGTCTGACTAACCTCATAAGTATAAGAAGCATGTGAAACTAAGCTGTAATTTTCAGAAACCTATTGCTCAATGGCTGAAGCACACACACACACACACACACACTCACACACATATGTAGAACTGAAATGTCTTGACCAGAGGTAGAACTGTAAAGTGCAACATGATAAAAAATACCCTCAAAATATCCTAAATTATATCAGTATACAAAACATCTTAAGCATATGTAGAAGAATATATACATGGAATATGATAAAGACAGTTTTATGTATGTGTGCAAAACATCATAAACAGAAAGAAGACCCTATACTGTATGACAAATATAATACACAAATTATCATAGAAGTTATTTATAGCTAATAGTTGCTAAAAATAGTTCACTAGAAGATCTGTCAATCAAACTATATCACATCCCAACCATACTCTACCCATCCACATCCTTAAACTTTTCTAAAATAGATAGCCAAGTCTGACCATCATCTTCCATACCCAACCCTATACAACTTAAAACTAATCCTAGGCAGGAGATAATATCATTTTTACAGATACAAAAACAAAGAAACAAACCAAACCAAACCAAACCAAACCAAAATACCCTTTAAGCCAACATTAGGGAAAGAGGGCATTGTTTTCTTACAATTACTTCCTTCTGTAATGGGGTGACAGTGACTCTATAGGATCAAGTAGAAATAAAAAACTAAACAATGGAGGAAAGTACGTGGGACTAGAAAGATTTAGTCTGGGGAGGAATAGATGAGGAGACAGAGAGAGAGAGAGAGAGAGAGAGAGAGAGAGAGAGAGAGAGAGAGAGAGAGAGAGAGAGAGAGAGAGAGAGAGAGAGAGAGAGAGAGAGAGAGAGAGAGACAGAGACCATCAAAGAGGGAGCCATTATAGTTTTGAAGAGAAAATTGACTCCAGAGAAATGTCTAGAGACCAAAAGACTGACCCCAACTAACAATTTGTGCAACAGTGAAAAGGCTATCATAAATAATTTTTCCTGATAATGAGATTGATGACTAACTTATCCACCATCGTAGAGCCCTCATGTAATAGCTAATGGAAACAGAAGCAAAAACCCACAGCTAAACACTGAGCTGAATTGGAATCCAGATGCAGAGAGGGCGGACTACAGAAACCCTCAGAGACAGCTGACCTGAACAAGGAGGAGCCAATGGACCCCCAGACTGATAGCTGGGAATCCAGCATTGGACCGACTCAGACCCCCTGAACATGGGTCTCAGAAGGCCTGGGCAGTCTAAGGGTCCTCTGACAGTGGAACCAGGATGTATCCCTGGTGCACAAAAGAAAGTTGGGAGCACATTCCCCATGGAGGGACACTCCCTTAGCCTAGAGGCAGGAGGGGGGAGGGCCTAGTCCCTACTCCAAAGACTTGACAGATTTTGTTGACCCCTCCTGGAAGGCACCACTGTCCCTGTGGATTAGGGGGGTGGGTGGGATGGAATGGTGGTCAGGGGACATGGAAAGGAGGGAGGGAGAGGGAACTAGGATCAATATGTAAACTAAGAAAAAAAAACCTAAACAATGGTTAAGTCTCAAGAGGACTAGCTGTAACTTTTGTAACTAGTCTCTGTATGACAGGTGATGCTTGTCTGAAGTTCTTATCTGATGCTCTTGCCAGAGTGTTTAAGAAGGTGCGCCATCTCAGTTAGCTAATCTGGAATTGTCTAGAACAGTGTTAGTCCCAGTCCGGTCCTAGAGTGTTGTTTACTAGTTCAAAGACATCAAGTTGAATCAAGTGGAAGCGATAAAGTGGGGCCCCAGATTCTTTCTAGAGAGTTCAATGATTGCTGTTAGGAAATTTTATTGTTCACTTTGGAAGACTTCAACATTAATATCAACATAGAAAGTTTAACTTTTGTAGGTATGCATACTGGGAAAGGTAAAATTAAGGAGAGAAATGGGGTTTTTGAGAGATAACAGTTTTGACAATAATAGTCCCTGGATTTTGTTATTTTTGGACTTACACCAATCGGCCTTTTGATATGAGACAGAAAGTCTGAATTTTATTTTAACAACATGCTTGAATTTAGAGAAGGAGAACCAAATCTAACTCCAAAGCCAGCATTGGTTTTAGATGAATTGGGACTACTAGTGTAATTGGAAGTAAGGCGATATAGGCATTCAGGTAGAGAGATTTTACTATGAATAGATATTGTTACCATAAGTCAGATTCTCCTTTGGTGATTCTTAATAGATATTCTTTCTTCTTTAGGCATCTACACATCTGATGTCTTTTAGCTTCTTGAAGATGGGTGTTTTCTGTTTTCCTGTAAAGGCAAGAACAGAACACTCACCTAACCTTTGTGAGGTCACCATACAACTTGTGGCATTTATCTTGGCGGAAGACCTGTCATTTCTCCTCATCAAGAGGTTTCTCCTGTTCAAATCGGATCTTGATCAACTTTGATGATATCCACAGCTTTTCTTCTTCTGTAGAAACAAAGGCAAAGTCCCTTCCCCAATATAACACATATCCTGGTTTCCATACTGAGGTCAACACATCCTTGAAGTACATCAGCTGATTTAGCTCAGAAGTTTTTCCTATTGTCCAATGTCTTTCAGTGTCTGTTTTTCATTTCTCATTAGCATTAAGAACGTTTAAGGTTAGCAAAGTATTATGCAATCTGGCTTGGTTTCCCCTGCTTGTTTACAGAGCGTTTCCTTTAAAATACAATTAGATCTCTTAACAACTTGTACTGAAGGATTATGTGGTATACCAGTAATATGTTTTATGTTAAAAATAGTTAAACAAATATTTCAATTTACTGGAGACATATGCTGGAGAATTGTCAGTTTTTATTTGTGCAGGTATACCCATAATGGCCATTACCTCTAATAGGTGTGTAATAACAGAATCAGCCTTTTCAGAGCTCAGGGCAGTTGCCCATTGAAATCCTGAAAATGTGTCTATTGCATGGTACACATATTTTAATTTTCCAAATTCTGCAAAGTGAAACACATCCATTTGCCAAATTTCATTTCTGTGTATTTCTTTAAGGTTACTACCTGCTGGTAAAGGAGTTTGGTTATAGAAGGAACAAGTAGAACAATTTTTTTTTAGTTATTTCCTTAGCTTGTTGCCACATGATAGAAAAATCATTTTTTTTTTTTAAAAAAACCATTGCTATTTACTTGGCTTTTAAATGAAATTCTGAGGCCTCTTGCACAGTTCCTATTAATAATTGATCAATTTCATCATTGTCCTGTGCTAGAGGAACTGGCAGACCCATATGGGATCTGATGTGTGTGATATATATGTATATATATATATATATATATATATATATATATATTCCTTTTCCTTATTTCTTGTAATTGTATAAAAATGAAGTTAATTCTGTATTATCCAGAATAAATTTGGCAGTTTCAATGAGTAAGATGACTCTGCATATTGAGAGTCAGTAACTATATTGAAAGGATCTGTAAAATCCTTAAGTAACATAAGGATGGCATATCATTCTGCGTTTTGTACAGAGTTATAATGGCTTTGAACCACTTTATTTGTATTTCCTGATTTATATCCTGCCTTACCTGATTTGTTTGCATCAGTGTAGAATGTAGGGACTCCAGAGATTGGTGTTTTCCTTATAATGCTTGGACGTATCTACATGGTTTTCTTTATGAATTTTATTCTCTCACTTTTGGGGATAATTGTTGCTAATCATTCCCAAAAAGTTACTGCAAGCCTCTTGTCAATATTCATTATCATTCCATGAGGAGGAAATTTTCTCATTAGTTAAAGATACAATAGTTTTTGCTGGATACATTCCTATCAGTTGACAGTCTTAATTTTCCTTTTCAAATCAAATCAGAAATATTTTCTATATGTATATATATATATATGTTTAATATTGTATTGTGTTTATGTGGTAGAAATATCCACTCTAATATGATATATTCCCTCTGCATCAAAATTCCTGAAAGGTATTCTATAGATAGTAATATAACCAGAATGCAGTCATGCTTTGAATCCCCACAGTTCACATGTGCCTCTAGTATTCTCTTTTCTACCCATTCTAATTCTTTTGCAGCTTCTGCTTGCAAACTTCTTAAACTATTTAAGTCCTTGTCCCCTTTTAGGTTTTTTTTTTTTTCAAATTTTCTAGATCATGTCCTTTTATTCCAATAATAGTCTGTAGCTAGGAAATCTCTCCTAGTAAGTTTGATGATTGTTAAGAGTCTGATATCAGTCTTTCCTGAACTGTATTTTTGGTGGTCTAATTTTCTGTAGACCTGTTTAAATCTTAAATAATTTGTTATCCTCAGTGAAGTAAAACTTCCTGTACTTCTTCAAACATTTTTTCTGACATCTCTGCTGTAGAATCAGCCAACAATATATCACCCATATAGTGGTAAATTATAGATTATGGAAACTGTTTATCCTCTGCTATCTTGGAAAGCCAGCAGCTTAAACAGCTGCTGCTTCAATTTTTAGCTATGCTGTTTAGCAGATAAAAGACTCATGGCCAGAAAAAGATACAGTAAAGACAGGTTCAGATGAAGAAAATCTTCTAAAGGGTTTACACTGTGTGTGTGTGTGTGTGTGTGTGTCTGTGTGTGTGTGTGTGTGTGTGTGTGTGTGTGTGTGCACGCACACATACTTAGGAGAGAGGAATAAAAAAGCATAAAGAGGTCAAAATAAAAAAGAAATAGAGTAGTTGGTGGTAGTGGCACATCCTTTTAATCCCACTACTACTCTTAAGAATCAATAGCTCCAGTGTTATTTCCAGGTCTGGAGCTAAAAACCTGATGTGGTCTCCATTTCCTCTCTGACACCATTCCCAATGAATCATAAATACTTTCTTCTCCAGTTTTCCTTCCTTCAACTCATCCCAATTACTCAGACTCCAGCATCAGCTGAATAGACCTGGAAGATAGGTAACACATTCATCACACTCAGCACAAACCATTCAAGAAAGACAAATCCAGAATTTAGCACCTAGACCTTTAATAATTCCAAACCCAGATGCTCACATGTCAGCATTAATAAACAAAACAAAACAAAAATCAAAAAACAAAATCAACAACAGCCATTACAATCCAGCTATCCTAATATAGCAGGTCATGAATATTCCAACATAGCTGAATATCATGAAAACGGTCTTAAGATCGTAAGACCAACAATATGAAGATGATAGAGGTACTTAAAGTAGAAGTGAATAAATCCCCTAAAGAAAGCCAGGAAAACAGAAAAACAAAACAAAACCAACCAACCAAACAAACAAACAAAACACTGGAGAAAATGAACAAATCCTTTAAAGAAAGCCAAGAAAACACAAATAGTTGAGTGAAATGAATAAAACATTCCAAGACCTGAACATGGAAATAGAAGCAATAAATAAAATACAAACTGAAAGAATTACAGAAATGAAAACTTTAGGAATCTGAACAAATACTACAGAGGTAAGTTTCACCAACAGAATACAAGAGATGGAACAGAGAATCTCATTCGTTGAAGATATGGTTGAAAAAATAGATACATCAGCCAAAATCTAAAAAAAATTCATGACACAAACATCCAGGAAATCTGGGACACTATGAAGAGACCAAACCTAAGAATAATAACTATAGAGGGAGAAAAAGAAACTCATCTCAAACCCCCATAACATATTTTTAACAATATCATAGAAGAAAAATTTCCTAACGTTAAGTAAGACATGCCTCTAAAGATACAATAAGCATACAGAACACCAAACAGATTGTATGAGAAAAGAAAGTCCCCTTGCAACATAACAATCAAGACACTAGATATACAGAACATAGAAAAAATTTTAGGAGCTACAAGTGATAAAGACCCAGTGACATATGAAGGCAGATGGATTAGAATTACCCCTGACTGCTCAAAGGAAAATCTAAAAGACAGAAGGGCTTGGATAGCTATGTGGCAGACTCTAAGATATCACAGATGCCAGCAAAGGTTACTGTACCCCGAAACTTTCAATCACCATTGATGAAGAAAAGAAGATATTCCAGTATAAAGCCAAATTAATATAATATCTACCAACCATATAAATAAACTGAAAGAAAATAGAAAAAAACACTGTCATTTCATTTGATGCGGAAAAGCTTTTGGCAAAAGCCAACACCCTTCATGATAAAAGTTTTGGAGAGATTAGGGATGGAAGAAACACACCTAAACATAATAAAGACAATTTACAGCAAGCCTATAGCCAACATAAAATTAAATGGAAACTCAAATTCTACTAAAATTAAGAACAAGACAAGGCTGTCATATCTACTCTCACCATCTCTATTCAATATTGTACTTTCAGTACTAGCTAGACTGAAAATATAATGGAAGGAGAAAAAGGGTGAACAGATTGGAAAAAAAGAAGTCAAAATATCATTATTTCATACATGATATAACAGTTATATATAAGTGACTTTAAAAATTCTACCAGGGAACTCCTACAGCTGAGAACAATTTCAGCAAAGTGGCTGGATTCAAGATTAACTGAAAAAAGTCAGTATATATCGTTCCAGCCACACCATTGTCACTTATATTAAAGGAATCTAGTTTGGTCTTAATGAAGGTTCTCCATTTATCAGATCAGAGTCAGGGATCTCTCACTAGCTTGGGTCAACTGTTTCTGTGAGTTTCCCCATCCTGACCTTCACTCCTTTGTTCATATTATCATTCCTCCTTCCCTTTGATTGTACTTCAGGAGCTTGGCCTAATGGTTAATAGTGGATTAATGCATCTGCTTCCATCTGTTTCTGGAAGAGAGTTCTAGCTTTGTAGATTATAGTCTGGGTATCTTTTGCTTAGTGTCTGGTATCCACTTATGGGTGAGTACATACTATATTTGTCTTTCTGGTTTTGTGATACCTCACTCATGATGGATTTTTCTAGTTCTGTTCATTCGCCTGCAAATTTTTGGATGTCATTGTTTCTTACCACTGAGTAGTGCTCCATTGTGTAAATATACCATATTTTTTATCCATTCTTTAGTAGAGGGACATCTAGGTATTTCCAAGATCTTTTATGAATAATGTTGCTATGGACATAGTTAAGCAAATGTCCATGTAGTATGAATGTGCCTTCTTTGAGTATATGCCCCAAAATAGCATTTCAGGGTCTTGAGGTAGGTTGATTTTTAATTTTCTGAGAAATCGCCACATTGATTTCCATAGAAGTTAGTAGACTTCCTAGGGGAGGCCTTACCCTCCCTGAGGAGCAGGTGGGAGGTGGGGTGGGGGAGAGTGGGATGAGCAGGGTGAAGGAGAGATGGGGAACTGGGATTGGAATATAAAAAATAAATTAATAAAAAATAGTAGGTCTATCTGTCTGAGCCCTGCAGAATCAAAAAACAAAACAAACAAAAAAAAAAAAAAAAAAAAAACCAGTAGCCCTCCTGTGTATAAATGACAAATGGATTGAAGAAAATAAAAATTACACTTTTCACCATACCCCCAAATAATGTAACATATCTTATTGGTAACTCTTAAAAGGGGTATTCTCAACTTCACATGGGAAAATAAACCAAAAACAAAATAAAGAATCTTGGGATGACTAAAATAATTCTCAGCAATAAAAGAACTGTTCAAAGTATCATTATCCCTTATTGCAAGTTGTACTATAAAGCTATAATAAAAAAAACTACATAGTGTTGGCATAAAAAGCTGACATGTTGATAATTGGAGTCAACTGAAAACCCAGATATAAGTTTATATCCCTACAAATACCTGATTTTTTTTTCAATTTTGAAAAGGCCAGAAACACACAGCCAGAAAGCATCTTTAACAAATGGTGCTTGTCAAACTGAATGTAGACTTGTAGAAGAATGTAAATAGATTCACATTTACCACCCTGAACTAAGCTCAAGTCCAAATGGATCAAAGACCTCAACATAAAACAGGATACATTGAACCTGATAGAAGAGAAAGTAGGAATTAGCCTTGGAAGGATTGGCACAGGATAGGATTTTTGGAACCAAACACTAATAGCACAGGCACTAAGACCAACAATCAATTCTTGGGACTTCGTGAAACTGAGCAGCAAAGGACACCATCATTCTGACATAGTGGTCACCTTCACAATGGGAAAAGCTTGTTACTGGCCCATGTCCTTTAGAGGGCTAGTATCCAAAATATATAAAGTACCCAGAAACTAGATAGCAAAAACTCAAATAACCCAATTAAAAATTAGAAACAATTCTAAACAGAGAATTCTCAAATAAAGGATTTTCAAATGTCTAAGAAATACTTTAAATTTTCAACATCCTTACCCATAAGGGAAATTTACATCTTATACCTGTCAGATGGCTAAGATCAACAATACAAATGGCAGCTTATACTGGTGAGTATGAGGAGAAAATATTACAATTCTCCATTGCTGGTGGGCATGCAAACTTGTACAGCCACTTTGGAAATAAATATGGTGGTTCCTCAGAAAATTGGGAACTGATCTAACTCTTGGACATATACCCCAAAGACACTCCATACTACCATAAGGACACATGCATAACTATGTTCATTGCAGCATTATTCATATTGTCTAAAAACTGGGAACAAACTAAATGCTCCTCAATTGAAAAATGGATATAAAATGTAGTGTATTTATACAATGGAGTATTACTCAGCTATTAAAAGACAAACATCATCAGGCAAATAGATGGAACTAGAAAAAAAGAATCCTGAATGAGGTAACCAACCCAGGTAAAGAGAGACAAAAATTCTATGTATTCACTTGAAAGTGGATATTAGCCATTAAGTGATAACCAAGGTACAATCAATAGACCCAGAAAGGTTATTTAAAGAGGGGTGGTCTAGAAGGGCTGCATGGATCTCCTTGGGAAGAGAAAATAGATTCGATTTTGCAGGTAGACTCAAGGTATGTGGGGATAGAGTGGGAACCATAGGAAGATAGGTGGTGGTGGTGGTGAGATGGAATGGAAGGAGAGAGTGTGGGGGGAGTTGGCTGATCATTGGTACATTGGTTGAGTGGCATTGGGGGGACTGTGTGCAAATCTAGTGCAGTGGAAATTTCCTGGAATCATTGGGGGTAAGCCTAATGAGGACTGCTAGTAATGGGGAATATGGAGTCTAAGTTGGCCATATCTTGTAGCCAGGCAAGGCTCCCAGTGATGGGACTGGGTTGCATTTATTTGAGTTCTTGGCTGAGGGAGTCCAGTGGAGATTTCCAAACAATCCAAGTTATTAGGACAGAGTAATGCTTTATGCAAACTGATGGCAGGCCCCCATTTTGAGGACAAAATCCACATAGCTCATTGAATGTGGAGATGTTGATCCAGTACCTGAATGGATCCTTCACCCTGTGGTCCATTCTCTTGGTGTGGGAAAGATCTCTGCAGAATACTGAAAGAGAAACATAGGCACAACACAGGCACAAAATTCCTGACCTACAATCTGTCCTGCCTTTAAGACATGCTGGGGCAAATGTGGTATATAAATTCTGTAAGTGGGGAGCCATGCCCAACACCTCTTAGATGACCAGGAAGAGGGGAATGAATAGCCCAGAAACACAGGTCAAACAAAACATGACTGGTGTAAAAAAAAATCAATGAAATAATTTCTAGTAGTATTCTGCTATATTCTTAGATCAGAGCCACGTCCATTTGTCATCAGAGTGGCTTCCTTAAGTAGCAGATGGGAGAAGATTCAGAGACCCACAGTCTGATGTTATGTAGAAAGAGTCTCAATTGGAGGTCTCCATTGGATCCCTCTTCAGAGCTCAGGGGATCCTATGGAAGACGGAGTAGAAAGATTGTAGGAGTCTGAGGGAATAAGGACACCAGGAGAAGATTACAGACTGAATCAATTTTGCAGCATGCATATGGGCTTACAGAGACTGAAGTTCCAAGAAAGGGGCTAGCATATGTCTACACCAGGTCCTGTGCTTATATATTGTGGCTGTTAGCTTGGAGTTTTTGTAAGTCTCCTAACTAACAAAGTAGATGTGTCACTGATGATTTTGCCTACACTTGGGATGCATTCCTGTTCGGTTGCTCTGCCAAACTTCTGTATAGGGCCTTTTTCTTGTCTCATTCAATTTTGTTTTGCTGTGTTTAGATGTTGTCTCTTGGATGCTGATCCTTTTCTGAGGGATCTAAGGCAAATGGGAGATGGGGTATAGATGGTAGAGTGGAGGCATGGAAAACTGTGGGTAGGATTGATTGTATGAGAGAAGAATCCATTTCCAAAAAGACAAATAAGTACATAATACATAAATAATTGAAATTTAAAGCTTTGTGAAAAAAGAAATAGAGAAAAGGAAAAGACAAGATAGGATGCCGAATGGATGCATCATATTCTTTCCTTTTCTGTTGTTGAGGCCACAGTGACATCATATTGAGCATGAATTTTATATCACCTTTCCCCATGATTTTTGTACAATATCATCAACATAGGCCTGGACAGAACAAATTATACATGCTTTTTATCCTCAAATAGCATTGCTTACTAGGGCTGCAAACACTTCCTTGGAGAAGGGCCTTGAAATGTTTAAGCAAAAAGGACAGCTGGATAAAATCTCCTTTAAGAGATTAAGGAGAATCAGCTTTCTTGTCTTGGTAGTTTCATCATTTTGGTACAAAGGAAGAGCATGGTGTCAAGGCACTAGTGCTTCTTCAACAACCAGCTTGTCTTTCTACTGTTGTGCACATTTCAAATGTCCATCTATGTTCTTGTGTCCTCTCTTGTCTGGCAGTGTTGTAGACTGTAAAGCTTCTGTCACAATGAGACTTGAAGTTCTGGCCATGACAATCCCAAGGGGGTTGGGAGAGAAAAGGTAAAAACTAGGCATTGAAGGAAAGTTTAAATTCCTCTATCCCCATGGGGTGAACAGCAGCAGGACTTAGCATCATGACTATACCTATGGGTCTTACCATGCTGTCTTGATCAGTGGCTCATGCCCAAGTCCTTTAGAAGGACTTTAGAAGTAACTTTTAAAACGTTCCAAGAAAGGGCAAATTAGATTGAAATTCTGGATACATAGGCCTAAGTGGTAGAACATTCCAAGAAACAACCAAGCACATAAATACCTTGCTTCTAAAGTCATTAGATTTGTAGACTGTCAGAAACTCTAAATGGTGAAATCACAGGACCATCACAGATCCAGAATTTGGGCTGATCTTTCCACTTACCTGTAAGTTCTGAGGCTGTGGACTCCAGGACAGTATTTTAGATCACAGAAAGACAGCAGAGAAGATGGGGACATCGATATGTGTAGGGTGTCACACAAAGTGTCTTCTGAGGGGCCACTCAGTGCTGTCCTACAGATGTATACTTGGACTATATAGGATTCCATAGAAAGGGACACAGGGCTGAAGGTTGAGGTACTGTGAATTGGCATACAAGAAAGACACAAGGAAGAATGTGACCAATGGTTAATTAGCTACTGCCCTAGAGCACGATAATTCTGACACATAAAAAAAGTCAGTGGACAACCAACCTACAATCCACAACTCCAGAGAAGCTAAGAAACAAGGAGAACCTTAAGTGAGACATACAAGGGCCCCCATAGCAGGGGAAAGGGACAAGGAATCATGAGAAAATTGAGAGTACAGGGTGGGGGAGGGAGAGAGGTGAAAGAAAAGGAAATGTAGGGGAGAGAACAACATGAGGGATCAGGAAGGTCCCATTGAGGAAAGAATGGAGAAGGGGAGCAAGAAAAGACATACCTTAAAAGAGGGAGCCATTATGAGTTTAATGAGAAATCTGGTACTAGGGGAGTCTCAAGGGACCCACAAGGGTGACCCCAACTAAGAGTCTAAGCAATAGTAAAGAGACTACCTTAAATGACATTCCTCTATAATGAGATTGATGACTACCTTAAATGCCATCATAGACCCTTCATCCAGTAGCTGATGGAATCAGAAGCAGAGATACACAGCTAAGTTCTGAGCCAAACTCCTGTAATCCAGTTGTAGAGAGAGAGGAGTGATGAGCAATGGAGTCAAGATCATTCTGGGAAAACCCATAGAAACAGCTGCCTGAGCAAGTGGGGGCTCATGAACCCCAGACTGACAGATAGGGAACCAGCATAGAACCAAACCAGACCCTCCTGAATGCAGATATCAGTTGTGGGGCTTAGGCAGTCTATGGGGCCTCTGGCAGTGGAACCAGTATTTATCCTTAGTACACAAATTGGTTTTGGAAGCCCCTCCACATAGATACAGGCAGAAGGGTCTTGGTCTTGCCCCAAATGATGTGACAGACTTTGATGATCCCTCATCGGAGCACTCACTCTCCCTGGGGAGTGGATAGAGGGTAGAATGGGGTTGGGGAGCATAATGGGTGAATGGGAGGGAGTGAAAACTAAGATTGGTATGAAAATAAGGTTCTTTTTCATTTAAATAAAAATTAATAAGTCAATGGCATGGGAAGGACCTGCATATCTTAAGTGATGGTTGCCTTTCTGCCTGCTGAAGACAGTTTACTCCTTCAGTAGATTCTTGTTTCCTCTACCTGATTTTACTGTATTAGACTGGTGACATTGTCAAGATACCTTATTTCATCTTCTGATTTGTGCACTGGTCATGATAATGTCAAAGATCTGTCATCTGCTATTCATGGTATAAAGCTATCTCATTAACCTCAGAGCACCACATACAAATCTCTAGATAAGTATTCATGTTCTCAAGGTTGTCATTTAAACATCCATAGCCTGTGTTTGATATATCCTCTAGGTCTCTGGAAACATTACTTATCAGATTAGTGAAGGAAACCCAGTCAAGCTTTGAGGCATATGCATGAAGCTGAAGAAAATCCCACTGCTATCTGTTGAGAAACTCTTGAAATAATGCTGTATTCATGGCTCTGAGGAAGAAAATGCCTGTCCTGATACACCCTCCCAAATTGGCTCATTTTGTCTGATGATTGGGGGCAAGAATAAGATTACTACATCATAGGAGAAGAAAGAAAGGTTGAGAATGCCTTGATGCCAGTGTCATTGCAGCCTTAGGACATTCAAGGTGTCCCTGTGCCAAAACACTAGCAGTGTCCTGGGAATTACAATGGAGTCTCTTGCCTGCACAATGGACATTCCTGAAGACCACTTTGGCAAGACAGTAGCATTTAAACATATTGCACCAAAATGGCACAGAAGCACTTACCCTGCCATTTCCAATGAGGATGACATGCAGAATGGTAAAGCTAGGCATGGAAGTAAAGTTCAAGTTCTGCTATCCCAGTGCTGTGGAGCACAGAAGACTGAGCACCCTGACAGCAACCCTGGGTCCTCCCATGCAGTCACTGCTCAATTTAACCATGTCAAAACCTCTGGAATTTTCCCAGGAAGGGCAATTTTGATTTCCCTTTTGGACATAATGGAATAGTTAGGTGATTCCAATAAGAAACCTATTGAATGAATGTTATGGTGCTAAAATTATTAGATTCATAGAACATAAGAGATTTAAGAAGGGGAATGTCCTGGAGTTTATAAACTGAGCCCTTTGGCTGGTATTTCCAATTTACTGAAAGGTCTGATATTTAGAGATCCATTTCAGCATGATCAATTACTGGAAATAAACAGAGAAGATAGAATAATAATCAGTGGGTTGGCCATTAGAGAAGTGGAGAAGTTTTCTCATAAAGCACCTGTGCTACAAAAGTGGAGCTGGACCTTAAAGGATACTACACATGGGGAAACAGAGGTTGGGGGTTGAGGTTATTAGATTTAGAAGAAAGGAAAAAGGAGATTGGCACCCCTTCTCTAACATGCCTAGTAGCCTAGGCCTAAGCACCATCCTGCTGAGCATGATTTTTACAGCACCACCTCTCTACCAGACATTGGATTGTCATCTTAGATGCATGTCCTCAGAAGGTTGTTCTACCTGATAATGAGACACAAACAATGCTGTTTCCGAGGACTGCCAACACAGCTAAGCACATAGACCTCAGTAAGCTTCAGACAAAAGGTCAGCCCGCTATCATCTACTGTAAGATACCAAGCAAAAAAAGTTCTGTCTGTCTAGATACAATCTGGGAAGCAAGAAAGGGCATGTCAAGGTTGGGCACTTGGTAATCAAAGACACAGAGAAAGTAATGAAAACCATAAGGGATGCTACCTGTCTGTTGACACAAGATGTGTATATCCCTTCCAGTGATTCACCCTGACCCTCACTACCCTGACCCTCGCTACTATCAATCTTAGTGATGGCTGAACACTGGGAAGACACTTTAAAGGGTACATGAAAATGTGTCCTGTTCTTGATTTCTGCATTGAACCAGACAAAGTTCAAGACCTGGTATGCACTATTCATTGCAGAACAGAATCTCATTAACCTCTGAAAAATCACAGACAAATGCCCAGCCAAGATTGCCTACTGTCTAGGTTCTTAGTTGCACATGCACAGCCTACAAGGGATACCTGTTGTTGATATATGGAGATATTCTCTCTCACTTGAGCCAGGCAAGTCTTTTTCAGCTCAGAGTACCATGCATGTGCATGAAATAACAATGCCACAGATGTGTTCCGAGTAAGCCACAAGAAGATGCTGAGCCCATGGATATCAGTCCCCTAAAAGACTGACCAGAAAGAACACGAGATGAAATGGGGCTCCTGTTGACTGGTTGGTGGAAGGCAGGATAGGGTCACTAAGTATCAGGGGAATGAAAGAAATGTAAAAGGCCTTGCTGCCACTGCCCATCAAGCACTAGGATGCTGGAGGTATCCCCATGCCTTGCTAACTCTAGAACATTATCACAGTGATTGATCACCATGGAATCTGGGGAATGTACAATGGACATTCTGAGCTACCATTTTTTTTTTGCAAGTTTGTATTATGTAACCCTTCCGACCCAGTGAGAACTTGAAAATCTTGCCCTGCAAGTCCCAATCTGGATGGGAGCCAGAAAATTTGAAAAGGCAGTGAAATATAGTTCAAGTCAATCTATCATCGAGCTGTGCAAGCAATGTATTGAGCTCAGTTTGGCATGTTCCATTGCTCGAGATCACAAGGCAGGACAATTTGGAGTACTATCCATAGCTCATAGGCTTAGGGGTAGGAGAGGCCCAAATAAAAGGATAAGCATGGGTGTTGTGCTGCTAATATTTATAGAGTCCTAGAATGCAATCCATTTTAGGAGGTGAGAACCCTTGACTAGGAGAAAACAGGCCTTGGGAATTTTGTCAACATATCTGAAACCACATGGCTCATGGTCATAGTAGGAATCTTGAGCAAGAGGGACAGAGAGAAAAGGGGGCATGAATATTGTTTGGTGACAGGCAACATGGACTGGTATGGAGTGACAATCTAAGTGCATTCTAATTGAGCATTGACTACTATAGAGGAAACATGGAGAAGACAGGATTCCACAGAAAGAAAAACTTGATAGAAGAATGAGGGCCTGTGACTGGGTGTACAAGATAAGTCCAAGGGGACTAGACTCCCATTTGTGTCCCAAAAAGTAGTATGGGCCTCAGCTTCATCATAATGAGCATTTTTTATATGCCATCACCTCTCTTCACTACATTGGGTTGTCATCATAGACCCAGGATATGAGAGAGAACAGATCAACATGTACAGTGACAAAATCATTTTGCTTACCAGGACAGCCAACATGACCAAGCAAAGATAGTGTATGGAAAAAAGGCCAGCTAGCTTTCATCTTCTGCAAGGGAAGAAGCACACTCAGTTGTCTCATGCAGAGCATATTTGAGGAAGCAAAATGGGACCTGTTGAGGTCTGAAAACTTGACATACCAAGAGTTGAATGCCCAGTGAACCCCAGCAGGGTCATTTGGCCACTTGCATTTAGATGACATGGTGGGGGGAAAAATTAAGTGATGGCTACCAGTCTGCCCAGCTCATGTCATTAGGAACCTCCAATAATTTTACCAGACCCCTCCTCTCAAAATCAGAGCAATAGGCAGTAGACTACTGACAAGACACACTGCAGGCACTTGAAAACATCTCAACTTGTGATTTCTGCACTGTTCATGACAATGTCCACAACCTGGTATGCACTCGCGTGTATTCAGCAGAGTCGCATTACCCTCTAGACAGCACAGAAAAACACAAACAAGGATGCCTACACACTTGATTCCAAGTTGAACATGCACAGCTTGCAAGGGATGCCTTTTCTTAATGTATGGAGACACTCTATCTAACTTGATATTGGCAAGATTTTTAATGTTCAGGGTGCCATGCAAGCGAATAAAATAACGTTGCCACTGAGGTGTGTTTATTAGGCCTCCAGAAGATGCTGAGACCATGGATATCAGGCCACTAAGAATGTATAGCATGAACACCCCAGAAAATAGGGCACTTGTTGCATGTTGGTTGGAAAAAGGACATAGCCACTGCATATCAGGTGCAAAAGACCCAGTATAAATGGGCTGAGATTGCCTATCAAACACTTGTATACTGTAGGTCATTCCATTCCTTACTAGCTATAGAATCTTATCTCAGAAATTGATTACCATTCCTTACTAGCTCTAGAATCAAATCCCAGAGATTGATTATCATGGCAATTTGGGCCAGAACAATGAACATTCTGAGCTTCCATTTATCACAAAGTTTATCAGATAACACTCCTGAATAATGAGAAATTGAAAATGTTTTCCTTGAAACCCCAATCATTCTGACACCCAGAAATATTTGAAGAGGCAGAGGAGAGAGTTCACACCATTATAACACAGACCGTGCAAGCCGAGGGACTGAGAATGCAGACCCACCTCCCAATTAGCACTCAATGGTCTCTTTGGCAATTCCCAATTTTCACTGCTTCAGACTTCCTCAAAGGGTGTGAAGGCTAGTACAATCCTGGCCTGATGGGCTTAGGGGTAGTGGAGGTCCCAAAGAAAGGCAGAGTGGATGCTGAGCTGCTAATATCTTTTGAGTCCTACAGTGGGATCCATTTTTCGAGGTGAGGACATATGACCTGCAAAGAGCCAGGCCTTTTATCTATGCTATCCACTTACCTGAAACAACATGGTTCATGATCAAGGGAGCCATCCAGGACACTGAAATACATGAGAGAAGAGTGGGCCATGAGCATTGTTTTGCGGGAAGCAAAATTGATTTTATAGAGTGACACTCAAAGTGCCTTCTGAGTGTACATTGAGTGCACTCCTACAGAAAGGTACATGGTGATCACTGGATGAACAAGAGCAGGAGCACCATGGTGTGGAAATGAGGGTCTGGGACATGGATTACATAAAGACCTAAGTATATAGGCCCCCATTTTTCTCCCGTTCTGTTCAGTGAGCCTCAGTGTCATCATGATGGATTTTTAATTTTTTTTGTCATCACCTCTCTTCATGACATTGGTTTGTCATCATAGACCCAGCACAAGAGAGGGAACTGTTCAACATGTTACAGGGACACAACCATTTTGCTTACCAGGAATGCCAATACGAACTTGCTGAGATGAAGTATGGAAAAAAGGCCAGCTCGACTTCATCTCCTGCAAGGAAAGAAGCATACTCAGTTATCTCCTTCAGAGCACATTGTAGGGAGCAAAACGGGACCTGTCAAGGTTGAGGAACATGGACTGCCAGAGTTGCATCCCCCATGCTCCAAAGCAGGGTCAATTGGTCACATTTATTTACATGGCATGGAGAAGGTGAAGCAATACTAAGGGATGTCTATGGGTCTGCACAACCCACGCTATTAGGCCCCTCCAAAAACTCATTCTGATCCCTAATCTCACATTCTCAGAATTAGGCAGCAGTGTACTTGTAAGACACACTTCAGTCCCTTGAAAATTTCTAAACTTGTGATATCTGCATGGTTCCTGACAATTTGCACAACCTGGTATGCACTCCCATATGCTCAACAGAGTCTCATTACACTCTATCACAGAAAAAACCCAACCAAAGATGCCTACTCACTTGGTTCTTTGTGGCACATGCACGTTCTGCAAGGGATGCCTTTTCTTAGTGTATGGAGACATTCTCTCTCACTTGATACAGGCAAGGTTTTTGGCGTTCAGGGTGCCATACAAGTCCATGAAAAATCATTGGCAACAACCTGTGTCTACTAGGCCTCCATAAGATGCTGAGACCGTGGATATCAGCCCACTAAACATGTCTAGCATGAACACCACAGGAAATAGGGCACTTGTTGCATGTTGGTCAGAAAGTGGACATAGCCAGTGCGTATCAGGTGGAAAACACTCATTTTTTATGGCCTAACTGCCAGGGCCCATCAAACACTTGTATACTGTCGGTCAACCCCTGCCTTACTAACTCTAGAATCTTATCGCAGAATTTGATTACCAAGCCTTACTAGCTGTAGAATCTTATCCCAGAGATTGATTATCATGGCACCTTGGGCCTGCACAATGAACATTCTGAGCTTCCATTTCTGCCAATGTTTTTCAGATAACCCTACTGACTTAGGAGATATGGCAACTATTTTCCTTGCGAGCCCAATCTGGCTGGCACCCCGACGTATTTGAAGAGGCAGCGAAGTGAGCTCACGTCATTGTGTTAGGGACATTGCAAGCCGAGGGACTGAGAATGCAGACCCACCTCCCAATTAGCACTCAATGTTCTCTTTGGAAATTCCCAATTCCCACTGCTTCAGACTTCCTCAAGGGTGTGAAGGCTATTACAATCCTGGCCTGATGGGCTTAGGAGTAGTGGAGGTCCTAATGAAATGCAGAGTGGATGCTGCGCTGCTAATATCTTTTGAGTCCTACAGTGGCATCCATTTTTTGAGGTGAGGACATATGACCTGCAAAGAGCCAGGCATTTTATCTCTGCTATCCACTTACCTGAATCTACATGGTTCATGATCAAGGGAGCCATCCGGGTCACTGAAATACATGAGAGAAAAGTGGGCCATGAGCATTGTATTGGGGGAAGCAAAATTGATTCCTATAGAGTGACACTCAATGTGCCTTCTGTGTGTACATTGAGTGCAATCCTACATAAAAGGGATATGGAGTTCACTGGATGAACCAGAGCACGAGCACCATGGTGTGGAAATGAGGGTCTGGGACATGGATTACAGAAAGACCGAAGTCCATTGGCCCCCATTTGTCTCCTGTTCTGTTCACCGGGCCTCAGTGTCATCATGATGGTTTTTTAAATTTTTTTTGTCATCACCTCTCTTCATGACATTGGTCTGTCATCATAGACCCAGCACACGAGAGAGAACTGTTCAACATGTTACAGGAACACTGCCATTTTGCTTACCAGGCATGCCAATAAGAACTTGATGAGATAAAGTATGGACAAAAGGCCAGCTCGATTTCATCTCCTGCAAAGAAAGATGCAAACTCAGTTGTCTCCTTCAGAGCACATTTTAGGGAGCAAAACGAGACCTGTCAAGGTTGAGGAACCTGGACCGCCAGAGTTGGATCCCCCATGCTCCAAAGCAGAATCAATTGGCCACATTTATATACATGGCATGGAGAAGGTGAAGAAATACTAAGGGATGTCTACGGGTCTGCACAACCTACGCCATTAGGCCCCTCCAAAAACTCATTCTGAGCCCTACTCTCACATTCTCAGAATTAGGCAAAAGTGTACTTGCAAGACACACTGCAGTCCCTTGAATTTCTCAACTTGTGATATCTGCATGGTTCCTGACAATGTGCACAACCTGGTATCACTCCCATATGCTCAACAGATTCTCATTACCCTCTAACTATCACAGACAAAACCAAACCAAAGATGCCGACTCACTTGGTTCTTTGTGGCACATGCACGGTCTGCAAAGGATGTCTTTTCTTAATGTATAGAGACATGCTCTCTCACTTGATACAGGCACAGTTTTTGACGTTCAGGGTGCC
Source organism: Cricetiscus sungorus (assembly GCA_030556225.1). Taxonomy (NCBI): domain Eukaryota; kingdom Metazoa; phylum Chordata; class Mammalia; order Rodentia; family Cricetidae; genus Cricetiscus; species Cricetiscus sungorus. Next base: position 11,380,101 of record JANBXA010000732.1, read on the forward strand.
ATGCAAGTGCATGAAGTAACATTGGCAATGATATGTGTCTACTAAGCCTCCAGAAGATGATGAGACCGTGGATATCTGCCCACTAAGCATGTCTAGCATGAACACCACAGGAAATAGGGCACTTGTTGCATGTTGGTCAGAAATTGGACATAGCCAGTGCATATCTGGTGTAAAATACCCATTTTTCATGACCTAACTGTCAGTGCCCATCCAACACTTGTATACTGTCAGTCATCCTGTGCCTTACTAACTCTAGCATCTTATCACAGAATTTGATTACCATGCCTTACTAGCTGTAGAATCTTATCCCAGAGATTGATTATCATGGCAACTTGGGCCTGCACAATGAACATTCTGAGCTTCCATGTCTGTCTGTGTTTTTCAGATAACCCTCCTGACTTACGAGATATGGAAACTATTTTCCTTGAGAGCCCAATCTGGCTGGCACCCAGACATATTTGAAAAGGCAGGGAAGTGAGCTCACGTCATTGTATCAGGGACAATGCAAGCCGAGGGATTGAGGATGCAGTCCCACCTCCCAATTAGCAGTCAATGGTCTCTTTGGCAATTCCCAATTTTCACTGCTTCAGACTTCCTCAAGGGTGTGAAGACTAATACAATCCTGGCCTGATGGGCTTAGGAGTAGTGGAGGTCCCAATGAAAGGCAGAGTGGATGCTGAGCTGCTAATATCTTTTCAGTCCTACAGTGGGATCCACTTTTCGAGGTGAGGACATATGACCTGCAAAGAGCCAGGCCTGATATCTATGCTATCCATCCGCTTACCTGAAACAACATGGTTCATGATCAAGGGAGCCATCTGGGTCACTGAAATACATGAGAGAAGAGTGGGCCATGAGCATTGTTTTGCGGGAAGCAAAAGTGATTCCTATAGAGTGACACTCAAAGTGCCTTCTGAGTATACATTGAGTGCACACCTACATGAAGGCACATGGTGATCACTGTATGAACCAGAGCAGGAGCACCATGGTGTGGAAATGAGGGTCTGGGACATGGATTACAGAAAGACCCAAGACCATAGGCCCCCATTTGTCTCCCGTTCTGTTCACTAGGCCTCAGTGTCATCATGATGGTTTCTTTAATTTTTTTTTGTCATCACCTCTCTTCATGACATTGGTTTGTCATAATAGACCCAGAACATGAGAGGGAACTGTTTAACATGTTACAGGGACACACCCATTTTGCTTACCAGGAATGCCAATACGAACTGGCCGAGATAAAGTATGGAATATAGGCCAGCTCGATTTCATCTCCTGCAAGGAAAGAAGCATACTCAGTTGCCCCCTTCAGAGCACATTGTAGGGAGCAAAATGGGACCTGTGGAGGTGGAGAAACCTGGATCCCCCATGCTCCAAAGCAGGTTCAATTGGCCACATTTATTTACAAGGCATGGAGAAGGTGAAGCAATACTAAGGGATGTCTATGTGTCTCCACAACCCACGCCATTAGGCCCCTCCAAAAACACATTCTGATCCCTACTCTCACATTCTCAGAATTAGGCAGCAGTGTACCTGCAAGACACCCTGCAGTCCCTTGGAAATGTCTCAACTTGTGATATCTGCATGGTTCCTGACAATGTCCACAACCTGGTATGCACTGCGATATGCTAAACAGAGTCTCATTACCATCTATCTATCACAGACAACACCAAACCAAAGATGCCTACTCACTTGTTTCTTTGTGGCACATGCACGGTCTGCAAGGGATGCCTTTTCTTAATGTATGGAGACATTCTCTCTCACTTGATACAGGCAAGGTTTTTGATATTCAGGGTGCCATGAAAGTGCATGAAATAACATTGGCAATGATGTGTGTCTACTAGGCCTCCAGAAGATGCTGAGACTGTGGATATCTGCCCACTAAGCATGTCTAGCATGAACACCACAGGAAATGGGACACATGTTGCATGTTGGTCGGAAAGTGGACATAGCCAGTGCGTATCAGGTGGAAAACACCCATTTTTCATGGCCTACCTCCCAGTACCCATCCAACACTTGTATACTGTCAGTCATCCTGTGCCTTACTAACTCTAGCATCTTATCACAGAATTTGATTACCATGCCTTACCAGCTGTAGAATCTTATCCCAGAGATTGATTATCATGGCAACTTGGGCCTGCACAATGAACATTCTGAGCTTCCATGTCTGTCTGTGTTTTTCAGATAACCCTCCTGACTTATGAGATATGGAAACTATTTTCCTTGAGAGCCCAATCTGGCTGGCACCCAGACATATTTGAAAAGGCAGGCAAGTGAGCTCACGTCATTGTATCAGGGACAATGCAAGCCAAGGGATTGAGGATGCAGTCCCACCTCCCAATTAGCAGTCAATGGACTCTTTGGCAATTCCCAATTTTCACTGCTTCAGACTTCCTCAAGGGTGTGAAGGCTAGTACAATCCTGGCCTGATGGGCTTAGGAGTAGTGGAGGTCCCAATGAAAGGCAGAGTGGATGCTGAGCTGCTAATATCTTTTCAGTCCTACAGTGGGATCCATTTTTCGAGGTGAGGACATACTACCTGCAAAGAGCCAGGCCTGTTATCTATGCTATCCATCCGCTTACCTGAAACAACATGGTTCATGATCAAGGGAGCCATCCGGGTCACTGAAATACATGAGAGAAGAGTGGGCCATGAGCATTGTTTTGCGGGAAGCAAAAGTGATTCCTATAGAGTGACACTCAAAGTGCCTTCTGAGTATACATTGAGTGCACACCTACATGAAGGCACATGGTGATCACTGTATGAACCAGAGCAGGAGCACCATGGTGTGGAAATGAGGGTCTGGGACATGGATTACAGAAAGACCCAAGACCATAGGCCCCCATTTGTCTCCCGTTCTGTTCACTGGGCCTCAGTGTCATCATGATGGTTTCTTTAATTTTTTTTTGTCATCACCTCTCTTCATGACATTGGTTTGTCATCATAGACCCAGAACATGAGAGGGAACTGTTCAACATGTTACAGGGACACACCCATTTTGCTTACCAGGAATGCCAATACGAACTGTTCGAGATAAAGTATGGAATATAGGCCAGCTCGATTTCATCTCCTGCAAGGAAAGAAGCATACTCAGTTGTCTCCTTCAGAGCACATTGTAGGGAGCAAAACGGGACCTGTGGAGGTGGAGAAACCTGGACCGCCAGAGTTGCATCCCCCATGCTCCAAAGCAGGTTCAATTGGCCACATTTATTTACAAGGCATGGAGAAGGTGAAGCAATACTAAGGGTTGTCTACGGCTATGCACAACCAACGCCATTAGGCCCCTCCAAAAACTCATTCTGATCCCTACTCTCACAGTCTCAGAATTAGGCAGCAGTGTACCTGCAAGACACCCTGCAGTCCCTTGGAAATGTCTCAACTTGTGATATCTGCATGGTTCCTGACAATGTCCACAACCTGGTATGCACTGCCATATGCTCAACAGAGTCTCGTTACCATCTATCTATCACAGACAAAACCGAACCAAAGATGCCTAGTCACTTGTTTCTTTGTGGCACATGCACGGTCTGCAAGGGATGCCTTTTCTTAATGTATGGAGACATTCTCTCTCACTTGATACAGGCAAGGTTTTTGATATTCAGGGTGCCATGCAAGTGCATGAAATAATATTGGCAATGATGTGTGTCTACTCCTCCTTGGCCTCCAGAAGATGCTGAGACTGTGGATATCTGCCCACTAAGCATATCTAGCATGAACACCACAGGAAATGGGACACATGTTGCATGTTGGTCGGAAAGTGGACATAGCCAGTGCGTATCAGGTGGAAAACACCCATTTTTCATGGCCTACCTCCCAGTGCCCATCCAACACTTGTATACTGTCAGTCATCCTGTGCCTTACTAACTCTAGCATCTTATCACAGAATTTGATTACCATGCCTTACCAGCTGTAGAATCTTATCCCAGAGATTGAATATCATGGCAACTTGGGCCTGCACAATGAACATTCTGAGCTTCCATGTCTGTCTGTATTTTTCAGATAACCCTCCTGACTTATGAGATATGGAAACTATTTTCCTTGAGAGCCCAATCTGGCTGGCACCCAGACATATTTGAAAAGGCAGGGAAGTGAGCTCACGTCATTGTATCAGGGACAATGCAAGCCGAGGGATTGAGGATGCAGTCCCACCTCCCAATTAGCAGTCAATGGTCTCTTTGGCAATTCCCAATTTTCACTTCTTCAGACTTCCTCAAGGGTGTGAAGGCTAGTACAATCCTGGCCTGATGGGCTTAGGAGTAGTGGAGGTCCCAATTAAAGGCAGAGTGGATGCTGAGCTGCTAATATCTTTTCAGTCCTACAGTGGGATCCACTTTTCGAGGTGAGGACATATGACCTGCAAAGAGCCAGGCCTGTTATCTATGCTATCCATCCGCTTACCTGAAACAACATGGTTCATGATCAAGGGAGCCATCCGGGTCACTGAAATACATGAGAGAAGAGTGGGCCATGAGCATTGTTTTGCGGGAAGCAAAAGTGATTCCTATAGAGTGACACTCAAAGTGCCTTCTGAGTATACATTGAGTGCACACCTACATGAAGGCACATGGTGATCACTGTATGAACCAGAGCAGGAGCACCATGGTGTGGAAATGAGGGTCTGGGACATGGATTACAGAAAGACCCAAGACCATAGGCCCCCATTTGTCTCCCGTTCTGTTCACTGGGCCTCAGTGTCATCATGATGGTTTCTTTAATTTTTTTTTGTCATCACCTCTCTTCATGACATTGGTTTGTCATCATAGACCCAGAACATGAGAGGGAACTGTTCAACATGTTACAGGGACACACCCATTTTGCTTACCAGGAATGCCAATACGAACTGGCCGAGATAAAGTATGGAATATAGGCCAGCTCGATTTCATCTCCTGCAAGGAAAGAAGCATACTCAGTTGTCTCCTTCAGAGCACATTGTAGGGAGCAAAACGGGACCTGTGGAGGTGGAGAAACCTGAATCCCCCATGCTCCAAAGCAGGTTCAATTGGCCACATTTATTTACAAGGCATGGAGAAGGTGAAGCAATACTAAGGGATGTCTATGGGTCTCCACAACACACGCCATTAGGCCCCTCCAAAAACACATTCTGATCCCTACTCTCACATTCTCAGAATTAGGCAGCAGTGTACCTTCAAGACACCCTGCAGTCCCTTGGAAATGTCTCAACTTGTGATATCTGCATGGTTCCTGACAATGTCCAAAACCTGGTATGCACTGCGATATGCTAAACAGAGTCTCGTTACCATCTATCTATCACAGACAACACCAAACCAAAGATGCCTAGTCACTTGTTTCTTTGTGGCACATGCACGGTCTGCAAGGGATGCCTTTTCTTAATGTATGGAGACATTCTCTCTCACTTGATACAGGCAAGGTTTTTGATATTCAGAGTGCCATGAAAGTGCATGAAATAACATTGGCAATGATGTGTGTCTACTAGGCCTCCAGAAGATGCTGAGACTGTGGATATCTGCCCACTAAGCATGTCTAGCATGAACACCACAGGAAATGGGACACATGTTGCATGTTGGTCGGAAAGTGGACATAGCCAGTGCGTATCAGGTGGAAAACACCCATTTTTCATGGCCTACCTGCCAGTGCCCATCAAACACTTGTATACTGTCAGTCATCCTGTGCCTTACTAACTCTAGCATCTTATCACAGAATTTGATTACCATGCCTTACCAGCTGTAGAATCTTATCCCAGAGATTGATTATCATGGCAACTTGGGCCTGCACAATGAACATTCTGAGCTTCCATGTCTGCCTGTGTTTTTCAGATAACCCTCCTGACTTATGAGATATGGAAACTATTTTCCTTGAGAGCCCAATCTGGCTGGCACCCAGACATATTTGAAAAGGCAGGGAAGTGAGCTCACGTCATTGTATCAGGGACAATGCAAGCCGAGGGATTGAGGATGCAGTCCCACCTCCCAATTAGCAGTCAATGGTCTCTTTGGCAATTCCCAATTTTCATTTCTTCAGACTTCCTCAATCCTGGCCTGATGGGCTTAGGAGTAGTGGAGGTCCCAATTAAAGGCAGAGTGGATGCTGAGCTGCTAATATCTTTTCAGTCCTACAGTGGGATCCACTTTTCGAGGTGAGGACATATGACCTGCAAAGAGCCAGGCCTGTTATCTATGCTATCCATCCGCTTACCTGAAACAACATGGTTCATGATCAAGGGAGCCATCCGGGTCACTGAAATACATGAGAGAAGAGTGGGCCATGAGCATTGTTTTGCGGGAAGCAAAAGTGATTCCTATAGAGTGACACTCAAAGTGCTTTCTGAGTATACATTGAGTGCACACCTACATGAATGCACATGGTGATCACTGTATGAACCAGAGCAGGAACACCATGGTGTGGAAATGAGGGTCTGGGACATGGATTACAGAAAGACCCAAGACCATAGGCCCCCATTTGTTTCCCGTTCTGTTCACTGGGCCTCAGTGTCATCATGATGGTTTCTTTAATTTTTTTTTGTCATCACCTCTCTTCATGACATTGGTTTGTCATCATAGACCCAGAACATGAGAGGGAACTGTTCAACATGTTACAGGGACATACCCATTTTGCTTACCAGGAATGCCAATACGAACTGGCCGAGATAAAGTGTGGAATATAGGCCAGCTCGATTTCATCTCCTGCAAGGAAAGAAGCATACTCAGTTGTCTACTTCAGAGTACATTGTAGGGAGCAAAATGGGACCTGTGGAGGTGGAGAAACCTGGACCGCCAGAGTTGCATCCCCCATGCTCCAAAGCAGGTTCAATTGGCCACATTTATTTACAAGGCATGGAGAAGGTGAAGCAATACTAAGGGTTGTCTATGGCTATGCACAACCCACGCCATTAGGCCCCTCCAAAAACTCATTCTGATCCCTACTCTCACAGTCTCAGAATTAGGCAGCAGTGTACCTGCAAGACACCCTGCAGTCTTTTGGAAATGTCTCAACTTGTGATATCTGCATGGTTCCTGACAATGTCCACAACCTGGTATGCACTGCCATATGCTCAACAGAGTCTCATTAACCTCTAACTATCACAGACAAAACCCAACCAAAGATGCCTACTCACTTGGTTCTTTGTGGCACATGCACGGTCTGCAAGGGATGCCTTTTCTTAATGTATGGAGACATTCTCTCTCACTTGATACAGGCAAGGTTTTTGATATTCAGGGTGCCATGCAAGTGCATGAAATAACATTGGCAATGATGTGTGTCTACTATGCCTCCAGAAGATGCGGAGACTGTGGATATCTGCCCACTAAGCATGTCTAGCATGAACACCACAGGAAATGGGACACATGTTGCAAGTTGGTCGGAAAGTGGACATAGCTAGTGCTTATCAGGTGGAAAAACCCATTTTTCATGGCCTACCTGCCAGTGCCCATCAAACACTTGTATACTGTCAGTCATCCTGTGCCTTACTAACTCTAGCATCTTATCACAGAATTTGATTACCATGCCTTACCAGCTGTAGAATCTTATCCCAGAGATTGATTATCATGGCAACTTGGGCCTGCACAATGAACATTCTGAACTTCTATGTCTGCCAGTGTATTTCAGATGACCCTCCTGACTTATGAGATATGGAAAATATTTTCCTTGAGAGCCCAATCTGGCTGGCACCCAGACATATTTGAAAAGGCAGGGAAGTGAGCTCACGTCATTGTATCAGGGACAATGCAAGCCGAGGGATTGAGGATGCAGTCCCACCTCCCAATTAGCAGTCAATGGTCTCTTTGGCAATTCCCAATTTTCACTGCTTCAGACTTCCTCAAGGGTGTGAAGGCTAGTACAATCCTGGCCTGATGGGCTTAGGAGTAGTGGAGGTCCCAATTAAAGGCAGAGTGCATGCTGAGCTGCTAATATCTTTTCAGTCCTACAGTGGGATCCACTTTTCGAGGTGAGGACATATGACCTGCAAAGAGCCAGGCCTGTTATCTATGCTATCCATCCGCTTACCTGAAACAACATGGTTCATGATCAAGGGAGCCATCCGGGTCACTGAAATACATGAGAGAAGAGTGGGCCATGAGCATTGTTTTGCGGGAAGCAAAAGTGATTCCTATAGAGTGACACTCAAAGTGCCTTCTGAGTATACATTGAGTGCACACCTACATGAAGGCACATGGTGATCACTGTATGAACCAGAGCAGGAGCACCATGGTGTGGAAATGAGGGTCTGGGACATGGATTACAGAAAGACCCAAGACCATAGGCCCCCATTTGTCTCCCGTTCTGTTCACTGGGCCTCAGTGTCATCATGATGGTTTCTTTAATTTTTTTTTGTCATCACCTCTCTTCATGACATTGGTTTGTCATCATAGACCCAGAACATGAGAGGGAACTGTTCAACATGTTACAGGGACACACCCATTTTGCTTACCAGGAATGCCAATACGAACTGGCCGAGATAAAGTATGGAATATAGGCCAGCTCGATTTCATCTCCTGCAAGGAAAGAAGCATACTCAGTTGTCTCCTTCAGAGCACATTGTAGGGAGCAAAACGGGACCTGTGGAGGTGGAGAAACCTGGACCGCCAGAGTTGCATCCCCCATGCTCCAAAGCAGGTTCAATTGGCCACATTTATTTACAAGGCATGGAGAAGGTGAAGCAATACTAAGGGTTGTCTACGGCTATGCACAACCCACGCTATTAGGCCCCTCCAAAAACTCATTCTGATCCCTACTCTCACATTCTCAGAATTAGGCAGCAGTGTACCTGCAAGACACCCTGCAGTCCCTTGGAAATGTCTCAACTTGTGATATCTGCATGGTTCCTGACAATGTCCACAACCTGGTATGCACTGCCATATGCTCAACAGAGTCTCGTTACCATCTAACTATCACAGACAAACCCAACCAAAGATGCCTACTCACTTGGTTCTTTGTGGCACATGCACGGTCTGCAAGGGATGCCTTTTCTTAATGTATTGAGACATTCTCTCTCACTTGATACAGGCAAGGTTTTTGATATTCAGGGTGCCATGCAAGTGCATGAAATAACATTGGCAATGATGTGTGTCTACTATGCCTCCAGAAGATGCTGAGACTGTGGATATCTGCCCACTAAGCATGTCTAGCATGAACACCACAGGAAATGGGACACATGTTGCATGTTGGTCGGAACGTGGACATAGCTAGTGCTTATCAGTTGGAAAAACCCATTTTTCATGGCCTACCTGCCAGTGCCCATCAAACACTTGTATACTGTCAGTCATCCTGTGCCTTACTAACTCTAGCATCTTATCACAGAATTTGATTACCATGCCTTACCAGCTGTAGAATCTTATCCCAGAGATTGATTATCATGGCAACTTGGGCCTGCACAATGAACATTCTGAACTTCTATGTCTGCCAGTGTATTTCAGATGACCCTCCTGACTTATGAGATATGGAAAATATTTTCCTTGAGAGCCCAATCTGGCTGGCACCCAGACATATTTGAAAAGGCAGGGAAGTGAGCTCACGTCATTGTATCAGGGACAATGCAAGCCGAGGGATTGAGGATGCAGTCCCACCTCCCAATTAGCAGTCAATGGTCTCTTTGGCAATTCCCAATTTTCACTGCTTCAGACTTCCTCAAGGGTGTGAAGGCTAGTACAATCCTGGCCTGATGGGCTTAGGAGTAGTGGAGGTCCCAATGAAAGGCAGAGTGCATGCTGAGCTGCTAATATCTTTTCAGTCCTACAGTGGGATCCACTTTTCGAGGTGAGGACATATGACCTGCAAAGAGCCAGGCCTGTTATCTATGCTATCCATCCGCTTACCTGAAACAACATGGTTCATGATCAAGGGAGCCATCCGGGTCACTGAAATACATGAGAGAAGAGTGGGCCATGAGCATTGTTTTGCGGGGAAGCAAAAGTGATTCCTATAGAGTGACACTCAAAGTGCCTTCTGAGTATACATTGAGTGCACACCTACATGAAGGCACATGGTGATCACTGTATGAACCAGAGCAGGAGCACCATGGTGTGGAAATGAGGGTCTGGGACATGGATTACAGAAAGACCCAAGACCATAGGCCCCCATTTGTCTCCCGTTCTGTTCACTGGGCCTCAGTGTCATCATGATGGTTTCTTTAATTTTTTTTTGTCATCACCTCTCTTCATGACATTGGTTTGTCATCATAGACCCAGAACATGAGAGGGAACTGTTCAACATGTTACAGGGACACACCCATTTTGCTTACCAGGAATGCCAATACGAACTGGCCGAGATAAAGTATGGAATATAGGCCAGCTCGATTTCATCTCCTGCAAGGAAAGAAGCATACTCAGTTGTCTCCTTCAGAGCACATTGTAGGGAGCAAAACGGGACCTGTGGAGGTGGAGAAACCTGGACCGCCAGAGTTGCATCCCCCATGCTCCAAAGCAGGTTCAATTGGCCACATTTATTTACAAGGCATGGAGAAGGTGAAGCAATACTAAGGGTTGTCTACGGCTATGCACAACCCACGCCATTAGGCCCCTCCAAAAACTCATTCTGATCCCTACTCTCACAGTCTCAGAATTAGGCAGCAGTGTACCTGCAAGACACCCTGCAGTCCCTTGGAAATGTCTCAACTTGTGATATCTGCATGGCTCCTGACAATGTCCACAACCTGGTATGCACTGCCATATGCTCAACAGAGTCTCATTACCACCTATCTATCACAGACAAAACCCAACCAAAGATGCCTACTCACTTGGTTCTTTGTGGCACATGCACGGTCTGCAAGGGATGCCTTTTCTTAATGTATGGAGACATTCTCTCTCAATTGATACAGGCAAGGTTTTTGATATTCAGGGTGCCATGCAAGTGCATGAAATAACATTGGCAATGATGTGTGTCTACTAGGCCTCCAGAAGATGCTGAGACTGTGGATATCTGCCCACTAAGCATGTCTAGCATGAACACCACAGGAAATGGGACACATGTTGCATGTTGGTCGGAAAGTGGACATAGCCAGTGCGTATCAGGTGGAAAACACCCATTTTTCATGGCCTACCTGCCAGTGCCCATCAAACACTTGTATACTGTCAGTCATCCTGTGCCTTACTAACTCTAGCATCTTATCACAGAATTTGATTACCATGCCTTACCAGCTGTAGAATCTTATCCCAGAGATTGAATATCATGGCAACTTGGGCCTGCACAATGAACATTCTGAGCTTCCATGTCTGCCAGTGTTTTTCAGATAACCCTCCTGACTTATGAGATATGGAAACTATTTTCCTTGAGAGCCCAATCTGGCTGGCACCCAGACATATTTGAAAAGGCAGGGAAGTGAGCTCACGTCATTGTATCAGGGACAATGCAAGCCGAGGGATTGAGGATGCAGTCCCACCTCCCAATTAGCAGTCAATGGTCTCTTTGGCAATTCCCAATTTTCACTGCTTCAGACTTCCTCAAGGGTGTGAAGGCTAGTACAATCCTGGCCTGATGGGCTTAGGAGTAGTGGAGGTCCCAATGAAAGGCAGAGTGGATGCTGAGCTGCTAATATCTTTTCAGTCCTACAGTGGGATCCACTTTTCGAGGTGAGGACATATGACCTGCAAAGAGCCAGGCCTGTTATCTATGCTATCCATCCGCTTACCTGAAACAACATGGTTCATGATCAAGGGAGCCATCCGGGTCACTGAAATACATGAGAGAAGAGTGGGCCATGAGCATTGTTTTGCGGGAAGCAAAAGTGATTCCTATAGAGTGACACTCAAAGTGCCTTCTGAGTATACATTGAGTGCACACCTACATGAAGGCACATGGTGATCACTGTATGAACCAGAGCAGGAGCACCATGGTGTGGAAATGAGGGTCTGGGACATGGATTACAGAAAGACCCAAGACCATAGGCCCCCATTTGTCTCCCGTTCTGTTCACTGGGCCTCAGTGTCATCATGATGGTTTCTTTAATTTTTTTTTGTCATCACCTCTCTTCATGACATTGGTTTGTCATCATAGACCCAGAACATGAGAGGGAACTGTTCAACATGTTACAGGGACACACCCATTTTGCTTACCAGGAATGCCAATACGAACTGGAATATAGGCCAGCTCGATTTCATCTCCTGCAAGGAAAGAAGCATACTCAGTTGTCTCCTTCAGAGCACATTGTAGGGAGCAAAACGGGACCTGTGGAGGTGGAGAAACCTGGACCGCCAGAGTTGAATCCCCCATGCTCCAAAGCAGGTTCAATTGGCCACATTTATTTACAAGGCATGGAGAAGGTGAAGCAATACTAAGGGTTGTCTATGGGTCTCCACAACCCACGCCATTAGGCCCCTCCAAAAACTCATTCTGATCCCTACTCTCACAGTCTCAGAATTAGGCAGCAGTGTACCTGCAAGACACCCTGCAGTCCCTTGGAAATGTCTCAACTTGTGATATCTGCATGGCTCCTGACAATGTCCACAACCTGGTATGCACTGCCATATGCTCAACAGAGTCTCGTTACCATCTATCTATCACAGACAAAACCGAACCAAAGATGCCTACTCACTTGTTTCTTTGTGGCACATGCACGGTCTGCAAGGGATGCCTTTTCTTAATGTATGGAGACATTCTCTCTCACTTGATACAGGCAAGGTTTTTGATATTCAGGGTGCCATGCAAGTGCATGAAATAACATTGGCAATGATGTGTGTCTACTAGGCCTCCAGAAGATGCTGAGACTGTGGATATCTGCCCACTAAGCATGTCTAGCATGAACACCACAGGAAATGGGACACATGTTGCATGTTGGTCGGAAAGTGGACATAGCCAGTGCGTATCAGGTGGAAAACACCCATTTTTCATGGCCTACCTGCCAGTGCCCATCAAACACTTGTATACTGTCAGTCATCCTGTGCCTTACTAACTCTAGCATCTTATCACAGAATTTGATTACCATGCCTTACCAGCTGTAGAATCTTATCCCAGAGATTGAATATCATGGCAACTTGGGCCTGCACAATGAACATTCTGAGCTTCCATGTCTGTCAGTGTTTTTCAGATAACCCTCCTGACTTATGAGATATGGAAACTATTTTCCTTGAGAGCCCAATCTGGCTGGCACCCAGACATATTTGAAAAGGCAGGGAAGTGAGCTCACGTCATTGTATCAGGGACAATGCAAGCCGAGGGATTGAGGATGCAGTCCCACCTCCCAATTAGCAGTCAATGGTCTCTTTGGCAATTCCCAATTTTCACTGCTTCAGACTTCCTCAAGGGTGTGAAGGCTAGTACAATCCTGGCCTGATGGGCTTAGGAGTAGTGGAGGTCCCAATTAAAGGCAGAGTGCATGCTGAGCTGCTAATATCTTTTCAGTCCTACAGTGGGATCCACTTTTCGAGGTGAGGACATATGACCTGCAAAGAGCCAGGCCTGTTATCTATGCTATCCATCTGCTTACCTGAAACAACATGGTTCATGATCAAGGGAGCCATCCGGGTCACTGAAATACATGAGAGAAGAGTGGGCCATGAGCATTGTTTTGCGGGAAGCAAAAGTGATTCCTATAGAGTGACACTCAAAGTGCCTTCTGAGTATACATTGAGTGCACACCTACATGAAGGCACATGGTGATCACTGTATGAACCAGAGCAGGAGCACCATGGTGTGGAAATGAGGGTCTGGGACATGGATTACAGAAAGACCCAAGACCATAGGCCCCCATTTGTCTCCCGTTCTGTTCACTGGGCCTCAGTGTCATCATGATGGTTTCTTTAATTTTTTTTGTCATCACCTCTCTTCATGACATTGGTTTGTCATCATAGACCCAGAACATGAGAGGGAACTGTTCAACATGTTACAGGGACACACCCATTTTGCTTACCAGGAATGCCAATACGAACTGGCCGAGATAAAGTATGGAATATAGGCCAGCTCGATTTCATCTCCTGCAAGGAAAGAAGCATACTCAGTTGTCTCCTTCAGAGCACATTGTAGGGAGCACAACGGGACCTGTGGAGGTGGAGAAACCTGGACCGCCAGAGTTGCATCCCCCATGCTCCAAAGCAGGTTCAATTGGCCACATTTATTTACAAGGCATGGAGAAGGTGAAGCAATACTAAGGGTTGTCTATGGCTATGCACAACCCACGCCATTAGGCCCCTCCAAAAACTCATTCTGATCCCTACTCTCACATTCTCAGAATTAGGCAGCAGTGTACCTGCAAGACACCCTGCAGTCCCTTGGAAATGTCTCAACTTGTGATATCTGCATGGTTCCTGACAATGTCCACAACCTGGTATGCACTGCCATATGCTCAACAGAGTCTCGTTACCATCTATCTATCACAGACAAAACCGAACCAAAGATGCCTACTCACTTGTTTCTTTGTGGCACATGCACGGTCTGCAAGGGATGCCTTTTCTTAATGTATGGAGACATTCTCTCTCACTTGATACAGGCAAGGTTTTTGATATTCAGGGTGCCATGCAAGTGCATGAAATAACATTGGCAATGATGTGTGTCTACTAGGCCTCCAGAAGATGCTGAGACTGTGGATATCTGCCCACTAAGCATGTCTAGCATGAACACCACAGGAAATGGGACACATGTTGCATGTTGGTCGGAAAGTGGACATAGCCAGTGCGTATCAGGTGGAAAACACCCATTTTTCATGGCCTACCTCCCTGTGCCCATCAAACACTTGTACACTGTCAGTCATCCTGTGCCTTACTAACTCTAGCATCTTATCACAGAATTTGATTACCATGCCTTACTAGCTGTAGAATCTTATCCCAGAGATTGAATATCATGGCAACTTGGGCCTGCACAATGAACATTCTGAGCTTCCATGTCTGTCTGTGTTTTTCAGATAACCCTCCTGACTTATGAGATATGGAAACTATTTTCCTTGAGAGCCCAATCTGGCTGGCACCCAGACATATTTGAAAAGGCAGGGAAGTGAGCTCACGTCATTGTATCAGGGACAATGCAAGCCGAGGGATTGAGGATGCAGTCCCACCTCCCAATTAGCAGTCAATGGTCTCTTTGGCAATTCCCAATTTTCACTGCTTCAGACTTCCTCAAGGGTGTGAAGGCTAGTACAATCCTGGCCTGATGGGCTTAGGAGTAGTGGAGGTCCCAATGAAAGGCAGAGTGGATGCTGAGCTGCTAATATCTTTTCAGTCCTACAGTGGGATCCACTTTTCGAGGTGAGGACATATGACCTGCAAAGAGCCAGGCCTGTTATCTATGCTATCCATCCGCTTACCTGAAACAACATGGTTCATGATCAAGGGAGCCATCCGGGTCACTGAAATACATGAGAGAAGAGTGGGCCATGAGCATTGTTTTGCGGGAAGCAAAAGTGATTCCTATAGAGTGACACTCAAAGTGCCTTCTGAGTATACATTGAGTGCACACCTACATGAAGGCACATGGTGATCACTGTATGAACCAGAGCAGGAGCACCATGGTGTGGAAATGAGGGTCTGGGACATGGATTACAGAAAGACCCAAGACCATAGGCCCCCATTTGTCTCCCGTTCTGTTCACTGGGCCTCAGTGTCATCATGATGGTTTCTTTAATTTTTTTTTGTCATCACCTCTCTTCATGACATTGGTTTGTCATCATAGACCCAGAACATGAGAGGGAACTGTTCAACATGTTACAGGGACACACCCATTTTGCTTACCAGGAATGCCAATACGAACTGGCCGAGAAAAAGTATGGAATATAGGCCAGCTCGATTTCATCTCCTGCAAGGAAAGAAGCATACTCAGTTGTCTCCTTCAGAGCACATTGTAGGGAGCAAAACGGGACCTGTGGAGGTGGAGAAACCTGGACCGCCAGAGTTGCATCCCCCATGCTCCAAAGCAGGTTCAATTGGCCACATTTATTTACAAGGCATGGAGAAGGTGAAGCAATACTAAGGGATGTCTACGGCTATGCACAACCCACGCCATTAGGCCCCTCCAAAAACTCATTCTGATCCCTACTCTCACATTCTCAGAATTAGGCAGCAGTGTACCTGCAAGACACCCTGCAGTCCCTTGGAAATGTCTCAACTTGTGATATCTGCATGGCTCCTGACAATGTCCACAACCTGGTATGCACTGCCATATGCTCAACAGAGTCTCGTTACCATCTAACTATCACAGACAAAACCCAACCAAAGATGCCTACTCACTTGTTTCTTTGTGGCACATGCACGGTCTGCAAGGGATGCCTTTTCTTAATGTATGGAGACATTCTCTCTCACTTGATACAGGCAAGGTTTTTGATATTCAGGGTGCCATGCAAGTGCATGAAATAACATTGGCAATGATGTGTGTCTACTAGGCCTCCAGAAGATGCTGAGACTGTGGATATCTGCCCACTAAGCATGTCTAGCATGAACACCACAGGAAATGGGACACATGTTGCATGTTGGTCGGAAAGTGGACATAGCCAGTGCGTATCAGGTGGAAAACACCCATTTTTCATGGCCTACCTGCCAGTGCCCATCAAACACTTGTATACTGTCAGTCATCCTGTGCCTTACTAACTCTAGCATCTTATCACAGAATTTGATTACCATGCCTTACCAGCTGTAGAATCTTATCCCAGAGATTGATTATCATGGCAACTTGGGCCTGCACAATGAACATTCTGAGCTTCCATGTCTGTCTGTGTTTTTCAGATCACCCTCCTGACTTATGAGATATGGAAACTATTTTCCTTGAGAGCCCAATCTGGCTGGCACCCAGACATATTTGAAAAGGCAGGGAAGTGAGCTCACGTCATTGTATCAGGGACAATGCAAGCCGAGGGATTGAGGATGCAGTCCCACCTCCCAATTAGCAGTCAATGGTCTCTTTGGCAATTCCCAATTTTCACTGCTTCAGACTTCCTCAAGGGTGTGAAGGCTAGTACAATCCTGGCCTGATGGGCTTAGGAGTAGTGGAGGTCCCAATGAAAGGCAGAGTGGATGCTGAGCTGCTAATATCTTTTCAGTCCTACAGTGGGATCCACTTTTCGAGGTGAGGACATATGACCTGCAAAGAGCCAGGCCTGTTATCTATGCTATCCATCTGCTTACCTGAAACAACATGGTTCATGATCAAGGGAGCCATCCGGGTCACTGAAATACATGAGAGAAGAGTGGGCCATGAGCATTGTTTTGCGGGGAAGCAAAAGTGATTCCTATAGAGTGACACTCAAAGTGCCTTCTGAGTATACATTGAGTGCACACCTACATGAAGGCACATGGTGATCACTGTATGAACCAGAGCAGGAGCACCATGGTGTGGAAATGAGGGTCTGGGACATGGATTACAGAAAGACCCAAGACCATAGGCCCCCATTTGTCTCCCGTTCTGTTCACTGGGCCTCAGTGTCATCATGATGGTTTCTTTAATTTTTTTTTGTCATCACCTCTCTTCATGACATTGGTTTGTCATCATAGACCCAGAACATGAGAGGGAACTGTTCAACATGTTACAGGGACACACCCATTTTGCTTACCAGGAATGCCAATACGAACTGGCCGAGATAAAGTATGGAATATAGGCCAGCTCGATTTCATCTCCTGCAAGGAAAGAAGCATACTCAGTTGTCTCCTTCAGAGCACATTGTAGGGAGCAAAACGGGACCTGTGGAGGTGGAGAAACCTGGACCGCCAGAGTTGCATCCCCCATGCTCCAAAGCAGGTTCAATTGGCCACATTTATTTACAAGGCATGGAGAAGGTGAAGCAATACTAAGGGATGTCTATGGGTATGCACAACCCACGCCATTAGGCCCCTCCAAAAACTCATTCTGATCCCTACTCTCACATTCTCAGAATTAGGCAGCAGTGTACCTGCAAGACACCCTGCAGTCCCTTGGAAATGTCTCAACTTGTGATATCTGCATGGCTCCTGACAATGTCCACAACCTGGTATGCACTGCCATATGCTCAACAGAGTCTCGTTACCATCTATCTATCACAGACAAAACCGAACCAAAGATGCCTACTCACTTGTTTCTTTGTGGCACATGCACGGTCTGCAAGGGATGCCTTTTCTTAATGTATGGAGACATTCTCTCTCACTTGATACAGGCAAGGTTTTTGATATTCAGGGTGCCATGCAAGTGCATGAAAAAACATTGGCAATGATGTGTGTCTACTAGGCCTCCAGAAGATGCTGAGACTGTGGATATCTGCCCACTAAGCATGTCTAGCATGAACACCACAGGAAATGGGACACATGTTGCATGTTGGTCGGAAAGTGGACATAGCCAGTGCGTATCAGGTGGAAAACACCCATTTTTCATGGCCTACCTGCCAGTGCCCATCAAACACTTGTACACTGTCAGTCATCCTGTGCCTTACTAACTCTAGCATCTTATCACAGAATTTGATTACCATGCCTTACCAGCTGTAGAATCTTATCCCAGAGATTGATTATCATGGCAACTTGGGCCTGCACAATGAACATTCTGAGCTTCCATGTCTGCCAGTGTTTTTCAGATAACCCTCCTGACTTATGAGATATGGAAACTATTTTCCTTGAGAGCCCAATCTGGCTGGCACCCAGACATATTTGAAAAGGCAGGGAAGTGAGCTCACGTCATTGTATCAGGGACAATGCAAGCCGAGGGATTGAGGATGCAGTCCCACCTCCCAATTAGCAGTCAATGGTCTCTTTGGCAATTCCCAATTTTCACTGCTTCAGACTTCCTCAAGGGTGTGAAGGCTAGTACAATCCTGGCCTGATGGGCTTAGGAGTAGTGGAGGTCCCAATGAAAGGCAGAGTGGATGCTGAGCTGCTAATATCTTTTCAGTCCTACAGTGGGATCCACTTTTCGAGGTGAGGACATATGACCTGCAAAGAGCCAGGCCTGTTATCTATGCTATCCATCCGCTTACCTGAAACAACATGGTTCATGATCAAGGGAGCCATCCGGGTCACTGAAATACATGAGAGAAGAGTGGGCCATGAGCATTGTTTTGCGGGGAAGCAAAAGTGATTCCTATAGAGTGACACTCAAAGTGCCTTCTGAGTATACATTGAGTGCACACCTACATGAAGGCACATGGTGATCACTGTATGAACCAGAGCAGGAGCACCATGGTGTGGAAATGAGGGTCTGGGACATGGATTACAGAAAGACCCAAGACCATAGGCCCCCATTTGTCTCCCGTTCTGTTCACTGGGCCTCAGTGTCATCATGATGGTTTCTTTAATTTTTTTTTGTCATCACCTCTCTTCATGACATTGGTTTGTCATCATAGACCCAGAACATGAGAGGGAACTGTTCAACATGTTACAGGGACACACCCATTTTGCTTACCAGGAATGCCAATACGAACTGGCCGAGATAAAGTATGGAATATAGGCCAGCTCGATTTCATCTCCTGCAAGGAAAGAAGCATACTCAGTTGTCTCCTTCAGAGCACATTGTAGGGAGCAAAACGGGACCTGTGGAGGTGGAGAAACCTGGACCGCCAGAGTTGCATCCCCCATGCTCCAAAGCAGGTTCAATTGGCCACATTTATTTACAAGGCATGGAGAAGGTGAAGCAATACTAAGGGATGTCTACGGGTATGCACAACCCACGCCATTAGGCCCCTCCAAAAACTCATTCTGATCCCTACTCTCACATTCTCAGAATTAGGCAGCAGTGTACCTGCAAGACACCCTGCAGTCCCTTGGAAATGTCTCAACTTGTGATATCTGCATGGCTCCTGACAATGTCCACAACCTGGTATGCACTGCCATATGCTCAACAGAGTCTCGTTACCATCTAACTATCACAGACAAAACCCAACCAAAGATGCCTACTCACTTGGTTCTTTGTGGCACATGCACGGTCTGCAAGGGATGCCTTTTCTTAATGTATGGAGACATTCTCTCTCACTTGATACAGGCAAGGTTTTTGATATTCAGGGTGCCATGCAAGTGCATGAAATAACATTGGCAATGATGTGTGTCTACTAGGCCTCCAGAAGATGCTGAGACTGTGGATATCTGCCCACTAAGCATGTCTAGCATGAACACCACAGGAAATGGGACACATGTTGCATGTTGGTCGGAAAGTGGACATAGCCAGTGCGTATCAGGTGGAAAACACCCATTTTTCATGGCCTACCTGCCAGTGCCCATCAAACACTTGTATACTGTCAGTCATCCTGTGCCTTACTAACTCTAGCATCTTATCACAGAATTTGATTACCATGCCTTACCAGCTGTAGAATCTTATCCCAGAGATTGATTATCATGGCAACTTGGGCCTGCACAATGAACATTCTGAGCTTCCATGTCTGCCAGTGTTTTTCAGATAACCCTCCTGACTTATGAGATATGGAAACTATTTTCCTTGAGAGCCCAATCTGGCTGGCACCCAGACATATTTGAAAAGGCAGGGAAGTGAGCTCACGTCATTGTATCAGGGACAATGCAAGCCGAGGGATTGAGGATGCAGTCCCACCTCCCAATTAGCAGTCAATGGTCTCTTTGGCAATTCCCAATTTTCACTGCTTCAGACTTCCTCAAGGGTGTGAAGGCTAGTACAATCCTGGCCTGATGGGCTTAGGAGTAGTGGAGGTCCCAATGAAAGGCAGAGTGGATGCTGAGCTGCTAATATCTTTTCAGTCCTACAGTGGGATCCACTTTTCGAGGTGAGGACATATGACCTGCAAAGAGCCAGGCCTGTTATCTATGCTATCCATCCGCTTACCTGAAACAACATGGTTCATGATCAAGGGAGCCATCCGGGCCACTGAAATACATGAGAGAAGAGTGGGCCATGAGCATTGTTTTGCGGGAAGCAAAAGTGATTCCTATAGAGTGACACTCAAAGTGCCTTCTGAGTATACATTGAGTGCACACCTACATGAAGGCACATGGTGATCACTGTATGAACCAGAGCAGGAGCACCATGGTGTGGAAATGAGGGTCTGGGACATGGATTACAGAAAGACCCAAGACCATAGGCCCCCATTTGTCTCCCGTTCTGTTCACTGGGCCTCAGTGTCATCATGATGGTTTCTTTAATTTTTTTTTGTCATCACCTCTCTTCATGACATTGGTTTGTCATCATAGACCCAGAACATGAGAGGGAACTGTTCAACATGTTACAGGGACACACCCATTTTGCTTACCAGGAATGCCAATACGAACTGGCCGAGATAAAGTATGGAATATAGGCCAGCTCGATTTCATCTCCTGCAAGGAAAGAAGCATACTCAGTTGTCTCCTTCAGAGCACATTGTAGGGAGCAAAACGGGACCTGTGGAGGTGGAGAAACCTGGACCGCCAGAGTTGCATCCCCCATGCTCCAAAGCAGGTTCAATTGGCCACATTTATTTACAAGGCATGGAGAAGGTGAAGCAATACTAAGGGATGTCTATGGGTATGCACAACCCATGCCATTAGGCCCCTCCAAAAACTCATTCTGATCCCTACTCTCACATTCTCAGAATTAGGCAGCAGTGTACCTGCAAGACACCCTGCAGTCCCTTGGAAATGTCTCAACTTGTGATATCTGCATGGTTCCTGACAATGTCCACAACCTGGTATGCACTGCCATATGCTCAACAGAGTCTCATTACCCTCTAACTATCACAGACAAAACCGAACCAAAGATGCCTACTCACTTGTTTCTTTGTGGCACATGCACGGTCTGCAAGGGATGCCTTTTCTTAATGTATGGAGACATTCTCTCTCACTTGATACAGGCAAGGTTTTTGATATTCAGGGTGCCATGCAAGTGCATGAAATAACATTGGCAATGATGTGTGTCTACTAGGCCTCCAGAAGATGCTGAGACTGTGGATATCTGCCCACTAAGCATGTCTAGCATGAACACCACAGGAAATGGGACACATGTTGCATGTTGGTCGGAAAGTGGACATAGCCAGTGCGTATCAGGTGGAAAACACCCATTTTTCATGGCCTACCTCCCTGTGCCCATCAAACACTTGTACACTGTCAGTCATCCTGTGCCTTACTAACTCTAGCATCTTATCACAGAATTTGATTACCATGCCTTACCAGCTGTAGAATCTTATCCCAGAGATTGAATATCATGGCAACTTGGGCCTGCACAATGAACATTCTGAGCTTCCATGTCTGTCTGTATTTTTCAGATAACCCTCCTGACTTATGAGATATGGAAACTATTTTCCTTGAGAGCCCAATCTGGCTGGCACCCAGACATATTTGAAAAGGCAGGGAAGTGAGCTCACGTCATTGTATCAGGGACAATGCAAGCCGAGGGATTGAGGATGCAGTCCCACCTCCCAATTAGCAGTCAATGGTCTCTTTGGCAATTCCCAATTTTCACTGCTTCAGACTTCCTCAAGGGTGTGAAGGCTAGTACAATCCTGGCCTGATGGGCTTAGGAGTAGTGGAGGTCCCAATGAAAGGCAGAGTGGATGCTGAGCTGCTAATATCTTTTCAGTCCTACAGTGGGATCCACTTTTCGAGGTGAGGACATATGACCTGCAAAGAGCCAGGCCTGTTATCTATGCTATCCATCCGCTTACCTGAAACAACATGGTTCATGATCAAGGGAGCCATCCGGGTCACTGAAATACATGAGAGAAGAGTGGGCCATGAGCATTGTTTTGCGGGGAAGCAAAAGTGATTCCTATAGAGTGACACTCAAAGTGCCTTCTGAGTATACATTGAGTGCACACCTACATGAAGGCACATGGTGATCACTGTATGAACCAGAGCAGGAGCACCATGGTGTGGAAATGAGGGTCTGGGACATGGATTACAGAAAGACCCAAGACCATAGGCCCCCATTTGTCTCCCGTTCTGTTCACTGGGCCTCAGTGTCATCATGATGGTTTCTTTAATTTTTTTTTGTCATCACCTCTCTTCATGACATTGGTTTGTCATCATAGACCCAGAACATGAGAGGGAACTGTTCAACATGTTACAGGGACACACCCATTTTGCTTACCAGGAATGCCAATACGAACTGGCCGAGAAAAAGTATGGAATATAGGCCAGCTCGATTTCATCTCCTGCAAGGAAAGAAGCATACTCAGTTGTCTCCTTCAGAGCACATTGTAGGGAGCAAAACGGGACCTGTGGAGGTGGAGAAACCTGGACCGCCAGAGTTGCATCCCCCATGCTCCAAAGCAGGTTCAATTGGCCACATTTATTTACAAGGCATGGAGAAGGTGAAGCAATACTAAGGGTTGTCTACGGCTATGCACAACCCACGCCATTAGGCCCCTCCAAAAACTCATTCTGATCCCTACTCTCACATTCTCAGAATTAGGCAGCAGTGTACCTGCAAGACACCCTGCAGTCCCTTGGAAATGTCTCAACTTGTGATATCTGCATGGCTCCTGACAATGTCCACAACCTGGTATGCACTGCCATATGCTCAACAGAGTCTCGTTACCATCTATCTATCACAGACAAAACCGAACCAAAGATGCCTACTCACTTGGTTCTTTGTGGCACATGCACGGTCTGCAAGGGATGCCTTTTCTTAATGTATGGAGACATTCTCTCTCACTTGATACAGGCAAGGTTTTTGATATTCAGGGTGCCATGCAAGTGCATGAAATAACATTGGCAATGATGTGTGTCTACTAGGCCTCCAGAAGATGCTGAGACTGTGGATATCTGCCCACTAAGCATGTCTAGCATGAACACCACAGGAAATGGGACACATGTTGCATGTTGGTCGGAAAGTGGACATAGCCAGTGCGTATCAGGTGGAAAACACCCATTTTTCATGGCCTACCTGCCAGTGCCCATCAAACACTTGTATACTGTCAGTCATCCTGTGCCTTACTAACTCTAGCATCTTATCACAGAATTTGATTACCATGCCTTACCAGCTGTAGAATCTTATCCCAGAGATTGAATATCATGGCAACTTGGGCCTGCACAATGAACATTCTGAGCTTCCATGTCTGCCAGTGTTTTTCAGATAACCCTCCTGACTTATGAGATATGGAAACTATTTTCCTTGAGAGCCCAATCTGGCTGGCACCCAGACATATTTGAAAAGGCAGGGAAGTGAGCTCACGTCATTGTATCAGGGACAATGCAAGCCGAGGGATTGAGGATGCAGTCCCACCTCCCAATTAGCAGTCAATGGTCTCTTTGGCAATTCCCAATTTTCACTGCTTCAGACTTCCTCAAGGGTGTGAAGGCTAGTACAATCCTGGCCTGATGGGCTTAGGAGTAGTGGAGGTCCCAATGAAAGGCAGAGTGGATGCTGAGCTGCTAATATCTTTTCAGTCCTACAGTGGGATCCACTTTTCGAGGTGAGGACATATGACCTGCAAAGAGCCAGGCCTGTTATCTATGCTATCCATCCGCTTACCTGAAACAACATGGTTCATGATCAAGGGAGCCATCCGGGTCACTGAAATACATGAGAGAAGAGTGGGCCATGAGCATTGTTTTGCGGGAAGCAAAAGTGATTCCTATAGAGTGACACTCAAAGTGCCTTCTGAGTATACATTGAGTGCACACCTACATGAAGGCACATGGTGATCACTGTATGAACCAGAGCAGGAGCACCATGGTGTGGAAATGAGGGTCTGGGACATGGATTACAGAAAGACCCAAGACCATAGGCCCCCATTTGTCTCCCGTTCTGTTCACTGGGCCTCAGTGTCATCATGATGGTTTCTTTAATTTTTTTTTGTCATCACCTCTCTTCATGACATTGGTTTGTCATCATAGACCCAGACATGAGTGGGAACTGTTCAACATGTTACAGGGACACACCCATTTTGCTTACCAGGAATGCCAATACGAACTGGCCGAGAAAAAGTATGGAATATAGGCCAGCTCGATTTCATCTCCTGCAAGGAAAGAAGCATACTCAGTTGTCTCCTTCAGAGCACATTTTAGGGAGCAAAACGGGACCTGTGGAGGTGGAGAAACCTGGACCGCCAGAGTTGCATCCCCCATGCTCCAAAGCAGGTTCAATTGGCCACATTTATTTACAAGGCATGGAGAAGGTGAAGCAATACTAAGGGATGTCTATGGGTCTCCACAACCCACGCCATTAGGCCCCTCCAAAAACTCATTCTGATCCCTACTCTCACATTCTCAGAATTAGGCAGCAGTGTACCTGCAAGACACCCTGCAGTCCCTTGGAAATGTCTCAACTTGTGATATCTGCATGGCTCCTGACAATGTCCACAACCTGGTATGCACTGCCATATGCTCAACAGAGTCTCGTTACCATCTATCTATCACAGACAAAACCGAACCAAAGATGCCTACTCACTTGTTTCTTTGTGGCACATGCACGGTCTGCAAGGGATGCCTTTTCTTAATGTATGGAGACATTCTCTCTCACTTGATACAGGCAAGGTTTTTGATATTCAGGGTGCCATGCAAGTGCATGAAATAACATTGGCAATGATGTGTGTCTACTAGGCCTCCAGAAGATGCTGAGACTGTGGATATCTGCCCACTAAGCATGTCTAGCATGAACACCACAGGAAATGGGACACATGTTGCATGTTGGTCGGAAAGTGGACATAGCCAGTGCGTATCAGGTGGAAAACACCCATTTTTCATGGCCTACCTGCCAGTGCCCATCAAACACTTGTATACTGTCAGTCATCCTGTGCCTTACTAACTCTAGCATCTTATCACAGAATTTGATTACCATGCCTTACCAGCTGTAGAATCTTATCCCAGAGATTGATTATCATGGCAACTTGGGCCTGCACAATGAACATTCTGAGCTTCCATGTCTGTCAGTGTTTTTCAGATGACCCTCCTGACTTATGAGATATGGAAACTATTTTCCTTGAGAGCCCAATCTGGCTGGCACCCAGACATATTTGAAAAGGCAGGGAAGTGAGCTCACGTCATTGTATCAGGGACAATGCAAGCCGAGGGATTGAGGATGCAGTCCCACCTCCCAATTAGCAGTCAATGGTCTCTTTGGCAATTCCCAATTTTCACTGCTTCAGACTTCCTCAAGGGTGTGAAGGCTAGTACAATCCTGGCCTGATGGGCTTAGGAGTAGTGGAGGTCCCAATGAAAGGCAGAGTGGATGCTGAGCTGCTAATATCTTTTCAGTCCTACAGTGGGATCCACTTTTCGAGGTGAGGACATATGACCTGCAAAGAGCCAGGCCTGTTATCTATGCTATCCATCCGCTTACCTGAAACAACATGGTTCATGATCAAGGGAGCCATCCGGGTCACTGAAATACATGAGAGAAGAGTGGGCCATGAGCATTGTTTTGCGGGGAAGCAAAAGTGATTCCTATAGAGTGACACTCAAAGTGCCTTCTGAGTATACATTGAGTGCACACCTACATGAAGGCACATGGTGATCACTGTATGAACCAGAGCAGGAGCACCATGGTGTGGAAATGAGGGTCTGGGACATGGATTACAGAAAGACCCAAGACCATAGGCCCCCATTTGTCTCCCGTTCTGTTCACTGGGCCTCAGTGTCATCATGATGGTTTCTTTAATTTTTTTTTGTCATCACCTCTCTTCATGACATTGGTTTGTCATCATAGACCCAGAACATGAGAGGGAACTGTTCAACATGTTACAGGGACACACCCATTTTGCTTACCAGGAATGCCAATACGAACTGGCCGAGATAAAGTATGGAATATAGGCCAGCTCGATTTCATCTCCTGCAAGGAAAGAAGCATACTCAGTTGTCTCCTTCAGAGCACATTGTAGGGAGCAAAACGGGACCTGTGGAGGTGGAGAAACCTGGACCGCCAGAGTTGCATCCCCCATGCTCCAAAGCAGGTTCAATTGGCCACATTTATTTACAAGGCATGGAGAAGGTGAAGCAATACTAAGGGTTGTCTACGGCTATGCACAACCCACGCCATTAGGCCCCTCCAAAAACTCATTCTGATCCCTACTCTCACATTCTCAGAATTAGGCAGCAGTGTACCTGCAAGACACCCTGCAGTCCCTTGGAAATGTCTCAACTTGTGATATCTGCATGGCTCCTGACAATGTCCACAACCTGGTATGCACTGCCATATGCTCAACAGAGTCTCGTTACCATCTATCTATCACAGACAAAACCGAACCAAAGATGCCTACTCACTTGTTTCTTTGTGGCACATGCACGGTCTGCAAGGGATGCCTTTTCTTAATGTATGGAGACATTCTCTCTCACTTGATACAGGCAAGGTTTTTGATATTCAGGGTGCCATGCAAGTGCATGAAAAAACATTGGCAATGATGTGTGTCTACTAGGCCTCCAGAAGATGCTGAGACTGTGGATATCTGCCCACTAAGCATGTCTAGCATGAACACCACAGGAAATGGGACACATGTTGCATGTTGGTCGGAAAGTGGACATAGCCAGTGCGTATCAGGTGGAAAACACCCATTTTTCATGGCCTACCTGCCAGTGCCCATCAAACACTTGTATACTGTCAGTCATCCTGTGCCTTACTAACTCTAGCATCTTATCACAGAATTTGATTACCATGCCTTACCAGCTGTAGAATCTTATCCCAGAGATTGAATATCATGGCAACTTGGGCCTGCACAATGAACATTCTGAGCTTCCATGTCTGCCAGTGTTTTTCAGATGACCCTCCTTACTTATGAGATATGGAAACTATTTTCCTTGAGAGCCCAATCTGGCTGGCACCCAGACATATTTGAAAAGGCAGGGAAGTGAGCTCACGTCATTGTATCAGGGACAATGCAAGCCGAGGGATTGAGGATGCAGTCCCACCTCCCAATTAGCAGTCAATGGTCTCTTTGGCAATTCCCAATTTTCACTGCTTCAGACTTCCTCAAGGGTGTGAAGGCTAGTACAATCCTGGCCTGATGGGCTTAGGAGTAGTGGAGGTCCCAATGAAAGGCAGAGTGGATGCTGAGCTGCTAATATCTTTTCAGTCCTACAGTGGGATCCACTTTTCGAGGTGAGGACATATGACCTGCAAAGAGCCAGGCCTGTTATCTATGCTATCCATCCGCTTACCTGAAACAACATGGTTCATGATCAAGGGAGCCATCCGGGTCACTGAAATACATGAGAGAAGAGTGGGCCATGAGCATTGTTTTGCGGGAAGCAAAAGTGATTCCTATAGAGTGACACTCAAAGTGCCTTCTGAGTATACATTGAGTGCACACCTACATGAAGGCACATGGTGATCACTGTATGAACCAGAGCAGGAGCACCATGGTGTGGAAATGAGGGTCTGGGACATGGATTACAGAAAGACCCAAGACCATAGGCCCCCATTTGTCTCCCGTTCTGTTCACTGGGCCTCAGTGTCATCATGATGGTTTCTTTAATTTTTTTTTGTCATCACCTCTCTTCATGACATTGGTTTGTCATCATAGACCCAGAACATGAGAGGGAACTGTTCAACATGTTACAGGGACACACCCATTTTGCTTACCAGGAATGCCAATACGAACTGGCCGAGATAAAGTATGGAATATAGGCCAGCTCGATTTCATCTCCTGCAAGGAAAGAAGCATACTCAGTTGTCTCCTTCAGAGCACATTGTAGGGAGCAAAACGGGACCTGTGGAGGTGGAGAAACCTGGACCGCCAGAGTTGCATCCCCCATGCTCCAAAGCAGGTTCAATTGGCCACATTTATTTACAAGGCATGGAGAAGGTGAAGCAATACTAAGGGTTGTCTACGGCTATGCAAAACCCACGCCATTAGGCCCCTCCAAAAACTCATTCCGATCCCTACTCTCACATTCTCAGAATTAGGCAGCAGTGTACCTGCAAGACACCCTGCAGTCCCTTGGAAATGTCTCAACTTGTGATATCTGCATGGTTCCTGACAATGTCCACAACCTGGTATGCACTGCCATATGCTCAACAGAGTCTCGTTACCATCTATCTATCACAGACAAAACCGAACCAAAGATGCCTACTCACTTGTTTCTTTGTGGCACATGCACAGTCTGCAAGGGATGCCTTTTCTTAATGTATGGAGACATTCTCTCTCACTTGATACAGGCAAGGTTTTTGATATTCAGGGTGCCATTCAAGTGCATGAAATAACAATGGCAATGATGTGTGTCTACTAGGCCTCCAGAAGATGCTGAGACTGTGGATATCTGCCCAATAAGCATGTCTAGCATGAACACCACAGGAAATGGGACACATGTTGCATGTTGTTCGGAAAGTGGACATAGCCAGTGCGTATCAGGTGGAAAACACCCATTTTTCATGGCCTACCTGCCAGGGCCCATCAAACACTTGTATACTGTCAGTCATCCTGTGCCTTACTAACTCTAGCATCTTATCACAGAATTTGATTACCATGCCTTACCAGCTGTAGAATCTTATCCCAGAGATTGATTATCATGGCAACTTGGGCCTGCACAATGAACATTCTGAGCTTCCATGTCTGTCAGTGTTTTTCAGATGACCCTCCTTACTTATGAGATATGGAAACTATTTTCCTTGAGAGCCCAATCTGGCTGGCACCCAGACATATTTGAAAAGGCAGGGAAGTGAGCTCACGTCATTGTATCAGGGACAATGCAAGCCGAGGGATTGAGGATGCAGTCCCACCTCCCAATTAGCAGTCAATGGTCTCTTTGGCAATTCCCAATTTTCACTGCTTCAGACTTCCTCAAGGGTGTGAAGGCTAGTACAATCCTGGCCTGATGGGCTTAGGAGTAGTGGAGGTCCCAATTAAAGGCAGAGTGGATGCTGAGCTGCTAATATCTTTTCAGTCCTACAGTGGGATCCACTTTTCGAGGTGAGGACATATGACCTGCAAAGAGCCAGGCCTGTTATCTATGCTATCCATCCGCTTACCTGAAACAACATGGTTCATGATCAAGGGAGCCATCCGGGTCACTGAAATACATGAGAGAAGAGTGGGCCATGAGCATTGTTTTGCGGGAAGCAAAAGTGATTCCTATAGAGTGACACTCAAAGTGCCTTCTGAGTATACATTGAGTGCACACCTACATGAAGGCACATGGTGATCACTGTATGAACCAGAGCAGGAGCACCATGGTGTGGAAATGAGGGTCTGGGACATGGATTACAGAAAGACCCAAGACCATAGGCCCCCATTTGTCTCCCGTTCTGTTCACTGGGCCTCAGTGTCATCATGATGGTTTCTTTAATTTTTTTTTGTCATCACCTCTCTTCATGACATTGGTTTGTCATCATAGACCCAGAACATGAGAGGGAACTGTTCAACATGTTACAGGGACACACCCATTTTGCTTACCAGGAATGCCAATACGAACTGGCCGAGATAAAGTATGGAATATAGGCCAGCTCGATTTCATCTCCTGCAAGGAAAGAAGCATACTCAGTTGTCTCCTTCAGAGCACATTGTAGGGAGCAAAACGGGACCTGTGGAGGTGGAGAAACCTGGACCGCCAGAGTTGCATCCCCCATGCTCCAAAGCAGGTTCAATTGGCCACATTTATTTACAAGGCATGGAGAAGGTGAAGCAATACTAAGGGTTGTCTACGGCTATGCACAACCCACGCCATTAGGCCCCTCCAAAAACTCATTCTGATCCCTACTCTCACATTCTCAGAATTAGGCAGCAGTGTACCTGCAAGACATCCTGCAGTCCCTTGGAAATGTCTCAACTTGTGATATCTGCATGGTTCCTGACAATGTCCACAACCTGGTATGCACTGCCATATGCTCAACAGAGTCTCGTTACCATCTAACTATCACAGACAAAACCCAACCAAAGATGCCTACTCACTTGTTTCTTTGTGGCACATGCACGGTCTGCAAGGGATGCCTTTTCTTAATGTATGGAGACATTCTCTCTCACTTGATACAGGCAAGGTTTTTGATATTCAGGGTGCCATGCAAGTGCATGAAATAACATTGGCAATGATGTGTGTCTACTAGGCCTCCAGAAGATGCTGAGACTGTGGATATCTGCCCACTAAGCATGTCTAGCATGAACACCACAGGAAATGGGACACATGTTGCATGTTGGTCGGAAAGTGGACATAGCCAGTGCGTATCAGGTGGAAAACACCCATTTTTCATGGCCTACCTGCCAGTGCCCATCAAACACTTGTATACTGTCAGTCATCCTGTGCCTTACTAACTCTAGCATCTTATCACAGAATTTGATTACCATGCCTTACCAGCTGTAGAATCTTATCCCAGAGATTGATTATCATGGCAACTTGGGCCTGCACAATGAACATTCTGAGCTTCCATGTCTGTCTGTGTTTTTCAGATCACCCTCCTGACTTATGAGATATGGAAACTATTTTCCTTGAGAGCCCAATCTGGCTGGCACCCAGACATATTTGAAAAGGCAGGGAAGTGAGCTCACGTCATTGTATCAGGGACAATGCAAGCCGAGGGATTGAGGATGCAGTCCCACCTCCCAATTAGCAGTCAATGGTCTCTTTGGCAATTCCCAATTTTCACTGCTTCAGACTTCCTCAAGGGTGTGAAGGCTAGTACAATCCTGGCCTGATGGGCTTAGGAGTAGTGGAGGTCCCAATGAAAGGCAGAGTGGATGCTGAGCTGCTAATATCTTTTCAGTCCTACAGTGGGATCCACTTTTCGAGGTGAGGACATATGACCTGCAAAGAGCCAGGCCTGTTATCTATGCTATCCATCTGCTTACCTGAAACAACATGGTTCATGATCAAGGGAGCCATCCGGGTCACTGAAATACATGAGAGAAGAGTGGGCCATGAGCATTGTTTTGCGGGAAGCAAAAGTGATTCCTATAGAGTGACACTCAAAGTGCCTTCTGAGTATACATTGAGTGCACACCTACATGAAGGCACATGGT
The DNA here is from genome assembly GCA_030556225.1 of Cricetiscus sungorus. Lineage (NCBI taxonomy): Eukaryota > Metazoa > Chordata > Mammalia > Rodentia > Cricetidae > Cricetiscus > Cricetiscus sungorus. The sequence goes on from JANBXA010000732.1 coordinate 11,411,768, forward strand.
GATCACTGTATGAACCAGAGCAGGAGCACCATGGTGTGGAAATGAGGGTCTGGGACATGGATTACAGAAAGACCCAAGACCATAGGCCCCCATTTGTCTCCCGTTCTGTTCACTGGGCCTCAGTGTCATCATGATGGTTTCTTTAATTTTTTTTTGTCATCACCTCTCTTCATGACATTGGTTTGTCATCATAGACCCAGAACATGAGAGGGAACTGTTCAACATGTTACAGGGACACACCCATTTTGCTTACCAGGAATGCCAATACGAACTGGCCGAGATAAAGTATGGAATATAGGCCAGCTCGATTTCATCTCCTGCAAGGAAAGAAGCATACTCAGTTGTCTCCTTCAGAGCACATTGTAGGGAGCAAAACGGGACCTGTGGAGGTGGAGAAACCTGGACCGCCAGAGTTGCATCCCCCATGCTCCAAAGCAGGTTCAATTGGCCACATTTATTTACAAGGCATGGAGAAGGTGAAGCAATACTAAGGGATGTCTATGGCTATGCACAACCCACGCCATTAGGCCCCTCCAAAAACTCATTCTGATCCCTACTCTCACATTCTCAGAATTAGGCAGCAGTGTACCTGCAAGACACCCTGCAGTCCCTTGGAAATGTCTCAACTTGTGATATCTGCATGGTTCCTGACAATGTCCACAACCTGGTATGCACTGCCATATGCTCAACAGAGTCTCGTTACCATCTATCTATCACAGACAAAACCGAACCAAAGATGCCTACTCACTTGTTTCTTTGTGGCACATGCACGGTCTGCAAGGGATGCCTTTTCTTAATGTATGGAGACATTCTCTCTCACTTGATACAGGCAAGGTTTTTGATATTCAGGGTGCCATGCAAGTGCATGAAATAACATTGGCAATGATGTGTGTCTACTAGGCCTCCAGAAGATGCTGAGATGTGGATATCTGCCCACTAAGCATGTCTAGCATGAACACCACAGGAAATGGGACACATGTTGCATGTTGGTCGGAAAGTGGACATAGCCAGTGCGTATCAGGTGGAATACAACCATTTTTCCTGGCCTACCTGCCAGTGCCCATCAAACACTTGTATACTGTCAGTCATCCTGTGCCTTACTAACTCTAGCATCTTATCACAGAATTTGATTTCCATGCCTTACTAGCTGTAGAATCTTATCCCAGAGATTGATTATCATGGCAACTTGGGCCTGCACAATGAACATTCTGAGCTTCCATGTCTGCCAGTGTTTTTCAGATAACCCTCCTGACTTATGAGATATGGAAACTATTTTCCTTGAGAGCCCAATCTGGCTGGCACCCAGACATATTTGAAAAGGCAGGGAAGTGAGCTCACGTCATTGTATCAGGGACAATGCAAGCCGAGGGATTGAGGATGCAGTCCCACCTCCCAATTAGCAGTCAATGGTCTCTTTGGCAATTCCCAATTTTCACTGCTTCAGACTTCCTCAAGGGTGTGAAGGCTAGTACAATCCTGGCCTGATGGGCTTAGGAGTAGTGGAGGTCCCAATGAAAGGCAGAGTGGATGCTGAGCTGCTAATATCTTTTCAGTCCTACAGTGGGATCCACTTTTCGAGGTGAGGACATATGACCTGCAAAGAGCCAGGCCTGTTATCTATGCTATCCATCCGCTTACCTGAAACAACATGGTTCATGATCAAGGGAGCCATCCGGGTCACTGAAATACATGAGAGAAGAGTGGGCCATGAGCATTGTTTTGCGGGAAGCAAAAGTGATTCCTATAGAGTGACACTCAAAGTGCCTTCTGAGTATACATTGAGTGCACACCTACATGAAGGCACATGGTGATCACTGTATGAACCAGAGCAGGAGCACCATGGTGTGGAAATGAGGGTCTGGGACATGGATTACAGAAAGACCCAAGACCATAGGCCCCCATTTGTCTCCCGTTCTGTTCACTGGGCCTCAGTGTCATCATGATGGTTTCTTTAATTTTTTTTTGTCATCACCTCTCTTCATGACATTGGTTTGTCATCATAGACCCAGACATGAGAGGGAACTGTTCAACATGTTACAGGGACACACCCATTTTGCTTACCAGGAATGCCAATACGAACTGGCCGAGAAAAAGTATGGAATATAGGCCAGCTCGATTTCATCTCCTGCAAGGAAAGAAGCATACTCAGTTGTCTCCTTCAGAGCACATTTTAGGGAGCAAAACGGGACCTGTGGAGGTGGAGAAACCTGGACCGCCAGAGTTGCATCCCCCATGCTCCAAAGCAGGTTCAATTGGCCACATTTATTTACAAGGCATGGAGAAGGTGAAGCAATAGTAAGGGATGTCTATGGGTCTCCACAACCCACGCCATTAGGCCCCTCCAAAAACTCATTCTGATCCCTACTCTCACATTCTCAGAATTAGGCAGCAGTGTACCTGCAAGACACCCTGCAGTCCCTTGGAAATGTCTCAACTTGTGATATCTGCATGGTTCCTGACAATGTCCACAACCTGGTATGCACTGCCATATGCTCAACAGAGTCTCATTACCCTCTAACTATCACAGACAAAACCCAACCAAAGATGCCTATTCACTTGTTTCTTTGTGGCACATGCACGGTCTGCAAGGGATGCCTTTTCTTAATGTATGGAGACATTCTCTCTCACTTGATACAGGCAAGGTTTTTGATATTCAGGGTGCCATGCAAGTGCATGAAAAAACATTGGCAATGATGTGTGTCTACTAGGCCTCCAGAAGATGCTGAGACTGTGGATATCTGCCCACTAAGCATGTCTAGCATGAACACCACAGGAAATGGGACACATGTTGCATGTTAGTCAGAAAGTGGACATAGCCAGTGCGTATCAGGTGGAAAACACCCATTTTTCATGGCCTACCTGCCAGTGCCCATCAAACACTTGTATACTGTCAGTCATCCTGTGCCTTACTAACTCTAGCATCTTATCACAGAATTTGATTACCATGCCTTACCAGCTGTAGAATCTTATCCCAGAGATTGATTATCATGGCAACTTGGGCCTGCACAATGAACATTCTGAACTTCCATGTCTGCCAGTGTTATTCAGATGACCCTCCTTACTTATGAGATATGGAAACTATTTTCCTTGAGAGCCCAATCTGGCTGGCACCCAGACATATTTGAAAAGGCAGGGAAGTGAGCTCACGTCATTGTATCAGGGACAATGCAAGCCGAGGGATTGAGGATGCAGTCCCACCTCCCAATTAGCAGTCAATGGTCTCTTTGGCAATTCCCAATTTTCACTGCTTCAGACTTCCTCAAGGGTGTGAAGGCTAGTACAATCCTGGCCTGATGGGCTTAGGAGTAGTGGAGGTCCCAATGAAAGGCAGAGTGGATGCTGAGCTGCTAATATCTTTTCAGTCCTACAGTGGGATCCACTTTTCGAGGTGAGGACATATGACCTGCAAAGAGCCAGGCCTGTTATCTATGCTATCCATCCGCTTACCTGAAACAACATGGTTCATGATCAAGGGAGCCATCCGGGTCACTGAAATACATGAGAGAAGAGTGGGCCATGAGCATTGTTTTGCGGGAAGCAAAAGTGATTCCTATAGAGTGACACTCAAAGTGCCTTCTGAGTATACATTGAGTGCACACCTACATGAAGGCACATGGTGATCACTGTATGAACCAGAGCAGGAGCACCATGGTGTGGAAATGAGGGTCTGGGACATGGATTACAGAAAGACCCAAGACCATAGGCCCCCATTTGTCTCCCGTTCTGTTCACTGGGCCTCAGTGTCATCATGATGGTTTCTTTAATTTTTTTTTGTCATCACCTCTCTTCATGACATTGGTTTGTCATCATAGACCCAGAACATGAGAGGGAACTGTTCAACATGTTACAGGGACACACCCATTTTGCTTACCAGGAATGCCAATACGAACTGGCCGAGATAAAGTATGGAATATAGGCCAGCTCGATTTCATCTCCTGCAAGGAAAGAAGCATACTCAGTTGTCTCCTTCAGAGCACATTGTAGGGAGCAAAACGGGACCTGTGGAGGTGGAGAAACCTGGACCGCCAGAGTTGCATCCCCCATGCTCCAAAGCAGGTTCAATTGGCCACATTTATTTACAAGGCATGGAGAAGGTGAAGCAATACTAAGGGATGTCTATGGGTCTCCACAACCCACGCCATTAGGCCCCTCCAAAAACTCATTCTGATCCCTACTCTCACATTCTCAGAATTAGGCAGCAGTGTACCTGCAAGACACCCTGCAGTCCCTTGGAAATGTCTCAACTTGTGATATCTGCATGGTTCCTGACAATGTCCACAACCTGGTATGCACTGCCATATGCTCAACAGAGTCTCGTTACCATCTATCTATCACAGACAAAACCGAACCAAAGATGCCTACTCACTTGTTTCTTTGTGGCACATGCACGGTCTGCAAGGGATGCCTTTTCTTAATGTATGGAGACATTCTCTCTCACTTGATACAGGCAAGGTTTTTGATATTCAGGGTGCCATGCAAGTGCATGAAAAAACATTGGCAATGATGTGTGTCTACTAGGCCTCCAGAAGATGCTGAGACTGTGGATATCTGCCCACTAAGCATGTCTAGCATGAACACCACAGGAAATGGGACACATGTTGCATGTTGGTCGGAAAGTGGACATAGCCAGTGCGTATCAGGTGGAATACAACCATTTTTCCTGGCCTACCTGCCAGTGCCCATCAAACACTTGTATACTGTCAGTCATCCTGTGCCTTACTAACTCTAGCATCTTATCACAGAATTTGATTACCATGCCTTACCAGCTGTAGAATCTTATCCCAGAGATTGAATATCATGGCAACTTGGGCCTGCACAATGAACATTCTGAGCTTCCATGTCTGCCAGTGTTTTTCAGATAACCCTCCTGACTTATGAGATATGGAAACTATTTTCCTTGAGAGCCCAATCTGGCTGGCACCCAGACATATTTGAAAAGGCAGGGAAGTGAGCTCACGTCATTGTATCAGGGACAATGCAAGCCGAGGGATTGAGGATGCAGTCCCACCTCCCAATTAGCAGTCAATGGTCTCTTTGGCAATTCCCAATTTTCACTGCTTCAGACTTCCTCAAGGGTGTGAAGGCTAGTACAATCCTGGCCTGATGGGCTTAGGAGTAGTGGAGGTCCCAATGAAAGGCAGAGTGGATGCTGAGCTGCTAATATCTTTTCAGTCCTACAGTGGGATCCACTTTTCGAGGTGAGGACATATGACCTGCAAAGAGCCAGGCCTGTTATCTATGCTATCCATCCGCTTACCTGAAACAACATGGTTCATGATCAAGGGAGCCATCCGGGTCACTGAAATACATGAGAGAAGAGTGGGCCATGAGCATTGTTTTGCGGGAAGCAAAAGTGATTCCTATAGAGTGACACTCAAAGTGCCTTCTGAGTATACATTGAGTGCACACCTACATGAAGGCACATGGTGATCACTGTATGAACCAGAGCAGGAGCACCATGGTGTGGAAATGAGGGTCTGGGACATGGATTACAGAAAGACCCAAGACCATAGGCCCCCATTTGTCTCCCGTTCTGTTCACTGGGCCTCAGTGTCATCATGATGGTTTCTTTAATTTTTTTTTGTCATCACCTCTCTTCATGACATTGGTTTGTCATCATAGACCCAGAACATGAGAGGGAACTGTTCAACATGTTACAGGGACACACCCATTTTGCTTACCAGGAATGCCAATACGAACTGGCCGAGATAAAGTATGGAATATAGGCCAGCTCGATTTCATCTCCTGCAAGGAAAGAAGCATACTCAGTTGTCTCCTTCAGAGCACATTTTAGGGGGCAAAACGGGACCTGTGGAGGTGGAGAAACCTGCACCGCCAGAGTTGCATCCCCCATGCTCCAAAGCAGGTTCAATTGGCCACATTTATTTACAAGGTATGGAGAAGGTGAAGCAATAGTAAGGGATGTCTATGGGTCTCCACAACCCACGCCATTAGGCCCCTCCAAAAACACATTCTGATCCCTACTCTCACATTCTCAGAATTAGGCAGCAGTGTACCTGCAAGACACCCTGCAGTCCCTTGAAAATGTCTCAACTTGTGATATCTGCATGGTTCCTGACAATGTCCACAACCTGGTATGCACTGCCATATGCTCAACAGAGTCTCGTTACCATCTATCTATCACAGACAAAACCGAACCAAAGATGCCTACTCACTTGTTTCTTTGTGGCACATGCACGGTCTGCAAGGGATGCCTTTTCTTAATGTATGGAGACATTCTCTCTCACTTGATACAGGCAAGGTTTTTGATATTCAGGGTGCCATGCAAGTGCAAGAAAAAACATTGGCAATGATGTGTGTCTACTAGGCCTCCAGAAGATGCTGAGACTGTGGATATCTGCCCACTAAGCATGTCTAGCATGAACACCACAGGAAATGGGACACATGTTGCATGTTAGTCAGAAAGTGGACATAGCCAGTGCGTATCAGGTGGAAAACACCCATTTTTCATGGCCTACCTGCCAGTGCCCATCAAACACTTGTATACTGTCAGTCATCCTGTGCCTTACTAACTCTAGCATCTTATCACAGAATTTGATTACCATGCCTTACCAGCTGTAGAATCTTATCCCAGAGATTGATTATCATGGCAACTTGGGCCTGCACAATGAACATTCTGAACTTCTATGTCTGCCAGTGTATTTCAGATGACCCTCCTGACTTATGAGATATGGAAAATATTTTCCTTGAGAGCCCAATCTGGCTGGCACCCAGACATATTTGAAAAGGCAGGGAAGTGAGCTCACGTCATTGTATCAGGGACAATGCAAGCCGAGGGATTGAGGATGCAGTCCCACCTCCCAATTAGCAGTCAATGGTCTCTTTGGCAATTCCCAATTTTCACTGCTTCAGACTTCCTCAAGGGTGTGAAGGCTAGTACAATCCTGGCCTGATGGGCTTAGGAGTAGTGGAGGTCCCAATGAAAGGCAGAGTGGATGCTGAGCTGCTAATATCTTTTCAGTCCTACAGTGGGATCCACTTTTCGAGGTGAGGACATATGACCTGCAAAGAGCCAGGCCTGTTATCTATGCTATCCATCCGCTTACCTGAAACAACATGGTTCATGATCAAGGGAGCCATCCGGGTCACTGAAATACATGAGAGAAGAGTGGGCCATGAGCATTGTTTTGCGGGAAGCAAAAGTGATTCCTATAGAGTGACACTCAAAGTGCCTTCTGAGTATACATTGAGTGCACACCTACATGAAGGCACATGGTGATCACTGTATGAACCAGAGCAGGAGCACCATGGTGTGGAAATGAGGGTCTGGGACATGGATTACAGAAAGACCCAAGACCATAGGCCCCCATTTGTCTCCCGTTCTGTTCACTGGGCCTCAGTGTCATCATGATGGTTTCTTTAATTTTTTTTTGTCATCACCTCTCTTCATGACATTGGTTTGTCATCATAGACCCAGAACATGAGAGAGAACTGTTCAACATGTTACAGGGACACACCCATTTTGCTTACCAGGAATGCCAATACGAACTGGCCGAGATAAAGTATGGAATATAGGCCAGCTCGATTTCATCTCCTGCAAGGAAAGAAGCATACTCAGTTGTCTCCTTCAGAGCACATTGTAGGGAGCAAAACGGGACCTGTGGAGGTGGAGAAACCTGGACCGCCAGAGTTGCATCCCCCATGCTCCAAAGCAGGTTCAATTGGCCACATTTATTTACAAGGCATGGAGAAGGTGAAGCAATACTAAGGGATGTCTACGGGTATGCACAACCCACGCCATTAGGCCCCTCCAAAAACTCATTCTGATCCCTACTCTCACATTCTCAGAATTAGGCAGCAGTGTACCTGCAAGACACCCTGCAGTCCCTTGAAAATGTCTCAACTTGTGATATCTGCATGGTTCCTGACAATGTCCACAACCTGGTATGCACTGCCATATGCTCAACAGAGTCTCGTTACCATCTATCTATCACAGACAAAACCGAACCAAAGATGCCTACTCACTTGTTTCTTTGTGGCACATGCACGGTCTGCAAGGGATGCCTTTTCTTAATGTATGGAGACATTCTCTCTCACTTGATACAGGCAAGGTTTTTGATATTCAGGGTGCCATGCAAGTGCATGAAAAAACATTGGCAATGATGTGTGTCTACTAGGCCTCCAGAAGATGCTGAGACTGTGGATATCTGCCCACTAAGCATGTCTAGCATGAACACCACAGGAAATGGGACACATGTTGCATGTTGGTCGGAAAGTGGACATAGCCAGTGCGTATCAGGTGGAAAACACCCATTTTTCATGGCCTACCTGCCAGTGCCCATCAAACACTTGTATACTGTCAGTCATCCTGTGCCTTACTAACTCTAGCATCTTATCACAGAATTTGATTACCATGCCTTACCAGCTGTAGAATCTTATCCCAGAGATTGAATATCATGGCAACTTGGGCCTGCACAATGAACATTCTGAGCTTCCATGTCTGCCAGTGTTTTTCAGATGACCCTCCTGACTTATGAGATATGGAAACTATTTTCCTTGAGAGCCCAATCTGGCTGGCACCCAGACATATTTGAAAAGGCAGGGAAGTGAGCTCACGTCATTGTATCAGGGACAATGCAAGCCGAGGGATTGAGGATGCAGTCCCACCTCCCAATTAGCAGTCAATGGTCTCTTTGGCAATTCCCAATTTTCACTGCTTCAGACTTCCTCAAGGGTGTGAAGGCTAGTACAATCCTGGCCTGATGGGCTTAGGAGTAGTGGAGGTCCCAATGAAAGGCAGAGTGGATGCTGAGCTGCTAATATCTTTTCAGTCCTACAGTGGGATCCACTTTTCGAGGTGAGGACATATGACCTGCAAAGAGCCAGGCCTGTTATCTATGCTATCCATCCGCTTACCTGAAACAACATGGTTCATGATCAAGGGAGCCATCCGGGTCACTGAAATACATGAGAGAAGAGTGGGCCATGAGCATTGTTTTGCGGGAAGCAAAAGTGATTCCTATAGAGTGACACTCAAAGTGCCTTCTGAGTATACATTGAGTGCACACCTACATGAAGGCACATGGTGATCACTGTATGAACCAGAGCAGGAGCACCATGGTGTGGAAATGAGGGTCTGGGACATGGATTACAGAAAGACCCAAGACCATAGGCCCCCATTTGTCTCCCGTTCTGTTCACTGGGCCTCAGTGTCATCATGATGGTTTCTTTAATTTTTTTTTGTCATCACCTCTCTTCATGACATTGGTTTGTCATCATAGACCCAGAACATGAGAGGGAACTGTTCAACATGTTACAGGGACACACCCATTTTGCTTACCAGGAATGCCAATACGAACTGGCCGAGATAAAGTATGGAATATAGGCCAGCTCGATTTCATCTCCTGCAAGGAAAGAAGCATACTCAGTTGTCTCCTTCAGAGCACATTGTAGGGAGCAAAACGGGACCTGTGGAGGTGGAGAAACCTGGACCGCCAGAGTTGCATCCCCCATGCTCCAAAGCAGGTTCAATTGGCCACATTTATTTACAAGGTATGGAGAAGGTGAAGCAATAGTAAGGGATGTCTATGGGTCTCCACAACCCACGCCATTAGGCCCCTCCAAAAACTCATTCCGATCCCTACTCTCACATTCTCAGAATTAGGCAGCAGTGTACCTGCAAGACACCCTGCAGTCCCTTGAAAATGTCTCAACTTGTGATATCTGCATGGTTCCTGACAATGTCCACAACCTGGTATGCACTGCCATATGCTCAACAGAGTCTCGTTACCATCTATCTATCACAGACAAAACCGAACCAAAGATGCCTACTCACTTGTTTCTTTGTGGCACATGCACGGTCTGCAAGGGATGCCTTTTCTTAATGTATGGAGACATTCTCTCTCACTTGATACAGGCAAGGTTTTTGATATTCAGGGTGCCATGCAAGTGCATGAAATAACATTGGCAATGATGTGTGTCTACTAGGCCTCCAGAAGATGCTGAGACTGTGGATATCTGCCCACTAAGCATGTCTAGCATGAACACCACAGGAAATGGGACACATGTTGCATGTTGGTCGGAAAGTGGACATAGCCAGTGCGTATCAGGTGGAAAACACCCATTTTTCATGGCCTACCTCCCTGTGCCCATCAAACACTTGTACACTGTCAGTCATCCTGTGCCTTAGTAACTCTAGCATCTTATCACAGAATTTGATTACCATGCCTTACTAGCTGTAAAATCTTATCCCAGATTGATTATCAAGGCAACTTGGGCCTGCACAATGAACATTCTGAGCTTCCATGTCTGCCAGTGTTTTTCAGATGACCCTCCTTACTTATGAGATATGGAAACATTTTCCTTGAGAGCCCAATCTGGCTGGCACCCAGACATATTTGAAAAGGCAGGGAAGTGAGCTCAGGTCATTGTATCAGGGACAATGCAAGCCGAGGGATTGAGGATGCAGTCCCACCTCCCAATTAGCAGTCAATGGTCTCTTTGGCAATTCCCAATTTTCACTGCTTCAGACTTCCTCAAGGGTGTGAAGGCTAGTACAATCCTGGCCTGATGGGCTTAGGAGTAGTGGAGGTCCCAATGAAAGGCAGAGTGGATGCTGAGCTGCTAATATCTTTTCAGTCCTACAGTGGGATCCACTTTTCGAGGTGAGGACATATGACCTGCAAAGAGCCAGGCCTGTTATCTATGCTATCCATCCGCTTACCTGAAACAACATGGTTCATGATCAAGGGAGCCATCCGGGTCACTGAAATACATGAGAGAAGAGTGGGCCATGAGCATTGTTTTGCGGGAAGCAAAAGTGATTCCTATAGAGTGACACTCAAAGTGCCTTCTGAGTATACATTGAGTGCACACCTACATGAAGGCACATGGTGATCACTGTATGAACCAGAGCAGGGGCACCATGGTGTGGAAATGAGGGTCTGGGACATGGATTACAGAAAGACCCAAGACCATAGGCCCCCATTTGTCTCCCGTTCTGTTCACTGGGCCTCAGTGTCATCATGATGGTTTCTTTAATTTTTTTTTGTCATCACCTCTCTTCATGACATTGGTTTGTCATCATAGACCCAGAACATGAGAGGGAACTGTTCAACATGTTACAGGGACACACCCATTTTGCTTACCAGGAATGCCAATACGAACTGGCCGAGATAAAGTATGGAATATAGGCCAGCTCGATTTCTTCTCCTGCAAGGAAAGAAGCATACTCAGTTGTCTCCTTCAGAGCACATTGTAGGGAGCAAAACGGGACCTGTGGAGGTGGAGAAACCTGGACCGCCAGAGTTGCATCCCCCATGCTCCAAAGCAGGTTCAATTGGCCACATTTATTTACAAGGCATGGAGAAGGTGAAGCAATACTAAGGGATGTCTATGGGTCTCCACAACCCACGCCATTAGGCCCCTCCAAAAACACATTCTGATCCCTACTCTCACATTCTCAGAATTAGGCAGCAGTGTACCTGCAAGACATACTGCAGTCCCTTGAAAATGTCTCAACTTGTGATATCTGCATGGTTCCTGACAATGTCCACAACCTGGTATGCACTGCCATATGCTCAACAGAGTCTCGTTACCATCTATCTATCACAGACAAAACCGAACCAAAGATGCCTACTCACTTGTTTCTTTGTGGCACATGCACGGTCTGCAAGGGATGCCTTTTCTTAATGTATGGAGACATTCTCTCTCACTTGATACAGGCAAGGTTTTTGATATTCAGGGTGCCATGCAAGTGCAAGAAAAAACATTGGCAATGATGTGTGTCTACTAGGCCTCCAGAAGATGCTGAGACTGTGGATATCTGCCCACTAAGCATGTCTAGCATGAACACCACAGGAAATGGGACACATGTTCCATGTTGGATAGAAAGTGGACATAGCCAGTGCGTATCAGGTGGAAAACACCCATTTTTCATGGCCTACCTGCCAGTGCCCATCAAACACTTGTATACTGTCAGTCATCCTGTGCCTTACTAACTCTAGCATCTTATCACAGAATTTGATTTCCATGCCTTACTAGCTGTAGAATCTTATCCCAGAGATTGATTATCATGGCAACTTGGGCCTGCACAATGAACATTCTGAGCTTCCATGTCTGCCAGTGTTTTTCAGATGACCCTCCTGACTTATGAGATATGGAAACATTATCCTTGAGAGCCCAATCTGGCTGGCACCCAGACATATTTGAAAAGGCAGGGAAGTGAGCTCACGTCATTGTATCAGGGACAAGGCAAGCCGAGGGATTGAGGATGCAGTCCCACCTCCCAATTAGCAGTCAATGGTCTCTTTGGCAATTCCCAATATTCACTGCTTCAGACTTCCTCAAGGGTGTGAAGGCTAGTACAATCCTGGCCTGATGGGCTTAGGAGTAGTGGAGGTCCCAATGAAAGGCAGAGTGGATGCTGAGCTGCTAATATCTTTTCAGTCCTACAGTGGGATCCACTTTTCGAGGTGAGGACATATGACCTGCAAAGAGCCAGGCCTGTTATCTATGCTATCCATCCGCTTACCTGAAACAACATGGTTCATGATCAAGGGAGCCATCCGGGTCACTGAAATACATGAGAGAAGAGTGGGCCATGAGCATTGTTTTGCGGGAAGCAAAAGTGATTCCTATAGAGTGACACTCAAAGTGCCTTCTGAGTATACATTGAGTGCACACCTACATGAAGGCACATGGTGATCACTGTATGAACCAGAGCAGGAGGACCATGGTGTGGAAATGAGGGTCTAGGACATGGATTACAGAAAGACCCAAGACCATAGGCCCCCATTTGTCTCCCGTTCTGTTCACTGGGCCTCAGTGTCATCATGATGGTTTCTTTAATTTTTTTTTGTCATCACCTCTCTTCATGACATTGGTTTGTCATCATAGACCCAGAACATGAGAGGGAACTGTTCAACATGTTACAGGGACACACCCATTTTGCTTACCAGGAATGCCAATACGAACTGGCCGAGATAAAGTATGGAATATAGGCCAGCTCGATTTCATCTCCTGCAAGGAAAGAAGCATACTCAGTTGTCTCCTTCAGAGCACATTGTAGGGAGCAAAACGGGACCTGTGGAGGTGGAGAAACCTGGACCGCCAGAGTTGCATCACCCATGCTACAAAGCAGGTTCAATTGGCCACATTTATTTACAAGGCATGGAGAAGGTGAAGCAATACTAAGGGATGTCTATGGGTATGCACAACCCACGCCATTAGGCCCCTCCAAAAACTCATTCTGATCCCTACTCTCACATTCTCAGAATTAGGCAGCAGTGTACCTGCAAGACACCCTGCAGTCCCTTGGAAATGTCTCAACTTGTGATATCTGCATGGTTCCTGACAATGTCCACAACCTGGTATGCACTGCCATATGCTCAACAGAGTCTCGTTACCATCTATCTATCACAGACAAAACCGAACCAAAGATGCCTACTCACTTGTTTCTTTGTGGCACATGCACGGTCTGCAAGGGATGCCTTTTCTTAATGTATGGAGACATTCTCTCTCACTTGATACAGGCAAGGTTTTTGATATTCAGGGTGCCATGCAAGTGCATGAAAAAACATTGGCAATGATGTGTGTCTACTAGGCCTCCAGAAGATGCTGAGACTGTGGATATCTGCCCACTAAGCATGTCTAGCATGAACACCACAGGAAATGGGACACATGTTGCATGTTGGTCGGAAAGTGGACATAGCCAGTGCGTATCAGGTGGAAAACACCCATTTTTCATGGCCTACCTCCCTGTGCCCATCAAACACTTGTATACTGTCAGTCATCCTGTGCCTTAGTAACTCTAGCATCTTATCACAGAATTTGATTACCATGCCTTACTAGCTGTAAAATCTTATCCCAGATTGATTATCATGGCAACTTGGGCCTGCACAATGAACATTCTGAACTTCCATGTCTGCCAGTGTTTTTCAGATGACCCTCCTGACTTATGAGATATGGAAACATTTTCCTTGAGAGCCCAATCTGGCTGGCACCCAGACATATTTGAAAAGGCAGGGAAGTGAGCTCAGGTCATTGTATCAGGGACAATGCAAGCCGAGGGATTGAGGATGCAGTCCCACCTCCCAATTAGCAGTCAATGGTCTCTTTGGCAATTCCCAATTTTCACTGCTTCAGACTTCCTCAAGGGTGTGAAGGCTAGTACAATCCTGGCCTGATGGGCTTAGGAGTAGTGGAGGTCCCAATGAAAGGCAGAGTGGATGCTGAGCTGCTAATATCTTTTCAGTCCTACAGTGGGATCCACTTTTCGAGGTGAGGACATATGACCTGCAAAGAGCCAGGCCTGTTATCTATGCTATCCATCCGCTTACCTGAAACAACATGGTTCATGATCAAGGGAGCCATCCGGGTCACTGAAATACATGAGAGAAGAGTGGGCCATGAGCATTGTTTTGCGGGAAGCAAAAGTGATTCCTATAGAGTGACACTCAAAGTGCCTTCTGAGTATACATTGAGTGCACACCTACATGAAGGCACATGGTGATCACTGTATGAACCAGAGCAGGGGCACCATGGTGTGGAAATGAGGGTCTGGGACATGGATTACAGAAAGACCCAAGACCATAGGCCCCCATTTGTCTCCCGTTCTGTTCACTGGGCCTCAGTGTCATCATGATGGTTTCTTTAATTTTTTTTTGTCATCACCTCTCTTCATGACATTGGTTTGTCATCATAGACCCAGAACATGAGAGGGAACTGTTCAACATGTTACAGGGACACACCCATTTTGCTTACCAGGAATGCCAATACGAACTGGCCGAGATAAAGTATGGAATATAGGCCAGCTCGATTTCATCTCCTGCAAGGAAAGAAGCATACTCAGTTGTCTCCTTCAGAGCACATTGTAGGGAGCAAAACGGGACCTGTGGAGGTGGAGAAACCTGGACCGCCAGAGTTGCATCCCCCATGCTCCAAAGCAGGTTCAATTGGCCACATTTATTTACAAGGCATGGAGAAGGTGAAGCAATACTAAGGGATGTCTATGGGTCTCCACAACCCACAACATTAGGCCCCTCCAAAAACACATTCCGATCCCTATTCTCACATTCTCAGAATTAGGCAGCAGTGTACATGCAAGACATACTGCAGTCCCTTGGAAATGTCTCAACTTGTGATATCTGCATGGTTCCTGACAATGTCCACAACCTGGTATGCACTGCCATATGCTCAACAGAGTCTCGTTACCATCTATCTATCACAGACAAAACCGAACCAAAGATGCCTACTCACTTGTTTCTTTGTGGCACATGCACGGTCTGCAAGGGATGCCTTTTCTTAATGTATGGAGACATTCTCTCTCACTTGATACAGGCAAGGTTTTTGATATTCAGGGTGCCATTCAAGTGCATGAAATAACAATGGCAATGATGTGTGTCTACTAGGCCTCCAGAAGATGCTGAGACTGTGGATATCTGCCCACTAAGCATGTCTAGCATGAACACCACAGGAAATGGGACACATGTTGCATGTTGGTCGGAAAGTGGACATAGCCAGAGCGTATCAGGTGGAAAACACCCATTTTTCATGGCCTACCTCCCTGTGCCCATCAAACACTTGTACACTGTCAGTCATCCTGTGCCTTACTAACTCTAGCATCTTATCACAGAATTTGATTACCATGCATTACTAGTTGTAAAATCTTATCCCAGATTGATTATCATGGCAACTTGGGCCTGCACAATGAACATTCTGAACTTCCATGTCTGCCAGTGTTTTTCAGATGACCCTCCTTACTTATGAGATATGGAAACATTTTCCTTGAGAGCCCAATCTGGCTGGCACCCAGACATATTTGAAAAGGCAGGGAAGTGAGCTCACGTCATTGTATCAGGGACAATGCAAGCCGAGGGATTGAGGATGCAGTCCCACCTCCCAATTAGCAGTCAATGGTCTCTTTGGCAATTCCCAATTTTCACTGCTTCAGACTTCCTCAAGGGTGTGAAGGCTAGTACAATCCTGGCCTGATGGGCTTAGGAGTAGTGGAGGTCCCAATGAAAGGCAGAGTGGATGCTGAGCTGCTAATATCTTTTCAGTCCTACAGTGGGATCCACTTTTCGAAGTGAGGACATATGACCTGCAAAGAGCCAGGCCTGTTATCTATGCTATCCATCTGCTTACCTGAAACAACATGGTTCATGATCAAGGGAGCCATCCGGGTCACTGAAATACATGAGAGAAGAGTGGGCCATGAGCATTGTTTTGCGGGAAGCAAAAGTGATTCCTATAGAGTGACACTCAAAGTGCCTTCTGAGTATACATTGAGTGCACACCTACATGAAGGCACATGGTGATCACTGTATGAACCAGAGCAGGAGCACCATGGTGTGGAAATGAGGGTCTGGGACATGGATTACAGAAAGACCCAAGACCATAGGCCCCCATTTGTCTCCCGTTCTGTTCACTGGGCCTCAGTGTCATCATGATGGTTTCTTTAATTTTTTTTGTCATCACCTCTCTTCATGACATTGGTTTGTCATCATAGACCCAGAACATGAGAGGGAACTGTTCAACATGTTACAGGGACACACCCATTTTGCTTACCAGGAATGCCAATACGAACTGGCCGAGATAAAGTATGGAATATAGGCCAGCTCGATTTCTTCTCCTGCAAGGAAAGAAGCATACTCAGTTGTCTCCCTCAGAGCACATTGTAGGGAGCAAAACGGGACCTGTGGAGGTGGAGAAACCTGGACCGCCAGAGTTGCATCCCCCATGCTCCAAAGCAGGTTCAATTGGCCACATTTATTTACAAGGCATGGAGAAGGTGAAGCAATACTAAGGGATGTCTATGGGTCTCCACAACCCACGCCATTAGGCCCCTCCAAAAACTCATTCTGATCCCTACTCTCACATTCTCAGAATTAGGCAGCAGTGTACCTGCAAGACACCCTGCAGTCCCTTGGAAATGTCTCAACTTGTGATATCTGCATGGCTCCTGACAATGTCCACAACCTGGTATGCACTGCCATATGCTCAACAGAGTCTCATTACCCTCTAACTATCACAGACAAAACCCAACCAAAGATGCCTATTCACTTGTTTCTTTGTGGCACATGCACGGTCTGCAAGGGATGCCTTTTCTTAATGTATGGAGACATTCTCTCTCACTTGATACAGGCAAGGTTTTTGATATTCAGGGTGCCATGCAAGTGCATGAAATAACATTGGCAATGATGTGTGTCTACTAGGCCTCCAGAAGATGCTGAGACTGTGGATATCTGCCCACTAAGCATGTCTAGCATGAACACCACAGGAAATGGGACACATGTTGCATGTTGGTCGGAAAGTGGACATAGCCAGTGCGTATCAGGTGGAAAACACCCATTTTTCATGGCCTACCTGCCAGTGCCCATCAAACACTTGTATACTGTCAGTCATCCTGTGCCTTACTAACTCTAGCATCTTATCACAGAATTTGATTACCATGCCTTACCAGCTGTAGAATCTTATCCCAGAGATTGATTATCATGGCAACTTGGGCCTGCACAATGAACATTCTGAACTTCCATGTCTGCCAGTGTTTTTCAGATGACCCTCCTTACTTATGAGATATGGAAACTATTTTCCTTGAGAGCCCAATCTGGCTGGCACCCAGACATATTTGAAAAGGCAGGGAAGTGAGCTCACGTCATTGTATCAGGGACAATGCAAGCCGAGGGATTGAGGATGCAGTCCCACCTCCCAATTAGCAGTCAATGGTCTCTTTGGCAATTCCCAATATTCACTGCTTCAGACTTCCTCAAGGGTGTGAAGGCTAGTACAATCCTGGCCTGATGGGCTTAGGAGTAGTGGAGGTCCCAATTAAAGGCAGAGTGGATGCTGAGCTGCTAATATCTTTTCATTCCTACAGTGGGATCCACTTTTCGAGGTGAGGACATATGACCTGCAAAGAGCCAGGCCTGTTATCTATGCTATCCATCCGCTTACCTGAAACAACATGGTTCATGATCAAGGGAGCCATCCGGGTCACTGAAATACATGAGAGAAGAGTGGGCCATGAGCATTGTTTTGCGGGAAGCAAAAGTGATTCCTATAGAGTGACACTCAAAGTGCCTTCTGAGTATACATTGAGTGCACACCTACATGAAGGCACATGGTGATCACTGTATGAACCAGAGCAGGAGGACCATGGTGTGGAAATGAGGGTCTGGGACATGGATTACAGAAAGACCCAAGACCATAGGCCCCCATTTGTCTCCCGTTCTGTTCACTGGGCCTCAGTGTCATCATGATGGTTTCTTTAATTTTTTTTTGTCATCACCTCTCTTCATGACATTGGTTTGTCATCATAGACCCAGAACATGAGAGGGAACTGTTCAACATGTTACAGGGACACACCCATTTTGCTTACCAGGAATGCCAATACGAACTGGCCGAGATAAAGTATGGAATATAGGCCAGCTCGATTTCATCTCCTGCAAGGAAAGAAGCATACTCAGTTGTCTCCTTCAGAGCACATTGTAGGGAGCAAAACGGGACCTGTGGAGGTGGAGAAACCTGGACCGCCAGAGTTGCATCCCCCATGCTCCAAAGCAGGTTCAATTGGCCACATTTATTTACAAGGCATGGAGAAGGTGAAGCAATACTAAGGGTTGTCTACGGCTATGCACAACCCACGCCATTAGGCCCCTCCAAAAACTCATTCTGATCCCTACTCTCACATTCTCAGAATTAGGCAGCAGTGTACCTGCAAGACACCCTGCAGTCCCTTGGAAATGTCTCAACTTGTGAAATCTGCATGGTTCCTGACAATGTCCACAACCTGGTATGCACTGCCATATGCTCAACAGAGTCTCATTACCCTCTAACTATCACAGACAAAACCGAACCAAAGATGCCTACTCACTTGGTTCTTTGTGGCACATGCACGGTCTGCAAGGGATGCCTTTTCTTAATGTATGGAGACATTCTCTCTCACTTGATACAGGCAAGGTTTTTGATATTCAGGGTGCCATGCAAGTGCATGAAATAACATTGGCAATGATGTGTGTCTACTAGGCCTCCAGAAGATGCTGAGACTGTGGATATCTGTCCACTAAGCATGTCTAGTATGAACACCACAGGAAATGGGACACATGTTGCATGTTGTTCGGAAAGTGGACATAGCCAGTGCGTATCAGGTTGAAAACACCCATTTTTCATGGCCTACCTGCCAGTGCCCATCAAACACTTGTATACTGTCAGTCATCCTGTGCCTTACTAACTCTAGCATCTTATCACAGAATTTGATTACCATGCCTTACCAGCTGTAGAATCTTATCCCAGATTGATTATCATGGCAACTTGGGCCTGCACAATGAACATTCTGAACTTCCATGTCTGCCAGTGTTTTTCAGATGACCCTCCTTACTTATGAGATATGGAAACATTTTCCTTGAGAGCCCAATCTGGCTGGCACCCAGACATATTTGAAAAGGCAGGGAAGTGAGCTCACGTCATTGTATCAGGGACAAGGCAAGCCGAGGGATTGAGGATGCAGTCCCACCTCCCAATTAGCAGTCAATGGTCTCTTTGGCAATTCCCAATTTTCACTGCTTCAGACTTCCTCAAGGGTGTGAAGGCTAGTACAATCCTGGCCTGATGGGCTTAGGAGTAGTGGAGGTCCCAATTAAAGGCAGAGTGCATGCTGAGCTGCTAATATCTTTTCATTCCTACAGTGGGATCCACTTTTCGAGGTGAGGACATATGACCTGCAAAGAGCCAGGCCTGTTATCTATGCTATCCATCTGCTTACCTGAAACAACATGGTTCATGATCAAGGGAGCCATCCGGGCCACTGAAATACATGAGAGAAGAGTGGGCCATGAGCATTGTTTTGTGGGAAGCAAAAGTGATTCCTATAGAGTGACACTCAAAGTGCCTTCTGAGTATACATTGAGTGCACACCTACATGAAGGCACATGGTGATCACTGTATGAACCAGAGCAGGAGGACCATGGTGTGGAAATGAGGGTCTGGGACATGGATTACAGAAAGACCCAAGACCATAGGCCCCCATTTGTCTCCCGTTCTGTTCACTGGGCCTCAGTGTCATCATGATGGTTTCTTTAGTTTTTTTTTTGTCATCACCTCTCTTCATGACATTGGTTTGTCATCATAGACCCAGAATATGAGAGAGAACTGTTCAACATGTTACAGGGACACACCCATTTTGCTTACCAGGAATGCCAATACGAACTGGCCGAGATAAAGTACGGAATATAGGCCAGCTCGATTTCATCTCCTGCAAGGAAAGAAGCATACTCAGTTGTCTCCTTCAGAGCACATTGTAGGGAGCAAAACGGGACCTGTGGAGGTGGAGAAACCTGGACCGCCAGAGTTGCATCCCCCATGCTCCAAAGCAGGTTCAATTGGCCACATTTATTTACAAGGCATGGAGAAGGTGAAGCAATACTAAGGGTTGTCTACGGCTATGCACAACCCACGCCATTAGGCCCCTCCAAAACTCATTCTGATCCCTACTCTCACATTCTCAGAATTAGGCAGCAGTGTACCTGCAAGACACCCTGCAGTCCCTTGGAAATGTCTCAACTTGTGATATCTGCATGGCTCCTGACAATGTCCACAACCTGGTATGCACTGCCATATGCTCAATAGAGTCTCATTACCCTCTAACTATCACAGACAAAACCCAACCAAAGATGCCTACTCACTTGTTTCTTTGTGGCACATGCACGGTCTGCAAGGGATGCCTTTTCTTAATGTATGGAGACATTCTCTCTCACTTGATACAGGCAAGGTTTTTGATATTCAGGGTGCCATGCAAGTGCATGAAATAACATTGGCAATGATGTGTGTCTACTAGGCCTCCAGAAGATGCTGAGACTGTGGATATCTGCCCACTAAGCATGTCTAGCATGAACACCACAGGAAATGGGACACATGTTGCATGTTGGTCGGAAAGTGGACATAGCCAGTGCGTATCAGGTGGAAAACACCCATTTTTCATGGCCTACCTGCCAGTGCCCATCAAACACTTGTATACTGTCAGTCATCCTGTGCCTTACTAACTCTAGCATCTTATCACAGAATTTGATTACCATGCCTTACCAGCTGTAGAATCTTATCCCAGAGATTGATTATCATGGCAACTTGGGCCTGCACAATGAACATTCTGAACTTCCATGTCTGCCAGTGTTTTTCAGATGACCCTCCTTACTTATGAGATATGGAAACTATTTTCCTTGAGTGCCCAATCTGGCTGGCACCCAGACATATTTGAAAAGGCAGGGAAGTGAGCTCACGTCATTGTATCAGGGACAATGCAAGCCGAGGGATTGAGGATGCAGTCCCACCTCCCAATTAGCAGTCAATGGTCTCTTTGGCAATTCCCAATTTTCACTGCTTCAGACTTCCTCAAGGGTGTGAAGGCTAGTACAATCCTGGCCTGATGGGCTTAGGAGTAGTGGAGGTCCCAATGAAAGGCAGAGTGGATGCTGAGCTGCTAATATCTTTTCAGTCCTACAGTGGGATCCACTTTTCGAGGTGAGGACATATGACCTGCAAAGAGCCAGGCCTGTTATCTATGCTATCCATCCGCTTACCTGAAACAACATGGTTCATGATCAAGGGAGCCATCCGGGTCACTGAAATACATGAGAGAAGAGTGGGCCATGAGCATTGTTTTGCGGGGAAGCAAAAGTGATTCCTATAGAGTGACACTCAAAGTGCCTTCTGAGTATACATTGAGTGCACACCTACATGAAGGCACATGGTGATCACTGTATGAACCAGAGCAGGAGCACCATGGTGTGGAAATGAGGGTCTGGGACATGGATTACAGAAAGACCCAAGACCATAGGCCCCCATTTGTCTCCCGTTCTGTTCACTGGGCCTCAGTGTCATCATGATGGTTTCTTTAATTTTTTTTTGTCATCACCTCTCTTCATGACATTGGTTTGTCATCATAGACCCAGAACATGAGAGGGAACTGTTCAACATGTTACAGGGACACACCCATTTTGCTTACCAGGAATGCCAATACGAACTGGCCGAGATAAAGTATGGAATATAGGCCAGCTCGATTTCATCTCCTGCAAGGAAAGAAGCATACTCAGTTGTCTACTTCAGAGCACATTGTAGGGAGCAAAATGGGACCTGTGGAGGTGGAGAAACCTGGACCGCCAGAGTTGCATCCCCCATGCTCCAAAGCAGGTTCAATTGGCCACATTTATTTACAAGGCATGGAGAAGGTGAAGCAATACTAAGGGTTGTCTACGGCTATGCACAACCCACGCCATTAGGCCCCTCCAAAAACTCATTCTGATCCCTACTCTCACATTCTCAGAATTAGGCAGCAGTGTACCTGCAAGACACCCTGCAGTCCCTTGGAAATGTCTCAACTTGTGATATCTGCATGGCTCCTGACAATGTCCACAACCTGGTATGCACTGCCATATGCTCAACAGAGTCTCATTACCCTCTAACTATCACAGACAAAACCCAACCAAAGATGCCTACTCACTTGGTTCTTTGTGGCACATGCACGGTCTGCAAGGGATGCCTTTTCTTAATGTATGGAGACATTCTCTCTCACTTGATACAGGCAAGGTTTTTGATATTCAGGGTGCCATGCAAGTGCATGAAATAACATTGGCAATGATGTGTGTCTACTAGGCCTCCAGAAGATGCTGAGACTGTGGATATCTGCCCACTAAGCATGTCTAGCATGAACACCACAGGAAATGGGACACATGTTGCATGTTGGTCGGAAAGTGGACATAGCCAGTGCGTATCAGGTGGAAAACACCCATTTTTCATGGCCTACCTGCCAGTGCCCATCAAACACTTGTATACTGTCAGTCATCCTGTGCCTTACTAACTCTAGCATCTTATCACAGAATTTGATTACCATGCCTTACCAGCTGTAGAATCTTATCCCAGAGATTGATTGTCATGGCAACTTGGGCCTGCACAATGAACATTCTGAGCTTCCATGTCTGTCTGTGTTTTTCAGATAACCCTCCTGACTTATGAGATATGGAAACTATTTTCCTTGAGAGCCCAATCTGGCTGGCACCCAGACATATTTGAAAAGGCAGGGAAGTGAGCTCACGTCATTGTATCAGGGACAATGCAAGCCGAGGGATTGAGGATGCAGTCCCACCTCCCAATTAGCAGTCAATGGTCTCTTTGGCAATTCCCAATTTTCACTGCTTCAGACTTCCTCAAGGGTGTGAAGGCTAGTACAATCCTGGCCTGATGGGCTTAGGAGTAGTGGAGGTCCCAATGAAAGGCAGAGTGCATGCTGAGCTGCTAATATCTTTTCAGTCCTACAGTGGGATCCACTTTTCGAGGTGAGGACATATGACCTGCAAAGAGCCAGGCCTGTTATCTATGCTATCCATCCGCTTACCTGAAACAACATGGTTCATGATCAAGGGAGCCATCCGGGCCACTGAAATACATGAGAGAAGAGTGGGCCATGAGCATTGTTTTGCGGGAAGCAAAAGTGATTCCTATAGAGTGACACTCAAAGTGCCTTCTGAGTATACATTGAGTGCACACCTACATGAAGGCACATGGTGATCACTGTATGAACCAGAGCAGGAGGACCATGGTGTGGAAATGAGGGTCTGGGACATGGATTACAGAAAGACCCAAGACCATAGGCCCCCATTTGTCTCCCGTTCTGTTCACTGGGCCTCAGTGTCATCATGATGGTTTCTTTAATTTTTTTTTGTCATCACCTCTCTTCATGACATTGGTTTGTCATCATAGACCCAGAACATGAGAGAGAACTGTTCAACATGTTACAGGGACACACCCATTTTGCTTACCAGGAATGCCAATACGAACTGGAATATAGGCCAGCTCGATTTCATCTCCTGCAAGGAAAGAAGCATACTCAGTTGTCTCCTTCAGAGCACATTGTAGGGAGCAAAACGGGACCTGTGGAGGTGGAGAAACCTGGACCGCCAGAGTTGCATCCCCCATGCTCCAAAGCAGGTTCAATTGGCCACATTTATTTACAAGGCATGGAGAAGGTGAAGCAATACTAAGGGTTGTCTATGGCTATGCACAACCCACGCCATTAGGCCCCTCCAAAAACTCATTCTGATCCCTACTCTCACAGTCTCAGAATTAGGCAGCAGTGTACCTGCAAGACACCCTGCAGTCCCTTGGAAATGTCTCAACTTGTGATATCTGCATGGCTCCTGACAATGTCCACAACCTGGTATGCACTGCCATATGCTCAACAGAGTCTCATTACCCTCTAACTATCACAGACAAAACCCAACCAAAGATGCCTACTCACTTGGTTCTTTGTGGCACATGCACGGTCTGCAAGGGATGCCTTTTCTTAATGTATGGAGACATTCTCTCTCACTTGATACAGGCAAGGTTTTTGATATTCAGGGTGCCATGCAAGTGCATGAAATAACATTGGCAATGATGTGTGTCTACTAGGCCTCCAGAAGATGCTGAGACTGTGGATATCTGCCCAATAAGCATGTCTAGCATGAACACCACAGGAAATGGGACACATGTTGCATGTTGTTCGGAAAGTGGACATAGCCAGTGCGTATCAGGTGGAAAACACCCATTTTTCATGGCCTACCTGCCAGGGCCCATCAAACACTTGTATACTGTCAGTCATCCTGTGCCTTACTAACTCTAGCATCTTATCACAGAATTTGATTACCATGCCTTACCAGCTGTAGAATCTTATCCCAGAGATTGAATATCATGGCAACTTGGGCCTGCACAATGAACATTCTGAACTTCCATGTCTGCCAGTGTTTTTCAGATGACCCTCCTTACTTATGAGATATGGAAACTATTTTCCTTGAGAGCCCAATCTGGCTGGCACCCAGACATATTTGAAAAGGCAGGGAAGTGAGCTCACGTCATTGTATCAGGGACAATGCAAGCCGAGGGATTGAGGATGCAGTCCCACCTCCCAATTAGCAGTCAATGGTCTCTTTGGCAATTCCCAATTTTCACTGCTTCAGACTTCCTCAAGGGTGTGAAGGCTAGTACAATCCTGGCCTGATGGGCTTAGGAGTAGTGGAGGTCCCAATGAAAGGCAGAGTGGATGCTGAGCTGCTAATATCTTTTCAGTCCTACAGTGGGATCCACTTTTCGAGGTGAGGACATATGACCTGCAAAGAGCCAGGCCTGTTATCTATGCTATCCACCCGCTTACCTGAAACAACATGGTTCATGATCAAGGGAGCCATCCGGGTCACTGAAATACATGAGAGAAGAGTGGGCCATGAGCATTGTTTTGCGGGAAGCAAAAGTGATTCCTATAGAGTGACACTCAAAGTGCCTTCTGAGTATACATTGAGTGCACACCTACATGAAGGCACATGGTGATCACTGTATGAACCAGAGCAGGAGCACCATGGTGTGGAAATGAGGGTCTGGGACATGGATTACAGAAAGACCCAAGACCATAGGCCCCCATTTGTCTCCCGTTCTGTTCACTGGGCCTCAGTGTCATCATGATGGTTTCTTTAATTTTTTTTTGTCATCACCTCTCTTCATGACATTGGTTTGTCATCATAGACCCAGAACATGAGAGAGAACTGTTCAACATGTTACAGGGACACACCCATTTTGCTTACCAGGAATGCCAATACGAACTGGCCGAGATAAAGTATGGAATATAGGCCAGCTCGATTTCATCTCCTGCAAGGAAAGAAGCATACTCAGTTGTCTCCTTCAGAGCACATTGTAGGGAGCAAAATGGGACCTGTGGAGGTGGAGAAATCTGGACTGCCAGATTTGCATCCCTCATGCTCCAAAGCAGGTTCAATTTGCACATTTATTTACAAGGCATGGAGAAGGTGAAGCAATACTAAGGGTTGTCTACGGCTATGCACAACCCATGCCATTAGGCCCCTCCAAAAACTCATTCTGATCCCTACTCTCACATTCTCAGAATTAGGCTGCAGTGTACCTGCAAGACACCCTGCAGTCCCTTGGAAATGTCTCAACTTGTGATATCTGCATGGCTCCTGACAATGTCCACAACCTGGTATGCACTGCCATATGCTCAACAGAGTCTCATTACCCTCTAACTATCACAGACAAAACCCAACCAAAGATGCCTACTCACTTGGTTCTTTGTGGCACATGCACGGTCTGCAAGGGATGCCTTTTCTTAATGTATGGAGACATTCTCTCTCACTTGATACAGGCAAGGTTTTTGATATTCAGGGTGCCATGCAAGTGCATGAAATAACATTGGCAATGATGTGTGTCTACTAGGCCTCCAGAAGATGCTGAGACTGTGGATATCTGCCCACTAAGCATGTCTAGCATGAACACCACAGGAAATGGGACACATGTTGCATGTTGGTCGGAAAGTAGACATAGCCAGTGCGTATCAGGTGGAAAACACCCATTTTTCATGGCCTACCTGCCAGTGCCCATCAAACACTTGTATACTGTCAGTATCCTGTGCCTTACTAACTCTAGCATCTTATCACAGAATTTGATTACCATGCCTTACTAGCTGTAGAATCTTATCTCAGAGATTGATTGTCATGGCAACTTGGGCCTGCACAATGAACATTCTGAGCTTCCATGTCTGTCTGTGTTTTTCAGATAACCCTCCTGACTTATGAGATATGGAAACTATTTTCCTTGAGAGCCCAATCTGGCTGGCACCCAGACATATTTGAAAAGGCAGAGAAGTGAGCTCACGTCATTGTATCAGGGACAATGCAAGCCGAGGGATTGAGGATGCAGTCCCACCTCCCAATTAGCAGTCAATGTTCTCTTTGGCAATTCCCAATTTTCACTGCTTCAGACTTCCTCAAGGGTGTGAAGGCTAGTACAATCCTGGCCTGATGGGCTTAGGAGTAGTGGAGGTCCCAATGAAAGGCAGAGTGGATGCTGAGCTGCTAATATCTTTTCAGTCCTACAGTGGGATCCACTTTTCGAGGTGAGGACATATGACCTGCAAAGAGCCAGGCCTGTTATCTATGCTATCCATCCGCTTACCTGAAACAACATGGTTCATGATCAAGGGAGCCATCCGGGTCACTGAAATACATGAGAGAAGAGTGGGCCATGAGCATTGTTTTGCGGGAAGCAAAAGTGATTCCTATAGAGTGACACTCAAAGTGCCTTCTGAGTATACATTGAGTGCACACCTACATGAAGGCACATGGTGATCACTGTATGAACCAGAGCAGGAGCACCATGGTGTGGAAATGAGGGTCTGGGACATGGATTACAGAAAGACCCAAGACCATAGGCCCCCATTTGTCTCCCGTTCTGTTCACTGGGCCTCAGTGTCATCATGATGGTTTCTTTAATTTTTTTTGTCATCACCTCTCTTCATGACATTGGTTTGTCATCATAGACCCAGAATATGAGAGAGAACTGTTCAACATGTTACAGGGACACACCCATTTTGCTTACCAGGAATGCCAATACGAACTGGCCGAGATAAAGTATGGAATATAGGCCAGCTCGATTTCATCTCCTGCAAGGAAAGAAGCATACTCAGTTGTCTCCTTCAGAGCACATTGTAGGGAGCAAAACGGGACCTGTGGAGGTGGAGAAACCTGGACCGCCAGAGTTGCATCCCCCATGCTCCAAAGCAGGTTCAATTGGCCACATTTATTTACAAGGCATGGAGAAGGTGAAGCAATACTAAGGGTTGTCTACGACTATGCACAACCCACGCCATTAGGCCCCTCCAAAAACTCATTCCGATCCCTACTCTCACATTCTCAGAATTAGGCAGCAGTGTACCTGCAAGACACCCTGCAGTCCCTTGGAAATGTCTCAACTTGTGATATCTGCATGGCTCCTGACAATGTCCACAACCTGGTATGCACTGCCATATGCTCAACAGAGTCTCATTACCCTCTAACTATCACAGACAAAACCCAACCAAAGATGCCTACTCACTTGGTTCTTTGTGGCACATGCACGGTCTGCAAGGGATGCCTTTTCTTAATGTATGGAGACATTCTCTCTCACTTGATACAGGCAAGGTTTAGGATATTCAGGGTGCCATGCAAGTGCATGAAATAACATTGGCAATTATGTGTGTCTACTAGGCCTCCAGAAGATGCTGAGACTGTGGATATCTGCCCACTAAGCATGTCTAGCATGAACACCACAGTAAATGGGACACATGTTGCATGTTGGTCGGAAAGTGGACATAGCCAGTGCGTATCAGGTGGAAAACACCCATTTTTCATGGCCTACCTGCCAGTGCCCATCAAACACTTGTATACTGTCAGTCATCCTGTGCCTTACTAACTCTAGCATCTTATCACAGAATTTGATTACCATGCCTTACCAGCTGTAGAATCTTATCCCAGAGATTGATTATCATGGCAACTTGGGCATGCACAATGAACATTCTGAACTTCCATGTCTGCCAGTGTTTTTCAGATAACCCTCCTTATTTATGAGATATGGAAACTATTTTCCTTGAGAGCCCAATCTGGCTGGCACCCAGACATATTTGAAAAGGCAGGGAAGTGAGCTCACGTCATTGTATCAGGGACAATGCAAGCCGAGGGATTGAGGATGCAGTCCCACCTCCCAATTAGCAGTCAATGGTCTCTTTGGCAATTCCCAATTTTCACTGCTTCAGACTTCCTCAAGGGTGTGAAGGCTAGTACAATCCTGGCCTGATGGGCTTAGGAGTAGTGGAGGTCCCAATTAAAGGCAGAGTGCATGCTGAGCTGCTAATATCTTTTCAGTCCTACAGTGGGATCCACTTTTCGAGGTGAGGACATATGACCTGCAAAGAGCCAGGCCTGTTATCTATGCTATCCATCCGCTTACCTGAAACAACATGGTTCATGATCAAGGGAGCCATCCGGGTCACTGAAATACATGAGAGAAGAGTGGGCCATGAGCATTGTTTTGCGGGAAGCAAAAGTGATTCCTATAGAGTGACACTCAAAGTGCCTTCTGAGTATACATTGAGTGCACACCTACATGAAGGCACATGGTGATCACTGTATGAACCAGAGCAGGAGCACCATGGTGTGGAAATGAGGGTCTGGGACATGGATTACAGAAAGACCCAAGACCATAGGCCCCCATTTGTCTCCCGTTCTGTTCACTGGGCCTCAGTGTCATCATGATGGTTTCTTTAATTTTTTTTTGTCATCACCTCTCTTCATGACATTGGTTTGTCATCATAGACCCAGAACATGAGAGAGAACTGTTCAACATGTTACAGGGACACACCCATTTTGCTTACCAGGAATGCCAATACGAACTGGCCGAGATAAAGTATGGAATATAGGCCAGCTCGATTTCATCTCCTGCAAGGAAAGAAGCATACTCAGTTGTCTCCTTCAGAGCACATTGTAGGGAGCAAAACGGGACCTGTGGAGGTGGAGAAACCTGGACCGCCAGAGTTGCATCCCCCATGCTCCAAAGCAGGTTCAATTGGCCACATTTATTTACAAGGCATGGAGAAGGTGAAGCAATACTAAGGGTTGTCTACGGCTATGCACAACCCACGCCATTAGGCCCCTCCAAAAACTCATTCTGATCCCTACTCTCACAGTCTCAGAATTAGGCAGCAGTGTACCTGCAAGACACCCTGCAGTCCCTTGGAAATGTCTCAACTTGTGATATCTGCATGGCTCCTGACAATGTCCACAACCTGGTATGCACTGCCATATGCTCAACAGAGTCTCATTATCATCTAACTATCACAGACAAAACCGAACCAAAGATGCCTACTCACTTGGTTCTTTGTGGCACATGCACGGTCTGCAAGGGATGCCTTTTCTTAATGTGTGGAGACATTCTCTCTCACTTGATACAGGCAAGGTTTTTGATATTCAGGTTGCCATGCGAGTGCATGAAATAACATTGGCAATGATGTGTGTCTACTAGGCCTCCAGAAGATGCTGAGACTGTGGATATCTGCCCACTAAGCATGTCTAGCATGAACACCACAGGAAATGGGACACATGTTGCATGTTGGTCGGAAAGTGGACATAGCCAGTGCGTATCAGGTGGAATACAACCATTTTTCATGGCCTACCTGCCAGTGCCCATCAAACACTTGTATACTGTCAGTCATCCTGTGCCTTACTAACTCTAGCATCTTATCACAGAATTTGATTACCATGCCTTACCAGCTGTAGAATCTTATCCCAGAGATTGAATATCATGGCAACTTGGGCCTGCACAATGAACATTCTGAACTTCCATGTCTGCCAGTGTTTTTCAGATAACCCTCCTTACTTATGAGATATGGAAACTATTTTCCTTGAGAGCCCAATCTGGCTGGCACCCAGACATATTTGAAAAGGCAGGGAAGTGAGCTCACGTCATTGTATCAGGGACAATGCAAGCCGAGGGATTGAGGATGCAGTCCCACCTCCCAATTAGCAGTCAATGGTCTCTTTGGCAATTCCCAATTTTCACTGCTTCAGACTTCCTCAAGGGTGTGAAGGCTAGTACAATCCTGGCCTGATGGGCTTAGGAGTAGTGGAGGTCCCAATGAAAGGCAGAGTGGATGCTGAGCTGCTAATATCTTTTCAGTCCTACAGTGGGATCCACTTTTCGAGGTGAGGACATATGACCTGCAAAGAGCCAGGCCTGTTATCTATGCTATCCATCCGCTTACCTGAAACAACATGGTTCATGATCAAGGGAGCCATCCGGGTCACTGAAATACATGAGAGAAGAGTGGGCCATGAGCATTGTTTTGCGGGAAGCAAAAGTGATTCCTATAGAGTGACACTCAAAGTGCCTTCTGAGTATACATTGAGTGCACACCTACATGAAGGCACATGGTGATCACTGTATGAACCAGAGCAGGAGCACCATGGTGTGGAAATGAGGGTCTGGGACATGGATTACAGAAAGACCCAAGACCATAGGCCCCCATTTGTCTCCCGTTCTGTTCACTGGGCCTCAGTGTCATCATGATGGTTTCTTTAATTTTTTTTTGTCATCACCTCTCTTCATGACATTGGTTTGTCATCATAGACCCAGAACATGAGAGGGAACTGTTCAACATGTTACAGGGACACACCCATTTTGCTTACCAGGAATGCCAATACGAACTGGCCGAGATAAAGTATGGAATATAGGCCAGCTCGATTTCATCTCCTGCAAGGAAAGAAGCATACTCAGTTGTCTCCTTCAGAGCACATTGTAGGGAGCAAAACGGGACCTGTGGAGGTGGAGAAACCTGGACCGCCAGAGTTGCATCCCCCATGCTCCAAAGCAGGTTCAATTGGCCACATTTATTTACAAGGCATGGAGAAGGTGAAGCAATACTAAGGGTTGTCTACGGCTATGCACAACCCACGCCATTAGGCCCCTCCAAAAACTCATTCTGATCCCTACTCTCACAGTCTCAGAATTAGGCAGCAGTGTACCTGCAAGACACCCTGCAGTCCCTTGGAAATGTCTCAACTTGTGATATCTGCATGGCTCCTGACAATGTCCACAACCTGGTATGCACTGCCATATGCTCAACAGAGTCTCATTACCCTCTAACTATCACAGACAAAACCGAACCAAAGATGCCTACTCACTTGGTTCTTTGTGGCACATGCACGGTCTGCAAGGGATGCCTTTTCTTAATATATGGAGACATTCTCTCTCACTTGATACAGGCAAGGTTTTTGATATTCAGGTTGCCATGCAAGTGCATGAAATAACATTGGCAATGATGTGTGTCTACTAGGCCTCCAGAAGATGCTGAGACTGTGGATATCTGCCCACTAAGCATGTCTACCATGAACACCACAGGAAATGGGACATATGTTGCATGTTGGTCAGAAAGTGGACATAGCTAGTGCGTATCAGGTGGAAGACAACCATTTTTCATGGCCTACCTGCCAGTGCCCATCAAACACTTGTATACTGTCAGTCATCCTGTGCCTTACTAACTCTAGCATCTTATCACAGAATTTGATTACCATGCCTTACCAGCTGTAGAATCTTATCCCAGAGATTGAATATCATGGCAACTTGGGCCTGCACAATGAACATTCTGAACTTCCATGTCTGCCAGTGTTTTTCAGATAACCCTCCTTACTTATGAGATATGGAAACTATTTTCCTTGAGAGCCCAATCTGGCTGGCACCCAGACATATTTGAAAAGGCAGGGAAGTGAGCTCACGTCATTGTATCAGGGACAATGCAAGCCGAGGGATTGAGGATGCAGTCCCACCTCCCAATTAGCAGTCAATGGTCTCTTTGGCAATTCCCAATTTTCACTGCTTCAGACTTCCTCAAGGGTGTGAAGGCTAGTACAATCCTGGCCTGATGGGCTTAGGAGTAGTGGAGGTCCCAATGAAAGGCAGAGTGGATGCTGAGCTGCTAATATCTTTTCAGTCCTACAGTGGGATCCACTTTTCGAGGTGAGGACATATGACCTGCAAAGAGCCAGGCCTGTTATCTATGCTATCCATCCGCTTACCTGAAACAACATGGTTCATGATCAAGGGAGCCATCCGGGTCACTGAAATACATGAGAGAAGAGTGGGCCATGAGCATTGTTTTGCGGGAAGCAAAAGTGATTCCTATAGAGTGACACTCAAAGTGCCTTCTGAGTATACATTGAGTGCACACCTACATGAAGGCACATGGTGATCACTGTATGAACCAGAGCAGGAGCACCATGGTGTGGAAATGAGGGTCTGGGACATGGATTACAGAAAGACCCAAGACCATAGGCCCCCATTTGTCTCCCGTTCTGTTCACTGGGCCTCAGTGTCATCATGATGGTTTCTTTAATTTTTTTTTGTCATCACCTCTCTTCATGACATTGGTTTGTCATCATAGACCCAGAACATGAGAGAGAACTGTTCAACATGTTACAGGGACACACCCATTTTGCTTACCAGGAATGCCAATACGAACTGGCCGAGATAAAGTATGGAATATAGGCCAGCTCGATTTCATCTCCTGCAAGGAAAGAAGCATACTCAGATGTCTCCTTCAGAGCACATTGTAGGGAGCAAAACGGGACCTGTGGAGGTGGAGAAACCTGGACCGCCAGAGTTGCATCCCCCATGCTCCAAAGCAGGTTCAATTGGCCACATTTATTTACAAGGCATGGAGAAGGTGAAGCAATACTAAGGGTTGTCTACGGCTATGCACAACCCACGCCATTAGGCCCCTCCAAAAACTCATTCTGATCCCTACTCTCACATTCTCAGAATTAGGCAGCAGTGTACCTGCAAGACACCCTGCAGTCCCTTGGAAATGTCTCAACTTGTGATATCTGCATGGCTCCTGACAATGTCCACAACCTGGTATGCACTGCCATATGCTCAACAGAGTCTCATTACCCTCTAACTATCACAGACAAAACCCAACCAAAGATGCCTACTCACTTGGTTCTTTGTGGCACATGCACGGTCTGCAAGGGATGCCTTTTCTTAATGTATGGAGACATTCTCTCTCACTTGATACAGGCAAGGTTTTTGATATTCAGGGTGCCATTCAAGTGCATGAAATAACAATGGCAATGATGTGTGTCTACTAGGCCTCCAGAAGATGCTGAGACTGTGGATATCTGCCCAATAAGCATGTCTAGCATGAACACCACAGGAAATGGGACACATGTTGCATGTTGGTCGGAAAGTAGACATAGCCAGTGCGTATCAGGTGGAAAACACCCATTTTTCATGGCCTACCTGCCAGTGCCCATCAAACACTTGTATACTGTCAGTATCCTGTGCCTTACTAACTCTAGCATCTTATCACAGAATTTGATTACCATGCCTTACTAGCTGTAGAATCTTATCTCAGAGATTGATTGTCATGGCAACTTGGGCCTGCACAATGAACATTCTGAGCTTCCATGTCTGTCTGTGTTTTTCAGATAACCCTCCTGACTTATGAGATATGGAAACTATTTTCCTTGAGAGCCCAATCTGGCTGGCACCCAGACATATTTGAAAAGGCAGAGAAGTGAGCTCACGTCATTGTATCAGGGACAATGCAAGCCGAGGGATTGAGGATGCAGTCCCACCTCCCAATTAGCAGTCAATGTTCTCTTTGGCAATTCCCAATTTTCACTGCTTCAGACTTCCTCAAGGGTGTGAAGGCTAGTACAATCCTGGCCTGATAGGCTTAGGAGTAGTGGAGTTCCCAATGAAAGGCAGAGTGGATACTGAGCTGCTAATATCTTTTCAGTCCTACAGTGGGATCCACTTTTCGAGGTGAGGACATATGACCTGCAAAGAGCCAGGCCTGTTATCTATGCTATCCATCCGCTTACCTGAAACAACATGGTTCATGATCAAGGGAGCCATCCGGGTCACTGAATTACATGAGAGAAGAGTGGGCCATGAGCATTGTTTTGCGGGAAGCAAAAGTGATTCCTATAGAGTGACACTCAAAGTGCCTTCTGAGTATACATTGAGTGCACACCTACATGAAGGCACATGGTGATCACTGTATGAACCAGAGCAGGAGCACCATGGTGTGGAAATGAGGGTCTGGGACATGGATTACAGAAAGACCCAAGACCATAGGCCCCCATTTGTCTCCCGTTCTGTTCACTGGGCCTCAGTGTCATCATGATGGTTTCTTTAATTTTTTTTTGTCATCACCTCTCTTCATGACATTGGTTTGTCATCATAGACCCAGAACATGAGAGAGAACTGTTCAACATGTTACAGGGACACACCCATTTTGCTTACCAGGAATGCCAATACGAACTGGCCGAGATAAAGTATGGAATATAGGCCAGCTCGATTTCATCTCCTGCAAGGAAAGAAGCATACTCAGTTGTCTCCTTCAGAGCACATTGTAGGGAGCAAAACGGGACCTGTGGAGGTGGAGAAACCTGGACCGCCAGAGTTGCATCCCCCATGCTCCAAAGCAGGTTCAATTGGCCACATTTATTTACAAGGCATGGAGAAGGTGAAGCAATACTAAGGGTTGTCTACGGCTATGCACAACCCACGCCATTAGGCCCCTCCAAAAACTCATTCCGATCCCTACTCTCACATTCTCAGAATTAGGCAGCAGTGTACCTGCAAGACACCCTGCAGTCCCTTGGAAATGTCTCAACTTGTGATATCTGCATGGTTCCTGACAATGTCCACAACCTGGTATGCACTGCCATATGCTCAACAGAGTCTCATTACCCTCTAACTATCACAGACAAAACCCAACCAAAGATGCCTACTCACTTGGTTCTTTGTGGCACATGCACGGTCTGCAAGGGATGCCTTTTCTTAATGTATGGAGACATTCTCTCTCACTTGATACAGGCAAGGTTTTTGATATTCAGGGTGCCATGCAAGTGCATGAAATAACATTGGCAATGATGTGTGTCTACTAGGCCTCCAGAAGATGCTGAGACTGTGGATATCTGCCCACTAAGCATGTCTAGCATGAACACCACAGGAAATGGGACACATGTTGCATGTTGGTCGGAAAGTGGACATAGCCAGTGCGTATCAGGTTGAAAACACCCATTTTTCATGGCCTACCTGCCAGTGCCCATCAAACACTTGTATACTGTCAGTCATCCTGTGCCTTACTAACTCTAGCATCTTATCACAGAATTTGATTACCATGCCTTACCAGCTGTAGAATCTTATCCCAGAGATTGAATATCATGGCAACTTGGGCCTGCACAATGAACATTCTGAACTTCCATGTCTGCCAGTGTTTTTCAGATAACCCTCCTGACTTATGAGATATGGAAACTATTTTCCTTGAGAGCCCAATCTGGCTGGCACCCAGACATATTTGAAAAGGCAGGGAAGTGAGCTCACGTCATTGTATCAGGGACAATGCAAGCCGAGGGATTGAGGATGCAGTCCCACCTCCCAATTAGCAGTCAATGGTCTCTTTGGCAATTCCCAATTTTCACTGCTTCAGACTTCCTCAAGGGTGTGAAGGCTAGTACAATCCTGGCCTGATGGGCTTAGGAGTAGTGGAGGTCCCAATTAAAGGCAGAGTGCATGCTGAGCTGCTAATATCTTTTCAGTCCTACAGTGGGATCCACTTTTCGAGGTGAGGACATATGACCTGCAAAGAGCCAGGCCTGTTATCTATGCTATCCATCCGCTTACCTGAAACAACATGGTTCATGATCAAGGGAGCCATCCGGGTCACTGAAATACATGAGAGAAGAGTGGGCCATGAGCATTGTTTTGCGGGAAGCAAAAGTGATTCCTTAGAGTGACACTCAAAGTGCCTTCTGAGTATACATTGAGTGCACACCTACATGAAGGCACATGGTGATCACTGTATGAACCAGAGCAGGAGCACCATGGTGTGGAAATGAGGGTCTGGGACATGGATTACAGAAAGACCCAAGACCATAGGCCCCCATTTGTCTCCCGTTCTGTTCACTGGGCCTCAGTGTCATCATGATGGTTTCTTTAATTTTTTTTTGTCATCACCTCTCTTCATGACATTGGTTTGTCATCATAGACCCAGAACATGAGAGAGAACTGTTCAACATGTTACAGGGACACACCCATTTTGCTTACCAGGAATGCCAATACGAACTGGCCGAGATAAAGTATGGAATATAGGCCAGCTCGATTTCATCTCCTGCAAGGAAAGAAGCATACTCAGTTGTCTCCTTCAGAGCACATTGTAGGGAGCAAAACGGGACCTGTGGAGGTGGAGAAACCTGGACCGCCAGAGTTGCATCCCCCATGCTCCAAAGCAGGTTCAATTGGCCACATTTATTTACAATGCATGGAGAAGGTGAAGCAATACTAAGGGTTGTCTACGGCTATGCACAACCCACGCCATTAGGCCCCTCCAAAAACTCATTCTGATCCCTACTCTCACAGTCTCAGAATTAGGCAGCAGTGTACCTGCAAGACACCCTGCAGTCCCTTGGAAATGTCTCAACTTGTGATATCTGCATGGCTCCTGACAATGTCCACAACCTGGTATGCACTGCCATATGCTCAACAGAGTCTCATTATTATCTATCTATCACAGACAAAACTGAACCAAAGATGCCTACTCAATTGTTTCTTTGTGGCACATGCACGGTCTGCAAGGGATGCCTTTTCTTAATATATGGAGACATTCTCTCTCACTTGATACAGGCAAGGTTTTTGATATTCAGGTTGCCATGCAAGTGCATGAAATAACATTGGCAATGATGTGTGTCTACTAGGCCTCCAGAAGATGCTGAGACTGTGGATATCTGCCCACTAAGCATGTCTACCATGAACACCACAGGAAATGGGACACATGTTGCATGTTGGTCGGAAAGTGGACATAGCTAGTGTGTATCAGGTGGAATACAACCATTTTTCATGGCCTACCTGCCAGTGCCCATCAAACACTTGTATACTGTCAGTCATCCTGTGCCTTACTAACTCTAGCATCTTATCACAGAATTTGATTACCATGCCTTACCAGCTGTAGAATCTTATCCCAGAGATTGAATATCATGGCAACTTGGGCCTGCACAATGAACATTCTGAACTTCCATGTCTGCCAGTGTTTTTCAGATAACCCTCCTTACTTATGAGATATGGAAACTATTTTCCTTGAGAGCCCAATCTGGCTGGCACCCAGACATATTTGAAAAGGCAGGGAAGTGAGCTCACGTCATTGTATCAGGGACAATGCAAGCCGAGGGATTGAGGATGCAGTCCCACCTCCCAATTAGCAGTCAATGGTCTCTTTGGCAATTCCCAATTTTCACTGCTTCAGACTTCCTCAAGGGTGTGAAGGCTAGTACAATCCTGGCCTGATGGGCTTAGGAGTAGTGGAGGTCCCAATGAAAGGCAGAGTGGATGCTGAGCTGCTAATATCTTTTCAGTCCTACAGTGGGATCCACTTTTCGAGGTGAGGACATATGACCTGCAAAGAGCCAGGCCTGTTATCTATGCTATCCATCCGCTTACCTGAAACAACATGGTTCATGATCAAGGGAGCCATCCGGGTCACTGAAATACATGAGAGAAGAGTGGGCCATGAGCATTGTTTTGCGGGAAGCAAAAGTGATTCCTATAGAGTGACACTCAAAGTGCCTTCTGAGTATACATTGAGTGCACACCTACATGAAGGCACATGGTGATCACTGTATGAACCAGAGCAGGAGCACCATGGTGTGGAAATGAGGGTCTGGGACATGGATTACAGAAAGACCCAAGACCATAGGCCCCCATTTGTCTCCCGTTCTGTTCACTGGGCCTCAGTGTCATCATGATGGTTTCTTTAATTTTTTTTTGTCATCACCTCTCTTCATGACATTGGTTTGTCATCATAGACCCAGAACATGAGAGAGAACTGTTCAACATGTTACAGGGACACACCCATTTTGCTTACCAGGAATGCCAATACGAACTGGCCGAGATAAAGTATGGAATATAGGCCAGCTCGATTTCATCTCCTGCAAGGAAAGAAGCATACTCAGTTGTCTCCTTCAGAGCACATTGTAGGGAGCAAAACGGGACCTGTGGAGGTGGAGAAACCTGGACCGCCAGAGTTGCATCCCCCATGCTCCAAAGCAGGTTCAATTGGCCACATTTATTTACAAGGCATGGAGAAGGTGAAGCAATACTAAGGGTTGTCTACGGCTATGCACAACCCACGCCATTAGGCCCCTCCAAAAACTCATTCTGATCCCTACTCTCACAGTCTCAGAATTAGGCAGCAGTGTACCTGCAAGACACCCTGCAGTCCCTTGGAAATGTCTCAACTTGTGATATCTGCATGGCTCCTGACAATGTCCACAACCTGGTATGCACTGCCATATGCTCAACAGAGTCTCATTATTATCTATCTATCACAGACAAAACTGAACCAAAGATGCCTACTCAATTGTTTCTTTGTGGCACATGCACGGTCTGCAAGGGATGCCTTTTCTTAATATATGGAGACATTCTCTCTCACTTGATACAGGCAAGGTTTTTGATATTCAGGGTGCCATGCAAGTGCATGAAATAACATTGGCAATGATGTGTGTCTACTAGGCCTCCAGAAGATGCTGAGACTGTGGATATCTGCCCACTAAGCATGTCTAGCATGAACACCACAGGAAATGGGACACATGTTGCATGTTGGTCGGAAAGTGGACATAGCCAGTGCGTATCAGGTGGAAAACACCCATTTTTCATGGCCTACCTGCCAGTGCCCATCAAACACTTGTATACTGTCAGTCATCCTGTGCCTTACTAACTCTAGCATCTTATCACAGAATTTGATTACCATGCCTTACCAGCTGTAGAATCTTATCCCAGAGATTGAATATCATGGCAACTTGGGCCTGCACAATGAACATTCTGAACTTCCATGTCTGCCAGTGTTTTTCAGATAACCCTCCTGACTTATGAGATATGGAAACTATTTTCCTTGAGAGCCCAATCTGGCTGGCACCCAGACATATTTGAAAAGGCAGGGAAGTGAGCTCACGTCATTGTATCAGGGACAATGCAAGCCGAGGGATTGAAGATGCAGTCCCACCTCCCAATTAGCAGTCAATAGTCTCTTTGGCAATTCCCAATTTTCACTGCTTCAGACTTCCTCAAGGGTGTGAAGGCTAGTACAATCCTGGCCTGATGGGCTTAGGAGTAGTGGAGGTCCCAATGAAAGGCAGAGTGGATGCTGAGCTGCTAATATCTTTTTAGTCCTACAGTGGGATCCACTTTTCGAGGTGAGGACATATGACCTGCAAAGAGCCAGGCCTGTTATCTATGCTATCCATCCGCTTACCTGAAACAACATGGTTCATGATCAAGGGAGCCATCCGGGTCACTGAAATACATGAGAGAAGAGTGGGC
This sequence comes from Cricetiscus sungorus, assembly GCA_030556225.1. Lineage (NCBI taxonomy): Eukaryota > Metazoa > Chordata > Mammalia > Rodentia > Cricetidae > Cricetiscus > Cricetiscus sungorus. The sequence continues at coordinate 11,451,449 of JANBXA010000732.1, forward strand.
CATGAGCATTGTTTTGCGGGAAGCAAAAGTGATTCCTATAGAGTGACACTCAAAGTGCCTTCTGAGTATACATTGAGTGCACACCTACATGAAGGCACATGGTGATCACTGTATGAACCAGAGCAGGAGCACCATGGTGTGGAAATGAGGGTCTGGGACATGGATTACAGAAAGACCCAAGACCATAGGCCCCCATTTGTCTCCCGTTCTGTTCACTGGGCCTCAGTGTCATCATGATGGTTTCTTTAATTTTTTTTTGTCATCACCTCTCTTCATGACATTGGTTTGTCATCATAGACCCAGAACATGAGAGAGAACTGTTCAACATGTTACAGGGACACACCCATTTTGCTTACCAGGAATGCCAATACGAACTGGCCGAGATAAAGTATGGAATATAGGCCAGCTCGATTTCATCTCCTGCAAGGAAAGAAGCATACTCAGATGTCTCCTTCAGAGCACATTGTAGGGAGCAAAACGGGACCTGTGGAGGTGGAGAAACCTGGACCGCCAGAGTTGCATCCCCCATGCTCCAAAGCAGGTTCAATTGGCCACATTTATTTACAAGGCATGGAGAAGGTGAAGCAATACTAAGGGTTGTCTACGGCTATGCACAACCCATGCCATTAGGCCCCTCCAAAAACTCATTCTGATCCCTACTCTCACATTCTCAGAATTAGGCAGCAGTGTACCTGCAAGACACCCTGCAGTCCCTTGGAAATGTCTCAACTTGTGATATCTGCATGGTTCCTGACAATGTCCACAACCTGGTATGCACTGCCATATGCTCAACAGAGAATCATTACCCTCTAACTATCACAGACAAAACCCAACCAAAGATGCCTACTCACTTGGTTCTTTGTGGCACATGCACGGTCTGCAAGGGATGCCTTTTCTTAATGTATGGAGACATTCTCTCTCACTTGATACAGGCAAGGTTTTTGATATTCAGGGTGCCATGCAAGTTCATGAAAAAACATTGGCAATGATGTGTGTCTACTAGGCCTTCAGAAGATGCTGAGACTGTGGATATCTGCCCAATAAGCATGTCTAGCATGAACACCACAGGAAATGGGACACATGTTGCATGTTGGTCGGAAAGTGGACATAGCCAGTGCGTATCAGGTGGAAAACACCCATTTTTCATGGCCTACCTGCCAGTGCCCATCAAACACTTGTATACTGTCAGTCATCCTGTGCCTTACTAACTCTAGCATCTTATCACAGAATTTGATTACCATGCCTTACTAGCTGTAGAATCTTATCTCAGTAATTGATTGTCATGGCAACTTGAGCCTGCACAATGAACATTCTGAGCTTCCATGTCTGTCTGTGTTTTTCAGATAACCCTCCTGACTTATGAGATATGGAAACTATTTTCCTTGAGAGCCCAATCTGGCTGGCACCCAGACATATTTGAAAAGGCAGGGAAGTGAGCTCACGTCATTGTATCAGGGACAATGCAAGCCGAGGGATTGAGGATGCAGTCCCACCTCCCAATTAGCAGTCAATGTTCTCTTTGGCAATTCCCAATTTTCACTGCTTCAGACTTCCTCAAGGGTGTGAAGGCTAGTACAATCCTGGCCTGATGGGCTTAGGCGTAGTGGAGGTCCCAATGAAAGGCAGAGTGAATGCTGAGCTGCTAATATCTTTCCAGTCATACAGTGGGATCCACTTTTCGAGGTGAGGACATATGACCTGCAAAGAGCCAGGCCTGTTATCTATGCTATCCATCCACTTACCTGATTCAACATGGTTCATGATCAAGGGAGCCATCCGGGTCACTGAAATACATGAGAGAAGACTGGTCCATGAGCATTGTTTTGCGGGAAGCAAAAGTGATTCCTATAGAGTGACACTCAAAGTGCCTTCTGAGTATACATTGAGTGCACTCCTACAGAAAGGCACATGGTGATCACTGTATGAACTAGAGCAGGAGCACCATGGTGTGGAAATGAGGGTCTGGGACATGGATTACAGAAAGACCCAAGTCCATAGGCCCCCATTTGTCTCCCGTTCTGTTCACTGGGCCTCAGTGTCATCATGATGGTTTGTTTAATTTTTTTTTTGTCATCACCTCTCTTCATGACATTGGTTTGTCATCATAGACCCAGAACATGAGAGAGAATTGTTCAACATGTTACAGGGACACACCCATTTTGCTTACCAGGAATGCCAATACGAACTGGCCGTGATAAAGTATGGAATATAGGCCAGCTCGATTTCATCTCCTGCAAGGAAAGAAGCATACTCAGTTGTCTCCTTCAGAGCACATTGTAGGGAGCAAAATGGGACCTGTGGAGGTGGAGAAACCTGGACTGCCAGATGTGCATCCCCCATGCTCCAAAGCAGGTTCAATTGGCCACATTTATTTACAAGGCATGGAGAAGGTGAAGCAATACTAAGTTTTGTCTACGGCTATGCACAACCCACGCCATTAGGCCCCTCCAAAAACTCATTCTGATCCCTACTCTCACATTCTCAGAATTAGGCAGCAGTGTACCTGCAAGACACCCTGCAGTCCCTTGGAAATGTCTCAACTTGTGATATCTGCATGGTTCCTGACAATGTCCACAACCTGGTATGCACTGCCATAAGCTCAACAGAGTCTCATTACCCTCTAACTATCACAGACAAAACCCAACCAAAGATGCCTACTCACTTGGTTCTTTGTGGCACATGCACGGTCTGCAAGGGATGCCTTTTCTTAATGTATGGAGACATTCTCTCTCACTTGATACAGGCAAGGTTTTTGATATTCAGGGTGCCATGCAAGTGCATGAAATAACATTGGCAATGATGTGTGTCTACTCGGCCTCCAGAAGATGCTGAGACTGTGGATATCTGCCCACTAAGCATGTCTAGCATGAACACCACAGGAAATGGGACACATGTTGCATGTTGGTCAGAAAGTGGACATAGCCAGTGCGTATCAGGTGGAAAACACCCATTTTTCATGGCCTACCCGCCAGTGCCCATCAAACATTTGTATACTATCAGTCATCCTGTGCCTTACTAACTCTAGCATCTTTTCACAGTATTTGATTACCATGCCTTACTAGCTGTAGAATCTTATCCCAGAGATTGATTATCATGGCAACTTGGGCCTGCACAATGAACATTCTGAGATTCCATTTCTGCCAGTGTTTTTCAGATAACCCTCCTGACTTATGAGATATGGAAACTATTTTCCTTGAGAGCCCAATCTGGCTCGCACCCGGACGTATTTGAAAAGGCAGGGAAGTGATCTCACGTCATTGATTCAGGGACAATGCAAGCCGAGGGATTGAGGATGCAGTCCCACCTCCCAATTAGCAGTCAATGGTCTCTTTGGCAATTCCCAATATTCACTGTTTCAGACTTCCTCAAGGGTGTGAAGGCTAGTACAATCGTGGCCTGATGGGCTTAGGAGTAGTGGAGGTCCCAATGAAAGGCAGAGTGGATGCTGAGCTGCTAATATCTTTTCAGTCCTACAGTGGGATCCACTTTTCGAGGTGAGGACATATGACCTACAAAGAGCCAGGCCTGTTATCTATGCTATCCATCCACTTACCTGAATCAACATGGTTCATGATCAAGGGAGCCATCCGGGTCACTGAAATACATGAGAGAAGACTGGGCCATGAGCATTGTTTTGCGGGAAGCAAAAGTGATTCCTATAGAGTGACACTCAAAGTGCCTTCTGAGTATACATTGAGTGCACTCCTACAGAAAGGCATGTGGTGATCACTGTATGAACCAGAGCAGGAGCACCATGGTGTGGAAATGAGGGTCTGGGACATGGATTACAGAAAGACCCAAGTCCATCGGCCACCATTTGTCTCCCGTTCTGTTCACCTGGCCTCAGTGTCATCATGATGCTTTCTTTAATTTTTTTTGTTATCACCTCTCTTCATGACATTGGTTTGTCATCATAGACCCAGCACAAGAGAGAGAACTGTTCAACATGTTACAGGGACACACCCATTTTGCTTACCAGGAATGCCAATACGAACTGGCCGAGATAAAGTATGGAATATAGGGCAGCTCGATTTCATCTCCTGCAAGGAAAGAAGCATACTCAGTTGTCTCCTTCAGAGCACATTGTAGGGAGCAAAACGGGACCTGTGGAGGTGGAGAAACCTGGACTGCCAGAGTTGCATCCCCCATGCTCCAAAGCAGGTTCAATTGGCCACATTTATTTACAAGGCATGGAGAAGGTGAAGCAATACTAAGGGTTGTCTACGGCTATGCACAACCCACGCCATTAGGCCCCTCCAAAAACTCATTCTGATCCCTACTCTCACATTCTCAGAATTAGGCAGCAGTGTACCTGCAAGACACCCTGCAGTCCCTTGGAAATGTCTCAACTTGTGATATCTGCATGGTTCCTGACAAAGTCCACATCCTGGTATGCACTGCCATATGCTCAACAGAGTCTCATTACCCTCTAACTATCACAGACAAAACCCAACCAAAGATGCCTACTCACTTGGTTCTTTGTGGCACATGCACGGTCTGCAAGGGATGCCTTTTCTTAATGTATGGAGACATTCTCTCTCACTTGATACAGGCAAGGTTTTTGATATTCAGGGTGCCATGCAAGTGCATGAAATAACATTGGCAATGATGTGTGTCTACTAGGCCTCCAGAAGATGCTGAGACTGTGGATATCTGCCCACTAAGCATGTCTAGCATGAACACCACAGGAAATGGGACACATGTTGCATGTTGGTCGGAAAGTGGAGATAGCCAGTGCGTATCAGGTGGAAAACACCCATTTTTCATGGCCTACCTGCCAGTGCCCATCAAACACTTGTATACTGTCAGTCATCCTGTGCCTTACTAACTCTAGCATCTTATCACAGAATTTGAGTACCATGCCTTACCAGCTGTAGAATCTTATCCCAGATTGATTATCATGGCAACTTGGGCCTGCACAATGAACATTCTGAGCTTCCATTTCTGCCAGTGTTTTTCAGATAACCCTCCTGAATTATGAGATATGGAACCTATTTTCCTTGAGAGCCCAATCTGGCTGGCACCCAGACGTATTTGAAAAGGCAGGGAAGTGAGCTCACGTCATTGTATCAGGGACAATGCAAGCCGAGGGATTGAGGATGCAGTCCCACCTCCCAATTAGCAGTCAATGTTCTCTTTGGCAATTCCCAATTTTCACTGCTTCAGATTTCCTCAAGGGTGTGAAGGCTAGTACAATCCTGGCCTGATGGGCTTAGGAGTAGTGGAGGTCCCAATGAAAGGTAGAGTGGATGCTGAGCTGCTAATATCTTTTCAGTCCTACAGTGGGATCCACTTTTCGAGGTGAGGACCTATGACCTGCAAAGAGCCAGGCCTGTTATCTATGCTATCCATCCACTTACCTGAATCAACATGGTTCATGATCAAGGGAGCCATCCGGGTCACTGAAATACATGAGAGAAGAGTGGGCCATGAGCATTGTTTTGCGGGAAGCAAAAGTGATTCCTATAGAGTGACACTCAAAGTGCCTTCTGAGTATACATTGAGAGCACTCCTACAGAAAGGCACATGGTGATCACTGTATGAACCAGAGCAGGAGCACCATGGTGTGGAAATGAGGGTGTGGGACATGGATTACAGAAAGACCCAAGTCCATAGGCCCCCATTTGTCTCCCGTTCTGTTCACTGGGCCTCAGCGTCATCATGATGGTTTCTTTAATTTTTTTTGTTATCACCTCTCTTCATGACATTGGTTTGTCCCCATAGACCCAGCACATTACAATGAAGTGTTCAACATTTCACATGGACACAACCATTTTGCTTACCAGGAATGCCAATACGAACAGGCAGAGTAAAGTACGGAAAAAAAGGCCAGTGGATATCATCTCCTGCAAGTTTAGAAGCATACTCAGTTGTCTCCTTGTAGGGAGCAAAACGGGACCTGTCGAGGTCTGATATCCTCGACTGCAAAAGTTGCATCCCTCATGCTCCAAAGCAGGGTCAGTTGGCCACTTGTAGTTAGATGGCATGGAGAAGGTGAAGAAACATTAAGAATTTGTACTGGTCTGAACATCCTACGTCATTATGCCCCTCCAAAAATTCATTCGGATCCCTACTTTCACAATATCAGTATTAGGCAACAGTGTACTGACAAGTCACACTGCAGGCCCTTGATAATTTCTTAACTTGTGTTATCTGCATGGTTCCTGACAATATCCACAATCTGGTATGCACTGCCATATGCTCAACAGAGTCTCATTACCCTCTAACTATCACAGACAAAACCCAACCAAAGATACCTACTCACTTGGTTCCTTGTGGCACATGCACGGAGTGCAAGGGATGCCTTTTCTTAATGTTTGGAGACATTCTCTCTCACTTAATACAGGCAAGGTTTTTGATGTTCAGGGTGCCATGCAAGCGCATGAAATAACATTTGCAATGATGTGTGTCTACTAGGCTCCAGAAGATGCTGAGACCATGGATAGCAGCCCACTAATCATGTCTAGCCTGAACACCACAGGAAATTGGGCACTTGTTGCACAGAGCCAGTGTGTTTCAGATGCAAATATCCCATTTTCATGGCCTAACTGCCAGTGCCCATCAAAAACTTGTATACTGTCGGTCTTCATGTGCCTTACTAACTCTAGAGTCTTATCACAGAAATTTATTACCATGCCTTGCTAGCACTAGAATCTTATCCCAGAGATTGATTATCATGGCAACTTTTGCCTGCAAAATGAAATTCTGAATTTCCGTTTATGCCAATGTTTAGAGGATAGCCCTCCTGACATATGAGAAATTGAAAGTATTTTCCTTAAAGTCCAAATCTGCCTGGCACCCAGTAATATTTGAAGAGGCAGGGAAGTGAGCTCACATCAATGTATCACAGATCGTGCATTCCGAGGGACTGAGAATGCAAACCCACCTTCCATTTAGCACTCAATATTTTCTTTGTCAATTCTTAATTCCCAGTGCTTCAGACTTCCTCAAGGCTGTGAAGTCTAGTACAATCCTGGCTGATGGGCTTAGGGGTAGTGGAGGTCCCAATGAAAGACAGATTGGATGCTGATCTGCTAATATTTTTTCGTCCTACAGTGGGATCCATTTTTCGAGGTGAGGACATATGACCTTCAAAGTGCCAGGCCTTTTATCTATGCTATCCACTTACCTGAATCTACATAGTTTATGATCAAGGTAGTCATCTTGGTCACGTAAATACATGAGAGAAAATTGGGCCTTGAGCATTGTTTTTGGGGGAGCAAAATTGATTTGTATAGAGTGTACACTGAGTGTACATTGAGTACACTCCTACAGAAAGTCACATAGAGTTCACTGGATGAACCAGAGCATGAGCACCATGGTCTGGAAATGAGGGTCCTTGACATTGATTACAGAAAGATCCAAGTAGTTAGTCCTCCGTTTGTCTCCTGTTCTGTTCACAGGGCCTCAGTGTCATCATGATGGCAGGGAAAACCTGCTCTTTATACAGTTTTTTCCTTCCATGCACCTTTTATTTAAGTAAATGGGATATCTGAGTTAGTTGATACACTCAGAGGTGAATCCCCAATGCTCTCCAGTATGGTAAATTGACTATATGGTTTTAGATGGTATGGAGGAGGTAAGGAAAATATTAAATTGTGGCTTCCATTCTGCCTAGCCCATATTATTTGGCCCCTCCTATAATTCACCCTGACCTCCACTCTTACACTGTTAGCATTAGCTAGCATACTATTAGGAACATGATGTGAGATGTTATTCTCTAAATATGTTTCTCCATTCTCTATTCTCTAAATATGTTACTGGTTTTGAATAAAACACTCCTGGCCAATAGGAAAGCAGGCTATTTAGGGCTTATATACTTGTTGAAAAGAGCATTGAGTATTGAGGGTTCACCAAGAAGAGACTGGAGAGTTAGAATGCCAGGTGCTTTTGCCAGTAAGATGAGCCATGTGGAAATACTTAGAATAGTTGATATTGGTTAAACTTTAAGACAGAGCTAGCCAGTAAGAAACTATTAACTGGCCATCAGCCTTATATCCAGTTCGGAGTCTCGGTGTATTATTGGGGGCTGGCATGTCAGTGGGATCAGATCAGTGGTGGGGAAAAACTTTCTTGTAACATAATAGGATCAGGAGTGGGATTGAGAAATTTCACTTAAAACTTAACAAAAGCTTAAAAATAGTTCGTAGAAACAAAAGAACAGAGACTAGCAAGACTTCTTGGTAGCAGCATTTTTCTCGGTTACACTTTGCTTTGGTAGAGACAGAGATTTGCAAGGCTCCTTTAATGGATATTTGCAAAATTAGCATAAATGGCAAAAAACTGCGCCACTTTCAAACTACTAAAGGTTTACAGTGTGTTTTAAAATTTACGTTGTCTTGGGAGATAAAAATAAAATGAATAAAATGGTTTAAAAAAGAAAGAGTGTGGCTGGGCATGGTGGCACATGCCTTTAAACCCAGCACTCAGAAGGCAGAGGCAAACAGATCTCTTTGATTTCAAAGTAAACCTGTTATGCAGATTGAATCCCTGGACAGATAAAAGTTACACAGAGAAACCCTGTCTCAAAATTTGTAAAAATGGAAGTAGAAGAAATAGAGTAGTAAAAATGCCATGTAAAGATGGAAAGCAGAGAATCTTTGGAAATTGTATGCTATTCTGTTATCTTTAAATTGTTTGACTGCTGAGGAAATAACAACAACTGATAAAAGAAATGTTGCTGGATTAATTAAATATATATATTTTAAAAATTCTTTGACTTCAAAAGTAATGTCCAAGGGCAAGTTACTGGGGAATAGGATTTCTAATTTTGTTTCCACAGAAAATTAAAAGCTGAGGATTCCTGCCAGACTAATGTGGTTTGTTCAAGCAAGACCCCCTGAAGCATTATCCCTGGGATTAAGCAGCCTTGCAGACTATAGCCAAGATTTCTGCATCTTCTTAGGATCCCCTATGACAGTGCCCCTACAAGCAGGAAGCAGTTTGGAAAGAACGACACCGAAATCCCCAAATATATTTTATAAATGTTTGTTTTTATTTAACTGGGCTTGGTTATAAATGGTTAATGACTATATGTATTTTTTTAAAGTAAAACGGGAATTATGGTATAGATATGAATACTTTATTTTTAATTTTTATTTATTGATACCAATTTAAGGTCAATTTTATGATATGTATATTTCTCCTCTGGTTTAGGTATTGTGTTTATATAGACCATTGAAAAACATAATGTAAAATTTAGTACTGATTATAGATAGTTTCCTATAATAGTCAAAACTTATAGTTAAGTTCATTAGGATTTCTAGATATGCGGAGATGTATTTGATATGAATAGGCATTCTTCAATTCTTTCAAAGACCTACAGAATATGGCATTTAAATGGTTTAGGGATTTTCTTGACAGTGAGAAATGACTGGTCCTGGCAACACCACCTGTGTCAGAAAGGAAGATAGACATCAAAGAAAACGTTATGGAGTTTGTTTCTAATATGGCAAGACTAGCCATTTGGACAAGATACTGCACTTGTCTAGACTGTTTGACTATATTCTGTATAAACTGGGCATGCAAGACCCACAGAAAAGTGACTGCTGAAACAAAATGGACATTGCTACAGGATTCCTGCTTCATGGAAGAGGCTGCCAGACAGACTACAAGACACAGAAAAAAATGACTGACAAACTGCCAATACAAAGGGACAGTTTTCTGTTTTGATGAGGAGTCTGGCAGACATATTATGGCCTATGGGCTGAAGATAGAACATTACAAAAGAACTTCAGGTGAATGACCAGACAGTGAGTTGTTTTTGTCAATTCTAGAGTTTATATATTATGCTTCTAAGTTATTTGAAAACGTTGAAGACAGATAGTTATGGTTATAGTTTTCCTTAACTAGGATTATATATAAGGTACATATAGGAATTCAGACTCATAAAGATAGTATAATTGATTGCATGTATTCTTCAAATAATGCTAAATGATTACGAACAAATATTTTTAACTGTGATTCTTATTTGATAACTGTTGTGTAATATATTTTGCTATGCTAAGGTTGAAAATCTTATTTTAATTTTAGAAAAAGAAGAGAAGAAGATGGGAGATGCTATTCTGTAAATATGTTTCTAATACTGGTTTATGAATAAAACACTGGTGGCAAAAAGGAAAGCAAGATAGGCAGGGCTAGGAGGCTAGGAGGAAAGAGGAAGGAGTAAAATTGAGTCAACATGAAGAGACCCGAGAGGTAGAATGACAGCCACTCTGTCCGGTAAGATGAGCCACATGGAAATACTTAGAATAGTAGATATGGGTTAATCATTAAAACAGAGCTAGCCAGTAAGAAACTATTAACAAATACAGAGTCTCTGTGTATTATTATTGGTTGCTGGCATGGTGGCAGGACCAGACCGGAAGCAGAGAAAACCTGCTTGAAATAGAAAGACACATTATATATCACTGAAATATCTGACCTGGTGACCAGTGCACTGTTCCTGACAATGTCAACAACCTAGTATCCAATCTAGAGTGCCCAGTAGAGTCTAAACACTCTCAAAAAAGCAAAAAAAAATGCACACTAAGAACACCTACTTACTTGGGTCTTACTTGCACATTCACAGACTGCGAAAAAAAAAATGCCTGTACTTGCTGGTTGGAGATATTCTGTCTTTGCTGTTCCAGGACGATGTGGATTTAGATGGCATTTGAGAGGCAATGGAAATATTAAATGATGGCTACCATTCTGCCTCTCCCAGATTATTTGGCCCCACCTATCATTCACCCTCACACCCCTCTCTCACGGTCTTAGCAATACAAGGTGTTCTAATGGCCATCCACATTGCAAGCTTCTGAAACATCTCAACCTGAGACCTCTGCACTATTCCTGACTTTTTCCATAACATGGTATGCAGTCTTGAGTGACCAACAGCATCTCATTACTATCTAAAAAGCAAAGACCAATGCGTACATAAGGCCATCTACTCACTTGGTTATTAGTTTCACAGTGTCAGACTGCAAAAATGTGGCTGAACTACATGTTTGGAAATAGACTATCATTCATGATCCAGAAAAGTATTTTGCCACTCAGAGTGCATGCGCGTGTGCATGAAATGACAATGGTACACGTGTGTGTCAAGTAGGCTCAAGAAGATGCCCATCAATATCAGCCCAATAAGCATGCCTACCATGATCATCAGAGGAAACAGGGCACTTGTGGCATGGTGCGTGGGTGAGAGTACAATGTCACCAATTATCAGAGGCACGAAAGGCAGTTTCTAAAACCTTGATGCCGGTGCCCATCGAGGCAATATGATAGTTCATGTCTTCCCATGCCTTTTTATGTCTAGAAAGTCATGCAAGTGATTGAACATTATGGAAACTAGGGCCTGCACAATGGATATACAGAGCGTCCATTCCCGCAGGTTTGTACCCTGTAACCGTCCTGATGAAATGAGGACTCGAGACCCCAGCCATGGAAATCCCAAATAGGATGTGAACGTCAAATATTTGAAGAGTATGGGTCGTATGGTCAAGTCATTCTATAAGTGAGCTGTGCAAGATTCAAGGGACTGAGAGTCGAGACCAAGCTCCCCCTGTGCATTAAACGCTCAGTTTGGCAATTACTAAGGCCCAGGGCTACAGAATTTTTCAAAGCATTGCAGGTTCTCTACACTTCTGGCTTCATAGTATTAGCATCAGTGGAGGTGCCAAAGAAAGGCAGAGGAAGGTGTTCTTTGTCTAATATAATTTGATCACTGCACTGAGATACATTTGATTAGGTGAGTACCCATCACGTGCATAGATCCAGGCCTTTTAGCTATGCTTTCCCCTTACCTGAATCCACAGAGCTCATGGTCAAGGTAGGCATCCCGATCACTGAAAGACAGGAGAGAAGAGTGTTCCATGAGCATTGTTTTGGGGGGAGGCATAATTGACTCATCTAGAGGAAACTCAAAATGCCTTCAGAGTGAACATGGAGTGCACCCTGCAGAAGGGCACAAGGAGTTCACTGCGGCCACAGAGCAGGAACACCTTGCTGGGGAAATGAGGGCCATGGTCGTGAAAGACCAAAGACCAATAGGCCTCCATTTGTTCCCCGTTCTGTTCAAAGGGCCTCAGCGTAATCCTATTGAGCATGATTTTTATGTCATCACCTCTCTTCATGACATTGGTTTGTCATCATAGACCCAGAGCATCAGAAAACATATCAACATGTTCCTATGACACAAACCATTTTGCTTACCAGGACTGCCAAAACGACCGAGCCGAGATATGGAACCATAAAAAGGCCAGCCAGCTTTCATCTCCAGCCAGGGAAGAAGCATACATAGGTTTGTCCTTCAGTGCACCTTTAGGGAGCAAAATGGGACGTGGTGATTGCTGAGCAAGTCGACACACTCAGTGGTGAATCCCCAGTGCAACCCAGCAGGTTAAATTGACGATGTGGATTTAGATGGCATTTGAGAGGCAAAGGAAATATTAAATGATGGCTACCATTCTGCCTCTCCCAGATTATTTGGCCCCACCTATCATTCACCCTCAAACCCCTCTCTCACGGTCTTAGCAATACAAGGTGTTCTAATGGCAATCCACATTGCAAGCTTCTGAAACTTCTCAACCTGAGACCTCTGCACTATTCCTGACTTTTTCCATAACCTGGTATGCAGTCTTGAGTGACCAACAGCATCTCATTACTATCTAAAAAGAAAGACCAATGCGTACATGAGGCCATCTACTCACTTGGTTATTAGTTGCACAGTTTCAGACTGCAAAAATATGGCTGAACTACATGTTTGGAAATAGACTATCATTCATGATCTAGGAAAGTATTTTGCCACTCAGAGTGCTGTGCGTGTGCATGAACTGACAATGGTACACGTGTGTGTCAAGTAGGCTCAAGAAGATGCCCATCAATATCAGCCCAATAAGCATGCCTAGCATGATCATCAGAGGAAACAGGGCACTTGTGGCATGGTGCGTGGGTGAGAGTGCAGTGTCACCAAGTATCACAGGCACGAAAGCCAGTTTCTAAAACCTTAATGCCGGTGCCCATCGAGCAATATGATAGTTCATGTCTTCCCATGCTTTTTTATCTCTAGAAAGTCATGCAAGTGATTGAACTTTATGGAAACTAAGGCCTGCACAATGGATATACAGAGCGTCCATACCCGCAAGTTTGTACCCTGTAACCCTCCTGATGAAATGAAGACTCGAGACGCCAGCCACGCAAAACCCAAATTGCATGTGAACCTCGAATATTTGAGGAGTATGGCTCGTATGCTCAAGTCATTCTATAAGTGATCTGTGCAATTCTAGGGACTGAGAGTCGAGACCAAGCTCCCCCTGTGCATTAAACGCTCAGTTTGGAAATTCCTAATTCCCACGGCTACAGAATTTTTCAAAGCATTGCAGGTTCTCTACACTTCTGGCTTCATAGGATTAGCATCAGTGGAGGTGCCAAAGAAAGGCAGAGGAAGATGTTCTTTTTCTAATATAATTTGATCACTGCACTGAGATGCATTTGATTAGGTGAGTACCCATCACGTGCATAGATCCAGGCCTTTTAGCTATGCTTTCCCCTTACCTGAATCCACAGAGCTCATGGTAAAGGTAGGCATCCCGATCACTGAAAGACAGGAGAGAAGAGTGTTCTATGAGTATTGTTTTGGGGGGAGGCATAATTGACTCATCTAGAGGAAACTCAAAATGCCTTCAGGGTGAACATTGAGTGCACCCTCCAGAAGGGCACAAGGAGTTCACTGCGGCCACAGAGCAGGAACACCTTGCTGGGGAAATGAGGGCCATGGTCCTGAAAGACCAAAGACCAACAGGCCTCCATTTGTTCCCCGTTCTGTTCACAGGGCCTCAGCGTAATCCTATTGAGCATGATTTTTATGTCATCACCTCTCTTCATGACATTGGTTTGTCATCATAGACCCAGGGCATCAGAAAACATATCAACATGTTCCTATGACACAAACCATTTTGCTTACCAGGACTGCCAAAACGATCGAGCCGAGATATGGAACCATAAAAAGGCCAGCCAGCTTTCATCTCCAGCCAGGGAAGAAGCATACATAGGTTTGTCCTTCGGTGCACCTTTAGGGAGCAAAATGGGACGTGGTGATTGCTGAGCAAGTCGACACACTCAGTGGTGAATCCCCAGTGCAACACAGCAGGTTAAATGACGATGTGGATTTAGATGGCATTTGAGAGGCAATGGAAATATTAAATGATGGCTACCATTCTGCCTCTCCCAGATTATTTGGCCCCACCTATCATTCACCCTCACACCCCTCTCTCACGGTCTTAGCAATACAAGGTGTTCTAATGGCCATCCACATTGCAAGCTTCTGAAACTTCTCAACCTGAGACCTCTGCACTATTCCTGACTTTTTCCATAACATGGTATGCAGTCTTGAGTGACCAACAGCATCTCATTACTATCTAAAAAGCAAAGACCAATGCGTACATAAGGCCATCTACTCACTTGGTTATTAGTTTCACAGTGTCAGACTGCAAAAATATGGCTGAACTACATGTTTGGAAATAGACTATCATTCATGATCCAGGAAAGTATTTTGCCACTCAGAGTGCTGTGCGTGTGCATGAACTGACAATGGTACACGTGTGTGTCAAGTAGGCTCAAGAAGATGCCCATCAATATCAGCCCAATAAGCATGCCTAGCATGATCATCAGAGGAAACAGGGCACTTGTGGCATGGTGCGTGGGTGAGAGTGCAGTGTCACCAAGTATCACAGGCACGAAAGCCAGTTTCTAAAACTTTAATGCCGGTGCCCATCGAGCAATATGATAGTTCATGTCTTCCCATGCTTTTTTATCTCTAGAAAGTCATGCAAGTGATTGAACTTTATGGAAACTAAGGCCTGCACAATGGATATACAGTGCGTCCATTCCCGCAAGTTTGTACCCTGTAACCCTCCTGATGAAATGAAGACTCGAGACCCCAGCCATGCAAATCCCAAATTGCATGTGAACCTCGAATATTTGAGGAGTGTGGCTCGTATGCTCAAGTCATTCTATAAGTGATCTGTGCAATTCTAGGGACTGAGAGTCGAGACCAAGCTCCCCCCTGTGCATTAAACGCTCAGTTTGGAAATTCCTAATTCCCACGGCTACAGAATTTTTCAAAGCATTGCAGGTTCTCTACACTTCTGGCTTCATAGTATTAGCATCAGTGGAGGTGCCAAAGAAAGGCAGATGAAGGTGTTCTTTGTCTAATATAATTTGATCACTGCACTGAGATACATTTGATGAGGTGAGTACCCATCACGTGCATAGATCCAGGCCTTTTAGCTATGCTTTCCCCTTACCTGAATCCACAGAGCTCATGGTCAAGGTAGGCATCCCGATCACTGAAAGACAGGAGAGAAGAGTGTTCCATGAGCATTGTTTTGGAGGGAGGCATAATTGACTCATCTAGAGGAAACTCAAAATGCCTTCAGGGTGAACATTGAGTGCACCCTCCAGAAGGGCACAAGGAGTTCACTGCGGCCACAGAGCAGGAACACCTTGCTGGGGAAATGAGGGCCATGGTCCTGAAAGACCAAAGACCAACAGGCCTCCATTTGTTCCCCGTTCTGTTCACAGGGCCTCAGCGTAATCCTATTGAGCATGATTTTTATGTCATCACCTCTCTTCATGACATTGGTTTGTCATCATAGACCCAGGGCATCAGAAAACATATCAACATGTTCCTATGACACAAACCATTTTGCTTACCAGGACTGCCAAAACGATCGAGCCGAGATATGGAACCATAAAAAGGCCAGCCAGCTTTCATCTCCAGCCAGGGAAGAAGCATACATAGGTTTGTCCTTCAGTGCACCTTTAGGGAGCAAAATGGGACGTGGTGATTGCTGAGCAAGTCGACACACTCAGTGGTGAATCCCCAGTGCAACCCAGCAGGTTAAATTGACGATGTGGATTTAGATGGCATTTGAGAGGCAAATGAAAGATTAAATGATGGCTACCATTCTGCCTCTCCCAGATTATTTGGCCCCACCTATCATTACCCTCACACCCCTCTCTCACGGTCTTAGCAATACAAGGTGTTCTAATGGCAATCCACATTGCAAGCTTCTGAAATTTCTCAACCTGAGACCTCTGCACTATTACTGACTTTTTCCATAACCTGGTATGCAGTCTTGAGTGACCAACAGCATCTCATTACTATCTAAAAAGAAAGACCAATGCGTACATGAGGCCATCTACTCACTTGGTTATTAGTTGCACAGTTTCAGACTGCAAAAATATGGCTGAACTACATGTTTGGAAATAGACTATCATTCATGATCTAGGAAAGTATTTTGCCACTCAGAGTGCTGTGCGTGTGCATGAACTGACAATGGTACACGTGTGTGTCAAGTAGGCTCAAGAAGATGCCCATCAATATCAGCCCAATAAGCATGCCTAGCATGATCATCAGAGGAAACAGGGCACTTGTGGCATGGTGCATGGGTGAGAGTGCAGTGTCACCAAGTATCACAGGCACGAAAGCCAGTTTCTAAAACCTTAATGCCGGTGCCCATCGAGCAATATGATAGTTCATGTCTTCCCATGCTTTTTTATGTCTAGAAGTCATGCAAGTGATTGAACTTTATGGAAACTAAGGCCTGCACAATGGATATACAGTGCGTCCATTCCCGCAAGTTTGTACCCTGTAACCGTCCTGATGAAATGAAGACTCGAGACCCCAGCCATGAAAATCCCAAATTGCATGTGAACCTCGAATATTTGAGGAGTATGGCTCGTATGCTCAAGTCATTCTATAAGTGATCTGTGCAATTCTAGGGACTGAGAGTCGAGACCAAGCTCCCCCTGTGCATTAAACGCTCAGTTTGGAAATTCCTAAATCCCAGGGCTACAGAATTTTTCAAAGCATTGCAGGTCCTCTACACTTCTGGATTCATAGGATTAGCATCAGTGGAGGTGCCAAAGAAAGGCAGAGGAAGGTGTTCTTTGTCTAATATAATTTGATCACTGCACTGAGATACATTTGATGAGGTGAGTACCCATCACGTGCATAGATCCAGGCCTTTTAGCTATGCTTTCCCCTTACCTGAATCCACAGAGCTCATGGTCAAGGTAGGCATCCCGATCACTGAAAGACAGGAGAGAAGAGTGTTCCATGAGCATTGTTTTGGGGGGAGGCATAATTGACTCATCTAGAGGAAACTCAAAATGCCTTCAGAGTGAACATGGAGTGCACCCTCCAGAAGGGCACAAGGAGTTCACTGCGGCCACAGAGCAGGAACACCTTGCTGGGGAAATGAGGGCCATGGTCCTGAAAGACCAAAGACCAACAGGCCTCCATTTGTTCCCCGTTCTGTTCACAGGGCCTCAGCGTAATCCTATTGAGCATGATTTTTATGTCATCACCTCTCTTCATGACATTGGTTTGTCATCATAGACCCAGGGCATCAGAAAACATATCAACATGTTCCTATGACACAAACCATTTTGCTTACCAGGACTGCCAAAACGATCGAGCCGAGATATGGAACCATAAAAAGGCCAGCCAGCTTTCATCTCCAGCCAGGGAAGAAGCATACATAGGTTTGTCCTTCAGTGCACCTTTAGGGAGCAAAATGGGACGTGGTGATTGCTGAGCAAGTCGACACACTCAGTGGTGAATCCCCAGTGCAACCCAGCAGGTTAAATTGACGATGTGGATTTAGATGGCATTTGAGAGGCAATGGAAATATTAAATGATGGCTACCATTCTGCCTCTCCCAGATTATTTGGCCCCACCTATCATTCACCCTCACACCCCTCTCTCACGGTCTTAGCAATACAAGGTGTTCTAATGGCCATCCACATTGCAAGCTTCTGAAACTTCTCAACCTGAGACCTCTGCACTATTCCTGACTTTTTCCATAACATGGTATGCAGTCTTGAGTGACCAACAGCATCTCATTACTATCTATAAAGCAAAGACCAATGCGTACATAAGGCCATCTACTCACTTGGTTATTAGTTTCACAGTGTCAGACTGCAAAAATATGGCTGAACCACATGTTTGGAAATAGACTATCATTCATGATCCAGAAACGTATTTTGCCACTCAGAGTGCTGCGCGTGTGCATGAACTGACAATGGTGCACGTGTGTGTCAAGTAGGCTCAAGAAGATGCCCATCAATATCAGCCCAATAAGCATGCCTAGCATGATCATCAGAGGAAACAGGGCACTTGTGGCATGGTGCGTGGGTGAGAGTGCAATGTCACCAATTATCACAGGCACAAAAGGCAGTTTCTAAAACCTTAATGCCGGTGCCCATCGAGCAATATGATAGTTCATGTCTTCCCATGCTTTTTTATTTCTAGAAGTCATGCAAGTGATTGAACTTTATGAAAACTAAGGCCTGCACAATGGATATACAGTGCGTCCATTCCCGCAAGTTTGTACCCTGTAACCGTCCTGATGAAATGAAGACTCGAGACCCCAGCCATGAAAATCCCAAATTGCATGTGAACCTCGAATATTTGAGGAGTATGGCTCGTATGGTCAAGTCATTCTATAAGTGATCTGTGCAATTCTAGGGACTGAGAGTCGAGACCAAGCTCCCCCTGTGCATTAAACGCTCAGTTTGGAAATTCCTAATTCCCACGGCTACAGAATTTTTCAAAGCATTGCAGGTTCTCTACACTTCTGGCTTCATAGTATTAGCATCAGTGGAGGTGCCAAAGAAAGGCAGATGAAGGTGTTCTTTGCCTAATATAATTTGATCACTGCCCTGAGATACATTAGATGAGGTGAGTACCCATCACGACCATAGATCCAGGCCTTTTAGCTATGCTTTCCTCTTACCTGAATCCACAGAGCTCATGGTCAAGGTAGGCATCCCGATCACTGAAAGACAGGAGAGAAGAGTGTTCCATGAGCATTGTTTTGGGGGGAGGCATAATTGACTCATCTAGAGGAAACTCAAAATGCCTTCAGAGTGAACATGGAGTGCACCCTCCAGAAGGGCACAAGGAGTTCACTGCGGCCACAGAGCAGGAACACCTTGCTGGGGAAATGAGGGCCATGGTCCTGAAAGACCAAAGACCAACAGGCCTCCATTTGTTCCCCGTTCTGTTCACAGGGCCTCAGCGTAATCCTATTGAGCATGATTTTTATGTCATCACCTCTCTTCATGACATTGGTTTGTCATCATAGACCCAGGGCATCAGAAAACATATCAACATGTTCCTATGACACAAACCATTTTGCTTACCAGGACTGCCAAAACGATCGAGCCGAGATATGGAACCATAAAAAGGCCAGCCAGCTTTCATCTCCAGCCAGGGAAGAAGCATACATAGGTTTGTCCTTCAGTGCACCTTTAGGGAGCAAAATGGGACGTGGTGATTGCTGAGCAAGTCGACACACTCAGTGGTGAATCCCCAGTGCAACCCAGCAGGTTAAATTGACGATGTGGATTTAGATGGCATTTGAGAGGCAATGGAAATATTAAATGATGGCTACCATTCTGCCTCTCCCAGATTATTTGGCCCCACCTATCATTCACCCTCACACCCCTCTCTCACGGTCTTAGCAATACAAGGTGTTCTAATGGCCATCCACATTGCAAGCTTCTGAAACTTCTCAACCTGAGACCTCTGCACTATTCCTGACTTTTTCCATAACATGGTATGCAGTCTTGAGTGACCAACAGCATCTCATTACTATCTAAAAAGCAAAGACCAATGCGTACATAAGGCCATCTACTCACTTGGTTATTAGTTTCACAGTGTCAGACTGCAAAAATGTGGCTGAACTACATGTTTGGAAATAGACTATCATTCATGATCCAGAAAAGTATTTTGCCACTCAGAGTGCTGCGCGTGTGCATGAACTGACAATGGTACACGTGTGTGTCAAGTAGGCTCAAGAAGATGCCCATCAATATCAGCCCAATAAGCATGCCTAGCATGATCATCAGAGGAAACAGGGCACTTGTGGCATGGTGCGTGGGTGAGAGTGCAATGTCACCAATTATCACAGGCACGAAAGGCAGTTTCTAAAACCTTAATGCCGGTGCCCATCGAGCAATATGATAGTTCATGTCTTCCCATGCTTTTTTATGTCTAGAAGTCATGCAAGTGATTGAACTTTATGGAAACTAAGGCCTGCACAATGGATATACAGTGCGTCCATTCCCGCAAGTTTGTACCCTGTAACCGTCCTGATGAAATGAAGACTCGAGACCCCAGCCATGAAAATCCCAAATTGCATGTGAACCTCGAATATTTGAGGAGTATGGCTCGTATGGTCAAGTCATTCTATAAGTGATCTGTGCAATTCTAGGGACTGAGAGTCGAGACCAAGCTCCCCCTGTGCATTAAACGCTCAGTTTGGAAATTCCTAATTCCCACGGCTACAGAATTTTTCAAAGCATTGCAGGTTCTCTACACTTCTGGCTTCATAGGATTAGCATCAGTGGAGGTGCCAAAGAAAGGCAGAGGAAGGTGTTCTTTTTCTAATATAATTTGATCACTGCACTGAGATGCATTTCATTAGGTGAGTACCCATCACGTGCATAGATCCAGGCCTTTTAGCTATGCTTTCCCCTTACCTGAATCCACAGAGCTCATGGTCAAGGTAGGCATCCCGATCACTGAAAGACAGGAGAGAAGAGTGTTCCATGAGCATTGTTTTGGGGGGAGGCATAATTGACTCATCTAGAGGAAACTCAAAATGCCTTCAGAGTGAACATGGAGTGCACCCTCCAGAAGGGCACAAGGAGTTCACTGCGGCCACAGAGCAGGAACACCTTGCTGGGGAAATGAGGGCCATGGTCCTGAAAGACCAAAGACCAACAGGCCTCCATTTGTTCCCCGTTCTGTTCACAGGGCCTCAGCGTAATCCTATTGAGCATGATTTTTATGTCATCACCTCTCTTCATGACATTGGTTTGTCATCATAGACCCAGGGCATCAGAAAACATATCAACATGTTCCTATGACACAAACCATTTTGCTTACCAGGACTGCCAAAACGATCGAGCCGAGATATGGAACCATAAAAAGGCCAGCCAGCTTTCATCTCCAGCCAGGGAAGAAGCATACATAGGTTTGTCCTTCAGTGCACCTTTAGGGAGCAAAATGGGACGTGGTGATTGCTGAGCAAGTCGACACACTCAGTGGTGAATCCCCAGTGCAACCCAGCAGGTTAAATTGACGATGTGGATTTAGATGGCATTTGAGAGGCAATGGAAATATTAAATGATGGCTACCATTCTGCCTCTCCCAGATTATTTGGCCCCACCTATCATTCACCCTCACACCCCTCTCTCACGGTCTTAGCAATACAAGGTGTTCTAATGGCCATCCACATTGCAAGCTTCTGAAACTTCTCAACCTGAGACCTCTGCACTATTCCTGACTTTTTCCATAACATGGTATGCAGTCTTGAGTGACCAACAGCATCTCATTACTATCTATAAAGCAAAGACCAATGCGTACATAAGGCCATCTACTCACTTGGTTATTAGTTTCACAGTGTCAGACTGCAAAAATGTGGCTGAACTACATGTTTGTAAATAGACTATCATTCATGATCCAGAAAAGTATTTTGCCACTCAGAGTGCTGCACGTGTGCATGAACTGACAATGGTACACGTGTGTGTCAAGTAGGCTCAAGAAGATGCCCATCAATATCAGCCCAATAAGCATGCCTAGCATGATCATCAGAGGAAACAGGGCACTTGTGGCATGGTGCGTGGGTGAGAGTGCAATGTCACCAATTATCACAGGCACAAAAGGCAGTTTCTAAAACCTTAATGCCGGTGCCCATCGAGCAATATGATAGTTCATGTCTTCCCATGCTTTTTTATTTCTAGAAGTCATGCAAGTGATTGAACTTTATGAAAACTAAGGCCTGCACAATGGATATACAGTGCGTCCATTCCCGCAAGTTTGTACCCTGTAACCGTCCTGATGAAATGAAGACTCGAGACCCCAGCCATGAAAATCCCAAATTGCATGTGAACCTCGAATATTTGAGGAGTATGGCTCGTATGGTCAAGTCATTCTATAAGTGATCTGTGCAATTCTAGGGACTGAGAGTCGAGACCAAGCTCCCCCCTGTGCATTAAACGCTCAGTTTGGAAATTCCTAATTCCCACGGCTACAGAATTTTTCAAAGCATTGCAGGTTCTCTACACTTCTGGCTTCATAGGATTAGCATCAGTGGAGGTGCCAAAGAAAGGCAGAGGAAGGTGTTCTTTTTCTAATATAATTTGATCACTGCACTGAGATGCATTTGATTAGGTGAGTACCCATCACGTGCATAGATCCAGGCCTTTTAGCTATGCTTTCCCCTTACCTGAATCCACAGAGCTCATGGTCAAGGTAGGCATCCCGATCACTGAAAGACAGGAGAGAAGAGTGTTCCATGAGCATTGTTTTGGGGGGAGGCATAATTGACTCATCTAGAGGAAACTCAAAATGCCTTCAGAGTGAACATGGAGTGCACCCTCCAGAAGGGCACAAGGAGTTCACTGCGGCCACAGAGCAGGAACACCTTGCTGGGGAAATGAGGGCCATGGTCCTGAAAGACCAAAGACCAACAGGCCTCCATTTGTTCCCCGTTCTGTTCACAGGGCCTCAGCGTAATCCTATTGAGCATGATTTTTATGTCATCACCTCTCTTCATGACATTGGTTTGTCATCATAGACCCAGGGCATCAGAAAACATATCAACATGTTCCTATGACACAAACCATTTTGCTTACCAGGACTGCCAAAACGATCGAGCCGAGATATGGAACCATAAAAAGGCCAGCCAGCTTTCATCTCCAGCCAGGGAAGAAGCATACATAGGTTTGTCCTTCAGTGCACCTTTAGGGAGCAAAATGGGACGTGGTGATTGCTGAGCAAGTCGACACACTCAGTGGTGAATCCCCAGTGCAACCCAGCAGGTTAAATTGACGATGTGGATTTAGATGGCATTTGAGAGGCAATGGAAATATTAAATGATGGCTACCATTCTGCCTCTCCCAGATTATTTGGCCCCACCTATCATTCACCCTCACACCCCTCTCTCACGGTCTTAGCAATACAAGGTGTTCTAATGGCCATCCACATTGCAAGCTTCTGAAACTTCTCAACCTGAGACCTCTGCACTATTCCTGACTTTTTCCATAACATGGTATGCAGTCTTGAGTGACCAACAGCATCTCATTACTATCTAAAAAGCAAAGACCAATGCGTACATAAGGCCATCTACTCACTTGGTTATTAGTTTCACAGTGTCAGACTGCAAAAATGTGGCTGAACTACATGTTTGTAAATAGACTATCATTCATGATCCAGAAAAGTATTTTGCCACTCAGAGTGATGCGCGTGTGCATGAACTGACAATGGTACACGTGTGTGTCAAGTAGGCTCAAGAAGATGCCCATCAATATCAGCCCAATAAGCATGCCTAGCATGATCATCAGAGGAAACAGGGCACTTGTGGCATGGTGCGTGGGTGAGAGTGCAATGTCACCAATTATCACAGGCACGAAAGGCAGTTTCTAAAACCTTAATGCCGGTGCCCATCGAGCAATATGATAGTTCATGTCTTCCCATGCTTTTTTATGTCTAGAAGTCATGCAAGTGATTGAACTTTATGGAAACTAAGGCCTGCACAATGGATATACAGTGCGTCCATTCCCGCAAGTTTGTACCCTGTAACCGTCCTGATGAAATGAAGACTCGAGACCCCAGCCATGAAAATCCCAAATTGCATGTGAACCTCGAATATTTGAGGAGTATGGCTCGTATGGTCAAGTCATTCTATAAGTGATCTGTGCAATTCTAGGGACTGAGAGTCGAGACCAAGCTCCCCCTGTGCATTAAACGCTCAGTTTGGAAATTCCTAATTCCCACGGCTACAGAATTTTTCAAAGCATTGCAGGTTCTCTACACTTCTGGCTTCATAGGATTAGCATCAGTGGAGGTGCCAAAGAAAGGCAGAGGAAGATGTTCTTTTTCTAATATAATTTGATCACTGCACTGAGATGCATTTGATTAGGTGAGTACCCATCACGTGCATAGATCCAGGCCTTTTAGCTATGCTTTCCCCTTACCTGAATCCACAGAGCTCATGGTCAAGGTAGGCATCCCGATCACTGAAAGACAGGAGAGAAGAGTGTTCCATGAGCATTGTTTTGGGGGGAGGCATAATTGACTCATCTAGAGGAAACTCAAAATGCCTTCAGAGTGAACATGGAGTGCACCCTCCAGAAGGGCACAAGGAGTTCACTGCGGCCACAGAGCAGGAACACCTTGCTGGGGAAATGAGGGCCATGGTCCTGAAAGACCAAAGACCAACAGGCCTCCATTTGTTCCCCGTTCTGTTCACAGGGCCTCAGCGTAATCCTATTGAGCATGATTTTTATGTCATCACCTCTCTTCATGACATTGGTTTGTCATCATAGACCCAGGGCATCAGAAAACATATCAACATGTTCCTATGACACAAACCATTTTGCTTACCAGGACTGCCAAAACGATCGAGCCGAGATATGGAACCATAAAAAGGCCAGCCAGCTTTCATCTCCAGCCAGGGAAGAAGCATACATAGGTTTGTCCTTCAGTGCACCTTTAGGGAGCAAAATGGGACGTGGTGATTGCTGAGCAAGTCGACACACTCAGTGGTGAATCCCCAGTGCAACCCAGCAGGTTAAATTGACGATGTGGATTTAGATGGCATTTGAGAGGCAATGGAAATATTAAATGATGGCTACCATTCTGCCTCTCCCAGATTATTTGGCCCCACCTATCATTCACCCTCACACCCCTCTCTCACGGTCTTAGCAATACAAGGTGTTCTAATGGCCATCCACATTGCAAGCTTCTGAAACTTCTCAACCTGAGACCTCTGCACTATTCCTGACTTTTTCCATAACATGGTATGCAGTCTTGAGTGACCAACAGCATCTCATTACTATCTAAAAAGCAAAGACCAATGCGTACATAAGGCCATCTACTCACTTGGTTATTAGTTTCACAGTGTCAGACTGCAAAAATGTGGCTGAACTACATGTTTGGAAATAGACTATCATTCATGATCCAGAAAAGTATTTTGCCACTCAGAGTGCTGCGCGTGTGCATGAACTGACAATGGTACACGTGTGTGTCAAGTAGGCTCAAGAAGATGCCCATCAATATCAGCACAATAAGCATGCCTAGCATGATCATCAGAGGAAACAGGGCACTTGTGGCATGGTGCGTGGGTGAGAGTGCAATGTCACCAAGTATCACAGGCACGAAAGGCAGTTTCTAAAACCTTAATGCCGGTGCCCATCGAGCAATATGATAGTTCATGTCTTCCCATGCTTTTTTATGTCTAGAAGTCATGCAAGTGATTGAACTTTATGGAAACTAAGGCCTGCACAATGGATATACAGTGCGTCCATTCCCGCAAGTTTGTACCCTGTAACCGTCCTGATGAAATGAAGACTCGAGACCCCAGCCATGAAAATCCCAAATTGCATGTGAACCTCGAATATTTGAGGAGTATGGCTCGTATGGTCAAGTCATTCTATAAGTGATCTGTGCAATTCTAGGGACTGAGAGTCGAGACCAAGCTCCCCCTGTGCATTAAACGCTCAGTTTGGAAATTCCTAATTCCCACGGCTACAGAATTTTTCAAAGCATTGCAGGTTCTCTACACTTCTGGCTTCATAGGATTAGCATCAGTGGAGGTGCCAAAGAAAGGCAGAGGAAGATGTTCTTTTTCTAATATAATTTGATCACTGCACTGAGATGCATTTGATTAGGTGAGTACCCATCACGTGCATAGATCCAGGCCTTTTAGCTATGCTTTCCCCTTACCTGAATCCACAGAGCTCATGGTCAAGGTAGGCATCCCGATCACTGAAAGACAGGAGAGAAGAGTGTTCCATGAGCATTGTTTTGGGGGGAGGCATAATTGACTCATCTAGAGGAAACTCAAAATGCCTTCAGAGTGAACATGGAGTGCACCCTCCAGAAGGGCACAAGGAGTTCACTGCGGCCACAGAGCAGGAACACCTTGCTGGGGAAATGAGGGCCATGGTCCTGAAAGACCAAAGACCAACAGGCCTCCATTTGTTCCCCGTTCTGTTCACAGGGCCTCAGCGTAATCCTATTGAGCATGATTTTTATGTCATCACCTCTCTTCATGACATTGGTTTGTCATCATAGACCCAGGGCATCAGAAAACATATCAACATGTTCCTATGACACAAACCATTTTGCTTACCAGGACTGCCAAAACGATCGAGCCGAGATATGGAACCATAAAAAGGCCAGCCAGCTTTCATCTCCAGCCAGGGAAGAAGCATACATAGGTTTGTCCTTCAGTGCACCTTTAGGGAGCAAAATGGGACGTGGTGATTGCTGAGCAAGTCGACACACTCAGTGGTGAATCCCCAGTGCAACCCAGCAGGTTAAATTGACGATGTGGATTTAGATGGCATTTGAGAGGCAATGGAAATATTAAATGATGGCTACCATTCTGCCTCTCCCAGATTATTTGGCCCCACCTATCATTCACCCTCACACCCCTCTCTCACGGTCTTAGCAATACAAGGTGTTCTAATGGCCATCCACATTGCAAGCTTCTGAAACTTCTCAACCTGAGACCTCTGCACTATTCCTGACTTTTTCCATAACATGGTATGCAGTCTTGAGTGACCAACAGCATCTCATTACTATCTAAAAAGCAAAGACCAATGCGTACATAAGGCCATCTACTCACTTGGTTATTAGTTTCACAGTGTCAGACTGCAAAAATGTGGCTGAACTACATGTTTGTAAATAGACTATCATTCATGATCCAGAAAAGTATTTTGCCACTCAGAGTGATGCGCGTGTGCATGAACTGACAATGGTACACGTGTGTGTCAAGTAGGCTCAAGAAGATGCCCATCAATATCAGCCCAATAAGCATGCCTAGCATGATCATCAGAGGAAACAGGGCACTTGTGGCATGGTGCGTGGGTGAGAGTGCAATGTCACCAATTATCACAGGCACGAAAGGCAGTTTCTAAAACCTTAATGCCGGTGCCCATCGAGCAATATGATAGTTCATGTCTTCCCATGCTTTTTTATGTCTAGAAGTCATGCAAGTGATTGAACTTTATGGAAACTAAGGCCTGCACAATGGATATACAGTGCGTCCATTCCCGCAAGTTTGTACCCTGTAACCGTCCTGATGAAATGAAGACTCGAGACCCCAGCCATGAAAATCCCAAATTGCATGTGAACCTCGAATATTTGAGGAGTATGGCTCGTATGGTCAAGTCATTCTATAAGTGATCTGTGCAATTCTAGGGACTGAGAGTCGAGACCAAGCTCCCCCTGTGCATTAAACGCTCAGTTTGGAAATTCCTAATTCCCACGGCTACAGAATTTTTCAAAGCATTGCAGGTTCTCTACACTTCTGGCTTCATAGGATTAGCATCAGTGGAGGTGCCAAAGAAAGGCAGAGGAAGATGTTCTTTTTCTAATATAATTTGATCACTGCACTGAGATGCATTTGATTAGGTGAGTACCCATCACGTGCATAGATCCAGGCCTTTTAGCTATGCTTTCCCCTTACCTGAATCCACAGAGCTCATGGTCAAGGTAGGCATCCCGATCACTGAAAGACAGGAGAGAAGAGTGTTCCATGAGCATTGTTTTGGGGGGAGGCATAATTGACTCATCTAGAGGAAACTCAAAATGCCTTCAGAGTGAACATGGAGTGCACCCTCCAGAAGGGCACAAGGAGTTCACTGCGGCCACAGAGCAGGAACACCTTGCTGGGGAAATGAGGGCCATGGTCCTGAAAGACCAAAGACCAACAGGCCTCCATTTGTTCCCCGTTCTGTTCACAGGGCCTCAGCGTAATCCTATTGAGCATGATTTTTATGTCATCACCTCTCTTCATGACATTGGTTTGTCATCATAGACCCAGGGCATCAGAAAACATATCAACATGTTCCTATGACACAAACCATTTTGCTTACCAGGACTGCCAAAACGATCGAGCCGAGATATGGAACCATAAAAAGGCCAGCCAGCTTTCATCTCCAGCCAGGGAAGAAGCATACATAGGTTTGTCCTTCAGTGCACCTTTAGGGAGCAAAATGGGACGTGGTGATTGCTGAGCAAATCGACACACTCAGTGGTGAATCCCCAGTGCAACCCAGCAGGTTAAATTGACGATGTGGATTTAGATGGCATTTGAGAGGCAATGGAAATATTAAATGATGGCTACCATTCTGCCTCTCCCAGATTATTTGGCCCCACCTATCATTCACCCTCACACCCCTCTCTCACGGTCTTAGCAATACAAGGTGTTCTAATGGCCATCCACATTGCAAGCTTCTGAAACTTCTCAACCTGAGACCTCTGCACTATTCCTGACTTTTTCCATAACATGGTATGCAGTCTTGAGTGACCAACAGCATCTCATTACTATCTAAAAAGCAAAGACCAATGCGTACATAAGGCCATCTACTCACTTGGTTATTAGTTTCACAGTGTCAGACTGCAAAAATGTGGCTGAACTACATGTTTGTAAATAGACTATCATTCATGATCCAGAAAAGTATTTTGCCACTCAGAGTGATGCGCGTGTGCATGAACTGACAATGGTACACGTGTGTGTCAAGTAGGCTCAAGAAGATGCCCATCAATATCAGCCCAATAAGCATGCCTAGCATGATCATCAGAGGAAACAGGGCACTTGTGGCATGGTGCGTGGGTGAGAGTGCAATGTCACCAATTATCACAGGCACGAAAGGCAGTTTCTAAAACCTTAATGCCGGTGCCCATCGAGCAATATGATAGTTCATGTCTTCCCATGCTTTTTTATGTCTAGAAGTCATGCAAGTGATTGAACTTTATGGAAACTAAGGCCTGCACAATGGATATACAGTGCGTCCATTCCCGCAAGTTTGTACCCTGTAACCGTCCTGATGAAATGAAGACTCGAGACCCCAGCCATGAAAATCCCAAATTGCATGTGAACCTCGAATATTTGAGGAGTATGGCTCGTATGGTCAAGTCATTCTATAAGTGATCTGTGCAATTCTAGGGACTGAGAGTCGAGACCAAGCTCCCCCTGTGCATTAAACGCTCAGTTTGGAAATTCCTAATTCCCACGGCTACAGAATTTTTCAAAGCATTGCAGGTTCTCTACACTTCTGGCTTCATAGGATTAGCATCAGTGGAGGTGCCAAAGAAAGGCAGAGGAAGATGTTCTTTTTCTAATATAATTTGATCACTGCACTGAGATGCATTTGATTAGGTGAGTACCCATCACGTGCATAGATCCAGGCCTTTTAGCTATGCTTTCCCCTTACCTGAATCCACAGAGCTCATGGTCAAGGTAGGCATCCCGATCACTGAAAGACAGGAGAGAAGAGTGTTCCATGAGCATTGTTTTGGGGGGAGGCATAATTGACTCATCTAGAGGAAACTCAAAATGCCTTCAGAGTGAACATGGAGTGCACCCTCCAGAAGGGCACAAGGAGTTCACTGCGGCCACAGAGCAGGAACACCTTGCTGGGGAAATGAGGGCCATGGTCCTGAAAGACCAAAGACCAACAGGCCTCCATTTGTTCCCCGTTCTGTTCACAGGGCCTCAGCGTAATCCTATTGAGCATGATTTTTATGTCATCACCTCTCTTCATGACATTGGTTTGTCATCATAGACCCAGGGCATCAGAAAACATATCAACATGTTCCTATGACACAAACCATTTTGCTTACCAGGACTGCCAAAACGATCGAGCCGAGATATGGAACCATAAAAAGGCCAGCCAGCTTTCATCTCCAGCCAGGGAAGAAGCATACATAGGTTTGTCCTTCAGTGCACCTTTAGGGAGCAAAATGGGACGTGGTGATTGCTGAGCAAGTCGACACACTCAGTGGTGAATCCCCAGTGCAACCCAGCAGGTTAAATTGACGATGTGGATTTAGATGGCATTTGAGAGGCAATGGAAATATTAAATGATGGCTACCATTCTGCCTCTCCCAGATTATTTGGCCCCACCTATCATTCACCCTCACACCCCTCTCTCACGGTCTTAGCAATACAAGGTGTTCTAATGGCCATCCACATTGCAAGCTTCTGAAACTTCTCAACCTGAGACCTCTGCACTATTCCTGACTTTTTCCATAACATGGTATGCAGTCTTGAGTGACCAACAGCATCTCATTACTATCTAAAAAGCAAAGACCAATGCGTACATAAGGCCATCTACTCACTTGGTTATTAGTTTCACAGTGTCAGACTGCAAAAATGTGGCTGAACTACATGTTTGTAAATAGACTATCATTCATGATCCAGAAAAGTATTTTGCCACTCAGAGTGCTGCGCGTGTGCATGAACTGACAATGGTACACGTGTGTGTCAAGTAGGCTCAAGAAGATGCCCATCAATATCAGCCCAATAAGCATGCCTAGCATGATCATCAGAGGAAACAGGGCACTTGTGGCATGGTGCGTGGGTGAGAGTGCAATGTCACCAATTATCACAGGCACGAAAGGCAGTTTCTAAAACCTTAATGCCGGTGCCCATCGAGCAATATGATAGTTCATGTCTTCCCATGCTTTTTTATGTCTAGAAGTCATGCAAGTGATTGAACTTTATGGAAACTAAGGCCTGCACAATGGATATACAGTGCGTCCATTCCCGCAAGTTTGTACCCTGTAACCGTCCTGATGAAATGAAGACTCGAGACCCCAGCCATGAAAATCCCAAATTGCATGTGAACCTCGAATATTTGAGGAGTATGGCTCGTATGGTCAAGTCATTCTATAAGTGATCTGTGCAATTCTAGGGACTGAGAGTCGAGACCAAGCTCCCCCTGTGCATTAAACGCTCAGTTTGGAAATTCCTAATTCCCACGGCTACAGAATTTTTCAAAGCATTGCAGGTTCTCTACACTTCTGGCTTCATAGGATTAGCATCAGTGGAGGTGCCAAAGAAAGGCAGAGGAAGATGTTCTTTTTCTAATATAATTTGATCACTGCACTGAGATGCATTTGATTAGGTGAGTACCCATCACGTGCATAGATCCAGGCCTTTTAGCTATGCTTTCCCCTTACCTGAATCCACAGAGCTCATGGTCAAGGTAGGCATCCCGATCACTGAAAGACAGGAGAGAAGAGTGTTCCATGAGCATTGTTTTGGGGGGAGGCATAATTGACTCATCTAGAGGAAACTCAAAATGCCTTCAGAGTGAACATGGAGTGCACCCTCCAGAAGGGCACAAGGAGTTCACTGCGGCCACAGAGCAGGAACACCTTGCTGGGGAAATGAGGGCCATGGTCCTGAAAGACCAAAGACCAACAGGCCTCCATTTGTTCCCCGTTCTGTTCACAGGGCCTCAGCGTAATCCTATTGAGCATGATTTTTATGTCATCACCTCTCTTCATGACATTGGTTTGTCATCATAGACCCAGGGCATCAGAAAACATATCAACATGTTCCTATGACACAAACCATTTTGCTTACCAGGACTGCCAAAACGATCGAGCCGAGATATGGAACCATAAAAAGGCCAGCCAGCTTTCATCTCCAGCCAGGGAAGAAGCATACATAGGTTTGTCCTTCAGTGCACCTTTAGGGAGCAAAATGGGACGTGGTGATTGCTGAGCAAGTCGACACACTCAGTGGTGAATCCCCAGTGCAACCCAGCAGGTTAAATTGACGATGTGGATTTAGATGGCATTTGAGAGGCAATGGAAATATTAAATGATGGCTACCATTCTGCCTCTCCCAGATTATTTGGCCCCACCTATCATTCACCCTCACACCCCTCTCTCACGGTCTTAGCAATACAAGGTGTTCTAATGGCCATCCACATTGCAAGCTTCTGAAACTTCTCAACCTGAGACCTCTGCACTATTCCTGACTTTTTCCATAACATGGTATGCAGTCTTGAGTGACCAACAGCATCTCATTACTATCTAAAAAGCAAAGACCAATGCGTACATAAGGCCATCTACTCACTTGGTTATTAGTTTCACAGTGTCAGACTGCAAAAATGTGGCTGAACTACATGTTTGTAAATAGACTATCATTCATGATCCAGAAAAGTATTTTGCCACTCAGAGTGCTGCGCGTGTGCATGAACTGACAATGGTACACGTGTGTGTCAAGTAGGCTCAAGAAGATGCCCATCAATATCAGCCCAATAAGCATGCCTAGCATGATCATCAGAGGAAAGAGGGCACTTGTGGCATGGTGCGTGGGTGAGAGTGCAATGTCACCAATTATCACAGGCACGAAAGGCAGTTTCTAAAACCTTAATGCCGGTGCCCATCGAGCAATATGATAGTTCATGTCTTCCCATGCTTTTTTATGTCTAGAAGTCATGCAAGTGATTGAACTTTATGGAAACTAAGGCCTGCACAATGGATATACAGTGCGTCCATTCCCGCAAGTTTGTACCCTGTAACCGTCCTGATGAAATGAAGACTCGAGACCCCAGCCATGAAAATCCCAAATTGCATGTGAACCTCGAATATTTGAGGAGTATGGCTCGTATGGTCAAGTCATTCTATAAGTGATCTGTGCAATTCTAGGGACTGAGAGTCGAGACCAAGCTCCCCCTGTGCATTAAACGCTCAGTTTGGAAATTCCTAATTCCCACGGCTACAGAATTTTTCAAAGCATTGCAGGTTCTCTACACTTCTGGCTTCATAGGATTAGCATCAGTGGAGGTGCCAAAGAAAGGCAGAGGAAGATGTTCTTTTTCTAATATAATTTGATCACTGCACTGAGATGCATTTGATTAGGTGAGTACCCATCACGTGCATAGATCCAGGCCTTTTAGCTATGCTTTCCCCTTACCTGAATCCACAGAGCTCATGGTCAAGGTAGGCATCCCGATCACTGAAAGACAGGAGAGAAGAGTGTTCCATGAGCATTGTTTTGGGGGGAGGCATAATTGACTCATCTAGAGGAAACTCAAAATGCCTTCAGAGTGAACATGGAGTGCACCCTCCAGAAGGGCACAAGGAGTTCACTGCGGCCACAGAGCAGGAACACCTTGCTGGGGAAATGAGGGCCATGGTCCTGAAAGACCAAAGACCAACAGGCCTCCATTTGTTCCCCGTTCTGTTCACAGGGCCTCAGCGTAATCCTATTGAGCATGATTTTTATGTCATCACCTCTCTTCATGACATTGGTTTGTCATCATAGACCCAGGGCATCAGAAAACATATCAACATGTTCCTATGACACAAACCATTTTGCTTACCAGGACTGCCAAAACGATCGAGCCGAGATATGGAACCATAAAAAGGCCAGCCAGCTTTCATCTCCAGCCAGGGAAGAAGCATACATAGGTTTGTCCTTCAGTGCACCTTTAGGGAGCAAAATGGGACGTGGTGATTGCTGAGCAAGTCGACACACTCAGTGGTGAATCCCCAGTGCAACCCAGCAGGTTAAATTGATGATGTGGATTTAGATGGCATTTGAGAGGCAATGGAAATATTAAATGATGGCTACCATTCTGCCTCTCCCAGATTATTTGGCCCCACCTATCATTCACCCTCACACCCCTCTCTCACGGTCTTAGCAATACAAGGTGTTCTAATGGCCATCCACATTGCAAGCTTCTGAAACATCTCAACCTGAGACCTCTGCACTATTCCTGACTTTTTCCATAACATGGTATGCAGTCTTGAGTGACCAACAGCATCTCATTACTATCTAAAAAGCAAAGACCAATGCGTACATAAGGCCATCTACTCACTTGGTTATTAGTTTCACAGTGTCAGACTGCAAAAATGTGGCTGAACTACATGTTTGGAAATAGACTATCATTCATGATCCAGAAAAGTATTTTGCCACTCAGAGTGATGCGCGTGTGCATGAACTGACAATGGTACACGTGTGTGTCAAGTAGGCTCAAGAAGATGCCCATCAATATCAGCACAATAAGCATGCCTAGCATGATCATCAGAGGAAACAGGGCACTTGTGGCATGGTGCGTGGGTGAGAGTGCAATGTCACCAATTATCACAGGCACGAAAGGCAGTTTCTAAAACCTTAATGCCGGTGCCCATCGAGCAATATGATAGTTCATGTCTTCCCATGCTTTTTTATGTCTAGAAGTCATGCAAGTGATTGAACTTTATGGAAACTAAGGCCTGCACAATGGATATACAGTGCGTCCATTCCCGCAAGTTTGTACCCTGTAACCGTCCTGATGAAATGAAGACTCGAGACCCCAGCCATGAAAATCCCAAATTGCATGTGAACCTCGAATATTTGAGGAGTATGGCTCGTATGGTCAAGTCATTCTATAAGTGATCTGTGCAATTCTAGGGACTGAGAGTCGAGACCAAGCTCCCCCCTGTGCATTAAACGCTCAGTTTGGAAATTCCTAATTCCCACGGCTACAGAATTTTTCAAAGCATTGCAGGTTCTCTACACTTCTGGCTTCATAGGATTAGCATCAGTGGAGGTGCCAAAGAAAGGCAGAGGAAGATGTTCTTTTTCTAATATAATTTGATCACTGCACTGAGATGCATTTGATTAGGTGAGTACCCATCACGTGCATAGATCCAGGCCTTTTAGCTATGCTTTCCCCTTACCTGAATCCACAGAGCTCATGGTCAAGGTAGGCATCCCGATCACTGAAAGACAGGAGAGAAGAGTGTTCCATGAGCATTGTTTTGGGGGGAGGCATAATTGACTCATCTAGAGGAAACTCAAAATGCCTTCAGAGTGAACATGGAGTGCACCCTCCAGAAGGGCACAAGGAGTTCACTGCGGCCACAGAGCAGGAACACCTTGCTGGGGAAATGAGGGCCATGGTCCTGAAAGACCAAAGACCAACAGGCCTCCATTTGTTCCCCGTTCTGTTCACAGGGCCTCAGCGTAATCCTATTGAGCATGATTTTTATGTCATCACCTCTCTTCATGACATTGGTTTGTCATCATAGACCCAGGGCATCAGAAAACATATCAACATGTTCCTATGACACAAACCATTTTGCTTACCAGGACTGCCAAAACGATCGAGCCGAGATATGGAACCATAAAAAGGCCAGCCAGCTTTCATCTCCAGCCAGGGAAGAAGCATACATAGGTTTGTCCTTCAGTGCACCTTTAGGGAGCAAAATGGGACGTGGTGATTGCTGAGCAAATCGACACACACAGTGGTGAATCCCCAGTGCAACCCAGCAGGTTAAATTGACGATGTGGATTTAGATGGCATTTGAGAGGCAATGGAAATATTAAATGATGGCTACCATTCTGCCTCTCCCAGATTATTTGGCCCCACCTATCATTCACCCTCACACCCCTCTCTCACGGTCTTAGCAATACAAGGTGTTCTAATGGCCATCCACATTGCAAGCTTCTGAAACTTCTCAACCTGAGACCTCTGCACTATTCCTGACTTTTTCCATAACATGGTATGCAGTCTTGAGTGACCAACAGCATCTCATTACTATCTAAAAAGCAAAGACCAATGCGTACATAAGGCCATCTACTCACTTGGTTATTAGTTTCACAGTGTCAGACTGCAAAAATGTGGCTGAACTACATGTTTGGAAATAGACTATCATTCATGATCCAGAAAAGTATTTTGCCACTCAGAGTGCTGCGCGTGTGCATGAACTGACAATGGTACACGTGTGTGTCAAGTAGGCTCAAGAAGATGCCCATCAATATCAGCCCAATAAGCATGCCTAGCATGATCATCAGAGGAAAGAGGGCACTTGTGGCATGGTGCGTGGGTGAGAGTGCAATGTCACCAATTATCACAGGCACGAAAGGCAGTTTCTAAAACCTTAATGCCGGTGCCCATCGAGCAATATGATAGTTCATGTCTTCCCATGCTTTTTTATGTCTAGAAGTCATGCAAGTGATTGAACTTTATGGAAACTAAGGCCTGCACAATGGATATACAGTGCGTCCATTCCCGCAAGTTTGTACCCTGTAACCGTCCTGATGAAATGAAGACTCGAGACCCCAGCCATGAAAATCCCAAATTGCATGTGAACCTCGAATATTTGAGGAGTATGGCTCGTATGGTCAAGTCATTCTATAAGTGATCTGTGCAATTCTAGGGACTGAGAGTCGAGACCAAGCTCCCCCTGTGCATTAAACGCTCAGTTTGGAAATTCCTAATTCCCATGGCTACAGAATTTTTCAAAGCATTGCAGGTTCTCTACACTTCTGGCTTCATAGGATTAGCATCAGTGGAGGTGCCAAAGAAAGGCAGAGGAAGATGTTCTTTTTCTAATATAATTTGATCACTGCACTGAGATGCATTTGATTAGGTGAGTACCCATCACGTGCATAGATCCAGGCCTTTTAGCTATGCTTTCCCCTTACCTGAATCCACAGAGCTCATGGTCAAGGTAGGCATCCCGATCACTGAAAGACAGGAGAGAAGAGTGTTCCATGAGCATTGTTTTGGGGGGAGGCATAATTGACTCATCTAGAGGAAACTCAAAATGCCTTCAGAGTGAACATGGAGTGCACCCTCCAGAAGGGCACAAGGAGTTCACTGCGGCCACAGAGCAGGAACACCTTGCTGGGGAAATGAGGGCCATGGTCCTGAAAGACCAAAGACCAACAGGCCTCCATTTGTTCCCCGTTCTGTTCACAGGGCCTCAGCGTAATCCTATTGAGCATGATTTTTATGTCATCACCTCTCTTCATGACATTGGTTTGTCATCATAGACCCAGGGCATCAGAAAACATATCAACATGTTCCTATGACACAAACCATTTTGCTTACCAGGACTGCCAAAACGATCGAGCCGAGATATGGAACCATAAAAAGGCCAGCCAGCTTTCATCTCCAGCCAGGGAAGAAGCATACATAGGTTTGTCCTTCAGTGCACCTTTAGGGAGCAAAATGGGACGTGGTGATTGCTGAGCAAATCGACACACACTGTGGTGAATCCCCAGTGCAACCCAGCAGGTTAAATGACGATGTGGATTTAGATGGCATTTGAGAGGCAATGGAAATATTAAATGATGGCTACCATTCTGCCTCTCCCAGATTATTTGGCCCCACCTATCATTCACCCTCACACCCCTCTCTCACGGTCTTAGCAATACAAGGTGTTCTAATGGCCATCCACATTGCAAGCTTCTGAAACTTCTCAACCTGAGACCTCTGCACTATTCCTGACTTTTTCCATAACATGGTATGCAGTCTTGAGTGACCAACAGCATCTCATTACTATCTAAAAAGCAAAGGCCAATGCGTACATAAGGCCATCTACTCACTTGGTTATTAGTTTCACAGTGTCAGACTGCAAAAATATGGCTGAACTACATGTTTGTAAATAGACTATCATTCATGATCCAGAAAAGTATTTTGCCACTCAGAGTGCTGCACGTGTGCATGAACTGACAATGGTACACGTGTGTGTCAAGTAGGCTCAAGAAGATGCCCATCAATATCAGCCCAATAAGCATGCCTAGCATGATCATCAGAGGAAAGAGGGCACTTGTGGCATGGTGCGTGGGTGAGAGTGCAATGTCACCAATTATCACAGGCACGAAAGGCAGTTTCTAAAACCTTAATGCCGGTGCCCATCGAGCAATATGATAGTTCATGTCTTCCCATGCTTTTTTATGTCTAGAAGTCATGCAAGTGATTGAACTTTATGGAAACTAAGGCCTGCACAATGGATATACAGTGCGTCCATTCCCGCAAGTTTGTACCCTGTAACCGTCCTGATGAAATGAAGACTCGAGACCCCAGCCATGAAAATCCCAAATTGCATGTGAACCTCGAATATTTGAGGAGTATGGCTCGTATGGTCAAGTCATTCTATAAGTGATCTGTGCAATTCTAGGGACTGAGAGTCGAGACCAAGCTCCCCCTGTGCATTAAACGCTCAGTTTGGAAATTCCTAATTCCCACGGCTACAGAATTTTTCAAAGCATTGCAGGTTCTCTACACTTCTGGCTTCATAGGATTAGCATCAGTGGAGGTGCCAAAGAAAGGCAGAGGAAGATGTTCTTTTTCTAATATAATTTGATCACTGCACTGAGATGCATTTGATTAGGTGAGTACCCATCACGTGCATAGATCCAGGCCTTTTAGCTATGCTTTCCCCTTACCTGAATCCACAGAGCTCATGGTCAAGGTAGGCATCCCGATCACTGAAAGACAGGAGAGAAGAGTGTTCCATGAGCATTGTTTTGGGGGAGGCATAATTGACTCATCTAGAGGAAACTCAAAATGCCTTCAGAGTGAACATGGAGTGCACCCTCCAGAAGGGCACAAGGAGTTCACTGCGGCCACAGAGCAGGAACACCTTGCTGGGGAAATGAGGGCCATGGTCCTGAAAGACCAAAGACCAACAGGCCTCCATTTGTTCCCCGTTCTGTTCACAGGGCCTCAGCGTAATCCTATTGAGCATGATTTTTATGTCATCACCTCTCTTCATGACATTGGTTTGTCATCATAGACCCAGGGCATCAGAAAACATATCAACATGTTCCTATGACACAAACCATTTTGCTTACCAGGACTGCCAAAACGATCGAGCCGAGATATGGAACCATAAAAAGGCCAGCCAGCTTTCATCTCCAGCCAGGGAAGAAGCATACATAGGTTTGTCCTTCAGTGCACCTTTAGGGAGCAAAATGGGACGTGGTGATTGCTGAGCAAATCGACACACACAGTGGTGAATCCCCAGTGCAACCCAGCAGGTTAAATTGACGATGTGGATTTAGATGGCATTTGAGAGGCAATGGAAATATTAAATGATGGCTACCATTCTGCCTCTCCCAGATTATTTGGCCCCACCTATCATTCACCCTCACACCCCTCTCTCACGGTCTTAGCAATACAAGGTATTCTAATGGCCATCCACATTGCAAGCTTCTGAAACTTCTCAACCTGAGACCTCTGCACTATTCCTGACTTTTTCCATAACATGGTATGCAGTCTTGAGTGACCAACAGCATCTCATTACTATTTAAAAAGCAAAGGCCAATGCGTACATAAGGCCATCTACTCACTTGGTTATTAGTTTCACAGTGTCAGACTGCAAAAATATGGCTGAACTACATGTTTGTAAATAGACTATCACTCATGATCCAGAAAAGTATTTTGCCACTCAGAGTGCTGCACGTGTGCATGAACTGACAATGGTACACGTGTGTGTCAAGTAGGCTCAAAAAGATGCCCATCAATATCAGCCCAATAAGCATGCCTAGCATGATCATCAGAGGAAAGAGGGCACTTGTGGCATGGTGCGTGGGTGAGAGTGCAATGTCACCAATTATCACAGGCACGAAAGGCAGTTTCTAAAACCTTAATGCCGGTGCCCATCGAGCAATATGATAGTTCATGTCTTCCCATGCTTTTTTATGTCTAGAAGTCATGCAAGTGATTGAACTTTATGGAAACTAAGGCCTGCACAATGGATATACAGTGCGTCCATTCCCGCAAGTTTGTACCCTGTAACCGTCCTGATGAAATGAAGACTCGAGACCCCAGCCATGAAAATCCCAAATTGCATGTGAACCTCGAATATTTGAGGAGTATGGCTCGTATGGTCAAGTCATTCTATAAGTGATCTGTGCAATTCTAGGGACTGAGAGTCGAGACCAAGCTCCCCCTGTGCATTAAACGCTCAGTTTGGAAATTCCTAATTCCCACGGCTACAGAATTTTTCAAAGCATTGCAGGTTCTCTACACT
This sequence comes from Cricetiscus sungorus, assembly GCA_030556225.1. NCBI lineage: Eukaryota > Metazoa > Chordata > Mammalia > Rodentia > Cricetidae > Cricetiscus > Cricetiscus sungorus. Next base: position 11,491,071 of record JANBXA010000732.1, read on the forward strand.
TCTGGCTTCATAGGATTAGCATCAGTGGAGGTGCCAAAGAAAGGCAGAGGAAGATGTTCTTTTTCTAATATAATTTGATCACTGCACTGAGATGCATTTGATTAGGTGAGTACCCATCACGTGCATAGATCCAGGCCTTTTAGCTATGCTTTCCCCTTACCTGAATCCACAGAGCTCATGGTCAAGGTAGGCATCCCGATCACTGAAAGACAGGAGAGAAGAGTGTTCCATGAGCATTGTTTTGGGGGGAGGCATAATTGACTCATCTAGAGGAAACTCAAAATGCCTTCAGAGTGAACATGGAGTGCACCCTCCAGAAGGGCACAAGGAGTTCACTGCGGCCACAGAGCAGGAACACCTTGCTGGGGAAATGAGGGCCATGGTCCTGAAAGACCAAAGACCAACAGGCCTCCATTTGTTCCCCGTTCTGTTCACAGGGCCTCAGCGTAATCCTATTGAGCATGATTTTTATGTCATCACCTCTCTTCATGACATTGGTTTGTCATCATAGACCCAGGGCATCAGAAAACATATCAACATGTTCCTATGACACAAACCATTTTGCTTACCAGGACTGCCAAAACGATCGAGCCGAGATATGGAACCATAAAAAGGCCAGCCAGCTTTCATCTCCAGCCAGGGAAGAAGCATACATAGGTTTGTCCTTCAGTGCACCTTTAGGGAGCAAAATGGGACGTGGTGATTGCTGAGCAAGTCGACACACACAGTGGTGAATCCCCAGTGCAACCCAGCAGGTTAAATTGACGATGTGGATTTAGATGGCATTTGAGAGGCAATGGAAATATTAAATGATGGCTACCATTCTGCCTCTCCCAGATTATTTGGCCCCACCTATCATTCACCCTCACACCCCTCTCTCACGGTCTTAGCAATACAAGGTGTTCTAATGGCCATCCACATTGCAAGCTTCTGAAACTTCTCAACCTGAGACCTCTGCACTATTCCTGACTTTTTCCATAACATGGTATGCAGTCTTGAGTGACCAACAGCATCTCATTACTATCTAAAAAGCAAAGGCCAATGCGTACATAAGGCCATCTACTCACTTGGTTATTAGTTTCACAGTGTCAGACTGCAAAAATGTGGCTGAACTACATGTTTGGAAATAGACTATCACTCATGATCCAGAAAAGTATTTTGCCACTCAGAGTGCTGCGCGTGTGCATGAACTGACAATGGTACACGTGTGTGTCAAGTAGGCTCAAGAAGATGCCCATCAATATCAGCCCAATAAGCATGCCTAGCATGATCATCAGAGGAAAGAGGGCACTTGTGGCATGGTGCGTGGGTGAGAGTGCAATGTCACCAATTATCACAGGCACGAAAGGCAGTTTCTAAAACCTTAATGCCGGTGCCCATCGAGCAATATGATAGTTCATGTCTTCCCATGCTTTTTTATGTCTAGAAGTCATGCAAGTGATTGAACTTTATGGAAACTAAGGCCTGCACAATGGATATACAGTGCGTCCATTCCCGCAAGTTTGTACCCTGTAACCGTCCTGATGAAATGAAGACTCGAGACCCCAGCCATGAAAATCCCAAATTGCATGTGAACCTCGAATATTTGAGGAGTATGGCTCGTATGGTCAAGTCATTCTATAAGTGATCTGTGCAATTCTAGGGACTGAGAGTCGAGACCAAGCTCCCCCCTGTGCATTAAACGCTCAGTTTGGAAATTCCTAATTCCCACGGCTACAGAATTTTTCAAAGCATTGCAGGTTCTCTACACTTCTGGCTTCATAGGATTAGCATCAGTGGAGGTGCCAAAGAAAGGCAGAGGAAGATGTTCTTTTTCTAATATAATTTGATCACTGCACTGAGATGCATTTGATTAGGTGAGTACCCATCACGTGCATAGATCCAGGCCTTTTAGCTATGCTTTCCCCTTACCTGAATCCACAGAGCTCATGGTCAAGGTAGGCATCCCGATCACTGAAAGACAGGAGAGAAGAGTGTTCCATGAGCATTGTTTTGGGGGGAGGCATAATTGACTCATCTAGAGGAAACTCAAAATGCCTTCAGAGTGAACATGGAGTGCACCCTCCAGAAGGGCACAAGGAGTTCACTGCGGCCACAGAGCAGGAAAAACTTGTTGGGGAAATGAGGGCCATGGTCCTGAAAGACCAAAGACCAACAGGCCTCCATTTGTTCCCCGTTCTGTTCACAGGGCCTCAGCGTAATCCTATTGAGCATGATTTTTATGTCATCACCTCTCTTCATGACATTGGTTTGTCATCATAGACCCAGGGCATCAGAAAACATATCAACATGTTCCTATGACACAAACCATTTTGCTTACCAGGACTGCCAAAACGATCGAGCCGAGATATGGAACCATAAAAAGGCCAGCCAGCTTTCATCTCCAGCCAGGGAAGAAGCATACATAGGTTTGTCCTTCAGTGCACCTTTAGGGAGCAAAATGGGACGTGGTGATTGCTGAGCAAATCCACACACTGTGGTGAATCCCCAGTGCAACCCAGCAGGTTAAATTGACGATGTGGATTTAGATGGCATTTGAGAGGCAATGGAAATATTAAATGATGGCTACCATTCTGCCTCTCCCAGATTATTTGGCCCCACCTATCATTCACCCTCACACCCCTCTCTCACGGTCTTAGCAACACAAGGTGTTCTAATGGCCATCCACATTGCAAGCTTCTGAAACATCTCAACCTGAGACCTCTGCACTATTCCTGACTTTTTCCATAACATGGTATGCAGTCTTGAGTGACCAACAGCATCTCATTACTATCTAAAAAGCAAAGACCAATGCGTACATAAGGCCATCTACTCACTTGGTTATTAGTTTCACAGTGTCAGACTGCAAAAATGTGGCTGAACTACATGTTTGTAAATAGACTATCATTCATGATCCAGAAAAGTATTTTGCCACTCAGAGTGCTGCGCGTGTGCATGAACTGACAATGGTACACGTGTGTGTCAAGTAGGCTCAAGAAGATGCCCATCAATATCAGCCCAATAAGCATGCCTAGCATGATCATCAGAGGAAAGAGGGCACTTGTGGCATGGTGCGTGGGTGAGAGTGCAATGTCACCAATTATCACAGGCACGAAAGGCAGTTTCTAAAACCTTAATGCCGGTGCCCATCGAGCAATATGATAGTTCATGTCTTCCCATGCTTTTTTATGTCTAGAAGTCATGCAAGTGATTGAACTTTATGGAAACTAAGGCCTGCACAATGGATATACAGTGCGTCCATTCCCGCAAGTTTGTACCCTGTAACCGTCCTGATGAAATGAAGACTTGAGACCCCAGCCATGAAAATCCCAAATTGCATGTGAACCTCGAATATTTGAGGAGTATGGCTCGTATGGTCAAGTCATTCTATAAGTGATCTGTGCAATTCTAGGGACTGAGAGTCGAGACCAAGCTCCCCCTGTGCATTAAACGCTCAGTTTGGAAATTCCTAATTCCCACGGCTACAGAATTTTTCAAAGCATTGCAGGTTCTCTACACTTCTGGCTTCATAGGATTAGCATCAGTGGAGGTGCCAAAGAAAGGCAGAGGAAGATGTTCTTTTTCTAATATAATTTGATCACTGCACTGAGATGCATTTGATTAGGTGAGTACCCATCACGTGCATAGATCCAGGCCTTTTAGCTATGCTTTCCCCTTACCTGAATCCACAGAGCTCATGGTCAAGGTAGGCATCCCGATCACTGAAAGACAGGAGAGAAGAGTGTTCCATGAGCATTGTTTTGGGGGGAGGCATAATTGACTCATCTAGAGGAAACTCAAAATGCCTTCAGAGTGAACATGGAGTGCACCCTCCAGAAGGGCACAAGGAGTTCACTGCGGCCACAGAGCAGGAACACCTTGCTGGGGAAATGAGGGCCATGGTCCTGAAAGACCAAAGACCAACAGGCCTCCATTTGTTCCCCGTTCTGTTCACAGGGCCTCAGCGTAATCCTATTGAGCATGATTTTTATGTCATCACCTCTCTTCATGACATTGGTTTGTCATCATAGACCCAGGGCATCAGAAAACATAGCAACATGTTCCTATGACACAAACCATTTTGCTTACCAGGACTGCCAAAATGATCGAGCCGAGATATGGAACCATAAAAAGGCCAGCCAGCTTTCATCTCCAGCCAGGGAAGAAGCATACATAGGTTTGTCCTTCGGTGCATCTTTAGGGAGCAAAATGGGACGTGGTGACTGCTGAGCAAATCGACACACTCAGTGGTGAATCCCCAGTGCAACCCAGCAGGTTAAATTGACGATGTGGATTTAGATGGCATTTGAGAGGCAATGGAAATATTAAATGATGGCTACCATTCTGCCTCTCCCAGATTATTTGGCCCCACCTATCATTCACCCTCACACCCCTCTCTCATGGTCTTAGCAATACAAGGTGTTCTAATGGCCATCCACATTGCAAGCTTCTGAAACTTCTCAACCTGAGACCTCTGCACTATTCCTGACTTTGTCCATAACCTGGTATGCAGTCTTGAGTGACCAACAGCATCTCATTACTATCTACAAAGCTAAGGCCAATGCGTACATAAGGCCATCTACTCACTTGGTTATTAGTTTCACAGTGTCAGACTGCAAAAATATGGCTGAACTACATGTTTGGAAATAGACTATCATTCATGATCCAGAAAAGTATTTTGCCACTCAGAGTGCTGCGCGTGTGCATGAACTGACAATGGTACACGTGTGTGTCAAGTAGGCTCAAGAAGATGCCCATCAATATCAGCCCAATAAGCATGCCTAGCATGATCATCAGAGGAAAGAGGGCACTTGTGGCATGGTGCGTGGGTGAGAGTGCAATGTCACCAATTATCACAGGCACGAAAGGCAGTTTCTAAAACCTTAATGCCGGTGCCCATCGAGCAATATGATAGTTCATGTCTTCCCATGCTTTTTTATGTCTAGAAGTCATGCAAGTGATTGAACTTTATGGAAACTAAGGCCTGCACAATGGATATACAGTGCGTCCATTCCCGCAAGTTTGTACCCTGTAACCGTCCTGATGAAATGAAGACTCGAGACCCCAGCCATGAAAATCCCAAATTGCATGTGAACCTCGAATATTTGCGGAGTATGGCTCGTATGGTCAAGTCATTCTATAAGTGATCTGTGCAATTCTAGGGACTGAGAGTCGAGACCAAGCTCTCCCTGTGCATTAAACGCTCAGTTTGGAATTTCCTAATTCCCATGGCAACAGAATTTTTCAAAGCATTGCAGGTTCTCTACACTTCTGGCTTCATAGGATTAGCATCAGTGGAGGTGCCAAAGAAAGGCAGAAGAAGATGTTCTTTTTCTAATATAATTTGATCACTGCACTGAGATACATTTGATTAGGTGAGTACCCATCACGTGCATAGATCCAGGTCTTCTAGCTATGCTTTCCCCTTACCTGAATCCACAGAGCTCAAAGTAGGTCAAAGTAGGCATCCCGATCACTGAAAGACAGGAGAGAAGAGTGTTCCATGAGCATTGTTTTGGGGGGAGGCATAATTGACTCATCTAGAGGAAACTCAAAATGCCTTCAGAGTGAACATGGAGTGCACCCTCCAGAAGGGCACAAGGAGTTCACTGCGGCCACAGAGCAGGAACACCTTGCTGGGGAAATGTGGGCCATGGTCCTGAAAGACCAAAGACCAACAGGCCTCCATTTGTTCCCCGTTCTGTTCACAGGGCCTCAGCGTAATCCTATTGAGCATGATTTTTATGTCATCACCTCTCTTCATGACATTGGTTTGTCATCATAGACCCAGGGCATCAGAAAACATATCAACATGTTCCTATGACACAAACCATTTTGCTTACCAGGACTGCCAAAACGATCGAGCCGAGATATGGAACCATAAAAAGGCCAGCCAGCTTTCATCTCCAGCCAGGGAAGAAGCATACATAGGTTTGTCCTTCAGTGCACCTTTAGGGAGCAAAATGGGACGTGGTGATTGCTGAGCAAATCGACACACACAGTGGTGAATCCCCAGTGCAACCCAGCAGGTTAAATTGACGATGTGGATTTAGATGGCATTTGAGAGGCAATGGAAATATTAAATGATGGCTACCATTCTGCCTCTCCCAGATTATTTGGCCCCACCTATCATTCACCCTCACACCCCTCTCTCACGGTCTTAGCAATACAAGGTGTTCTAATGGCCATCCACATTGCAAGCTTCTGAAACTTCTCAACCTGAGACCTCTGCACTATTCCTGACTTTTTCCATAACATGGTATGCAGTCTTGAGTGACCAACAGCATCTCATTACTATTTAAAAAGCAAAGGCCAATGCGTACATAAGGCCATCTACTCACTTGGTTATTAGTTTCACAGTGTCAGACTGCAAAAATGTGGCTGAACTACATGTTTGGAAATAGACTATCATTCATGATCCAGAAAAGTATTTTGCCACTCAGAGTGCTGCGCGTGTGCATGAACTGACAATGGTACACGTGTGTGTCAAGTAGGCTCAAGAAGATGCCCATCAATATCAGCCCAATAAGCATGCCTAGCATGATCATCAGAGGAAAGAGGGCACTTGTGGCATGGTGCGTGGGTGAGAGTGCAATGTCACCAATTATCACAGGCACGAAAGGCAGTTTCTAAAACCTTAATGCCGGTGCCCATCGAGCAATATGATAGTTCATGTCTTCCCATGCTTTTTTATGTCTAGAAGTCATGCAAGTGATTGAACTTTATGGAAACTAAGGCCTGCACAATGGATATACAGTGCGTCCATTCCCGCAAGTTTGTACCCTGTAACCGTCCTGATGAAATGAAGACTCGAGACCCCAGCCATGAAAATCCCAAATTGCATGTGAACCTCGAATATTTGAGGAGTATGGCTCGTATGGTCAAGTCATTCTATAAGTGATCTGTGCAATTCTAGGGACTGAGAGTCGAGACCAAGCTCCCCCTGTGCATTAAACGCTCAGTTTGGAAATTCCTAATTCCCACGGCTACAGAATTTTTCAAAGCATTGCAGGTTCTCTACACTTCTGGCTTCATAGGATTAGCATCAGTGGAGGTGCCAAAGAAAGGCAGAGGAAGATGTTCTTTTTCTAATATAATTTGATCACTGCACTGAGATGCATTTGATTAGGTGAGTACCCATCACGTGCATAGATCCAGGCCTTTTAGCTATGCTTTCCCCTTACCTGAATCCACAGAGCTCATGGTCAAGGTAGGCATCCCGATCACTGAAAGACAGGAGAGAAGAGTGTTCCATGAGCATTGTTTTGGGGGGAGGCATAATTGACTCATCTAGAGGAAACTCAAAATGCCTTCAGAGTGAACATGGAGTGCACCCTCCAGAAGGGCACAAGGAGTTCACTGCGGCCACAGAGCAGGAAAAACTTGTTGGGGAAATGAGGGCCATGGTCCTGAAAGACCAAAGACCAACAGGCCTCCATTTGTTCCCCGTTCTGTTCACAGGGCCTCAGCGTAATCCTATTGAGCATGATTTTTATGTCATCACCTCTCTTCATGACATTGGTTTGTCATCATAGACCCAGGGCATCAGAAAACATATCAACATGTTCCTATGACACAAACCATTTTGCTTACCAGGACTGCCAAAACGATCGAGCCGAGATATGGAACCATAAAAAGGCCAGCCAGCTTTCATCTCCAGCCAGGGAAGAAGCATACATAGGTTTGTCCTTCAGTGCACCTTTAGGGAGCAAAATGGGACGTGGTGATTGCTGAGCAAATCGACACACACAGTGGTGAATCCCCAGTGCAACCCAGCAGGTTAAATTGACGATGTGGATTTAGATGGCATTTGAGAGGCAATGGAAATATTAAATGATGGCTACCATTCTGCCTCTCCCAGATTATTTGGCCCCACCTATCATTCACCCTCACACCCCTCTCTCACGGTCTTAGCAATACAAGGTATTCTAATGGCCATCCACATTGCAAGCTTCTGAAACTTCTCAACCTGAGACCTCTGCACTATTCCTGACTTTTTCCATAACATGGTATGCAGTCTTGAGTGACCAACAGCATCTCATTACTATTTAAAAAGCAAAGGCCAATGCGTACATAAGGCCATCTACTCACTTGGTTATTAGTTTCACAGTGTCAGACTGCAAAAATATGGCTGAACTACATGTTTGTAAATAGACTATCACTCATGATCCAGAAAAGTATTTTGCCACTCAGAGTGCTGCACGTGTGCATGAACTGACAATGGTACACGTGTGTGTCAAGTAGGCTCAAAAAGATGCCCATCAATATCAGCCCAATAAGCATGCCTAGCATGATCATCAGAGGAAAGAGGGCACTTGTGGCATGGTGCGTGGGTGAGAGTGCAATGTCACCAATTATCACAGGCACGAAAGGCAGTTTCTAAAACCTTAATGCCGGTGCCCATCGAGCAATATGATAGTTCATGTCTTCCCATGCTTTTTTATGTCTAGAAGTCATGCAAGTGATTGAACTTTATGGAAACTAAGGCCTGCACAATGGATATACAGTGCGTCCATTCCCGCAAGTTTGTACCCTGTAACCGTCCTGATGAAATGAAGACTCGAGACCCCAGCCATGAAAATCCCAAATTGCATGTGAACCTCGAATATTTGAGGAGTATGGCTCGTATGGTCAAGTCATTCTATAAGTGATCTGTGCAATTCTAGGGACTGAGAGTCGAGACCAAGCTCCCCCTGTGCATTAAACGCTCAGTTTGGAAATTCCTAATTCCCACGGCTACAGAATTTTTCAAAGCATTGCAGGTTCTCTACACTTCTGGCTTCATAGGATTAGCATCAGTGGAGGTGCCAAAGAAAGGCAGAGGAAGATGTTCTTTTTCTAATATAATTTGATCACTGCACTGAGATGCATTTGATTAGGTGAGTACCCATCACGTGCATAGATCCAGGCCTTTTAGCTATGCTTTCCCCTTACCTGAATCCACAGAGCTCATGGTCAAGGTAGGCATCCCGATCACTGAAAGACAGGAGAGAAGAGTGTTCCATGAGCATTGTTTTGGGGGGAGGCATAATTGACTCATCTAGAGGAAACTCAAAATGCCTTCAGAGTGAACATGGAGTGCACCCGCCAGAAGGGCACAAGGAGTTCACTGCGGCCACAGAGCAGGAAAAACTTGTTGGGGAAATGAGGGCCATGGTCCTGAAAGACCAAAGACCAACAGGCCTCCATTTGTTCCCCGTTCTGTTCACAGGGCCTCAGCGTAATCCTATTGAGCATGATTTTTATGTCATCACCTCTCTTCATGACATTGGTTTGTCATCATAGACCCAGGGCATCAGAAAACATATCAACATGTTCCTATGACAAAAACCATTTTGCTTACCAGGACTGCCAAAACGATCGAGCCGAGATATGGAACCATAAAAAGGTCAGCCAGCTTTCATCTCCAGCCAGGGAAGAAGCATACATAGGTTTGTCCTTCAGTGCACCTTTAGGGAGCAAAATGGGACGTGGTGATTGCTGAGCAAATACACACACTGTGGTGAATCCCCAGTGCAACCGAGCAGGTTAAATTGACGATGTGGATTTAGATGGCATTTGAGAGGCAATGGAAATATTAAATGATGGCTACCATTCTGCCTCTCCCAGATTATTTGGCCCCACCTATCATTCACCCTCACACCCCTCTCTCACGGTCTTAGCAACACAAGGTGTTCTAATGGCCATCCACATTGCAAGCTTCTGAAACTTCTCAACCTGAGACCTCTGCACTATTCCTGACTTTTTCCATAACATGGTATGCAGTCTTGAGTGACCAACAGCATCTCATTACTATCTAAAAAGCAAAGACCAATGCGTACATAAGGCCATCTACTCACTTGGTTATTAGTTTCACAGTGTCAGACTGCAAAAATGTGGCTGAACTACATGTTTGGAAATAGACTATCATTCATGATCCAGAAAAGTATTTTGCCACTCAGAGTGCTGCGCGTGTGCATGAACTGACAATGGTACACGTGTGTGTCAAGTAGGCTCAAGAAGATGCCCATCAATATCAGCCCAATAAGCATGCCTAGCATGATCATCAGAGGAAAGAGGGCACTTGTGGCATGGTGCGTGGGTGAGAGTGCAATGTCACCAATTATCACAGGCACGAAAGGCAGTTTCTAATACCTTAATGCCGGTGCCCATCGAGCAATATGATAGTTCATGTCTTCCCATGCTTTTTTATGTCTAGAAGTCATGCAAGTGATTGAACTTTATGGAAACTAAGGCCTGCACAATGGATATACAGTGCGTCCGTTCCCGCAAGTTTGTACCCTGTAACCGTCCTGATGAAATGAAGTCTTGAGACCCCAGCCATGAAAATCCCAAATTGCATGTGAACCTCGAATATTTGCGGAGTATGGCTCGTATGGTCAAGTCATTCTATAAGTGATCTGTGCAATTCTAGGGACTGAGAGTCGAGACCAAGCTCCCCCCTGTGCATTAAACGCTCAGTTTGGAAATTCCTAATTCCCACGGCTACAGAATTTTTCAAAGCATTGCAGGTTCTCTACACTTCTGGCTTCATAGGATTAGCATCAGTGGAGGTGCCAAAGAAAGGCAGAGGAAGATGTTCTTTTTCTAATATAATTTGATCACTGCACTGAGATGCATTTGATTAGGTGAGTACCCATCACGTGCATAGATCCAGGCCTTTTAGCTATGCTTTCCCCTTACCTGAATCCACAGAGCTCATGGTCAAGGTAGGCATCCCGATCACTGAAAGACAGGAGAGAAGAGTGTTCCATGAGCATTGTTTTGGGGGGAGGCATAATTGACTCATCTAGAGGAAACTCAAAATGCCTTCAGAGTGAACATGGAGTGCACCCTCCAGAAGGGCACAAGGAGTTCACTGCGGCCACAGAGCAGGAACACCTTGCTGGGGAAATGAGGGCCATGGTCGTGAAAGACCAAAGACCAATAGGCCTCCATTTGTTCCCCGTTCTGTTCACAGGGCCTCAGCGTAATCCTATTGAGCATGATTTTTATGTCATCACCTCTCTTCATGACATTGGTTTGTCATCATAGACCCAGGGCATCAGAAAACATATCAACATGTTCCTATGACACAAACCATTTTGCTTACCAGGACTGCCAAAACGATCGAGCCGAGATATGGAACCATAAAAAGGCCAGCCAGCTTTCATCTCCAGCCAGGGAAGAAGCATACATAGGTTTGTCCTACAGTGCACCTTTAGGGAGCAAAATGGGACGTGGTGATTGCTGAGCAAGTCGACACACTCAGTGGTGAATCCCCAGTGCAACCCAGCAGGTTAAATTGACGATGTGGATTTAGATGGCATTTGAGAGGCAATGGAAATATTAAATGATGGCTACCATTCTGCCTCTCCCAGATTATTTGGCCCCACCTATCATTCACCCTCACACCCCTCTCTCACGGTCTTAGCAATACAAGGTGTTCTAATGGCCATCCACATTGCAAGCTTCTGAAACTTCTCAACCTGAGACCTCTGCACTATTCCTGACTTTTTCCATAACATGGTATGCAGTCTTGAGTGACCAACAGCATCTCATTACTATCTAAAAAGCAAAGGCCAATGCATACATAAGGCCATCTACTCACTTGGTTATTAGTTTCACAGTGTCAGACTGCAAAAATATGGCTGAACTACATGTTTGGAAATAGACTATCATTCATGATCCTGAAACGTATTATGCCAATCAGAGTGCTGCGCGTGTGCATGAACTGACAATGGTACACGTGTGTGTCAAGTAGGCTCAAGAAGATGCCCATCAATATCAGCCCAATAAGCATGCCTAGCATGATCATCAGAGGAAAGAGGGCACTTGTAGCATGGTGCGTGGGTGAGAGTGCAATGTCACCAATTATCACAGGCACGAAAGGCAGTTTCTAAAACCTTAATGCCGGTGCCCATCGAGCAATATGATAGTTCATGTCTTCCCATGCTTTTTTATGTCTAGAAGTCATGCAAGTGATTGAACTTTATGGAAACTAAGGCCTGCACAATGGATATACAGTGCGTCCATTCCCGCAAGTTTGTACCCTGTAACCGTCCTGATGAAATGAAGACTCGAGACCCCAGCCATGAAAATCCCAAATTGCATGTGAACCTCGAATATTTGCGGAGTATGGCTCGTATGGTCAAGTCATTCTATAAGTGATCTGTGCAATTCTAGGGACTGAGAGTCGAGACCAAGCTCTCCCTGTGCATTAAACGCTCAGTTTGGAATTTCCTAATTCCCATGGCAACAGAATTTTTCAAAGCATTGCAGGTTCTCTACACTTCTGGCTTCATAGGATTAGCATCAGTGGAGGTGCCAAAGAAAGGCAGAGGAAGATGTTCTTTTTCTAATATAATTTGATCACTGCACTGAGATACATTTGATTAGGTGAGTACCCATCACGTGCATAGATCCAGGTCTTTTAGCTATGCTTTCCCCTTACCTGAATCCACAGAGCTCATGGTCAAGGTAGGCATCCCGATCACTGAAAGACAGGAGAGAAGAGTGTTCCATGAGCATTGTTTTGGGGGGAGGCATAATTGACTCATCTAGAGGAAACTCAAAATGCCTTCAGAGTGAACATGGAGTGCACCCTCCAGAAGGGCACAAGGAGTTCACTGCGGCCACAGAGCAGGAACACCTTGCTGGGGAAATGTGGGCCATGGTCCTGAAAGACCAAAGACCAACAGGCCTCCATTTGTTCCCCGTTCTGTTCACAGGGCCTCAGCGTAATCCTATTGAGCATGATTTTTATGTCATCACCTCTCTTCATGACATTGGTTTGTCATCATAGACCCAGGGCATCAGAAAACATATCAACATGTTCCTATGACAAAAACCATTTTGCTTACCAGGACTGCCAAAACGATCAAGCCGAGATATGGAACCATAAAAAGGCCAGCCAGCTTTCATCTCCAGCCAGGGAAGAAGCATACATAGGTTTGTCCTACAGTGCACCTTTAGGGAGCAAAATGGGACGTGGTGATTGCTGAGCAAATCGACACACTGTGGTGAATCCCCAGTGCAAACCAGCAGGGTAAATTGACGATGTGGATTTAGATGGCATTTGAGAGGCAATGGAAATATTAAATGATGGCTACCATTCTGCCTCTCCCAGATTATTTGGCCCCACCTATCATTCACCCTCACACCCCTCTCTCACGGTCTTAGCAACACAAGGTGTTCTAATGGCCATCCACATTGCAAGCTTCTGAAACTTCTCAACCTGAGACCTCTGCACTATTCCTGACTTTTTCCATAACATGGTATGCAGTCTTGAGTGACCAACAGCATCTCATTACTATCTAAAAAGCAAAGACCAATGCGTACATAAGGCCATCTACTCACTTGGTTATTAGTTTCACAGTGTCAGACTGCAAAAATGTGGCTGAACTACATGTTTGGAAATAGACTATCATTCATGATCCAGAAAAGTATTTTGCCACTCAGAGTGCTGCGCGTGTGCATGAACTGACAATGGTACACGTGTGTGTCAAGTAGGCTCAAGAAGATGCCCATCAATATCAGCCCAATAAGCATGCCTAGCATGATCATCAGAGGAAAGAGGGCACTTGTGGCATGGTGCGTGGGTGAGAGTGCAATGTCACCAATTATCACAGGCACGAAAGGCAGTTTCTAAAACCTTAATGCCGGTGCCCATCGAGCAATATGATAGTTCATGTCTTCCCATGCTTTTTTATGTCTAGAAGTCATGCAAGTGATTGAACTTTATGGAAACTAAGGCCTGCAAAATGGATATACAGTGCGTCCGTTCCCGCAAGTTTGTACCCTGTAACCCTCCTGATGAAATGAAGACTTGAGACCCCAGCCATGAAAATCACAAATTGCATGTGAACCTCGAATATTTGAGGAGTATGGCTCGTATGGTCAAGTCATTCTATAAGTGATCTGTGCAATTCTAGGGACTGAGAGTCGAGACCAAGCTCCCCCTGTGCATTAAACGCTCAGTTTGGAAATTCCTAATTCCCACGGCTACAGAATTTTTCAAAGCATTGCAGGTTCTCTACACTTCTGGCTTCATAGGATTAGCATCAGTGGAGGTGCCAAAGAAAGGCAGAGGAAGATGTTCTTTTTCTAATATAATTTGATCACTGCACTGAGATGCATTTGATTAGGTGAGTACCCATCACGTGCATAGATCCAGGCCTTTTAGCTATGCTTTCCCCTTACCTGAATCCACAGAGCTCATGGTCAAGGTAGGCATCCCGATCACTGAAAGACAGGAGAGAAGAGTGTTCCATGAGCATTGTTTTGGGGGGAGGCATAATTGACTCATCTAGAGGAAACTCAAAATGCCTTCAGAGTGAACATGGAGTGCACCCGCCAGAAGGGCACAAGGAGTTCACTGCGGCCACAGAGCAGGAACACCTTGCTGGGCAAATGAGGGCCATGATCGTGAAAGACCAAAGACCAATAGGCCTCCATTTGTTCCCCGTTCTGTTCACAGGGCCTCAGCGTAATCCTATTGAGCATGATTTTTATGTCATCACCTCTCTTCATGACATTGGTTTGTCATCATAGACCCAGGGCATCAGAAAACATATCAACATGTTCCTATGACACAAACCATTTTGCTTACCAGGACTGCCAAAATGATCGAGCCGAGATATGGAACCATAAAAAGGCCAGCCAGCTTTCATCTCCAGCCAGGGAAGAAGCATACATAGGTTTGTCCTTCAGTGCACCTTTAGGGAGCAAAATGGGACGTGGTGATTGCTGAGCAAATCGACACACTGTGGTGAATCCCCAGTGCAACCCAGCAGGTTAAATTGACGATGTAGATTTAGATGGCATTTGAGAGGCAATGGAAATATTAAATGATGGCTACCATTCTGCCTCTCCCAGATTATTTGGCCCCACCTATCATTCACCATCAAACCCCTCTCTCACGGTCTTAGCAACACAAGGTGTTCTAATGGCCATCCACATTGCAAGCTTCTGAAACTTCTCAACCTGAGACCTCTGCACTATTCCTGACTTTTTCCATAACATGGTATGCAGTCTTGAGTGACCAACAGCATCTCATTACTATCTAAAAAGCAAAGACCAATGCGTACATAAGGCCATCTACTCACTTGGTTATTAGTTTCACAGTGTCAGACTGCAAAAATGTGGCTGAACTACATGTTTGGAAATAGACTATCATTCATGATCCAGAAAAGTATTTTGCCACTCAGAGTGCTGCGCGTGTGCATGAACTGACAATGGTACACGTGTGTGTCAAGTAGGCTCAAGAAGATGCCCATCAATATCAGCCCAATAAGCATGCCTAGCATGATCATCAGAGGAAAGAGGGCACTTGTGGCATGGTGCGTGGGTGAGAGTGCAATGTCACCAATTATCACAGGCACGAAAGGCAGTTTCTAAAACCTTAATGCCGGTGCCCATCGAGCAATATGATAGTTCATGTCTTCCCATGCTTTTTTATGTCTAGAAGTCATGCAAGTGATTGAACTTTATGGAAACTAAGGCCTGCAAAATGGATATACAGTGCGTCCGTTCCCGCAAGTTTGTACCCTGTAACCGTCGTGATGAAATGAAGTCTTGAGACCCCAGCCATGAAAATCACAAATTGCATGTGAACCTCGAATATTTGAGGAGTATGGCTCGTATGGTCAAGTCATTCTATAAGTGATCTGTGCAATTCTAGGGACTGAGAGTCGAGACCAAGCTCCCCCCTGTGCATTAAACGCTCAGTTTGGAAATTCCTAATTCCCACGGCTACAGAATTTTTCAAAGCATTGCAGGTTCTCTACACTTCTGGCTTCATAGGATTAGCATCAGTGGAGGTGCCAAAGAAAGGCAGAGGAAGATGTTCTTTTTCTAATATAATTTGATCACTGCACTGAGATGCATTTGATTAGGTGAGTACCCATCACGTGCATAGATCCAGGCCTTTTAGCTATGCTTTCCCCTTACCTGAATCCACAGAGCTCATGGTCAAGGTAGGCATCCCGATCACTGAAAGACAGGAGAGAAGAGTGTTCCATGAGCATTGTTTTGGGGGGAGGCATAATTGACTCATCTAGAGGAAACTCAAAATGCCTTCAGAGTGAACATGGAGTGCACCCTCCAGAAGGGCACAAGGAGTTCACTGCGGCCACAGAGCAGGAACACATTGCTGGGGAATTGAGGGCCATGGTCGTGAAAGACCAAAGACCAATAGGCCTCCATTTGTTCCCCGTTCTGTTCAAAGGGCCTCAGCGTAATCCTATTGAGCATGATTTTTATGTCATCACCTCTCTTCATGACATTGGTTTGTCATCATAGACCCAGGGCATCAGAAAACATATCAACATGTTCCTATGACACAAACCATTTTGCTTACCAGGACTACCAAAATGATCGAGCCGAGATATGGAACCATAAAAAGGCCAGCCAGCTTTCATCTCCAGCCAGGGAAGAATCATACATAGGTTTGTCCTTCAGTGAACCTTTAGGGAGCAAAATGGGACGTGGTGATTGCTGAGCAAATCCACACACTGTGGTGAATCCCCAGTGCAACCCAGCAGGTTAAATTGACGATGTGGATTTAGATGGCATTTGAGAGGCAATGGAAATATTAAATGATGGCTACCATTCTGCCTCTCCCAGATTATTTGGCCCCACCTATCATTCACCATCACACCCCTCTCTCACGGTCTTAGCAATACAAGGTGTTCTAATGGCCATCCACATTGCAAGCTTCTGAAACTTCTCAACCTGAGACCTCTGCACTATTCCTGACTTTTTCCATAACATGGTATGCAGTCTTGAGTGACCAACAGCATCTCATTACTATCTAAAAAGCAAAGACCAATGCGTACATAAGGCCATCTACTCACTTGGTTATTAGTTTCACAGTGTCAGACTGCAAAAATGTGGCTGAACTACATGTTTGTAAATAGACTATCATTCATGATCCAGAAAAGTATTTTGCCACTCAGAGTGCTGCGCGTGTGCATGAACTGACAATGGTACACGTGTGTGTCAAGTAGGCTCAAGAAGATGCCCATCAATATCAGCCCAATAAGCATGCCTAGCATGATCATCAAGGAAAGAGGGCACTTGTGGCATGGTGCGTGGGTGAGAGTGCAATGTCACCAATTATCACAGGCACGAAAGGCAGTTTCTAAAACCTTAATGCCGGTGCCCATCGAGCAATATGATAGTTCATGTCTTCCCATGCTTTTTTATGTCTAGAAGTCATGCAAGTGATTGAACTTTATGGAAACTAAGGCCTGCAAAATGGATATACAGAGCGTCCGTTCCCGCAAGTTTGTACCCTGTAACCCTCCTGATGAAATGAAGTCTTGAGTCCCCAGCCATGAAAATCACAAATTGCATGTGAACCTCGAATATTTGCGGAGTATGGCTCGTATGGTCAAGTCATTCTATAAGTGATCTGTGCAATTCTAGGGACTGAGAGTCGAGACCAAGCTCCCCCTGTGCATTAAACGCTCAGTTTGGAAATTCCTAATTCCCACGGCTACAGAATTTTTCAAAGCATTGCAGGTTCTCTACACTTCTGGCTTCATAGGATTAGCATCAGTGGAGGTGCCAAAGAAAGGCAGAGGAAGATGTTCTTTTTCTAATATAATTTGATCACTGCACTGAGATGCATTTGATTAGGTGAGTACCCATCACGTGCATAGATCCAGGCCTTTTAGCTATGCTTTCCCCTTACCTGAATCCACAGAGCTCATGGTCAAGGTAGGCATCCCGATCACTGAAAGACAGGAGAGAAGAGTGTTCCATGAGCATTGTTTTGGGGGGAGGCATAATTGACTCATCTAGAGGAAACTCAAAATGCCTTCAGAGTGAACATGGAGTGCACCCTCCAGAAGGGCACAAGGAGTTCACTGCGGCCACAGAGCAGGAACACCTTGCTGGGGAAATGAGGGCCATGGTCCTGAAAGACCAAAGGCCAATAGGCCTCCATTTGTTCCCCGTTCTGTTCACAGGGCCTCAGCGTAATCCTATTGAGCATGATTTTTATGTCATCACCTCTCTTCATGACATTGGTTTGTCATCATAGACCCAGGGCATCAGAAAACATATCAACATGTTCCTATGACACAAACCATTTTGCTTACCAGGACTACCAAAATGATCGAGCCGAGATATGGAACCATAAAAAGGCCAGCCAGCTTTCATCTCCAGCCAGGGAAGAAGCATACATAGGTTTGTCCTACAGTGCACATTTAGGGAGCAAAATGGGACGTGGTGATTGCTGAGCAAATCGACACACTGTGGTGAATCCCCAGTGCAACCCAGCAGGTTAAATTGACGATGTAGATTTAGATGGCATTTGAGAGGCAATGGAAATATTAAATGATGGCTACCATTCTGCCTCTCCCAGATTATTTGGCCCCACCTATCATTCACCATCACACCCCTCTCTCACGGTCTTAGCAATACAAGGTGTTCTAATGGCCATCCACATTGCAAGCTTCTGAAACTTCTCAACCTGAGACCTCTGCACTATTCCTGACTTTTTCCATAACATGGTATGCAGTCTTGAGTGACCAACAGCATCTCATTCTATCTAAAAAGCAAAGACCAATGCGTACATAAGGCCATCTACTCACTTGGTTATTAGTTTCAGAGTGTCAGACTGCAAAAATATGGCTGAACTACATGTTTGGAAATAGACTATCATTCATGATCCAGAAAAGTATTTTGCCACTCAGAGTGCTGTGCGTGTGCATGAACTGACAATGGTACACGTGTGTGTCAAGTAGGCTCAAGAAGATGCCCATCAATATCAGCCCAATAAGCATGCCTAGCATGATCATCAGAGGAAAGAGTGCACTTGTGGCATGGTGCGTGGGTGAGAGTGCAATGTCACCAATTATCACAGGCAAGAAAGGCAGTTTCTAAAACCTTAATGCCGGTGCCCATCGAGCAATATGATAGTTCATGTCTTCCCATGCTTTTTTATGTCTAGAAGTCATGCAAGTGATTGAACTTTATGGAAACTAAGGCCTGCACAATGGATATACAGTGCGTCCATTCCCGCAAGTTTGTACCCTGTAAACTTCCTGATGAAATGAAGACTCGAGACCCAAGCCATGAAAATCCCAAATTGCATGTGAACGGCGAATATTTGAGGAGTATGGCTCGTATGGTCAAGTCATTCTATAAGTGATCTGTGCAATTCTAGGGACTGAGAGTCGAGACCAAGCTCCCCCCTGTGCATTAAACGCTCAGTTTGGAAATTCCTAATACCCACGGCTACAGAATTTTTCAAAGCATTGCAGGTTCTCTACACTTCTGGCTTCATAGGATTAGCATCAGTGGAGGTGCCAAAGAAAGGCAGAGGAAGATGTTCTTTTTCTAATATAATTTGATCACTGCACTGAGATACATTTGATTAGGTGAGTACCCATCACGTGCATAGATCCAGGCCTTTTAGCTATGCTTTCCCCTTACCTGAATCCACAGAGCTCATGGTCAAGGTAGGCATCCCGATCACTGAAAGACAGGAGAGAAGAGTGTTCCATGAGCATTGTTTTGGGGGGAGGCATAATTGACTCATCTAGAGGAAACTCAAAATGCCTTCAGAGTGAACATGGAGTGCACCCGCGAGAAGGGCACAAGGAGTTCACTGCGGCCACAGAGCAGGAAAAACTTGTTGGGGAAATGAGGGCCATGGTCCTGAAAGACCAAAGACCAACAGGCCTCCATTTGTTCCCCGTTCTGTTCACAGGGCCTCAGCGTAATCCTATTGAGCATGATTTTTATGTCATCACCTCTCTTCATGACATTGGTTTGTCATCATAGACCCAGGGCATCAGAAAACATATCAACATGTTCCTATGACACAAACCATTTTGCTTACCAGGACTGCCAAAACGATCAAGCCGAGATATGGAACCATAAAAAGGCCAGCCAGCTTTCATCTCCAGCCAGGGAAGAAGCATACATAGGTTTGTCCTACAGTGCACCTTTAGGGAGCAAAATGGGACGTGGTGATTGCTGAGCAAATTGACACACTGTGGTGAATCCCCAGTGCAAACCAGCAGGGTAAATTGACGATGTGGATTTAGATGGCATTTGAGAGGCAATGGAAATATTAAATGATGGCTACCATTCTGCCTCTCCCAGATTATTTGGCCCCACCTATCATTCACCCTCACACCCCTCTCTCACGGTCTTAGCAACACAAGGTGTTCTAATGGCCATCCACATTGCAAGCTTCTGAAACTTCTCAACCTGAGACCTCTGCACTATTCCTGACTTTTTCCATAACATGGTATGCAGTCTTGAGTGACCAACAGCATCTCATTTCTATCTAAAAAGCAAAGACCAATGCGTACATAAGGCCATCTACTCACTTGGTTATTAGTTTCACAGTGTCAGACTGCAAAAATGTGGCTGAACTACATGTTTGGAAATAGACTATCATTCATGATCCAGAAAAGTATTTTGCCACTCAGAGTGCTGCGCGTGTGCATGAACTGACAATGGTACACGTGTGTGTCAAGTAGGCTCAAGAAGATGCCCATCAATATCAGCCCAATAAGCATGCCTAGCATGATCATCAAGGAAAGAGGGCACTTGTGGCATGGTGCGTGGGTGAGAGTGCAATGTCACCAATTATCACAGGCAAGAAAAGCAGTTTCTAATACCTTAATGCCGGTGCCCATCAAGCAATATGATAGTTCATGTCTTCCCATGCTTTTTTATGTCTAGAAGTCATGCAAGTGATTGAACTTTATGGAAACTAAGGCCTGCAAAATGGATATACAGAGCGTCCGTTCCCGCAAGTTTGTACCCTGTAACCCTCCTGATGAAATGAAGTCTTGAGTCCCCAGCCATGCTAATCACAAATTGCATGTGAACCTCGAATATTTGCGGAGTATGGCTCGTATGGTCAAGTCATTCTATAAGTGATCTGTGCAATTCTAGGGACTGAGAGTCGAGACCAAGCTCCCCCTGTGCATTAAACGCTCAGTTTGGAAATTCCTAATTCCCACGGCTACAGAATTTTTCAAAGCATTGCAGGTTCTCTACACTTCTGGCTTCATAGGATTAGCATCAGTGGAGGTGCCAAAGAAAGGCAGAGGAAGATGTTCTTTTTCTAATATAATTTGATCACTGCACTGAGATGCATTTGATTAGGTGAGTACCCATCACGTGCATAGATCCAGGCCTTTTAGCTATGCTTTCCCCTTACCTGAATCCACAGAGCTCATGGTCAAGGTAGGCATCCCGATCACTGAAAGACAGGAGAGAAGAGTGTTCCATGAGCATTGTTTTGGGGGGAGGCATAATTGACTCATCTAGAGGAAACTCAAAATGCCTTCAGAGTGAACATGGAGTGCACCCGCCAGAAGGGCACAAGGAGTTCACTGCGGCCACAGAGCAGGAACACCTTGCTGGGGAATTGAGGGCCATGGTCGTGAAAGACCAAAGACCAATAGGCCTCCATTTGTTCCCCGTTCTGTTCACAGGGCCTCAGCGTAATCCTATTGAGCATGATTTTTATGTCATCACCTCTCTTCATGACATTGGTTTGTCATCATAGACCCAGGGCATCAGAAAACATATCAACATGTTCCTATGACACAAACCATTTTGCTTACCAGGACTGCCAAAACGATCGAGCCGAGATATGGAACCATAAAAAGGCCAGCCAGCTTTCATCTCCAGCCAGGGAAGAAGCATACATAGGTTTGTCCTTCAGTGCACATTTAGGGAGCAAAATGGGACGTGGTGATTGCTGAGCAAATCGACACACTGTGGTGAATCCCCAGTGCAACCCAGCAGGTTAAATTGACGATGTAGATTTAGATGGCATTTGAGAGGCAATGGAAATATTAAATGATGGCTACCATTCTGCCTCTCCCAGATTATTTGGCCCCACCTATCATTCACCATCACACCCCTCTCTCACGGTCTTAGCAATACAAGGTGTTCTAATGGCCATCCACATTGCAAGCTTCTGAAACTTCTCAACCTGAGACCTCTGCACTATTCCTGACTTTTTCCATAACATGGTATGCAGTCTTGAGTGACCAACAGCATCTCATTCTATCTAAAAAGCAAAGACCAATGCGTACATAAGGCCATCTACTCACTTGGTTATTAGTTTCAGAGTGTCAGACTGCAAAAATATGGCTGAACTACATGTTTGGAAATAGACTATCATTCATGATCCAGGAAAGTATTTTGCCGCTCAGAGTGCTGTGCGTGTGCATGAACTGACAATGGTACACGTGTGTGTCAAGTAGGCTCAAGAAGATGCCCATCAATATCAGCCCAATAAGCATGCCTAGCATGATCATCAGAGGAAAGAGTGCACTTGTGGCATGGTGCGTGGGTGAGAGTGCAATGTCACCAATTATCACAGGCAAGAAAGGCAGTTTCTAAAACCTTAATGCCGGTGCCCATCGAGCAATATGATAGTTCATGTCTTCCCATGCTTTTTTATGTCTAGAAGTCATGCAAGTGATTGAACTTTATGGAAACTAAGGCCTGCACAATGGATATACAGTGCGTCCATTCCCGCAAGTTTGTACCCTGTAAACTTCCTGATGAAATGAAGACTCGAGACCCAAGCCATGAAAATCCCAAATTGCATGTGAACGGCGAATATTTGAGGAGTATGGCTCGTATGGTCAAGTCATTCTATAAGTGATCTGTGCAATTCTAGGGACTGAGAGTCGAGACCAAGCTCCCCCTGTGCATTAAACGCTCAGTTTGGAAATTCCTAATTCCCACGGCTACAGAATTTTTCAAAGCATTGCAAGTTCTCTACACTTCTGGCTTCATAGGATTAGCATCAGTGGAGGTGCCAAAGAAAGGCAGAGGAAGATGTTCTTTTTCTAATATAATTTGATCACTGCACTGAGATGCATTTGATTAGGTGAGTACCCATCACGTGCATAGATCCAGGCCTTTTAGCTATGCTTTCCCCTTACCTGAATCCACAGAGCTCATGGTCAAGGTAGGCATCCCGATCACTGAAAGACAGGAGAGAAGAGTGTTCCATGAGCATTGTTTTGGGGGGAGGCATAATTGACTCATCTAGAGGAAACTAAAAATGCCTTCAGAGTGAACATGGAGTGCACCCGCCAGAAGGGCACAAGGAGTTCACTGTGGCCACAGAGCAGGAAAAACTTGTTGGGGAAATGAGGGCCATGGTCCTGAAAGACCAAAGACCAACAGGCCTCCATTTGTTCCCCGTTCTGTTCACAGGGCCTCAGCGTAATCCTATTGAGCATGATTTTTATGTCATCACCTCTCTTCATGACATTGTTTTGTCATCATAGACCCAGGGCATCAGAAAACATATCAACATGTTCCTATGACACAAACCATTTTGCTTACCAGGACTGCCAAAACGATCAAGCCGAGATATGGAACCATAAAAAGGCCAGCCAGCTTTCATCTCCAGCCAGGGAAGAAGCATACATAGGTTTGTCCTTCAGTGCACCTTTAGGGAGCAAAATGGGACGTGGTGATTGCTGAGCAAATTGACACACTGTGGTGAATCCCCAGTGCAAACCAGCAGGGTAAATTGACGATGTGGATTTAGATGGCATTTGAGAGGCAATGGAAATATTAAATGATGGCTACCATTCTGCCTCTCCCAGATTATTTGGCCCCACCTATCATTCACCCTCACACCCCTCTCTCACGGTCTTAGCAACACAAGGTGTTCTAATGGCCATCCACATTGCAAGCTTCTGAAACTTCTCAACCTGAGACCTCTGCACTATTCCTGACTTTTTCCATAACATGGTATGCAGTCTTGAGTGACCAACAGCATCTCATTACTATCTATAAAGCAAAGACCAATGCGTACATAAGGCCATCTACTCACTTGGTTATTAGTTTCACAGTGTCAGACTGCAAAAATATGGCTGAACTACATGTTTGGAAATAGACTATCATTCATGATCCAGAAAAGTATTATGCCACTCAGAGTGCTGCGCGTGTGCATGAACTGACAATGGTACACGTGTGTGTCAAGTAGGCTCAAGAAGATGCCCATCAATATCAGCCCAATAAGCATGCCTAGCATGATCATCAAGGAAAGAGGGCACTTGTGGCATGGTGCGTGGGTGAGAGTGCAATGTCACCAATTATCACAGGCAAGAAAAGCAGTTTCTAATACCTTAATGCCGGTGCCCATCAAGCAATATGATAGTTCATGTCTTCCCATGCTTTTTTATGTCTAGAAGTCATGCAAGTGATTGAACTTTATGGAAACTAAGGCCTGCAAAATGGATATACAGAGCGTCCGTTCCCGCAAGTTTGTACCCTGTAACCCTCCTGATGAAATGAAGTCTTGAGTCCCCAGCCATGCTAATCACAAATTGCATGTGAACCTCGAATATTTGCGGAGTATGGCTCGTATGGTCAAGTCATTCTATAAGTGATCTGTGCAATTCTAGGGACTGAGAGTCGAGACCAAGCTCCCCCCTGTGCATTAAACGCTCAGTTTGGAAATTCCTAATTCCCACGGCTACAGAATTTTTCAAAGCATTGCAGGTTCTCTACACTTCTGGCTTCATAGGATTAGCATCAGTGGAGGTGCCAAAGAAAGGCAGAGGAAGATGTTCTTTTTCTAATATAATTTGATCACTGCACTGAGATACATTTGATTAGGTGAGTACCCATCACGTGCATAGATCCAGGCCTTTTAGCTATGCTTTCCCCTTACCTGAATCCACAGAGCTCATGGTCAAGGTAGGCATCCCGATCACTGAAAGACAGGAGAGAAGAGTGTTCCATGAGCATTGTTTTGGGGGGAGGCATAATTGACTCATCTAGAGGAAACTCAAAATGCCTTCAGAGTGAACATGGAGTGCACCTGCCAGAAGGGCACAAGGAGTTCACTGCGGCCACAGAGCAGGAACACCTTGCTGGGCAAATGAGGGCCATGATCGTGAAAGACCAAAGACCAATAGGCCTCCATTTGTTCCCCGTTCTGTTCACAGGGCCTCAGCGTAATCCTATTGAGCATGATTTTTATGTCATCACCTCTCTTCATGACATTGGTTTGTCATCATAGACCCAGGGCATCAGAAAACATATCAACATGTTCCTATGACACAAACCATTTTGCTTACCAGGACTACCAAAATGATCGAGCCGAGATATGGAACCATAAAAAGGCCAGCCAGCTTTCATCTCCAGCCAGGGAAGAAGCATACATAGGTTTGTCCTACAGTGCACATTTAGGGAGCAAAATGGGACGTGGTGATTGCTGAGCAAATCGACACACTGTGGTGAATCCCCAGTGCAACCCAGCAGGTTAAATTGACGATGTAGATTTAGATGGCATTTGAGAGGCAATGGAAATATTAAATGATGGCTACCATTCTGCCTCTCCCAGATTATTTGGCCCCACCTATCATTCACCATCACACCCCTCTCTCACGGTCTTAGCAATACAAGGTGTTCTAATGGCCATCCACATTGCAAGCTTCTGAAACTTCTCAACCTGAGACCTCTGCACTATTCCTGACTTTTTCCATAACATGGTATGCAGTCTTGAGTGACCAACAGCATCTCATTCTATCTAAAAAGCAAAGACCAATGCGTACATAAGGCCATCTACTCACTTGGTTATTAGTTTCAGAGTGTCAGACTGCAAAAATATGGCTGAACTACATGTTTGGAAATAGACTATCATTCATGATCCAGAAAAGTATTTTGCCACTCAGAGTGCTGTGCGTGTGCATGAACTGACAATGGTACACGTGTGTGTCAAGTAGGCTCAAGAAGATGCCCATCAATATCAGCCCAATAAGCATGCCTAGCATGATCATCAGAGGAAAGAGTGCACTTGTGGCATGGTGCATGGGTGAGAGTGCAATGTCACCAATTATCACAGGCAAGAAAGGCAGATTCTAAAACCTTAATGCCGGTGCCCATCGAGCAATATGATAGTTCATGTCTTCCCATGCTTTTTTATGTCTAGAAGTCATGCAAGTGATTGAACTTTATGGAAACTAAGGCCTGCACAATGGATATACAGTGCGTCCATTCCCGCAAGTTTGTACCCTGTAAACTTCCTGATGAAATGAAGACTCGAGACCCAAGCCATGAAAATCCCAAATTGCATGTGAACGGCGAATATTTGAGGAGTATGGCTCGTATGGTCAAGTCATTCTATAAGTGATCTGTGCAATTCTAGGGACTTAGAGTCGAGACCAAGCTCCCCCTGTGTATTAAATGCTCAGTTTGGAAATTCCTAATTCCCACGGCTACAGAATTTTTCAAAGCATTGCAGGTTCTCTACACTTCTGGCTTCATAGGATTAGCATCAGTGGAGGTGCCAAAGAAAGGCAGAGGAAGATGTTCTTTTTCTAATATAATTTGATCACTGCACTGAGATACATTTGATTAGGTGAGTACCCATCACGTTCATAGATCCAGGCCTTTTAGCTATGCTTTCCCCTTACCTGAATCCACAGAGCTCATGGTCAAGGTAGGCATCACGATCACTGAAAGACAGGAGAGAAGAGTGTTCCATGAGCATTGTTTTGGGGAGAGGCATAATTGACTCATCTAGAGGAAACTCAAAATGCCTTCAGAGTGAACATGGAGTGCACCCGCCAGAAGGGCACAAGGAGTTCACTGCGGCCACAGAGCAGGAACACCTTGCTGGGGAAATGAGGGCCATGGTCCTGAAAGACCAAAGACCAACAGGCCTCCATTTGTTCCCCGTTCTGTTCACAGGGCCTCAGCGTAATCCTATTGAGCATGATTTTTATGTCATCACCTCTCTTCATGACATTGGTTTGTCATCATAGACCCAGGGCATCAGAAAACATATCAACATGTTCCTATGACACAAACCATTTTGCTTACCAGGACTGCCAAAACGATCGAGCCGAGATATGGAACCATAAAAAGGCCAGCCAGCTTTCATCTCCAGCCAGGGAAGAAGCATACATAGGTTTGTCCTTCAGTGCACCTTTAGGGAGCAAAATGGGACGTGGTGATTGCTGAGCAAATCGACACACTGTGGTGAATCCCCAGTGCAACCCAGCAGGTTAAATGACGATGTGGATTTAGATGGCATTTGAGAGGCAATGGAAATATTAAATGATGGCTACCATTCTGCCTCTCCCAGATTATTTGGCCCCACCTATCATTCACCCTCACACCCCTCTCTCACGGTCTTAGCAATACAAGGTGTTCTAATGGCCATCCACATTGCAAGCTTCTGAAACTTCTCAACCTGAGACCTCTGCACTATTCCTGACTTTATCCATAACATGCTATGCAGTCTTGACTGACCAACAGCATATCATTACTATCTAAAAAGCAAAGACCAATGCGTACATAAGGCCATCTACTCACTTGGTTATTATTTTCAGAGTGTCAAACTGCAAAAATATGGCTGAACTACATGTTTGGAAATAGACTATCATTCATGATCCAGAAAAGTATTTTGCCACTCAGAGTGCTGCACGTGTGCATGAACTGACAATGGTACACGTGTGTGTCAAGTAGGCTCAAAAAGATGCCCATCAATATCAGCCCAATAAGCATGCCTAGCATGATCATCAGAGGAAAGAGGGCACTTGTGGCATGGTGCGTGGGTGAGAGTGCAATGTCACCAATTATCACAGGCACGAAAGGCAGTTTCTAAAACCTTAATGCCGGTGCCCATCGAGCAATATGATAGTTCATGTCTTCCCATGCTTTTTTATGTCTAGAAGTCATGCAAGTGATTGAACTTTATGGAAACTAAGGCCTGCACAATGGATATACAGTGCGTCCATTCCCGCAAGTTTGTACCCTGTAACCGTCCTGATGAAATGAAGACTCGAGACCCCAGCCATGAAAATCCCAAATTGCATGTGAACCTCGAATATTTGCGGAGTATGGCTCGTATGGTCAAGTCATTCTATAAGTGATCTGTGCAATTCTAGGGACTGAGAGTCGAGACCAAGCTCCCCCTGTGCATTAAACGCTCAGTTTGGAAATTCCTAATTCCCACGGCTACAGAATTTTTCAAAGCATTGCAAGTTCTCTACACTTCTGGCTTCATAGGATTAGCATCAGTGGAGGTGCCAAAGAAAGGCAGAGGAAGATGTTCTTTTTCTAATATAATTTGATCACTGCACTGAGATACATTTGATTAGGTGAGTACCCATCACGTGCATAGATCCAGGCCTTTTAGCTATGCTTTCCCCTTACCTGAATCCACAGAGCTCATGGTCAAGGTAGGCATCCCGATCACTGAAAGACAGGAGAGAAGAGTGTTCCATGAGCATTGTTTTGGGGGGAGGCATAATTGACTCATCTAGAGGAAACTCAAAATGCCTTCAGAGTGAACATGGAGTGCACCCGCCAGAAGGGCACAAGGAGTTCACTGCGGCCACAGAGCAGGAACACCTTGCTGGGGAAATGAGGGCCATGGTCCTGAAAGACCAAAGACCAACAGGCCTCCATTTGTTCCCCGTTCTGTTCACAGGGCCTCAGCGTAATCCTATTGAGCATGATTTTTATGTCATCACCTCTCTTCATGACATTGGTTTGTCATCATAGACCCAGGGTTTCAGAAAACATATCAACATGTTCCTATGACACAAACCATTTTGCTTACCAGGACTGCCAAAACGATCAAGCCGAGATATGGAACCATAAAAAGGCCAGCCAGCTTTCATCTCCAGCCAGGGAAGAAGCATACATAGGTTTGTCCTTCAGTGCACCTTTAGGGAGCAAAATGGGACGTGGTGATTGCTGAGCAAATCGACACACTGTGGTGAATCCCCAGTGCAAACCAGCAGGGTAAATTGACGATGTGGATTTAGATGGCATTTGAGAGGCAATGGAAATATTAAATGATGGCTACCATTCTGCCTCTCCCAGATTATTTGGCCCCACCTATCATTCACCCTCACACCCCTCTCTCACGGTCTTAGCAACACAAGGTGTTCTAATGGCCATCCACATTGCAAGCTTCTGAAACTTCTCAACCTGAGACCTCTGCACTATTCCTGACTTTTTCCATAACATGGTATGCAGTCTTGAGTGACCAACAGCATCTCATTACTATCTAAAAAGCAAAGACCAATGCGTACATAAGGCCATCTACTCACTTGGTTATTATTTTCACAGTGTCAGACTGCAAAAATATGGCTGAACTACATGTTTGGAAATAGACTATCATTCATGATCCAGAAAAGTATTTTGCCACTCAGAGTGCTGCGCGTGTGCATGAACTGACAATGGTACACGTGTGTGTCAAGTAGGCTCAAGAAGATGCCCATCAATATCAGCCCAATAAGCATGCCTAGCATGATCATCAAGGAAAGAGGGCACTTGTGGCATGGTGCGTGGGTGAGAGTGCAATGTCACCAATTATCACAGGCAAGAAAAGCAGTTTCTAATACCTTAATGCCGGTGCCCATCAAGCAATATGATAGTTCATGTCTTCCCATGCTTTTTTATGTCTAGAAGTCATGCAAGTGATTGAACTTTATGGAAACTAAGGCCTGCACAATGGATATACAGTGCGTCCATTCCCGCAAGTTTGTACCCTGTAACCTTCCTGATGAAATGAAGACTCGAGACTCCAGCCATGAAAATCCCAAATTGCATGTGAACGGCGAATATTTGAGGAGTATGGCTCGTATGGTCAAGTCATTCTATAAGTGATCTGTGCAATTCTAGGGACTGAGAGTCGAGACCAAGCTCCCCCTGTGTATTAAATGCTCAGTTTGGAAATTCCTAATTCCCACGGCTACAGAATTTTTCAAAGCATTGCAGGTTCTCTACACTTCTGGCTTCATAGGATTAGCATCAGTGGAGGTGCCAAAGAAAGGCAGAGGAAGATGTTCTTTTTCTAATATAATTTGATCACTGCACTGAGATGCATTTGATTAGGTGAGTACCCATCACGTGCATAGATCCAGGCCTTTTAGCTATGCTTTCCCCTTACCTGAATCCACAGAGCTCATGGTCAAGGTAGGCATCCCGATCACTGAAAGACAGGAGAGAAGAGTGTTCCATGAGCATTGTTTTGGGGAGAGGCATAATTGACTCATCTAGAGGAAACTCAAAATGCCTTCAGAGTGAACATGGAGTGCACCCGCCAGAAGGGCACAAGGAGTTCACTGCGGCCACAGAGCAGGAACACCTTGCTGGGGAAATGAGGGCCATGGTCCTGAAAGACCAAAGACCAACAGGCCTCCATTTGTTCCCCGTTCTGTTCACAGGGCCTCAGCGTAATCCTATTGAGCATGATTTTTATGTCATCACCTCTCTTCATGACATTGGTTTGTCATCATAGACCCAGGGCATCAGAAAACATATCAACATGTTCCTATGACACAAACCATTTTGCTTACCAGGACTGCCAAAACGATCGAGCCGAGATATGGAACCATAAAAAGGCCAGCCAGCTTTCATCTCCAGCCAGGGAAGAAGCATACATAGGTTTGTCCTTCAGTGCACCTTTAGGGAGCAAAATGGGACGTGGTGATTGCTGAGCAAATCGACACACTGTGGTGAATCCCCAGTGCAACCCAGCAGGTTAAATGACGATGTGGATTTAGATGGCATTTGAGAGGCAATGGAAATATTAAATGATGGCTACCATTCTGCCTCTCCCAGATTATTTGGCCCCACCTATCATTCACCCTCACACCCCTCTCTCACGGTCTTAGCAATACAAGGTGTTCTAATGGCCATCCACATTGCAAGCTTCTGAAACTTCTCAACCTGAGACCTCTGCACTATTCCTGACTATTTCCATAACATGGTATGCAGTCTTGAGTGACCAACAGCATCTCATTACTATCTAAAAAGCAAAGACCAATGCGTACATAAGGCCATCTACTCACTTGGTTATTAGTTTCACAGTGTCAGACTGCAAAAATATGGCTGAAGTACATGTTTGCAAATAGACTACCATTCATGATCCAGAAAAGTATTTTGCCACTCAGAGTGCTGTGCGTGTGCATGAACTGACAATGGTACACGTGTGTGTCAAGTAGGCTCAAGAAGATGCCCATCAATATCAGCCCAATAAGCATGCCTAGCATGATCATCAGAGGAAACAGGACACTTGTGGCATGGTGCGTGCGTGAGAGTGCAATGTCACCAATTATCACAGGCACGAAAGGCAGTTTCTAAAACCTTAATGCCGGTGCCCATCGAGCAATATGATAGTTCATGTCTTCCCATGCTTTTTTATCTCTAGAAAGTCATGCAAGTGATTGAACTATATGGAAACTAAGGCCTGCACAATGGATATACAGAGCGTCCGTTCCCGCAAGTTTGTACCCTGTAACCCTCCTGATGAAATGAAGTCTTGAGTCCCCAGCCATGCTAATCACAAATTGCATGTGAACCTCGAATATTTGAGGAGTATGGCTCGTATGGTCAAGTCATTCTATAAGTGATCTGTGCAAATCTAGGGACTGAGAGTCGAGACCAAGCTCCCCCTGTGCATTAAACACTCAGTTTGGAAATTCCTAAGTCCCAGGGCTACAGAATTTTTCAAAGCATTGCAGGTTATCTACACTTCTGGCTTCTTAGTATGAGAATCAGTGGAGCTGCCAAAGAAAGGCAGAGGAAGGTGTTCTTTGTCTAAAATAATTTGATCACTGCACTGAGATACATTTGATTAGGTGAGTACCCATCATGTGCATATATCCAGGCCTTTTAGCTATGCTTTCCCCTTACCTGAATCCACAGAGCTCATGGTCAAGGTAGGCATCCTGATCACTGTAATACAGGAGAGAAGAGTGTTCCATGAGCATTGTTTTGGGGGGAGGCATAATTGACTCATCTAGAGGAAACTCAAAATGCCTTCAGAGTGAACATGGAGTGCACCCTCCAGAAGGGCACAAGGAGTTCACTGCGGCCACAGAGCAGGTACACCTTGCTGGGGAAATGAGGCCATGGTCCTGAAAGACCAAAGACAATCAGGCCTCCATTTGTTCCCCGTTCTGTTCACAGGGCCTCAGCGTAATCCTATTGAGCATGATTTTTATGTCATCACCTCTCTTCATGACATTGGTTTGTCATCATAGACCCAGGGCATCAGAAAACATATCAACATGTTCCTATGACACAAACCATTTTGCTTACCAGGACTGCCAAAACGATCGAGCCGAGATGTGGAACCATAAAAAGGCCAGCCATCTTTCATGTCCAGCCAGGGAAGAAGCATACATAGGTTTGTCCTTCAGTGCACCTTTAGGGAGCAAAATGGGACGTGGTGATTGCTGAGAAAATCGACACACTCAGTGGTGAATCCCCAGTGCAACCCAGTAGGTTAAATTGACGATGTGGATTTAGATGGCATTTGAGAGGCAATGGAAATATTAAATGATGACTACCATTCCTCCTCTCCCAGATTATTTGGCCCCACCTATCATTCACCCTCAAACCCCTCTCTCACGGTCTTAGCAATACAAGGTGTTCTAATGGCCATCCACATTGCAAGCTTCTGAATCTTCTCAACCTGAGACCTCTGCAGTATGCCTGACTTTTTCCATAACCTGATATGCAGTCTTGAGTGACCAACAGCATCTCATTACTATCTAAAAAGCAAAGACCAATGCGTACATAAGGCCATCACTCACTTGGTAATTAGTTTCACAGTTTCAGTCAGCAAAAATATGGCTGAACTTCATGTTTGGAAATAGACTATCATTCATGATCCAGGAAAGTATTTTGCCACTCAGAGTGCTGCGCGTGTGCATGAACTGATAATGGTACACGTGTGTGTCAAGTAGGCTCAAGAAGATGCCCATCAATATCAGCCCAATAATCATGCCTAGCATGATCATCAGAGGAAACAGGGCACTTGTGGCATGGTGCGTGGGTGAGAGTGCAGTGTCACAAATTATCACAGGCACGAAAGGCAGTTTCTAAAACATTAATGCCGGTGCCCATCGAGCAATATGATAGTTCATGTCTTCCCATGCTTTTTTATCTCTAGAAAGTCATGCAAGTGATTGAACTTTATGGAAACTAAGGCCTGCACAATGGATATACAGAGCGTCCGTTCCCGCAAGTTTGTACCCTGTAACCCTCCTGATGAAATGAAGTCTCGAGACCCCATCCATGCTAATCGCAAATTGCATGTGAACCTCGAATATTTGAGGAGTATGGCTCGTATGGTCAAGTCATTCTATAAGTGATCTGTGCAATTCTAGGGACTGAGAGTCGAGACCAAGCTCCCCCTGTGCATTAAACGCTCAGTTTGGAAATTCCTAAGTCCCAGGGCTACAGAATTTTTCAAAGCATTACAGGTTCTCTACAGTTCTGTCTTCTTAGTATTAGCATCAGTGGAGCTGCCAAAGAAAGGCAGAGGAAGGTGTTCTTTGTCTAAAATAATTTGATCACTGCACTGAGATACATTTGATTAGGTGAGTACCCATCACGTGCATAGATCCAGGCCTTTTAGCTATGCTTTCCCCTTACCTGAATCCACAGAGCTCATGGTCAAGGTAGGCATCCCGATCACTGAAAGACAGGAGAGAAGAGTGTTCCTTGAGCATTGTTTTGGGGGGAGGCATAATTGACTCATCTAGAAGAAACTCAAAATGCCTTCAGAGTGAACATGGAGTGCACCCTCCAGAAGGGCACAAGGAGTTCACTGCGGCCACAGAGCAGGAACACCTTGCTGGGGAAATGAGGCCATGGTCCTGAAAGACCAAAGACAATCAGGCCTCCATTTGTTCCCCGTTCTGTTCACAGGGCCTCAGCGTAATCCTATTGAGCATGATTTTTATGTCATCACCTCTCTTCATGACATTGGTTTGTCATCATAGACCCAGGGCATCAGAAAACATATCAACATGTTCCTATGACACAAACCATTTTGCTTACCAGGACTGCCAAAACGACCGAGCCGAGATGTGGAACCATAAAAAGGCCAGCCATCTTTCATGTCCAGCCAGGGAAGAAGCATACATAGGTTTGTCCTTCAGTGCACCTTTAGGGAGCAAAATGGGACGTGGTGATTGCTGACTAAATCGACACACTCAGTGGTGAATCCCCAGTGCAACCCAGCAGGTTAAATTGACGATGTGGATTTAGATGGCATTTGAGAGGCAATGGAAATAGTATATGATGGCTACCATTCTGCCTCTCCCAATTTATTTGGCCCCACCTAACATTCACCCTCAAACCCCTCTCTCACGGTCTTAGCAATACAAGGTGTTCTAATGGCCATCCACATTGCAAGCTTCTGAATCTTCTCAACCTGTGATCTCTGCAGTATTCCTGACTTTTTCCATAACCTGATATGCAGTCTTGAGTGACCAACAGCATCTCATTACTATCTAAAAAGCAAAGACCAATGCCTACATAAGGCCATCACTCACTTGGTAATTAGTTTCACAGTTTCAGTCAGCAAAAATATGGCTGAACTACATGTTTGGAAATAGACTATCATTCATGATCCAGGAAACTATTTTGCCACTCAGAGTGCTGTGCGTGTGCATGAACTGACAATGGTACACGTGTGTGTCAAGTAGGCTCAAGATGCCCATCAATATCAGCCCAATAAGCATGCCTAGCATGATCATCAGAGGAAACAGGACACTTGTGGCATGGTGCGTGGGTGAGAGTGCAATGTCACCAATTATCACAGGCACGAAAGGCAGTTTCTAAAACCTTAATGCAGGTGCCCATCGAGCAATATGATAGTTCATGTCTTCCCATGCATTTTTAGCTCTAGAAAGTCATGCAAGTGATTGAACTTTATGGAAACTAAGGCCTGCACAATGGATATACAGAGCGTCCATTCCCGCAAGTTTGTACCCTGTAACCCTCCTGATCAAATGAAGACTCGAGACCCCAGATATGCAAATCCCAAATTGCATGTGAACCTCGAATATTTGAGGAGTGTGGCTCGTATGGTCAAGTCATTCTATAAGTGATCTGTGCAATTCTAGGGACTGAGAGTCGAGACCAAGCTCCCCCTGTGCATTAAACGCTCAGATTGGAAATTCCTAAGTCCCAGGGCTACAGAATTTTTCAAAGCATTGCAGGTTCTCTACACTTCTGGCTTCATAGGATTAGCATCAGTGGAGGTGCCAAAGAAAGGCAGAGGAAGATGTTTTTTGTCTAATATAATTTTATCACTGTACTGAGATACATTTAATTAGGTGAGTACCCATCATGTGCATAGATCCAGGCCTTTTAGCTATGCTTTCACCTTACCTGAATCCACAGAGCTCATGGTCAAGGTAGGCATCCCGATCACTGAAAGACAGGAGAGA
Source organism: Cricetiscus sungorus (assembly GCA_030556225.1). Taxonomy (NCBI): domain Eukaryota; kingdom Metazoa; phylum Chordata; class Mammalia; order Rodentia; family Cricetidae; genus Cricetiscus; species Cricetiscus sungorus. The sequence goes on from JANBXA010000732.1 coordinate 11,526,260, forward strand.
AGAGTGTTCCATGAGCATTATTTTGGGGGGAGGCATAATTGACTCATCTAGAGGAAACTCAAAATGCCTTCAGAGTGAACATGGAGTGCACCCTCCAGAAGGGCACAAGGAGTTCACTGCGGCCACAGAGCAGGAACACCTTGCTGGGGAAATGAGGGCCATGGTCCTGAAAGACCAAAGACCAACAGGCCTCCATTTGTTCCCCGTTCTGTTCACAGGGCCTCAGCGTAATCCTATTGAGCATGATTTTTATGTCATCACCTCTCTTCATGACAATGGTTTGTCATCATAGACCCAGGGCATCAGAAAACATATCAACATGTTCCTATGACACAAACCATTTTGCTTACCAGGACTGCCAAAACGATCGAGCCGAGATATGGAACCATAAATAGGCCAGCCATCTTTCATGTCCAGCCAGGGAAGAAACATACATAGGTTTGTCCTTCAGTGCACCTTTAGGGAGCAAAATGGGACGTGATGATTGCTGAGCAAATCGACACACTCAGTGGTGAATCCCCAGTGCAACCCAGCAGGTTAAATTGACGATGTGGATTTAGATGGCATTTGAGAGGCAATGGAAATATTAAATGATGGCTACCATTCTGCCTCTCCCAGATTATTTGGCCCCACCTATCATTCACCCTCACACCCCTCCCTCACGGTCTTAGCAATACAAGGTGTTCTAATGGCCATCCACATTGCAAGCTTCTGAATCTTCTCAACCTGAGACCTCTGCAGTATTCCTGACTTTTTCCATAACCTGATATGCAGTCTTGAGTGACCAACAGCATCTCATTACTATCTAAAAAGCAAAGACCAATGCCTACATAAGGCCATCACTCACTTGGTAATTAGTTTCACAGTTTCAGTCAGCAAAAATATGGCTGAACTACATGTTTGGAAATAGACTATCATTCATGATCCAGGAAAGTATTTTGCCACTCAGAGTGCTGTGCGTGTGCATGAACTGACAATGGTACACGTGTGTGTCAAGTAGGCTCAAGAAGATGCCCATCAATATCAGCCCAATAAGCATGCCTAGCATGATCATCAGAGGAAACAGGGCACTTGTGGCATGGTGCGTGGGTGAGAGTGCAATGTCACCAATTATCACAGGCACGAAAGGCAGTTTCTAAAACCTTAATGCCGGTGCCCATCGAGCAATATGATAGTTCATGTCTTCCCATGCTTTTTTAGCTCTAGAAAGTCATGCAAGTGATTGAACTTTATGGAAACTAAGGCCTGCACAATGGATATACAGAGCGTCCATTCCTGCAAGTTTGTACCCTGTAACCCTCCTGATGAAATGAAGACTCGAGACCCCAGACATATAAATCCCAAATTGCATGTGAACCTCGAATATTTGAGGAGTATAGCTGGTATGGTCAAGTCATTCTATAAGTGATCTGTGCAATTCTAGGGACTGAGAGTCGAGACCAAGCTCAACCTGTGCATTAAACGCTCAGATTGGAAATTCCTAAGTCCCAGGGCTACAGAATTTTTCAAAGCATTGCAGGTTCTCTACACTTCTGGCTTCATAGGATTAGCATCAGTGGAGGTGCCAAAGAAAGGCAGAGGAAGATGTTTTTTGTCTAATATAATTTTATCACTGTACTGAGATACATTTAATTAGGTGAGTACCCATCATGTGCATAGATCCAGGCCTTTTAGCTTTGCTTTCGCCTTACCTGAATTCACAGAGCTCATGGTCAAGGTAGGCATCCCAATCACTGAAAGACAGGAGAGAAGAGTGTTCCATGAGCATTATTTTGGGGGGAGGCATAATTGACTCATCTAGAGGAAACTCAAAATACCTTCAGAGTGAACATGGAGTGCACCCTCCAGAAGGGCACAAGGAGTTCACTGCGGCCACAGAGCAGGAACACCTTGCTGGGGAAATTAGGGCCATGGTCCTGAAAGACCAAAGACCAACAGGCCTCCATTTGTTCCCCGTTCTGTTCACAGGGCCTCAGCGTAATCCTATTGAGCATGATTTTTATGTCATCACCTCTCTTCATGACATTGGTTTGTCATCATAGACCCAGGGCATCAGAAAACATATCAACATGTTCCTATGACACAAACCATTTTGCTTACCAGGACTGCCAAAACAATCGAGCCGAGATATGGAACCATAAAAAGGCCAGCCATCTTTCATGTCCAGCCAGGGTAGAAACATACATAGGTTTGTCCTTCAGTGCACCTTTAGGGAGCAAAATGGGACGTGGTGATTGCTGAGCAAATCGACACACTCAGTGGTGAATCCCCATTGCAACCCAGCAGGGTAAATTGACGATATGGATTTAGATGGCATTTGAGAGGCAATGGAAATATTAAATGATGGATACCATTCTGCCTCTCCCAGATTATTTGGCCCCACCTATCATTCACCCTCACACCCCTCTCTCACGGTCTTAGCAATACAAGGTGTTCTAATGGCCATCCACATTGCAAGCTTCTGAAACTTCTCAACCTGAGACCTCTGCACTATTCCTGACTTTTTCCATAACATGGTATGCAGTCTTGAGTGACCAACAGCATCTCATTACTATCTAAAAAGCAAAGACCAATGCGTACATAAGGCCATCTACTCACTTGGTTATTAGTTTCACAGTGTCAGACTGCAAAAATATGGCTGAACTACATGTTTGGAAATAGACTATCATTCATGATCCAGGAAACTATTTTGCCACTCAGAGTGCTGTACGTGTGCATGAACTGACAATGGTACACGTGTGTGTCAAGTAGTCTCAAGAAGATTCCTATTCATATCAGCCAAATAAGCATGGCTAGCATGATCATCAGAGGAAACAGGGCACTTGTGGCATGGTGCGTGGGTAAGAGTGCAGTGTCACCAAGTATCACAGGCACGAAATCCAGTTTCTAAAATCTTGATGCCGATGCCCATCGAGCAGTATGGTAATTCACGTCCTCTCATGCCTTTTTTATCTCTAAAATTTATCCAAGTGATTGATCTTTATGGAGGATTGGTCCATGAGCATTGTTTTGGGGGGAGGCATAATTGACTTATCTAGATGAAACTCAAAATGCCTTCAGAGTGAACATTAAGTGCACTCTTTTAGAAGGGCACACGGAGTTCACTGCATCACAGAGCAGGAACAACTTGCGGGGGGAATGAGGGCCTGGGATGTGGCCTCCAAGCAAGACCAAAGACCAATTGGCATCCATTTGTCCTCTGTTCTGTCACCATTCCTCAGCGTAATTCTATTGAACATGTGGACATTCTTAGATAAATAGAAATGGGTTAATCATTAAGACAAAACTGGCCAATAAACAATGATAAATATGGCACACATCTTGTATCAAATACATAATATCTGAGTGTTATTTGGCGCTCTTATTTTTGTAGGACTGGGCGGCCAGCAGGAAGGAACAACGAGAGGGACTAGATCAACAGTGGGTAAAAACATGATCATAACACTCCCCCTTTGCATTGAATACTCAGTTTAGCAATTTCCAAGTCCCACGGCTTCAGAACTCTTCAAGGCAGTGCAGGTTCAGTACACACCTGGTCTCATAGACTTAAGTTTATTGGAGGTCCTAATGAAAGGCAGAGGATGGTGCTGTTTGGCTAATATACTTTGAGTACTATACTGAGATACATTTGAATAGGTGAGGACACATGACATGCATAGAGACAGGCCTTTTAGCTATGCTATCTTCTTACCTGAATCCACATGGCTCATGGTCAAGGTAGGCATCCCAATCACTGAAAGACAGAAGAGAAAAGCGGGAACACCATGCTGAGGGATTTAGGGGATTGGACGTGGCCTGCAAGAAAGACCAATGCAAATATTTCTCCATTTGTTCCCGGTTCTGTACATGGGGCTTCAGTGTAATCTATTGAGCATAAGTTTTATGTCATGAGCTCTCTTCATGACATTGGTTTGTCATCATAGACCCAGGGCATCAGAGAGAACAAATCAACAAGTTACTATGACACAAACCATTTTGCTTACCAGGACTACCTGAACTATCTAGCCTATATATGGTATGGGAAATAGGCCACACAGCTTTCATCTCCCACAAGGGGAGAAACGCATTCAGTTTTGTTCTTCACTGCAACTTTAGGGAGCAATCCTGATTCGTTTTATGGTTTCTATGTGTGAACTGTGTAAATGGGTACTAGACTAGGCCTAGGTTCTCCACTGGGTTTTCCATAATAATATGTTGCTCATGAAGGTGTCCATTCTATTTATGCATCGAGACAAGCAAAGGCTTCTTATGGTGTCAGGAAAAAAAGACAGTACAATTTCAGGTCCATTCTTACAGACCTCAATGAGGCTGTGTTTATTATTTGTGGTTCTTCAAGGTGACACTTGAGAAACTGAGAGGGTTGCTTCTTTCAGTATTGTCAGTGAACTATTTCTTTGCTCCCTGGGTTGCCTTGGGCTATGCAAGTGAGGGAAATGATGTTTTGATTTCAGAGGTGTACCTGTTTGGAAACTGTGGATGTGTGTGTATCAATTTTCTAGAACAAGTACATAAGGTATAATGAAAGTCAGTTGCATACATCTGAATTTTAGTTTCACCTATTTACTAAAGTCATGGTAAGAAGCTTACCATGTCAGGAAAAAGCTTAAATTTAGGGCTGTTTTTCTCATGAAAGTAAGATGTTTTTCCTAAGTATGTCAGATTGTGGAAATGGGTGTATATAATGCCTGGGCAGTAAGATGACCCTTACCATCAAGATCTATTGAAACATAATAAAAAGAAAGAAAACATTTCCAAAATGTGGCAAATTATCTCCCCTATTCAGTAATTTGCAAAATGAAGAAGATATTGTACACTCTCAAATTCCCTGGGATTTTGGCAATTATGTCCTCTTGTCTGTCCTCCAAAATAGGAGTATTACATTCAGAGGGGAGTGCCAGAATATGTTCATTGAAGATTTCTGTGGTTACTCAATAATATGTTCCTCTTTTAACAACATAATTCCACACTACCTCCAGAAGAGTTTAAACAGTATAGAGTAGTCATGCATTTCACAATTTGATGCAGCACACATTAGGCCATGTTGGTGTCACCAAAAGTTGTTATTCCTTCAAAAAATGGGAGACCAAAGCCAGTCTGCACTATTGGCTGTCCTCCTTCAAAACAGAAGAGTGTTAGCCATATGTGGAAATATCATTGTTTTCAAGAGGACTTCTGCTGTCATCATTGATCCAGACAAGCCCTCTCTAAACAATTGAGACTTTCCAATCCAAGTAATCCCTGGAATAGCTAGTCTCTTTAGCTTTGAAATGGAAGATCAGCATTTGGCAGTAGGATTGTGTCAGAGATTCTAAGCAGAGGTAATGAACCCCATGCAGAATGAGTAAATTGTGTCAAGCCTCTTGTGGCATATATGAGATAAAAAAGATCTATCTCTAATTGGCCACACTTAAGTAAGTGTGAGAAACTTCACCGAGATTTAAATTTGAGTGGCTTTATAAGCAGAAATCAGCTTTTTCAAATCTGTGGGTAAGGTGGGAAGGACACATCTAAAATGGCAAAGATCATCTTCAAACTCATGTAGCTCTTGAATTTTGTGGGAATAATTACATCATGAGGTATTTGTTCCAATAAACTTGCACTTCTCCCTCTTCCTCCTCTCTTATTCATCATCATCTCCCTCATGTACCCACTAATATTATTGTTTTTCTCGCAGTCTGACTGGACATTCAATTCATCACACAACTCTCTTTACTATGTAGGGTCCTTCTATGTATGTCCCAATACATCATTATCATGTATGTGTATCTGGACAGTAAATGTCAACAGTTATATGATATGTATTTTCTGTGGCAGATGACCTAGTAGTTGGTGTGTTAGTTTCTTGATGAGATCTTTCTTTTCTAACCTACCATTAATGTACCATTAATTTTTGCTATTATCTCTGATATGAGCCTGCTGCTTTATGTTTTTCCCTCAATTTTGTGTAGATTTGAAATAAATGACTTTCTTAAATCTTACACCATTAATTCACGTGTTGTCAATACAGCCAATTTAAGAAATATACTTATAGTAACTCTATTATCTTATAAAGACAATAGGTATGAAAACTTCAAAAGAAATAGTTTAGCATTCACAGGAAGCTCTGTCAGAAAATTGAAACATTCCACATATATGTATACTCTTTAGGGATATCCAAAATTGAGACGATATTTATACTGGGTCCAAACGACTTTGATGTGTAGTGTTAAAGGAGAATAAAACACACAACCATGCAAGGCAGGAAGATTTAATTTGCATGTTTACCTTAGTACAGAATGCTAATTATTCAGTTTGTTGAGAAATTACACAAGAAAATACACAGAGAAAATTGAGAAAATACACAGTTGTATGCCATGCATACAACTGCAGGTTTTAAATACTCAAACATTTTGGACCAATAATATTCAATTACCTTGTCACTATCCTGAGTTGAGAATTCAACTCCAAATGGGAAAGAATGTTTGTGGTCCGAAATGGGATGAAACCCTTTTTTATCATTATTTCAAACATAAACTCCCCAAGACAGTGAAGTCATAGCAACCCTATTCCTTGTACTACGAGGTTCATAGGCTCTATGGTTAGGAAATACCCAGTCAAAATATAGAGGTAGTTGGACAAACATTTCAGGTTCAATGCTCACCTGTTCCATATGAAGTGTAAATAGCAGTTGGCAATTGTAACCTGCAATAAAGTAGACATTTTAAAATATCATGGATGGAAACTTGAGCAGACTACTAATATACCTTCAGCTCAACTTCTTCCAAGTAAGCACTATAAATATGCAACAAAATGAGCTTCCTTCATATAGCTTCAAAAATTTGGCTTCTCTTGAAAGGACTCATTTTCTTCAGGTCCACTTCCTCTAAAGAATGCTCTCATAATACTATTGACAAAAATGAAGAGTGAGTAGAGAAGAACATAAAAACATGATAGTCATGATTGTTCTCAAACAGAGAGGATATGTAACTATATAAAAAATGATGGGATATGTCCTTCACTCAATATGTTTCTTCTATCAGGTTTATGAATAAAGCACTGTAGGTCAATGGGATGGCAAGATAGGCAGCACTCAGAGACAAGGACTTTTCGAGGAGAATTAGGATCTAAATTCAACATGTAAGACAGAGAGGGCAAACCTTTGGACTCTCTCTGGGAATCCAAGACAACTGAGATACATTTAGATGAATAGAACTGATTAATATTTAAGACAAAGCTAGCCCAAAAGAAATGCTAGTAACTAGCCAACAGCATTATATCTAATACAGTGTCTCTGCATGTTATTTAGGGCTGGCACAACTCTTGGACCAGGCATGCAGAAAACTACCCATAACAAAATGGTACCCAAACTGGAGCTGGTACCCAGGTCCATGAGATTTAGTCTCATGCTGTACCTACTGAGCTACTGCTCATGCCACATACCTAATTTAGTTCATGCATCTTCTACACCCGTGTTCAAGATCACAATGGACATATGCAAAGAGTGAGGAGGCAGTAAACTCTTTGTGATATATTTATGTCAATATTAAGATAATTCAGCCAAGCCACTAGTTCTTTTGACATCTATCGTTAACTGTATTCATTACTAGGGAAGATCCTCTATTCATGTACATTAAGAGTCTAACAGAAATCTTTCATAAAGCTGAGTATTACCAGAATAATGTGGAAATGCATTCATTTCTGACTTGTGTAAGATGCGTAATCATGTATTGCAAAGAGCCTTTGTTTGTCTGAAAGAAATATATTTTTCTTACAGATTATATGGAATGCATAGGAAACCTGAATTCCTTTTATGGTTTCAATGTGTCAACTGTGTAAATCTGTACTAGACTAGGCCTAGGTTCTTCACTCAGATATTCAAAATAAAATGTTGCTCATTTTATTATGTATCAAGACACCCAACGTCTTCCAATTATGGTGTCTCATCAAAAAAAGAAGGTAAGTTTTCAAGTTTATTTTGATGGAACTCAACCATGCTGTTTATAGTGTTATCTCCTTCATGTTACTCTTGAATAACTAAGAGGGTTTGCTTCCTTCTCTATTGTCTGTGAACAAATTATTTATCCCTTGGGTCCTTTGCGGTATGCATTTGGGGTATGTTTAGAACTCAGAGATGTATCTGTTTGGAAACTGTAGATGTGTGTGAATTGATGTTCTAGATCAAATACACATAGTATAATGAAACTGAGGTACATGCATCCCAATTCAAGTTTCACATATTTACTAAAGTTATTATATGTATCTATTTATCTTGCATCATCAGAAAAAAAGCTTAAATTTACTGCTGCTTTTCCCATGGGAGTAAGACGTTTTTCCAAAATATGTCAGATTGTAGAAATGGGTCTGGATGTGAAGATGACCCTTACCACCAAGATCTATTGAGACATAATAAAAAGAAAGAAAATATTCCAAAATTATGGTAAATTGTCTTCCCTTTTTGGCAATTTGGGAAATGAAGATTATATTATTCACTATCAAATTCTCAGGAATTTTGGCAATTATCTCCTATAGTCTGCTATTCAAAATAATAATGTTAAATTCAGAGGGGAGTGCCAGTGAGATGCTCATTGATGATTTTTTTGGTTCCACAACTTTTGAACCCTCTATTAATGACTTCATTCGGCATTATCTTCAAAAGAGTTTAAACAGTATGGAATAGGCCTGTATTTCACAATTTGATGCAGCATACATGAGGCCAAGTTGACCCCACCAAAATTTGTTATTCCTTTAAAAAATGAGAGATCAAAACAGTCTGCACTGTTGGCTGTTCTCCTTCAAAACAGAAGAGTGTTAGCCAAATGTGGAAACATCATTGTTTTCAAGAGGATCTCATGTCTGGACCTCAGATTGCCATTTGTATGAGTCGATCACCATTCTCAGAAACTTGTTGTCATCATCGACCTAGACAAGCCCACTCTAAACAATTGAGACTTTCCAATGCCATGTGATCCCTGGAATAGCTAGTCTCTTTAGCTTTAAAATGGAAGATAAGCACTTGGCAGCAGGCTTGAGTCTAGTTCTAAGCAGATATACTGAACCCCACGCAGAATGAATAAATTGTCTCCTGCCTGTTATGCCATATATGAGATGAAATAATGTCCCTCTCTAATTTGTCACAGTTACTGGTAATATATACTTTGCTGACATTTAAATTTGGTTTTCTTTATAAGCAGAAATCAACTTTTTCACAAAAGCAGTGAATAATGTATAATGAACATATATAAAATGGCTAGGGTAATCCTCAAATAATTTTCAATATGCAATCAGGTGTTGGATTTCCTGAGAACATTTACATCATGATATATTTTTTCATTCATCTTCCTCTTGTTCCTTATCCTTTTTTGAATCCATTTTCATCTCCTCATCTACCCACTAAGATTGTCCTTTGTCTCACAGTCCAGAATGGACTTTCCATTTCATCATGCAGCTCTCATTACTATGTAGAAACCTTCATTGTGTATCACAATGTTTAACCATCATGTATGTATATGTGGTCAATAAATGTCAACAAAAATATTGTAAGTATTTTCTGTGGCAGAAGACCTGTGGTTGGTGTATTTGTCTCTGGATGATATATCTCTTTGGTAACATAATATGTTGTCATTTTTCACTTCAATTACGAAGATCTGTTTTAGTGATCCCTTTGAAGAAAAATTTAATGCCCCATTAATTCTTGCTATTATTTCTGGTCATGAGCCTGTTGCATTATGTGTTTTTCATGAATTTTGTGCAGATGTGCATTAAACAGTTTTCTTAAATCTTACATCCTTAATTCACAAGTTGTTACTAAGGCCATGCCAGGAATTATACTTATAGTTACTCTGGTATCTTACAAAGGCAATGATTATTGAAAATTCTCATGAAATATTTCAGCATTTACAGCAAGCTATGTCAGAAAATTCAAACATTCAATATTTGTGGATATTCTGTTGGTATGCAAAATAGGGAGGATAATTAAACTGGTTACAGAGGGTGTATGATGAGAGGAGTTTAAAGAAGATTAAAAATAAAAGTCATGGAAGGCCTGAAGATTTAATATGACATAATCACCTTAGCACAAAATGCTTTCCATTAAGTTCATTAAGAAAGAAATTACAGAATTCTGTGCATACAACTGCTTCTTTTAAATACACAGACATTCTGTGATCAATAATATTTGATTACCTTGTCACTAGCCTGAGAAGAAAATTCAACTCTATATGCACAAGAATGTTGGTGGACTGAAATGGGATGCAACACATCATTTTTTTGTGTGTGATTCATAATATAACATGCAAAACATGGAAATCATAGTAACCATTTTCCTTTTACTACTCAGGTCATTGAAGCTGTCATTAGGAAATCTTCATGAATAATAAAGATGTACCTGTACAAAACAATTAGGCTCTATGCTCACCTGTGCCACATGAAGTGTAATGTACACTTTGTGATTGTTTCCTGTCACAAAATAGAAATTCCAAAATATCTTGGATGGAAATTTGAGTAGACTAGTATGTATGCCTTGTTCCCCACTTGCATTCTTGCTAGCACTATAAACATGCAGAAAATATTGAGCTCTCTTCATATTCCTTCTGAAAATTTGACTTCTTTTTAAAGGAAAGGTTTTCTTCCTGTTCACTTCCTCTAAAGAAGACACTCATATCCCTAATGCCATAAACAAAGAGAGAGTTGAGCAGTAAATAAAGGGACAGTGGCAATGGTCCTCAAGCAGAGAGGATACAATATCTATATCAAAGATACATTTGTTCTGACTTCTTCTACATCTGTGTTCAAGATCACAATGAACATATGCAAAGAGTGAGGAGGCACTACACTCTTTGTGATATATTTATGTCAATATTAAGATAAATCAGCCAAACCACTAGTTCTTTGACACATATCATTAACTTTATATATTACTTGGGAGGATGCTGTAGTCTTTAAAGTTAAAGCATAGCAGACATCCTTTGAAAAGCCATCAGGGAAATGAAAATAAAAACAACTCTGAGATACTATCTTACTCTTGTCAGAATGGCTATAATTAGAAACACCAATGACAGCTTTTGCTGGAAAAAGGGAAACACTCCTTCACTCTTGGTGGGAATGCAAATTGGTACAGCCATTTTGGAGATCAGTATGGTTATTCCTCAGTAAAACTGGAATCAGTCTATCACAGGACATGTCAATTCCACTCTTAGGCATATACCCAAATGATCCACATTCATGCAACAAAGGCATGTGTTCAACTATTAACATAGCAGCATTATTTGTAATAGCAAGAACCTGGAAGCAACCTAGATGCTCCTCTCATGAAGAATGGATAAATAAGTTATTGTACATTTATGCACTGGAATACTACTGAGCAGAAAAATAAAAACAATAGAATCTTAAAAATTGTAGGCAAATGTATGGTACTTGAAGAAACATCCTGAATGATGAAATCCAGTCACAAAAAAGAAAATGGTATGTCCTCACTCATATATGGATTTTATACATAGAGCAAAGGATCACCAGCCTATAATTCACACCACCAGAGAAAGTGGATACAAGGAGGAAGCTAAGAGATTCATACCATGTCCCTCACAGAAGGGGAAAGGCACAAGATCTCCTGAGCATAATGTGAAGGGGGTCAGTGAGTGGACAGAGAGTTTGAAGAAAGTGAAGAGGATGAGAGGAGAACATGTGAGACCAGGAGATTGAGTAGGGAAACAAGTGGACTAGAGAAAAAGTGAGAGGAGAAAGAGAGAGAGAGAGAGAGAGAGAGAGAGAGAGAGAGAGAGACAGAGAGAGAGAGAGAGAGAGAGAGAGAGAGAGAGAGAGAGAGAGAGAGAGAGAGAGAGAGAGAGAGAATATGAGAGGGAGCCATTATAGGTTTGAAGAGAAAACTGACTCTAGAGAAATGTCCAGAGACCTACAAGGATGACCCCAACTAACGATATGACCAACAGTGGAAAGGCTACCTTAAATGCCCTTTCCTGATAATGAGATTGATAACTAACTTACATGCCATCATAGCACCCTGGTCTAGTAGCTGATGGAAACAAAACCAGGCACTCACAGCTAAACACTGACCCAAACCTCTGGAATCCATTTGCAGAGATGAGGAGTGATAAGAAAAGTGGTCAAGACTAGGCTACAGAAAACAATAGGGACATCTGACCTGAACAAGGGGGATCTCAAGGACCCCTGACTGATAGCTGGGAAACCAGAATTGTACTGACTCAGACCCCATAAACATGGGTCTCAGTTAGAAGGCCTGGGCAGTCTAAGGGACCTCTGACAGTGGAACCAAGATCTATCCCTGGTGCACAGAAAGACTTTGGGAGCACATTCCCCATGAAGGGATACTCCCTTAACCTAGAGGCAGCAGGGAGGGCCTAGACCCTACTCCAAATGACAGATTTTGATGATCCCTCATGCAAGGCATCACCCTCCCTGTGTGGGATGGAATGGGATGTGAGGGGGTCAGGGCATGTGAGGGAGAGGTATCTGGGATTGATATGTAAAATAAGATTTTGAATGTATGTATGTGTATGTATGTATGTATATATGTATGTATGTATTTATGTATGTATATGATTCTTATTGCTCACTCTTTGTACAGATGAACAGAAGTAGAGTCAGGATAATAAATTATAATCTGTTTGCTAATATAAATAAGATATCAAATGCTGTATGGAGTGACTCTTACTAATAAAAACAAAGTGGAAACGAAAAAAGGTTAATCCAAAATGACTTTCTGTCCTAATACTGTTTTACAGAATATAAATGAAAATATTGTCAACGACATAAAAAATTCATAGGATCTCACAAACACATCTTTTTATTAATATACTAGGTTGACACACTTTCAAGATCATATTCATGAATAACTTGTTTAGTTTATTACTGTTACTCATGATTATTCCCCTAGCACAATTGTCAATACTGTGTTCAATTTTAAAGCCTAGGTTTCCTGTGCATTTCTTTCCTCACGCTTTCTATTCTTCCTTTGGGACAGGAACCACAAGCATGCCCACATCAGTACAAGTTAATATCACCAAGAATCACAAACATGCATTATATCTGCCTTCATTGTCTCTGTATCAATTCCAGATTTTGTTTCTCTAGCAACTACATACCTGCAGTTTTAAAACTTTCAAAGTGCAAATCATTGTATATAAAACTTATTCTTTATAGTTTAGCAAGGGTGTGGTGGTGCACACCTTTAATACAAGTACTAGAGAGGCAGAGGCAGGCAGATCTCTATGAGTTTGAGGCTAGGCTGGACTTAAGAGAACCTCTTTTTCAAAGAACTGAAAATGAAACAAAAAAGAAAGAAAAAATGATAATTTGTCTAAGATGTGTCCATACAGTCAAGTATTTCATGCTGAGTGTCTTATGTGAGATATATCTGTTACCTCAGTTACATGATGAAAGACTTCTTAAAATTTTTCTGAGGAAATATTTTAAGAAATGTATAACACAGTATATTCTTTACAAAGTAGTGAAAATACAAATTTGCATCCTAAAAATGAACATGTATTAAATTCTTACAGATAAAATTCCTATGTGTAACTGTTATCTAGAAGCGTGTGCTATGTACAGCTCTATCATGCTATATGCATCACTCAGATACCAGAACCAGCAGTGGAGAAATAGTATATTCATACTGGGATCTTAAAAGAAAATGAGATGTGGAATCTGGTAATGGTGTCGTTTTGAAAGTCTAAATTAAAAAGTTGAAAAGAAAGCCTTATATGTCAACTTGATACCACTGACATTTTACTGTATTCTTTATTTTTTCTTTATTTTTTTTCATTTTATACAAAACCACTCATCCCCTTGTCTATTGTTCTCCAATCCTGATACACCCATTTCAATTACTCAGAGGGGGAAAAGCCTTCCATGGTGAGTCAACAAAGTTTGGCAACTTATACCAAGTTGCGGCCTGCCAAGCTCCTTACCCTGTATCAAGCAAATCATCCCATCACAGGGAATGGATTATAAAATCTATTTTGTGCACCCAATATAGGTTCTGGCCCTACTTACAGGTGTCCCCAAACAGATCAAGCCACATAACTGTCACATACATTCAGAGAGCCTAGTTTAGTCTCATGCAGGCTCTTCAGTTATCAGTCCATAATCTGTGATCTCCAACTAGCTTGGGTTAGCTGTCTCTGTGGTTTTCTCCTTCTTGTTCATAAATCCCCCTTGTTCATGTGTTCCATCTTCCAAGAGAAACATACATGAATAGATCCAGGAAGGAAAACAGTTAAGATCTCCTTGGTAAAGCCATTTTGACCTGCCATCATATACATTAAGATGCTCATTAACATCCACAGATAACACTGATTACCTGAATCTTGACAATTCCACTATCTACATAAATAGAATAAATGCTCCACAAAACTAACTTGAGATGTAAATATTGATGCTGCACAAGAGATTGAAATGGGGAGCAGACACAGACTAAAATACTGAAATATACTTTAATAGCAGCAATGTGCCCCACTTTCTATCCCTTTTAGATTGTCTAATAAAATAAAGACATATTCTGATGAGAATGCTAGTGACCTGGGAAGACAATTTTCTCAATTGCATGCCCTCTTTTGATCCCATCCCTTTTATAGCTATATTTCTCACTCACTTAAATACGTATGCCTAGTATATCACTAATTACAGTGCTTTTTAGTTTGAAAGGAATGAAGCAGGTATCATGGTGGGGTTGGGACACTGTCAAGAAACTCTCATCATCTAAGATCATAAGGCAAGATTGGAAAATTATAAGTAATCTGTGAAAACTGAGGTTAATAATCCAGGTTCTGAAACACTAACTGGTCTTCTTAGAGGATCTCATATCTCGACCTCAGATTCCCATGGGCATGAGTCGCTCATGATCCTCAGACAAGTGTTATCATCATTGATCCAGTTAAGTCCTCTCTCTATGTCTGAGAATTTCCACAGCCAGAAGAAACCACATAAAAATTTTTCTTCTTGTCCTTGAAAATGAAGAACATAAGTGTGTAAAAACATATTTCTCAGTTCTAAAACATAAGTATTGAATTTGAGTCAGCAAACATAAGTTGTATTTTGTACCCTAATTCAAATATGAAATAAATAAATGTGATATCAAAATACTCTATTGTGAAAGATCCAACAGCAGGCCAGCAAATGAGAGACCTGCAAGCAGGCCATAATACCACAGCTTACACCCACTGTAGTCTGTCCCCACAAGACACAATCCACTGTCCACTCCCAAGTACCACATCATCTTCCCCTTGGCCAAACATCTCATGGTTGCCCTCATATGCATAAATACTACTTATACCAGTTGAAAAACAAATGAGTGGCTGATCTTCCAGCAAAACTGAACCAATCTCTAGGCCACAAACCCCAGGTGACATCCCATATCCTACCTTCCCCATTTCAGTGCCAGTGAGAAAACTTGCCCATGCCCCCTAAATTTGCAGAAATCCATTGTTCTGCAATGCTCAACAGCCTACCAGCAGATGAGAGAACTGTGGGCAATCTATACCACCACTGCAGTCACTCAGTGGACTTTCTTCCCAAATGACCCACTCTGTCACTCAAGCAAACCTATTCCAGCATCCTTCCTAAGGACAGCACACTCTGGCAAAATCAGGAGATCCTATAGGTTCAAGTGCCACCCATGCCAATTGGAAATAGAGCAGCTTTTATAGGTGCAAACACCACCTACAACAGCTGGAATAACAGATGCTAAACACACATATAAGAATACATTCAACAACATAAAGGAAAATATGGCACCACCAAAAACCAGAGGTCCTACAACAGCAAGACTTTAATAGCCCAAAGCAAATGAAGCAAGAGGGAACAACCTTAAAATAATTTTATGAAGATGAAAGAGGCCACAAGATAAAATTTTAAAAATTCCCTTAAAAAATCACAGAAAAGACAAACAAAAATTGAAAGCAATCAATAGATTCCTACAAGAAAGCAATGAAAAAGGAATCAAACAGGTGAAGGACAAAAGTTAAGACTTGAAAATTTAAATACAGGCAATAAAGGACACAGAAACTTAGGAAATTCTGGAAATGAATAATAAGGGAAAGTAATCAGGAACTACAGATGAAGGCATCTCCAGGAGAACACCAGAGATGGACAGAAGAATCTCAAGTGTTGAAGATAAAATAGAATGAAAGATTTATTGGTTGAAGAAAATGCTAAATCCAAAGATTTCTTAACAGAAAAAATCCAAGAAATCTAGGAGACTATGAAAAGATCAAATCTAATAAAAATAGAGATGGAAGGACAAGAATTCTGGCTCAGGGGCACAGAAAATATATTCAACAAAATCATAGAAAACTTTGCCAACCTAAAGAAGGGAATGCTGATGAAGCAACAAGAAGCTTAAAAACATCAAAATAGACAAGACCAAAGAAATAATGGAAAAAGATTCCTTACTACATGATAATCAAATATCTAAACACAAAGATTAAAGAAAGAATACTAAGAGCTGAAAAGGAAAAGGGACACGTACCATATGAAATTAAACCTACCAGAATTACCAGTGGAGACACTAAAAGCCAGAAATTCCTGGGCAGACATTTTGTAGATGCTAAGAGAAGATCGATGTCATCTCAGACTACTATATGAAACAATGTTATCAATCACCATAGATGGAGAATCAGGATATTCCATGACAAAACCTGATTTATACAATACCTATCCACAAATCCAGCCCTACAGAAAGTACTGGAAGGGAAACTCAAACAAAAGAAAGTGAACAGCATTTAAAAAACAAAGGCAAGAAATAATCTCACACCAAAAACCCCCAAAGAAGGCAAATACAAACACACTACCACCACCAACAACTCCCCCCAACACAAAAATAACAAGAATTTCTAATCACTGGTAATTAATATCCCTTAATGGTAGTGAAATCAATTTGCCTATAAAAAGCCACAGACTAACAGAATGGAAATGAAAACAGTATCCAGCCTTTGGATGCATACAAGAAGTACACTTCAACTTTAAAGACAGGCATTACCCCAAAGTAAAATATTAAGAAAGGATTTTCAAATCAAATGGACTTAAGAAGCATGCTGGAGTCGCTATTCTAATATCTAACAAAGTATATTTCAAAGTAAAATTAATCAAAAGAAACAGAGAGGAACAATTAATACTCATCACAGGAACAAAATCCACCAGAATGAAGCCTAAATTCTGAACATTTATAACCCAAACACAAGGGCACAGATATTTGTATAAAAGAAAATTCTAAATCTTAAATTACACACCAAAACCACACATCAATAGTGGGAGACTTCATTGACACAATTCACCAGTGGATAGGTCTGCCAGACAGAAACTTAACAGAAAAATAAGAGAAGTAACATGTCGTAACTCAAATGGGCTTAGCAGATATCAATAAACATTTCACCAAAACACAAAAGAATATACTTATTTTTAGTACCTCGGGAAACATTCCTAAAACTGATCACATACTCAGTCACAATGCAAACCTCAACAGATACAAATAAAATTGGAATAACCCCTTGTGCTTTATTGGATCATCACTATAAACAATAAAAACCATACAAACTAAACAACTCTCAACTTAATTACTGCTGGGACAAAGAAAAAATGAAGAAAAAATGAAAGACTTCCTAGAATTCAGTAGAAAATGAAGACACAACATATCCCAAAATATGGGACACTTTGAAAGCAATGTTAAGACAAAAGTTCATAGATTTACATGCTATAGAATACCCAGACTAGTGACTTAACAACATACCTGAAAGCTCTAGAGAAAAAAGAAAAGTAGAAACAAGGAAAACAATACAAAGAATAAATAAAGAGATTTTTCTTTAAGAAGAGAAACAAAGTTTTATACAAACTAAACAAAAGGCAGAGTGAGAATATCCAAATTAACAGAATCACAAAATAAAAGAGAGACATAACAACAGACAGGGGAAATTCAGAGAATAATCAGTTCATACTTTGAAGTCCTGTGCTCCATAAAATTGGAAAATTTAAAGCAAATGGATAATTTTTTTATATAGGTATCACATACCAAAATTAGATCAAGAACAAATAAACAATTTAAATAGACCTATATCTCATAATGGCATAGAGGTAGTAATCAAAAGTCTCCTAAGCAAAACAGCCCAGCACCAGTTGGTTTCTGTGAAGAATTCTACCACAAATTCAAAGAATAAATAATACCAATATGCCTTAAATTGTTACACACAATAGAAACAGAATGAACATTGCCAAACTATTTTTATGAGTCTACAATTGCCTTGGTACTGAAACTAAGCAAAGACACAACTAAGAAACAGAATGGCAGACCAATCTCCATCATGAACATTAGGGCAAAAATACTCAACAAAATAGTGGCAAACTAAACCCAGGAATATATCAGAACAATCATCCACCATGGTCAAGTAGTCTTCATCCAAAAGATTGAAGGATGTTTCAACATATAATAATCCATGAATGTAATCTGCTATATAAGCAAATTAAAAAGAAAACCACATGATTATCTCATTAAATCTTGACAAGGCCTTTGAAAAATCATACACCCCTTTATGATAAAGGCCGTGGAGTGATCAGAGATAAAAAAAGAACTTACAAAAACATAATAAAGAAAATATACACTAGATCAATAGCCAACATCAAACAAAATGGGGAGAAACTCAATGCAATTCCTCTAAAGTCAGGACCAAGACAAGACTGTCCACTCTATCCATATCTAACTAATATTGTACTTGAAGTTCTACCTAGAGGAATAAGACAACAAAGGGAGACAAGAGGATACAAATTAAAAAGGAAGAAATCTCTAAGTACTTTAGAGATTATAAGTTACCCAAAAAATTATATTAGGAAATGCTTACAGTTGATAAAAAAAAGTCAGTAAAGTGGCAGAGTATACAATTAACTAAAAACAAAAATCAGTAGCCCTCATTTATATGGATGATAAAAGGGCAGAGAAAGAAATCACAATAGCTACATTCAACATAAAATATTTTGGAGTAACTCTAACCAAACAAGAGAAAAATCTGTATGACAAGACCTTTAACTCTTCAAATAAATTGAAGAAGATATAAAAAACTGGATGACCTCCCATACTGTTGGATAGGTAGGATCAACATAGTAAAAATGGCAATCATACCAACACAGTCTACAGATACAATGGGATCCCCATCAAAATCCCAGTACAATTATTCAATAAAATGAAAGAAACATATTTAACTACATATGGAAAAACAAAAAAAAAAACCTAGGATAGCCAAAACACTTCTGTACAATAAAGGAACTTCTGGTGAGATTATCATGCCTAGTTTCAAGCTCTACATCTGCGTGCTCAATTTGTTGATATACAGCAGTTAATTTTCTGAAGTTGTGGAAAAGATTCTGGAGATAGTATTTTTAGTTTTGACCAGTTCAAGTTGATTCATAATTCAATGAACATGGAGGACACTCTTCACACATAATTGTTCAATATTGGCATAGCTTTAATGACAACAATCATAACTTAAAAACATATGAAGAAGAAATTGCGATGCTAAGTAGGCTTTGATTTTTTTCAGCAGATTATGAAATCTTTTCTGCTTAGTTTGCATAAAAAATACAATTTTTTCAGTAGCATACACTGACATCTTGCTTCCTAGAACCTCAAAAAGCCCACTGCCCATTAATATAGAAGAAAGGCTCTTCATACCACACTCAATAACCAAACATTGATGAAAAATTATAGAAAAAGGAAAGACATGGTCCTTGAAAATTCTCACCACAAAGGGACAGAGTCATACCATCTGTTTCTTGCAATTTATCTAATATAGCAAAGCTATATTCTGTTGACAGTGCTAGTGAGTATATATAAGAGCACTTTTCCATTGTTTACAACTCTTTTGATTCCTTAATTTCAACATTTGTGTTTGTCTGCCATCTGCTTATGAATCTACACTGTACTATTAGTTACATTGCTACTCAGAGTGAAAAAAACATAGTATTAGGACATATTAGGGACATAGTAAAGATGCCAATTTCTCAATAACTAGGATACCAAAGCAACCCTGAACTGTTATATGTCATTGATAAAAAGTGAAATTTGAGAGCCAGGCTCTGAAAACTTCATTGACCTTATCAGAATATCCTATAGCTGGTTCTAACATTGCTATTTGTATGAGTCACTCACCATGCTCAAACAATTATTGTCACCATCAATCTAGACAACACCTTTTTCAACAGTATTTTTATAGCCAGTCAAAACCTTCAAAAGACTATCTGCTTCACTTTGAAAAAGGGACAATTCTGCAGAAGACATGTTGCTCTGACTCTGAACAGAGGCATTAAATCAGTCAGATTGAATAAGCTGTCACTTGTTTTTTGGTACAAATCAGAAATAAATAAGATGTCAAAATGTACTGTGAGAGAATTACTAATAAACAAAAATGGAAACTTTATCTGAAATCATTTTCTATTCTAAATCTGTTTTTCCTTAATGTAAAGTGAAGGTATTGTCAATTATTGTCAAATGTTGTGGGTTCTTTATAAAAGATATTTTAGTCATCATCCTATGTTTGGTCATAATGAAATCTCATTTATCAGTACTATGTGTGGGTGAATCCCGCACTTCATGTTCCTCTCCCTCATCTCCCAGACCAGTTTCTCTTTGTGGTTTCTACTCACAATTAATACATGCTTCACTTTCTAAAACATGTATTCCCTGCCTATATTCTTCATGGCTGCTGTAGTCTTTTTAGGGCAAAAACTATAGGCAACCCTACATCAATACACTTAAATAAATGCATAGCAAAAAGATGCATTGCTTTTATTTTTGAGTCAGGATTACCTGATTCTTTATCAGTAATTTCATACTAATTTGTTGTGCAATGGAGAAAATAAAACATTTTCTTCATTTGTTAAGGATGAATATATAGCTGGTACCATGACCTTGGTAGAATTATATATATATATATATATATATATATATATATATATATATATATATGATGTATTTCTTAAGTCTGTTATAGGAATACAAATTTTTAATTTGTATTCTTCTATCATAATTTTCATCGACTTTCTCCCTCATGGTTTGTATACTAATTTCAAGATTTCAACAACCAGGCTCTATATTAATATATCTCCATGTCAGGAGGAAGCTCAAATGTGCTAGTGAGAAATGACACATGATATTTTTTGTTATTAAGTAGTATATTACTTCCCTGAGTATCACCAGTTTCAAATAAATTTTCAGATATTGCATAAATTTAAATTTATGGCTTGATTATTAACAAAGACTGATATAGAAAATATTTTCTTCCTCCTACAGTTTTCTGTGGATAAACTTGTAGTATGATGCCAGATCTTTAGTATTGTGAATAGTGCAACAAGAAATATTAATTGCAATGCATATGCTTTAGGTTAGAACATCTGAAAACATTCCATGAAAATGATAAAAAGGAAAGCAGTAACATGTAATGCTAATTAGAAAGTGGCTAATATATAATAGATCCAATCTGAAAATAAATATGTAAGGAAACCCAATAGTATCCAAAGCCCATGTACTTAATCTAAGAAGACTACCCTCTTTCTATTTCTTAGCAGTTTCTTCCTAGCAAGGAAGATATAGAACATTAGTGTAGGGATGGCAAAATTGAATGAAATAGGGGAATACCTTAACTATAATTTCTGAACCCCATAGCTGAAGAGAAAACCTTGCTTTACAGCTGTGTACCTAATTTCTGACTGCATATTGATCACCAGTTTGTTGTTTTGTCATCACCCAGAAGCAGGCACTCATAAATATCTGGCTTCCATATCATTAATTTATGTCAATGACCTAACAATATATGTCCTAGAATTCCAGAGATAGAAGAAAAATAAAAATTATGTTTGCAAAAAGAATAAAGAAACTAGGATAACAATACAAAGAATTAATGTAACAAAGAGTTGGTTCTTTGAGAAAATTGTCAAGATAGACAAACCTTTATCCAAACTAACCAAATATCAGAGAGAGAACATGCAAATTAGCAAAATCAGAAATGGAATTAGGGACATAAGAATGGACAATGAGAAAATCCAGAGAATCTTCAGGTCATACTTTGAAAACCTGTACTCCACAAAATTTGAAAATTCAAAGTAAATGGACAAATTTCTGGATTTGATTTCTGATTTATTTACAAAATAAATCAAGAACAGATAAGCAGTTTAAACAGACCTATAACTCCTAATGAAATGGAAGTAGTTATCAAAAGTCTCCCAACCAAAAAAGACCCAGGGCTGAATGGTTTCAGGGCAGAATACTACTAAAATTCAGAGAAGAGTTAATACCAGTACTCCTCAAATTGTTCCACACAATAGAAGAGGAAAGTTTATTACCAAGCTCTTTTTCTAAGGCTAAAATTACCTTGGTACACAAACCACACAAAAACACACAACTGAGAAAGAGAACTACAGACCAATATCCCTCATGAACATTGATATAAAAATCCCCAATAAAATAATGGCAAATAGAATCCAAGAACCCATCAGAAAAAAGATCTACCACAATGAAGTAGGCTTCATCCCAGGAATGCAGGCATGGTTCAACATAAGAAAATCCATTAATATATTTCAACATATAAACAACCTAAAAAAGTAAAACCATATAACCATCTCACTAGATGCTGGAAAAGCCTTTGACAAAATCCAATGCCCTTTCATGATAAATGTCCTGGAGAGATGAGGGATAACAGGTGTATATCTAAAATTCTAAAAGCAATATACAGTAAACTGCAGCCAACATCAAACGAAAATAAGGAACAAGTTAAGGTTGTCCACTCACTCCATATCTCTTCAACATTGAACTTTCAGTTCTTCCTAGTGCAATAAAACAACACAGTAGATCAAGGGGATATAAATTTGAAAGGAAGAAATCATACATTCACTGCAGATATTATGACAGTTTACATAAGTAACCCAAAAAAACTCTACCCAGGAACTCCTACAAATGATAAACACCTGCAGCAAAATGGCAGGATACAAAATTAACTTAAAAATATCAGTAGACCTACTATATACAGCCATTAAAGTGGCTGAGAAAGAAATAAAAAGTCACACTTTGCAATAACCACAAACAACATAAAATATCTTGGAATAATACTAACCAAACAAGTGAAAGAAGTTTGAGTCTCTCAAGAAAGAAATTAAGGAAATCAGAAAATGAAAAAACCTCCCACACTCATAGTTGGGATCGACATAGTAAAAAATGGCAATCTTGCCAAAAGAAATCTACAGATTCAATGATGTACCCATCAAAATTCCAGCATAATTATTCATAGACCTTGAAAGAAAAATACTCAACATTATATGGAAAAACAAAAGTCCCAGGATAGCCAAAACAACCCTGTACAATAAAGGAAATTCCAGAGGTATCACCATCCCTGACCTCAAGATCTACTTTAGAGCTATAGTCCTGAAAACTGCTTGGTGTTGGCACCAAAATAGGCAGGTAGACCAATGGAATCTAATTGAAACTCTGATATTTTCCCACACACCTGTGAACAACTGATTTTTGACAAAGCAGCTGAAATTATGCAATGGAGAAAATAAAGCATGTCCCACAAATGGTGCAGGCATGACTGGATGCTGGTGTGTACAAGACTGCAGATAGATCCATATCTATTTTCTTGTACAGAAGTTAAGTCCAAATCTATCAAACACCTCAACATAAATCAAACCACACTGAACCTCTTAGAAAAGAAATTGGGAGGTACCTTTGAATGAATTGGTACAGGATATCACTTCCTGAATATAATTCCAGTAACACAGACACTGAGAACAATAATTAATGAATGTGACCTCCTGAAACTGAGAAGCTTCTGTAAGGTAAAAGATACAGCCCAAAAGACAAAATGGCAGCCCAAATAATGGGACAATATATTCACCAACCCCATATCTGACATAAGGGTGATCTCCAAAATATACAAAGAACTCAAGAAGCTAGTCACCAAAACACCAAATAATTCAATTAACAAGTTGGGTACAGACCTAAGTAAATAATTCTCAATAGAGGAATCTAAAATGGCTGAAAGATACTTATGAAAGTGCTCAACATTCTTAGCCATCAGGACAATGCAAATTAAAATGATTCTGAGATCTTACTCCAGTCAGAATTGCTAAAATAAAAAAACACCAGTGACAGTTTATTCTGGAGCATATGTAGAGAAAGGGGAACACTTCTCCACAGCTGGTGGGAGTGCAAATTCATACAGTCACTTTAGAAATCAGGATGGCATTTCCTCAGGAAATGGGAATCAATCTACCATAAGATCTAGCAATGCCAATTTTAGGCATATACCCAAAAGATGCACATTCGTGCAACAAAGACATCTATCTGTTCAACTAAGTTCATAGCAACATTATTTTTGATAGCCAGAATATGGAAGCAGCCTAGATGTCCCTCAACTGCAGAATGGATGAAGAAAACGTGGTACATTTATACAATGGAATACTACTCAGTGGTTTTGGGGGGGGGAATGGAATCTTGAAATATGCAGGCAAATGGATGGAACTAGAAGAAATTATCCTGAGAGGGGTAACCCAGTCACAAAAAGACAAACACTGTATATACACACTCATATATGGTTTTTAGACATAGAGCAATGGATCACCAACCTACAATCCATACCACCAGAGAAGCTAGAAAACAAGGAGGACCCTTCGAGGGGCATAAACGGTCAGCCTGAGAAGGGAAACAGATATGATCTTCTGAGAAAACTGTGAGCAGGCAGTGGAGGAGTGTTAGGACAAAGAGAAGGGGAGAAGAGTAGGGGAGAGGAGAACATGAGGAAGCAGTAAAATTGAATTGGAGAAGAATAGAAAAAAAAACAACAAGAAAATAGATACCATAATCTAGGGGCCCATTATAGGTTTAAAGAGAAATCTCACACTAGGGAATTTTCTAGAAATCTACAATGATGACTCCAAGTAATAATCTAAGCAATAGTGAAGAGGCTACCTTAGATGCCCTTCCCCAATAATAAGATTAATTGCTACCTTATTTGCCATTCTACAGCCCTTATCCAATAGTTGATGGCAGGAGAGGCAGACACCCACAGCTGAACACTGAGCTGAACTCCCACATTCCAGCTGCAGAGAGGGAGATGTGATGAGATGAGCAAAGAAGTCCAGACCAGGCTGGAGAAACCCACAGAAATAGACCTGAGCTAGGAGGAGCTCTTGCACTGCAGACCTATAGCTGGGAAACCAGCAAAAGGCCAACCCTGAATATGGGTCTCATTTAGGAGCCCTGGGAGCCTATGGTGCCTCTAACAATGGAACTAAGATGTATCCCTAATGCAGGAATATTCTTCAGGATCCCGTTCCTCATGGAAGGATAGAGACATGGGGGAGGGCCTAGGTCCTGCCGCAAATGATTTGACTGACTTTGATGATCCCTCATTGAAGGCCTCACCCTCCCTGGGGAGTGCTTGGGGGATGGGATGGGGGTTTGCTGGGGCATAATAGGATTTTTGGTAGAGGAAACTGGGATTTATATATAAAATGAGAAAACATATTTTAAAAAATAAATAAATTCTGATTGGCATAATACTGTAACTATAACTTGGTACCAAAGTTTGTGGGGTTTGTGCTTAAATTCTTAACTTCAAATGAAATTCAGAGCCAAAATAAGCTCCCAAGTCATATTGTAGTCCATGATGGGTCAGTTTCCATCATTCTGCCCAATATTAAAATTTTGCTTTGTGTAAAAAGAAAAAGGAAAGAAGAGGAAAAACGAAACACCTTTCAAAAGATAGACTTCATAAAATGTATAAACTTTCAGCTGTTGATCTCACAGACCCTGAGTTTATGTCTTTTCTAGTCAAATAGCTACAACACTATTCAGAGTAAAAGAAATAAAGCAAATCTTGGGTCACATTCGGACTCTCTAAAGATTGCTATTTCCTCAAAAGCTAGGATCCTAAATTAGGCCTTCAATCTTATATGTTATCATCTAAGCCTAAACAGTCTAACTGTGGCTCTGAAAACCTCACCTGTCTCACAGGTTGGCATTTGGACCTCAGATTGACAGTTGTATGAATTGCTTAGCATCCTTAGACACTTGTTCTCGTCATTTATCCTGATAAGCTCTCTACCTGTGTATGAGAATCTCTACAGCCAGGCAAAGTCTAAGCAAACATGTATTCTGTGATGTGAAAGAAAAAGACAATTGTCCAGTAGACAATGTTTATGATCTGTACATAGTAACTGATAAGCTCAGCATGAGTAAATATGACATAGGTTGATCAAGGCAAATTAGAGATGATAAAAAATTTGAAATATTTATCTGAGATAAGTGAGTTTTAAAGTATAAAATTAAAAATAAAATGTCATTGATTAGAAAATATTCCATGATCATCTTACAAGGAACTTTCAATTCGTATACAAAGTTGGAAGTTAAATGATGAGATATTTGTAAGTAATGTGTTTTTATAGTTCTAATTTTTCCTGTTCCTCTCTTTTATCATATATGCCTACTTATATCATATATGCCTACTTATACCTTTTCATTTAAGCCTTCAAATGTTAGCAATCTGTCTACTTTCTGATACAAATGCTGATGTAGCCTCCTGGTCATTTACATTCCTCCTTCATAGTTCCAGTTTTATATTCAGGGTCTTAAATTGCCCTCAGTCATGCATTAATATGTAGGTGTATCAAAAAAACACTCAAATGTGCATAAAGAGCACATCAAATTTTATTTTTTGAGTCTAGATTTTCTGCTTCACTATCATAAATTACACAATTTCATGATTATGTCTTCATATATATATATATATATATATATATATATATAATCACATTTTGTTTGTGCCTTCATCTGTCATCTGTGGATGAGCACCTAGTTTGGTGTCAAGTCTTTGCTCTTGTGATCATGCAATGAGACATATGCATGCAAATTATCTCTTTAAGGGGATGAGAAGTCATTTTAAACATGCTTAGGAAATATATATAGAGAGAACACTTCTAATGGGGTATCATAATTGCAAATGATCTGAAAGACCACGGATCTAGTTTGAAAAATTGTTTCTAAGGATATCTGTCTCCCCAAAGCCTATTTATTAATGCCAGTGCTTCTGGGGCCTTCATATTATACAGTGATGGTGCTCATTCACAGCACAGAGAATATGAAAGCCTGTTGTGAATAAATAGAATATTAATATCAGCATGCTAGACATGAATGAGATAAGAATCTTAAAAGGCTTTAGCATCGATACTTGCTCCAAAGCTGAAAACCTCACATTGGAGCTGAACACTGATTTTATAACTGGTTTCTACACACAGGTGAGATGTTTTCAGCTTAGAAAGGTGAAAGTCTCAGTAGATGTTTGGTTTTCATGCCACTAGTTTTTCTCAGTTATTCCACAATTAGTGTCTCATAAATCTAAAATGTTCTACAAAAGAAAAATCATGAAAATTATGCTTACTGAAAGAGGATGAGACACTACACAATAGAGATCTCTTTAAAAGCATTCTCATGTGGACACCGATCTCTATCTCTGAGTATATGGCATGAAGGATCTGAGAGAACAAAATGGATAGCAATGTAACCAATATGATGGCTTACCTCTTTTTCCTGAAGTGCAAGCAGGTCTTCAAGCTTTTACTTGAACAAAATACAAAGTAAGTCAGTAAAGACAATGGCTCAAATCATGTATAACAAATAAAATCTCAGGTGTGAAGGTGAGAGGCAAAATATGCTGTATTTACTTCTAGATAAATTGATTTTTTTAGATTAATTTTTGACTTTGTAACTTTCAATTTTATATATATCATGTTTTATTCATACGTTCAGCAACCTAATAGCAGTTGTCTCTGTTGCACCAGTGAGCATGTCTTACCTTTTAATCAGTATTTCAACATAGGGTCTGTCCATGTAGATAAGACTATTCATGTGTTTTCTTACCTATCAGTAAAAGTAAGACCGTATGGGAATATTAAATCTGGCACGTGGGAAAAAAAATAATTTGCTAGATTTTTGGGGATTTTTATCTTTGGACTGTAATCAAACTGAAACTTGTCTATATGCCAAAGCAGACCATTATTCAGACAATATAGAAGGCTACAGAATGAGAAGAGATGTTTTCCAAATAAATACACACATAACTTTCCCAACCTAAAGAAAGACATGCCAATGAATGTACAAGAAGCATATAGAATATCAAATAGAGCAGAACACAAAAGAAAGTGCCCTCACCACATAATAATCAAAACAGTAAACATACATAATAAAGAAAAAAATATTAAGAGCAGCAAAGGAAAAAGACCAAGTAACCATAAAGGAAAACCTATCAGAATTACACCTGACTTCTCCATGGAAACTCTAAAGGTCAGAAGGTCCAAGATAGATATTCTGCCAACACAAATACCCAACAAAGCTTTGAATCCCAATAAATGGAGAAACCAAGACATTCCATGACAAAACCAGATTTAAACAATACACACCAACCAATCCAGCCTTACAAAAAACAGTTCTGGAAGGAAAACTCCAACCCAAGAAAATTAACTGCACCCACAAAAACATAAGCAATAGATAATACTACTTTACCAACAGCAAAAGAAAAATGGGGGGAAATCCACACACAATACCACAACAAACAAGTCCAAATCAAGCAAGAATTAACAATCAGTGGTCATTAATGCCCCTAAATATTAATGTTCTTAACTTACTTATAAAAAAACACAGGCAAAAAGAATGGAAATGAAGACAGAAACCATCCTTCTGATGCACACAAGAAAAAAAACTCAACTTCAAAGACAGACATCACCTCAGGGTTAAGGGTTAGGAAATAACTTTATGATCAAGTGGACTGTTTTCTGGACAGATTATTGTATTGAATATTTTTGCATATGTTCATGAGGGATACCAAACTCATCTAATAAATGCAGGAGTGTCATTGCTAAACTCTTTATGATGCTGGAATTACCTTGGTACCTAAACCACATAACCACATCACCTAGAAAGAGAACTACAGACCATTCTTTCTCATGAACATCGATACAAAAATACTTAATAAAATACTGGAAAATCAAATACAAGACCACATCAGAAAAATCATCCACTTTGACCAGAGATGTAGGGATGGTTCAACATATGAAAATCTGTCAATGTTATCCACCACATAAACAAACTGGAAAAAAAACATGATCATCACACTAGATGCCAAAAATGCCTTTCTAACATTTCTGCATGCTAAAGGTCTTGGAGAGAACGCAGTTAAAAGGAACATACATAAACATAATAAAGGTAATACAAGCAAGCCAAGAGCCAATCTCAAATGAAAATAGAGACAATCAATGTGATTCTTCTAAAATTAGGAACCAGATAAGGCTGTCTACTCTCTTCACATCTAATCAATCTTGCATTTAAAGTTCTAGTTAGAGCAATAAAATAACAAATGGTGATCAAGAGGATACAAATTGGAAAGGAAGAAGTCAAACTTACATTATTTGCAGATGACATTATAGTTTACATAAATCACCAGAAAATTTCTACCAGGTAACTCCTAGAATTGACACACACCTTCAGTAAAGTGGCAGGATACAAGGTAAACTCAGAAAAAGAAATTAGTAGCCCATTTATACATAGATAATAAATGGCCTGAGAAAGCAGAGAAACATTACTATTTACAATAGCTACAAACAATATAAACTTTCTTGAGTAACTCTAACCAAACATGTAGAAGACCTGTATGACAAGAACTTTATGTCTTAAAACAAAGAAATTAAAAACAATATCAGACAATGGAAAGATCTCCCATGTTCTTGGATATGTAGGATCAATATAGTAAAAATAAAATCTTGCCAAGAGCAACCTACAGATTCAATGAAATCTCCAATCAAAATCCCACATAATTCTTCACAGACCTTGAAATATCAATACTCAACTTTATATGGAAAGAAACAAGAACAATAAACAAAACACAGGACAGCCAAAGCAACTGTGTATGATAAAGTAACTTCTAGAAGCATCACAGTCCCTGACTTTAAAATCTACTATGGAGCTATAGTAATGAAAACAGCTTGGTGTTGGCACAAAACAGATAGGTAGACTGATGTAATAAAATTGAAGACTATGATATTAATCCACAGGAATGCAAACACCTAATTTTCGACAAAGAAGCTAAAATTATACAATGGAAAAAAGAAAGTGTTTTCAGCAAATAGTGCCTGCATAACTGGATGCTGACATCCAGAAGAGTATGGAGGAGGAGGAGGAGGAGGAGGAGGAGGAGGAGGAGGAGGAGGAGGAGGAGGAGGAGGAGGAGGAGGAGGAGGAAGAGGAGGAGGAGGAGGAGGAGAAGGAGGAGGAGGAGGAGGAGGAGGAGGAGAAGAAGCAGAAGCAGAAGCAGAAGCAGAAGCAGAAGCAGAAGAAAGAAGAAGAAGAAGAAGAAGAAGAAGAAGAAGAAGAAGAAGAAGAAGAAGAAGAAGAAGAAGAAGAAGAAGAAGAAGTGGCTAGAGGATATCTGGCTTGACACATTATACTTAAGACATCAAGAAGGGTTGAAAAGTTATCTCAGTGGTTTAGAGCACTGTTCCTCTTGAAGAGGAATCGAGTTCAATTACCAACAATTACATGGTGATTCACAACCATCTGTAACTTCAATTGCAGAGGAACTTATGCCCTCTTCTCACCTCCATTAACACCAGGCACACATGAAATTTACATAAGTACATGTGGTCAAATACTCATACTTATGAAATAAAGTAACTCTAGAATAATTAAAATACAATGTAAAAACACAATTTAAAAAACTATATAGGAAAGCATCAATTCAGCTACAAATATAGAATATGTAAGGAATTCTCAAAGCAAGGGAAGCATGGGATGTTATCATTTTTATTTATTAATATATTTTTACATTCCAATGCCAGTTCTCCCTCCCTAATCTCAGCGTGGTTTCCTTCCCACCTAACACAACTCCCACCTGTTCTTGGAGAGGGTAAGACCTCTTCTAGGAAGTCTACTAAGTCTTTTCCATCATCTAGTTGAGACAGGGCCAAGGCAGCCCCCTCTCAGTGTCTAGGTTGATAAAGTATCTCTCCATATAGACTGGACTCCACTAAGTGAGTTTATAAGCTGTAGGAGTTTCCTGGTAGAATTTTAAAGTCAGTTATATACACTGTCATATCATCACCAAATACCAAGAGTTTGATTTCTCCTTTTCCAGTTTGTATCCCCTAGTTTTCTTACTGCTCTCCTTAGAACTTCAAGTACCAAATTGAATAGATACAGACAAAGTGGACAGCCTTGGTTTGTTCCTGATTTCAGTGGGATTGCTTTGAGTCTCTCCATTAAGGTTGATGTTGGCTGTTGGGTTTCTCTATATCGAATTTATTATGTTTAGATATGTTTCTTGTATCTCCATTCTCTCCAACATCTTTATCATGAAAGGGTATTAAATTTTGTCAAAGGTTTCCTCAGCACCTAATGAGATGGTCATGTATGTCCTTTCAGTTTGTTTTATGATTCATAACATTGACTGATTTTACTATGTTGAACCATTCCTGTATCTCTGGAATGAATCCTACTTTGTCATGGTGGATGATTTTCTTGATGTGTTCTTAGATTTGATTTGACATTAATTGAGTATTTTTGCATCTTTGTTTATAATGTTTCTGTAATTCTTTCTTAGGTGTGTCTTTGTGTGGTCTAGGTATCAGTGTAACTGTTGCCTTGTTCAAAAAAAGTTTGGCAATGTTCTTCCTGTTTATATTGTTGGTAATAATTTGAGGAGAGTTTGCATTAATTCTTTATTGAACACTGGTAGAATTCTTTGCTGAAACAATCTGGACATGTGCCTGTTTTGGTTGAGAGACTATATTAACTGTTTCTATTTCCTTTAGGGTTATTGGTCTAACTAAATTGTTTATCTGTTCTTGATTTTGGTGTGTGGTGCTTATCTAGAAAATTGTCCATCTCCTTAAAGTTTTCCAATTTTTTGGCGTAAAGGTTTTTAAACATGACCTAAGGATCTCTGGATTTCCTCAGTGAATGTTAATAGTCCCCCATTTCATTTCTGATTTTGTTAATTTGGATATTGTTTCTTTGTCTTTTGGTTAGTTTGAATAGTTTTGTCTATTTTGTTGAATTTCTCAAAGAACCAACTTTTTATACCATTGATTCTTTATACTATTTTTCTTCTATTTTATTTATTTCAATTTGAGTATTTCTTGTCATCTACTTTTTTGTGTGAGTTTGTTTCTTTTCATTATAATGATTTCATTTGTTCTGTTAATCACCAGTGTGGGGTTTTTCCAGCTTCTTTATGTAGGTATTTGGTGCAATAACTTTCCTCTTACCACTGTTTGCATTGTGTTCCATAAGTTTGGTCATGTTGTGCAATCATTTTCCTTAAATTTTAGGAAGTCTTTGACTTTGTTATTTATCCCTTAACACAATGGTGATTTAGTTGAGTCCTGTTCAATTTCCGTGTGTTTGTGTACTTTCTGCTATTAATAGTGTTGTTGCATTCTAACTTTAAGCTATGATAATCCAATAGGATAAAGGGCTTTTCCAATTTTTTATGTGTTGGGGTTTACTTTGTTACCAACCATGTATATGGTCTATTTTTGACTAGGTTCCATGAGGTGCTGAGAAGAAAGTATATTCTTTTCTGTTTGGATGGAGCATTCTTTACATATCTGTTAAGTCTATTTGAGTCATAACATCAGTTATTTCCCTTATTCTTCTGTTAAGTGTCTGTCTATCAGACCAGTACATTGGTGAGAGTGAGGTTTTGATTTAAGCTTTAGTAAAATTTATTTTACAAATGTGGGAGTTCTTTAGTTTAGGGCATAGATTCTGAGAATTGAGATTTCCTCTTGATGAATATGAAAGGCCTTTCTTTGTCTTTTTTGATTGTTTTTATTTTGAAGTCTATTTTGTTAGATATTAGGGCAGCTACAGAAGTTTGTTTCTTAGATCAATTTGACTGGAATATTTTTCCCTAACCCTTTAAAGAAATGCCTATCTGTGAGGATGAAGTTTGTTTCTTGTATGCAGCAGATGGATGGATTCTGATTTTGTATCCATATTAGCCTGTGTATTTTTATGGTTAAGTTTTGACCATTTGTTTTAATGCATATTAATGATCAGTGATTGCTAGTGCCTGTTATTTTTGCTTTTGTTTTTGGTAATAGCATTGTGTGTTCCCCTTATTTGAGTTTTGCCATTGTAAGCTCATATGTTGCCTATGTCCTTGTGGATGTAGCTGACTTGCTTGGGTTGGTATTTTCCTTCTGATATTTTTGTAGGGCCGAGTTTGTGGATAAGTGTTATCTAAATATGTTTTTTTTCTTTCATGGAATTTCTTAATTTTTTCATGTATAGTTACTGAAAGCTTTGCTGGGTATAGCAGACTGGGCTGGCTTCTATGGTCCCTTGATATCTGATGATAGATATCTAGGACCTTTTGGCTTTCATCGTTTCCATTGACAAGTCAGGTGTAATTCTGATAGGTTTGCCTTTATATGTTACCTGGCCTTTCTTCTTTGAAGCTCTTAATATTCTTTCTTTATTCTGCATGTTTATTGC
The DNA here is from genome assembly GCA_030556225.1 of Cricetiscus sungorus. Taxonomy (NCBI): domain Eukaryota; kingdom Metazoa; phylum Chordata; class Mammalia; order Rodentia; family Cricetidae; genus Cricetiscus; species Cricetiscus sungorus. Next base: position 11,559,792 of record JANBXA010000732.1, read on the forward strand.
TTTGGTTATTATATGGTTAGGGGACTTTTTTTAGTTCAGTCTATTGGTGTTCTGTAAGCTTCTTGTACATTAATAAGTATGCCCTTTTTTTACTTTGGAAAGTTTTATTCTATGATTATTATTTTCTGTACATTTGAGCTGGCATCTTCTCCTTCTATCCCTATTATTCTTAGGTTCAATCTTGTTTATGTTTGCATTTGTGGTTCCTGATCATTTACCCAGAGATTGCATTTTCAGAATTCCCCAGGTGCATATTTTCTTTATTGCCTCTATTTCAGATTTTAAATTGTGTCCTTGGCTTGTTTGATTGCTTTATTTCTTGGTTTTCTTGAAAGAATTTGTCAATTTCTTCCAAATTTATACCTCCATTTTTTTAATGGAATTTTTATTTCCTTTTAAGGACCCCAATCATCCCCATAATGCTGTTTTAAATATCATTTTCTTCTGCTTCATTTCTGTTGGGATGTACAGGTCTAGCTGTTGTAGTGCCACTAGTATCTACTGGAGCCATACTGCTCTTTATATTGTTGAGTGTGTTCTTACTTTGTTGTCTATCATCTTTTCTACTAATTGATACAGGTGGAGCTTGTGCTTTAGGGATTCTTTCTTTCTTTCTCCAATTGGTATAGTTGGAGGGTATGCCTCCATTGATCTTTTCTTCAAGTAAAGACCTTCTGGCCATTGTTCCTCCTTGTGGAAGTGGACCCAATGTTCAGGTTATGGCTTCTTGAGCTGAAGGTGGGATTATAGCTCTTGTGTATGTTTCTCACATTGGAAGAGGGCCATGGTTCCAATTATTGCTCCTCTATGTGTAGGTGGGACTGATGATTCAGTGGTCACTGAAGCAGTGGGGAATGCCCAACCAAGAAATGGTAGTGGATGCTGTCAAAGATGCAGCTTTTCTTTCTCTGAGGAATTTGTGATAGCTTCTGGAAGCCACTTTTGGAAGCCATTGCTGTCATCTTACCAGGTGGTCACTCCCTGTTCCCAGGCCTGACACTTTGGCCTCCCTGTTATGCTGCTTCTGGGATGGTTTCTTGGGCCTCACTCTGATGCTCTAATGCTGCTCCTAATCCTGAAGCTCAGGCCTCCCTCTGATACTGCCCCTATGCCAGTAGTTTGAACCTCCCTCTTGTGTTGCTCCTGAGTGGTATCTCAGGCCTCTCTCTTTTGCTGTTCCAGGTTGTGAGGCTAAGCGTGTTATATTAGAAGCACTGAATAAAATATCTGATAATCAAAATTGTAATATACAGCAAATCCATCTTTTAAAATGGATAGAGAAAAAAAAGGCATTTCAAGACAAGCAAAAACTAAAGCTGTGTGCTCAGAAAGGCAGAATTTCAAAAGTTACTTAAAGAATAACTATATATATATATATATATATATCAATAAAAGTTAGAAAATCATAAATTCATAGTTTAAAAATTATAATCTTTCCTGTTGAAAACAAAACATGAATGAATGTATTAATACATATGAACTATGAAAATTAAACTGAGATAAGATAAGCTGTTTAAAAAGATCTATAGCATGTGTAGAAATTTTTGTAAAATCTATTCTCAAAGATGCTTCATGTGTTTCAGGTCAGATATGGTATTCTGTTAGTCTACTAGCTCCCCAATCAAACTACATGTAAAGAGTAGAAAATCAACAACTGAGATTACTTGAAAACATGAAAGTAATTCATCTTATAATTTTGAATTGAAAAGAAACTTAATAAAAAACAGTATCAGAAAATGCACAAATAAAATATTTCAAATATAGAGATTTCAGGAAAATGTGAATCAGTCTACATCAAGAGCCAGTAATTCTACTCTTAGGTATATACCCAAAACATGCACATTCACACAAGGACATCTCTCAAACTATGCTCATAGAAACATTACTTGCAATAGCCAGAACCTGGAAGCAACCTGAATTGCCCTCAAATGAAGAATAGATGGAGAAAATATGGTACATTTACACAATGAAGTACTACTCAGCAGAAAAATAACAATAGACTCTTGAAATTTTCAGGCAAATGGATGGAACTAGAAGAAACTATTCTGAGTGAGGTAACCCAGTTACAAAAAGACAAACCCAGTATTACTCACTCATACATGGTTTTTAGACATAGAGCAAAGGATTACCATCCTACAATTTACACTGTCAGAAAAGCTAGGAAACAGGGAAGACCCTAAGAGAGACATACATGATCCCCCAGAGAAATTAGGAGTATGGTGGGGGAGAGGGGGTCTGGAGGAAGAGGAGGGGAGAGGTTGGCATGAAGGAGCAGAAAAAATGTTACAGATAATGAAGAGTGATGAGCAAAGTGGTCAACACCAGACTGGAAATACCCACACAAATTGCTGACCTAAACATGGGAGAACTTATGGACTCCAATCTGACAGCTGGAAAACCAGCATAGGACAAACCCAAACTCCCTGAATGTGGGTGTTGTTAGGATGACTAGACACTCTATGTGGCCTCTGGTAATGGATCAGTATTTATCCCTAATATACGAATGGACTTTGGAAGCCTATACTCCCCCAGTGTAGACACATGGGCAAGGGTCTCGGCTCTGCTCCCAATGATATGATAGACTTTTAATACTTCCCTTAGAATGCCTCACCCTTGATGGGGATCAGAAAGGGGATGGGATGGGGACTGGTAGGAAGGACCAGGGAGAACAAAAGAGATTGACATGTAAAACAAGCTTGTTTCAAATTTAAATAAAAAATATCAAAAGAAGAAGGAAACATGATTAGGCATTGTTTTGTTCATACATAAAAAGAAATTCTGTCAATTGCAAGAAAACTGAAGTGCATTGTATTAAGATAAATAAGACTCAGAAAAACAAATAAAGAAAATTAGAGAGGTAAATCCAAGAACTGCCTTCATTGAGAAATGAAGACACAAGTAGCAAGTAGAAAGATAAGACTTAGTGAAACATAAGATCGTCATTTTCTGATCATTGAGACACTGAGGCAACAGAGAAAGGGACCAGGATATAGGGTACTGAGAAGTTGTTTGGTTGATACTGAGGTGTCTTTAGCTACATAAAAACTCTGCAGGTCTCCCTGTAATATTTTTTTCTTCTTGAAAAAATCCTTATGCTCATTTCTGAGGTATTGGAAAACAACAATATAGGAAAGACTGAGGCTCCACAAGGAAAAAAAAAACAGAAGGCATAATAATATAAAATTAAAAGAAAAAATACTTGCCTGACACTTGAAACATGAATAAACAATAACAGTTTAATAATACAAATACATAATAAATTGCTATAGTGTGCATGTATGGAAATTAAATTAAATGTTTTGAGTCATAAATTGAGAAACGTATTTGATTTATGACGCATAACCTTAACAAAATTACAGTTATGTAGTGGTATAAAGAAGGTGATTCCAATGAAGTCTCTAAATAATGAGGCAAAAAGAAACCTGCTTGCTATCTATTTTTTACCAAGCAAAGCTTTTAGGTACCAGGACTTGGTTTCATTCAACTTAGTTATTGGCTAAATGGATCTCATTGAAATTTCCAAACAACAAATGTTTTAATCAAGACATGAAGTTGTTCTCCCAAAATTGTCATCTAGGTGCCATTTCTGAAAAAAAACACCTCCACCCCTCATTGAACATGAAGAGGTTGAGTTGGTGCATACAAAGAGCCTTCACCTCTATGTTTTAGTGTTTATAATCCAGAAAGGCAATCTGAAGGCTACCAAAAGAAAACTCAAGGTTAACTTCAAAACCTTTGATCTTTAATCTGTCCTGCCTACAAAATATGGTAGGGTAATTGTGGGACAAAACATTGTGGGAATGAGCCATCAAAGTCTGGTTTGATTTAAGGTTCATTCCGTGAGATGGAAGCAATACCTGGCATTGGCACCTTATTCAGCCTTCATCAGAAAGACTTCCTCATAAAACATATAAGAGCAAATACACACACACACACACACACACACACAGAGAGAGAGAGAGAGAGAGAGAGAGAGAGAGAGAGAGAGAGAGAGAGAGTCCTTGGAGCACAACACCATAAATAAGATGCATCCATCAAATCTTTCCCCTCATAGCTCAGGGAAACCTACAGAAGAGGAGGAAGAAGGGGTGGGAGAGACAGGGCGATGGAGGATTCCAGGAAAACAATGCCTTTTGAAACAACTGAGCAAAGCTCATATGAACTCACAGAGACTGAAGCAAAAATCACAGGATCTACATGTTTCTGTACCAGGTCATCTGTGTATTTATTATAGCTTTCAGTTTAGTACTTTTAATGGATTCATGAATGTGTAGAAGAGCCAGCCTCCAATTTTTGTGCCTACACTTGGGACTCTTATTTTTCTGTTGGCTTGGCTTGTTGACTTTGATATGGTGGGTTTTTTGTTTTATCTTATTATATTTTATTTTGTTATGTTTTATCATTCAAAGAGGAAAAAAAGAAAGATTAATGAGCAAATAAGAAAGAAACCAGTAAGCAAAACTTCTAGTTTCCTCTCCTACCTCTAGGCTTCTTCCTTTAGTTCCTACTCTGAATTCCTTCAGTGTAGGACTATGTTTAGTATGTGTAAGATTAAATAAACCCCTCCACAACAAAAAAAATTAAATATGGTAAAAAGCACATCTCTCTCTCTCTCTCACACTCACACACACACACATAAAAAATTTATTTAGCTGTAAATAAGCTAAAACTATGAAAATATTAGATAAATGAATGTAACTGGAAAATCATGTCCAGAGAGAAATACAAATGCCACTTGCATTCTTAAATATGTTGACCTGAACTTCAAACTTGAAATGCATGAATTTAACATCAAGAATCAGAGGAAACCAAATAAGTAGAAAGAAACCATTAGAAAAGTTGATACCATGTGTGAAATGAACTAGAACAATACAGTAGATGTAAATAGAGATGTTTTGTGTATTGTGGGTGAAAGTGTAAAAGCAACGTAAGGATATAAGAAGGAAGGATGAAACACAATGAAGTTTTTATGAAGAAAATTCATGAAAGCTGTGCTGACTAGATTTATGTCACCTTGACACAAACTATAATCATTTTAGAGAAGAAAATTTAATTGCAAAAATTTTTCCATAAAATTGTCCAGGGACCAAGTTGTAGAGCATTTTCTTAATCAGATAGCAATGGTGGAAGGACAACCCATTGTGAGAGCTACCACCCCTAGGCTAATGGTCCTGGGATCTGTAAGAATTCAGGCTGAGAAAGTTATATAAAGCAAGCCAGTAAGTACCATCTCTCTATGGCCTCTACATCAACTCCTGCCTCCAGGCTCCTATCCTGTTTGACTTCTTGTCCTGGCTTCCTTCAGTGATGCATTACAATGTGAAAGTATAGACCCAATGAACTCTTTCTTCCCCCTTCTTGCCATTTGGTCACAAAATGCATTTCATCACATCATTAGAAACACTAAGACAAAAGCTGATTTCACAATATAATAAAGAAGGCAGGTATTCTGCATAAATGAACAATGCTGTCTTAAAAGCTACAGATGAATAATAAAGGTTTTACAATCACTTCAAATTCTTAGAATACCCATTGTTTCTACCAGCAGTAGTTGATAATACTATGAAACAACAACAATCTGCGCTGCAAGATACAGAAAAATCAAACTGAAAGTTAGATGGAAGTCTCGTTGCTGCTGATTAGCTTTCACAGTGCAGGAAGGTGCTATGTATACTGCTTGGTGGAAAAGTATCAATAGTCCTACCCATTTATGCACCCTGTGCACTACAGTACCACGATCCAATATAATATGTGTTCACTGACATCATAGTGACAGAGCAATTATGGATATAACTAATAGCTCAATGATTGGCTTTGAAATCTCCTCAAAAGAGTGAATTCATTTCTAGTAACGTAAACATAATCAAATTCCATGACTTGAGAGGTTATAAGCTGTTGTTACTTAAACTGAAATGGTTCCAAAAATGCATTCTATATGATTGGTCATATCTATAGGCAAATTCTACTCTCAACCTTAATTAGAGAGCCTTCCCTGCCCTTTTTTAAATTATTTTTTTTTAATTTCATGCATTTGGATGATTTTGCATACATGTGTTTATACATTGCATTCATGTAGTGTCCATGGAAGTCAGATATGTTATCAGTTTCTCTGTAACTGGAATTAAGGCTATTTTGAACAGCAATATCAGTCATGGACACTGCTTATCAAGAGAAGCAAGTGTTCTTAACTGTTGAGCTATTCGTTCCCCAAATCCAGACTAGTGAATGCTAAGATCTGGGTTGTTCAAGGTCCTGAGTGACAAATCAGGTTTTTTTGCCTTAAACAAGACTCTCTTACAAAACAAAGTAGCTTTAGGGACTTGGTAGAAAAGGTGGGTGTTACACAAGAGATGTAAGATAGGGAAAAGGGGTGTAAATTGCTATCTACTTGGTACGACACCACAATAATTCTGACTGATCTCACAGCAATTGCAGCTGTCTTCACTGGGAATGCATAAGATAAGGCCTATGGACATTCTGTTGGTTTTAGACTATTGATCATGCAGATATTCATAAGACACTACACTTTTTTGCTTATCTATTGGCTAGTGATAAGTTCTAAGGCAAGAAGAGTTATTTTTTACAGTTATGTAACCAATGTTTAGCAGATCAGGAGCTAATGTGTAATTTCAAATGCATGTCCACACCCAGGCTTTTTATTCAAATCAGAGGGTTATGCAGAGTTGACATGCATGGGAACAAGAGAAAAAAAGTAGGTGTTCTAATGTACTCAATGTTGCTGTGATGAAAATGCCAATTAAAACCAACTTTGGAAGAAAAGGGTTTACTTGGATTAAACTTTCACAGCATGGTACATCATCAAAGGAAATGAGAGCAGGAGCTCAAGGCAGGAACTGAAGTTGAGTTCATAGAGAAATGTTGCTTACTGGATTGCTCTTCACATCTCACTCAATTTGTTTGCTATTACATCCCAGGACCACTACCCCAAATGGGTGCTACCCACAGTGGTAGAGACCCTTGCATATACATCATTAATCAAGAAAAGACTTTGTTTGTTCACAGGACAGTCTGATGGCAATACCATCTCAATTTAAGTGTCTTTGTCCATATGTATGTCTATCAGTAAGAAAACAAAATATATCAAATGATGATGATAATTCAGGAGAAGAAAACTTTTCTACACTATACATGGGAAAGAAAATTATGCAAATCAGTCCTCTAAAAGAAAAGCAAAAAACCCAAATTACAATTTTGGTATTTTCCAACTTTAACATTTATGTGTTTCTACTTCAATAGACTCAATTAGCTATCTGCTGATATACCTTCATACCCACATTTTAATCACTGAAGTGATTACAATAGTCAGTTAATTGGATCATCTTGAATCCCACTAGATTTTAAAAAATGTTGTATATGTACATGATGAAATATTGTTCAGCCATAAAAGTAAAAAAAAATTTTGTGTTAGTAAAAAGGGATGAATTAGAAATCATCGCGTTAAGCAAAATACGGCATTCTCAGATGAATTATTCCACATTCTTTTTTTTTGGTGTGTGAAATTTAATGATAATGAAAAGATATAACTATAAAGGTGGGATTACTGAAAATGTAGAGAGACTCAGGTAGGGGGTATTTTTAATATTTGTTTTAGACTTTAGCAGTTAGTTCACAATGTAAAATCAAGATAAGTTGTTTGAAAGTCTGAAACAATAATTGGAATTTTTGTCACCTAACCCAATATAGTTTTCTAGAATTATATGACATATTTCTACAGTTTAATACTGGAATGACAAAAATAATTCACTTTTCCAAGTTGTGTTTCCTATACAAGACACAAATCCTACTATTCATTACTGAAATTTGATTTTAGTGTATTTTTGTAAGCTATATAAGTAATTATTGAATTATATAACCATCATTGTAATATAAAAAATACACTTTAGACCTTAATCAAATCAATGTAATAGACAGATACCTATAGTGGCCAATATATAAGCTACAATAAATTTTATTTTCTTGAAAGCAGACATCTAGCATACTTCTTTTACATAAGTATGTAAAAACATATTACAGTGAACTATTTCATTATTTCTATTTTCATACATTTCAATCATTGGTCTTAGATAAATCAATTCTTTTGGTACAACCATTTAATCAACTCATTGGTGGTAATATATGATATGGAGTGTACTTCTTTATATATATTTCTCTTTTTGGTTGATGAATACAACACTGTTTGACCAATAAAAGCAGGAAGATAGGTGGGACTAGGAGATGAGGAGAATTCTAGGAAAGGAAGGCAGAGGGAGACTGCAAGAGATGCCATGCAGAGACCAAGGGAATAAGACTCTCCAAGCATTTTCTGGTAGGCCAAGGCCATGTGGAAATACATAGATTAATAGAAATAGGTTAATAATTCAGACAGAGATAGCCAATAAGAAGCCCTAGCCATCAACCAAAAGATTAATAACTAATATAGCATATTTGTGTATTCACTTAGGTCTGAAGTAGTGGGTCTAGACAGGACAAGAAACTTCAGCAACAAATATGAGAAATGCCTAGTTGATTTCCGAAATAGGTGCAACCTGGTAGCATAATACACCATTGTTGTTCAGTTACACAGGTTAAAGCCTATAAAATTTTTCTAGAATATTTTTCATTTAGAATATCCAACTCCACCTTTTATCATGACTTTACTCTAATTCTCTCTCATATACGCATCACATAATCGTGTTGTATCTAAATTATATTTTTTTCTCAATTTTCCTTGAGCAATTATTTTGTCAGCATTTTTACATCACAAATATTACAGCCCTTGTTTCTCTCCCCCAATCTATTTCTGTAATAACCTTAGGTTGGTTATACTACTGGTTTAGTTCCTGTGTGAAATATTTTCATAATATTACAGCCTATCATCAACAATCAAAATTGAGTTTACTCATATTAGCAAAGAAATATCGAATTTATAAATCATTTAATTCTGCTAGAGAGATTGAATATGCTGACAGATTACCCATAGGATCTAAAATCTCTAGAGACACCCTTATCAGGCATATTGTGAAGCTTTGAAAGAATCATGCATGAAACTGGGATTGAAATATGTTCCATATCTCAATTTCCAATAGTGCTTTGTCAACTTGAATCTTATGGGTACATAAGAAGCAGTTTGAGCTTTGTGATACTTTTTAGGACATTTAACTTGTTACAGTTATATTCTACACAATCAGTTAAAATGTCTGCCTATCAGTATAGTCAGTCATTTAATAATGTAGTGTTTATGTTTATTTTTGGTATAACACTGACATAAGAGTTAAAAATTTCCATTTCTTACAAATTTGAAACTTTCAATTGGTGGGTCTAATGAACTAGGACAATGACTTGATCTCTTTGCTTCATTGTTTGCCCAATGTTTAATCAATTAAAACTTACTTAACATAGAAATACTAATTTAAAAAGAAAAAGTGGATGTATTAAGATGCAGATTACATTGATATTACATAACTATTTAAGTTGTAATGCCCGACTGATTAAGGTCATGATATACTTATTAGTAGAGCCCTTGCTCAGCATAACAAACCCCCAGATTGATTCATAGCAACACACATACAGTGAGAGAGAGAGAGAAAGAGAGAGAGAGAGGAGAAATTAGAAGAAAGAACAAATCATTCTTATCCTTTTGTCTGTTGGAGAAGCTCTTATATTCGGCTTACATATTGTTATATCTTATCACAATATTTTTTTGCCGGTGCTACATGTGTAAGAGTTACATCTACTTGGATTTTCATTGATTTTGATAGCACTTTGAGGTATCAATATGTAGTGAGGTTCTACTCCATATGGTTACAACATTGGAACATATTTAGATAGGCAGTATCCCCTATTCAACATCAATGGCCCATCTTTTTGAGGGATACTTCTATGATCTGGCAAGTATTGTGATAAAGTAAGTATAAAGAAACCAGTAAATTAAATAATTAGGGTTTTCTACTTATCTGATAACTAGTTAGGCTTAACCCCAGTTTCCTAGATATTTCAAATTCAAAAGAGAAAGATGTTATTCCTTCTAGAAAGAGTGAACTTTATTTTAAATAAAACAAATGGCAAAGTTTGAGGTCCCTTTGAGGAATTGCTTTGCTGCAATTTAGCCAAGAATAAAGTCTAGCTTAATTTTTCAACTGGTCTAGAAGATTGACTAAAGCAAGCAGTAGACAAATTATTTGTAGCTGTATATTTCAAAGCTTTTGAATCAATGTAGTTATAAAATGACAGTATCTATGGCATCTTAGGCATCCATTAAATGCAGAGGTTGAGCTATGATTCCACAGGTGCTTGACTGGTGCTATGGTCCTCAGAGTTATGCAGTGAGAGAATTCAATGCATACTTCCAGGGTCAATCAATTGTATATTGTTTATCTCTTGAAGGACATACCTCATTTAGCAAGGCAATGAGGAATATTATTATCAGAGATGCATGTCTCAACCTTACCTGCAACATGATAGGGAATATTACCTTCCAAGCATATCAACAGACCCCATTGCAGATTCTTGTCAAAGAGTCCTTTCTCTCACATTACACCATGAGGACTTTTTCCCACAGCACTACAGTGTGTTTATCATTCACTAGGTACATTAATTTTAAATAGTCTGGAAAACAGTTTTTCATTTAGTTATATAGTTTTGATACATAGGATTTATACTGGGATATGCTTCATAATTGGATCTATTTGTCCCATAAGGACTGTGAACTCTTAACTACTATACACAATTAGCCACTTTCACCTCAGAGCAAGTTCAAACTGAACTAAAGGCTTTTTGTAAAATGAAAACTTTATAGCTTGCACAAGGTAATAATATCAGATGCCTACCAAGATTACTAAGAAAAGCATGCTAATTCTTCACTTGCCAGTCTAGATCTGTGCCTTAAAGTTGTCACTGGGGACTATGACATCCCTGTCTGATCATGGATTTGCTCCCTATGGCATTGGACCCTTGCATTTTCTTGGGAAATGGCTAAGCTCCTTATCACTTCCAATAGGAATGTGATTTTGACCAATGAGGGAATTTTCTTTATCACATCAAGCTCCTGAAAAAGAAGTTTTCAGAATACAAGAAGCTGGAAGAAGAAGCATGGATAAATTAGAAGTGGAACAGGATTATCAGAGCATAAACAGAAAAATAAAGAGCACAGAAATAAAGGGTATGACCCTCAGATTGTGTGGGATGTTACTACAGAACACTTTTACCTCTTCCTTATCTCTTGAGAAGCATTTTACTTTTGGAACCCTGGGTTAGGGTTGGAGCATGATATATGCCTTACTGACTGATGTTCATGTTCTTTTTTATTCAGTGGAAACAATGTTATCAAATACATTAAAAGAGTACCTTCTACAGGTAAAAACTATAATGTTTCTATGACATCAAATCATAGATAACATTACCCTAAAAATGCTTTCTTATTTTAGATAAAACTTGTAATGAATTTTCCAGACAAATCGCATATCATTGTGTTATTTCCTGAATTATTTACTTTTATGATTAGAAAAATTCTGATGTTTTAAACATGTCCTTTGTTAAGAATTTATGGTATTCATGATAAGAATCTTCAGTGACAGAACAAATAAAAGGCATAATTCCATCTTGAAATTCTGCTACCAATAGAGTTTTAAGTTCTTAATCTTCTCACTCATAGATAATAGAGAATAAGAGATCCTGGTTGAAATGGTAGAAATTCCATCCAGTTTCCCCACTCTAACTTTACTAGCTTTTCTCAGGTTTTCACATAATCTTTGAAATCTTGAGAGAAACTTTATCTTATTTACATAATGAACACTATGATAAATACAGGAATTTCTAATAAAACTCTGCTATGTCAGTAAGTTTCCTATGTAATGACTCCATTCCTACCAATGTCAGAAAGCCTATATTCTTCCAAAGTTGCCCAATCCCAGAAGAGTCCACAACTATAACTTTTATCAATATAGATAGCCACTATAAGGCTCTGGTTAATTTAATGACTAATATAATGTTTCTGAATTCTGACACTTCAGTTTTATATTAAAGAGAGCAGAAGCCTTGAATTTTTCACAAGAGCTGCCTAAGATACTTTTATCCTTCCTTATTGGAATCACAAAGTATATACACCAGTTTATATCTATTCATCATTCAAAAATGGAATGTTAAATAACTCAGGTAAAGCCCCAATATCTTTACATCTGACTAAATATATTCTACTTATTCTGTTGGTATCCAACATCAGAGAAGCTCTTAAAAGTTCGCACCTTCCTAGAATGGTGTTGGGATTAAACTATACAATCTCCATACAGTATGATTTGTTACAAAAATATGATTTGGTACAAATTTGTAAAATACGTAAGTGAATAGTGTCAGTATGAGTTATCTCTAAGTTAATTTCCCAGAGTCAAAATCTAAACATTTTTCATTAAGAGAGATTCTGCTGGCATACATTGGTTCAATGTCATTCCTATGTGACAAATACAAATCCAGAAAAGCAAAGAATGTAACTATAATCTAAGCCCATTTTTTGAGTAGACACACCATTCAAAATACTCTCCTGAAAGACAAGGTAGAAGAGTTTTACTAATATTAGGATATCCTAACCTAGGTAGAATTTAATAGCTAGTTCAGGAGAATGGAAGACTGCTATTTATTTTGACTACAATAAAAAACATGTCAAGGATTTGTGTAACATCTCAAAGAGAAATTTCGTCTTATAAATGCTGTCAATTCACAACTAATAGTAATAGCTATTACTATAGCTCCTAGTGGCATTCCATTAGCTTGTGCACTGTAAATAATGCTTTGAGCATTTGTAACTTACAGATAATATAGCTATTGGATTTATTTTGTATTATTCTTCTCTATAAAGTACCAAAGATGTGTCCAGCCATCTGTATATCAGCAAAAACCTCTCACTGCACCTGTATATTTTTCATCTTTTAATCTATTTTTGTTTAAAAAATCTTATTTTATATTCTAATCCTAGTTCCCTCTGTTACAACCTGCTGATCTTCCCAGCATCTCCCTACCCCACTACTCAGAGAGGGAGAGATCTCCCATGGGGAATCAACATAGTCTGCTACATCACTTGAGGTGATCCTCCCCACTGTATCTAGGCTGAGCAAGATATCTCTCTGTCAGGAATTGGCTCCAAAAAAGCCAGTTCATACAATAGGGATAAATGCTGGTTTCCCTGTTAGTGGCCCCCCAAACTGCTTAAGCCACACAACTGTCACCCACATTCAGAGATACTACTTCTGTCTTATGCAAGTTCCCCAGAAGTCACTCCAGAGGCAGAGAGCTCCCTCTTTCTTTGGGTAGATGTTTCTGTGGGTTTCCCCATCATGGTCTTGACTTCTTTGCTCATATATTGTTTTTCCCCTCTAAGACCACACTAGGAAGATTCTCAGAAATCCACAAGGAAGACCCCAGGTAAAATTCTAAGCAATAGTAGAGAGGGTACCTTAACTGCCTTTCCCCTGCAATAAGATTGATGACTTAATTGTCATCATAAACCTTAATCTAGTAACTAATAGAAGCAGTTGCAGAAGTCCATAGCTAAGCAGTGGATTGAACTCCTGGAGCATAAGTTAATCTTATTCATATTTGAATGTGTAACAACAAAAGTTTCCTATAAGTAAAGGATACCAAAGCTTTTCTTATCTATTTATGGATTTGTATATTTAACAACACCCATGTTAAAAATAATTAAGATAGTTGGCCAAATTACAAGTTTGGTATTTAGTTTTCCCAGCTTATTTTGTGCATAAATGGTTAAGAAATTTAGTCATCAACCTCTCCTGGTAATCTTCCAAAGGGAAAAATGCAGCCAGAGTTGTTCATTAAATTGGTTTTCATTTGGCTCTTGTATATGTCCTCTTAGTAAAAGAAAGGCAACTGAAGAGTTTGCTCCATGAAAATCTAGGGGCACATTTGCATGTGTAATGTTCTAAACTGAAAATAAACAAAAATTCCCTTGCTAAATTTTGTGTATAGCCTCCCACAGAGAACCAGAAAATAATTATGAACATAGCAGCCTATGCTGACTAAACAAAATGATCATGACAATGCTATATACAGCATAAGTGTATATCCTGAAATATTTTTGTCTTACCTCATATAGATCCTTAGTCATAAAATTTGGATACAAGAAATTATGTCACTCTAATCATTCACATGCATTTAAATGCATCTTGTTAACCCTGTGCTTAAGTGTATGATGTCTCCAATCAACTTTAGCAACTAGTAAGAATATTATGAATAGACTTCAAAATTGGATTTTAGTGTGAAACTAGGTAGTTTTTCACCTGATCATTTGAAATAGGACATTCTCCATAGTCAATGACCACTTCATATTCTAATATTCAATATCTTCCTTTTTGAAATAGGTATTTAAATATTTTCTTTCTCACTTTGTGCTTTGTAAAAGTTTATGGCATATTTTATATAAAGTTCCTATACTGAGTAAACATTATATTTTGATGAAAGTGTTTTAATTTTGATGAAAAGTGTATGCATCTGGCATTTAATTTTTAGCTTTTCAACTTCCCACAAATTATAATGATACAGTTATGTTATATTCAAGAAGCTTTTGGGGGTTTTGTGTTGTTGCTTTGGGTTTTATGTTTGTTTGGTTTGTTGATTTACAAATAAGCATTACCTAGAAATGATTTCTGTGTATGTCTGAAAAGGTCTTGGGGTTTTCCACCATGAAGTACAATAGACCTAATGGAGCTAATGGGTTGATAAGGCTTTCTTCACCATCACACAGTGATACTTACATAATACGTCAAGAACTTTACCTTTGTCATATCTATAATGTAGTCTTTGTTACCTGGTTGGAATAGGCTTTGTCATTTGTCAAAATACTGTAATTTGGGTTGTTATTGCTGTTGATGACTGTGCACTATGCAATAATTTGGACTAGACCTCACAATACTCCTGCCTATGAATCCTGACTATGGGGAATATAGGTGTGCACTATATAAATGTAATTTTATGCTGTAATTTTATAATAGAACTTCATGTTTAATCATACAACTCATGCAGTCACACTCATCTACTTCAAGAAGCTCAATCCTTTTGTCTTTTTTTTCCTTTTTCTCTTCCCCTGCTTCCTCCCTTTTTTCTGTTATAATGGTTGAACTCAGAGTGTAACAGAAAGGCATACTATCACTTAGTAAACCATCAATTCTTTTCAATTGTAAATCCTATATATTTTATGAAAAAAGATTGATAATTTTGAAAATAAAAATGAGTCACATTTGGATTTGGAACACTTTTGAACTGGCTCTCTAAATAAAATTCAAGAAGGTAGAGTATTTATGTAGAAGTAAATACACCAATTTAAATATATTATTTCTATTGTTTGATATTATTTGGTTAACCTCAACAGTGCTTGGTAATACTTCTGCAATTATCTTTTCCTTTAATTGATATGATGTTTTTCTGAAAATATTATGAATTTCTATCTCTCTATAACTTTAAATTTTCTGTTTCTAAGAGATTCACTTAGTGTAACATGTTGGTTTTTTTAAGCCAGAAATATGTTAAATTAACTTCCCAATTATTTTGCTCATGTTCAAAACACTTTTCTTTGTGAATAATAATATTTATACCTTTCATTTTCACTCCTCATTCCAGAACTTATTGGACTCATTTCCAGACTTTTAAAATAGTGATTAATATAAATTATAGGGGAAACATTTCCCCCATTATCATATAAATTTTCATATCTTCATTATCAATATTGTACTCTTTATCCAATTAAATAACTGCATTTGGCTTTTGGTTACAATACAGAGTCATGAAAATCAGCTTATTTTATTTTTAATTGCCATACAACTATTAGATTTCTTTATGCTTGGGGGGGGGCAAGAGGTTTCTCTGCAAATCTCTTGCTGTCCAGGAACTCACTCAGTAGACCAGGCTAGCCTCAAATTCAAGAGACACTTCTCAATCTGCCCCTCAAGTTCTGGAATTAAAGGAGTGTACCACCACAACCTCACTTACTATGGCATTTTCAAACTTAATTTAGTTTACTATTATCCATCCCTCTTTCCCTCTCCCTAGTCCTCAGTCTCAGTCCCATTAGCCTCTTTTCTTTTGATGACACATATGGTCTATTACCCACATCAATCCTCAACACATTTTTTCTCCTACCTTGTTGTCCACCTTTCAAGTTTCAGGATTTATAGCCACAATAATATCATGTATTTGCATACACACACACAAAAATAAAATCTAGATGATGGAGAGTTGGTAATATTATTTGATATTCATGCTAGATGAATTAAGATCTGTATTTGGAACTCACAGTGGAAAGAGAAACTATTCCTAAAAGTTGTCTTTTAACGCCCATACTCATGCTATAGTGGGAATGCCAGGACACACACACACACATACATACATACACACACACACACACACACACACACACACACACACACACACACACACCTCACATACCTAAAAACATAATAAACTAATAAAAATGAAGACTAGTGTCTGCATATGAGAGACTGTTTTGAATTTCATCAAACTTTTTGGGAACATGGTATGTTTTTTTTCCCCTCCCTTGCATTATTTAAGTGAACTACATTGAATTTGTTTTACTCTTTGTTTTAAAATATATGTACTACAAAAGTGAAGAGAGCTCAGAGCTCAGAAATGTTTTCATTAAGTTTACCTAATATTAAACTATTATTATGATACATTTGTCAATATACCAGATAGGTGGTCCACTATAATATGTTTCCTTCAGATATTTGTAATCTTAACAAAGTTTCATTTTCTGCTCCATGATCTCAACTGCTTAAGCTATTCAGGGCTCTGATATTTTCTCAAGTTTTTCTTTTTGATGATCTTTATTAATTTTGAAATAAAATATTAAATATTTTGGAAGGTGTCTCTAAATAGATGATTGCCTGATGAGTATCAAATGATGGTTTAGACCTTGTGAGTTTAAGAAAGATGATCATGAGACAAGTGCAATCTCCAGTACATCATATCAAAGGTCATATTTCCAACATGTCCCAACACTATTGATGTGCTTATGGTTGCTATGATGTAGTATTATTTACCAGGCTTCCACACTGTGTTGGTCTGAATGAAAATGCCTTCCTTAGGCCCATATGTGTGGTACTATTAGGAGGTATAGTGTTCTTGAAGTAGGTGTGTCACTGAACTTTGAGATATCATAAGTTCAAGCCCAACTGAATGACACTGTTTCTTCTTGCTGCCTACCAAACTGAATGTAGAAATTTCAGATACATTAGCTACATCTCTCATTGAATGTCTGTCTGCAATACACCATACTTCCTGCCATGCAGATAATGTACTAAAGTTCTAAACTATAAGCAAGCTCCAATGAATTGTTTTCCTTTATAAGAGTTGCCATTGTTGTGCTATCTCCTTACAGAAATATAAACCCTTACTATGACACACATTAAAATCTGATTTTTTCTGATGCCCACATTTATATTCTATCATTTGGAAGTGGGTCATTATACATAGCCAACACTAGAGGAATCAGGGTTTTCCTATACTTTCCTAAATACAAAAATAATCACCAAATACTTGGGCTCATTCTATATAAAAATATTCTTCTTTTCCATTATTTCCTTTTAGCATTCAATTATCTGTGTTACTAGGGATGTATGGATATTTATTTAAAACTATGAGTTATCACCCAGTATATTCTATTCATTCTTTTCTGTTAATTTTTAGCATTGCAAACATGGAGCTGTTCAGGCTGGTTTCTATGTACTGCTGATACAATTCCACAAATAAAATTGTCTACGTGCTTAGTACATTTTTATTCTGATATTACAGATTGTTCTAGTCACACTGTTTTCCTCTCCTACCCAATTAAAAACTGAGATACTTTTTCAATGGTCAATGATTTGGTTTTCTTGTTTGCTGAAGAACAGCACTAATTATGAAGATTTAGATTCTGGTTATGCCTATTGCTATTAGAGTACCCATGACTTCTCAGATGACAGTAAGATGATTGTGATATGTGTGTGTTTGTGTGTGTGCATGTGGTGTGTGTGTGTGTGTGTGTGTGTGTGTGTGTGTGTGTGTTCACAAGTGTGTACAGGGCATATCTGCATATCTATACTTAATTATGCAACCACTCTGTGGATACTGATTTCCCAACACCAGTCCATTACACAGTCTTGTTTTTCTGTGCTTGCTTGACTATAACTTTTTACCCTAAAAAATAATGCATCACTTTGAAACTCCCTGACAATAGAAAGATTTGAGTATTTTTATATAAGCTTGTCATCTATATAACATTAGTAATGCCTCTGTTTAAATCTTTTCTGTTTTAAAGTAAATTGTATGCCTTCTCATTGCTAAGTTTAATGAGTTCTTATTGTTTTTGACAGATGGGTATGTTTAGAAAATATTATCTCCTGATTTGTATCTTGTCTTTTCATCAATTTGACAATGTTTTTGAAAGACAAACTAGACAAAGTTCAAGCCATATCTTTGTCCTCATTAAATTAATATATTTTGTTTATTTAAAAATTCTTTATGAAATCTAAAGTCACATAATATTTTTAAAGTTTCAATGATTTTACTGCCACACTTAGTTCTGTGATAAAGTTAATATAATCACTGAGTAAACAGTTTGTATCCAGGATCACCTGTTTGTGTATGTACATCACCTTTATCAAGAAACATTTTTTGTTCATTTTTAAACCTCTTTAAAGACATGGTCTTATATATCCCAGGCAGGTCTTCAACTTCTTATTTAGCTGACTATAACTTTGCAGCCCCGTCTTTACCACCTGAATGACAGCACTCAGGTTGGGCTACCATATGTTATGATGACATCATCCTTTGAAAACCTATTCTTCAAGTACTAAGTTTGCCCTCCTGTCCTCGTCTACTTCTGGGCTCTTTGATTCTGTGTTATGTTTTCCTGTTTTCTAATTCTAAACTATTTTCATTTCTAAGTTTTTCTAGTAAAAGTTTTGAAACAAAGTCACATAAATCATTTACTCACTTTTGATCTACTTCAGTATTTTTCTGGCTATTCTGGGTCTCTTGTTTTTCCTATAAACCTTAGAACTAATCTGCCAATATTAAATGTAGGCTTGAATAGGGTTGCATTGACTCTGAAGATTCAGTCAAGAAGAACAGTCATCTAAATAACATCGAGTCTTCATATCCTGACACAATGATCTACTTATTTAGAACTATGATTTATTTTATCAAAGTGTTAAGTGTATCATATATATATATATATATATGTATATATACATATATATACATATATATTAATCCTTTTTTCTTTGTGGAATAATTTTTTGCATTTTATTTATTCACAACTGATATGCAGGGAATCAACTGGTTTATTTTTTTTAAACTTGTCTTATGATTTGAATCAGAGATGTTTTCAATGAAGGCTTCAGTTTTGGGCCCTGATTGCCAGAGGATAGACTTTTGAAAAGTGAAGGGATCATGGGAGCTCTTACTTATCTTTGGAGTAATTCTTCAATTAAATTAATGATACTATTATGAGGAGATGGGTCTAAACAGGGAAATTTGTTTCCTAGGAGCATAACTCCATCCCCTCCCATATTCGTTTCCTAACCACCATGAACCAAGATGCTATACACTACCAGGCCCTTTACCTCATGACATTTTGGCTCTGTACAGACTCACAGCAGACCAAAAACATTGACATCTTGGAAACTAAGAAAAAAAGTAATTGTTTTACATTTTAAATAATTTCCTTTTAGCAGGTAAAGGAAATTGTTGCTAAGTCTGATGGCCTAAGTTTGTGTTGTAGATTGCATGCGCCCATGCAAACATGCGCGCATGTGCACACACACACACACACACACACACAACACACACATTAGAAAGATAAAAAATTAAATTGTTTCTTTCTGTATCAACACAACAACAAAAAATTCATGTTCCTCATATCCTCTAGTCTTGATGAACTTAGTTGCTAGCTCTCAGGACTTTCTTTTTGTAGATTCTTTAAGAGTCTTTTCCATAAACAATCATAGTCCTCGAGGTGAGAGCAGGTTATTTCTTTCCTTATAATATGTAGGCATTATTCTTTTTTCTCAACATGATGTATGAACTGAGACATCAAAAAAGATGTTCTAAAAGAATGCTATAAGAAATGACATTCTGACCTCATTTAGTATAGTGTCTTATACTTTAAGTTTGATGTAAGCTATATCTCATCTTTGTTATTTAAGTTGAAGAAATTTTCTTGGTTTATTTCATTGTATAAAGTTAATATTGCTAATGGTAATTAGATTTCATTAAATACCTTTTCCACTAACAATATTATAGCATTTTTCCTCTTTTGGGCTGTTGAAATTTAAATGGTGATACAGATTTTTATACCTAGAATAAGTAACAACTTTCTTTAGTATCTTTTGTACATATTAATGCATCCAATTTGACAATAATATATTATGGATATTAGTCAGAATTTATTGAGTAACAATAAATTAAAAAATCTCAATAGTTTCAAAACCTGAACAAGGCAAATGCAGTTTGTTCATTCCAATTTTTTTCTGATTATTTTTGCTTTTCTAAATCTGAATACTGCACACACACACACACACACACACACACACACACACACATACACACAATCACCCTTTAACATATTCACACCCAAGTCTAAACTTTCTAGTTATATCTCCTTTTAATTCTAAATTCCATTTGTTCTCTTCTTTCAGTTGAACTGAGTCTCCTTAGTGCTGCTTGTATGTGCATGGGATACAAACCATTCCAACATGGGTAGTCTTTTAAGATCTGCATTTCTGAAGAGAACTGTCTACCATTCTTACAGTAGCTACAAATTGCCCAATAACTTTTCATCTATGAGTGGGACTTCCTGGACCTCTCCCTGTTTATTCTTGGATTAGGGTAGCTTGATCTTCGAGAAAATATCTACCTGAATTCTTCAACTGTATTCACCAGTTTCTAGTAATGAAAAAATTCTGTTTGTATAATAGGGTGAAATGTATTCAACCATTTTACACAGCTGACAACCCTGTGAGCTAAAATAGTTACTGTTCCAGTAAGGCATTCGTACTGGTGCAATAGAAGCACAAATTTTATGGACATAAATTAATTAGTAGTATTAACTCTCATATCACACAGCACACAGAAAATACAACTATATGCACATATATGAAAGCTGACATTTTAAAAACTTTTATGCTGATATTCATAGGTCATACTGGTATATAGTTTCCTTTTAATATCTGTCTGCCCGCTAAGTATGCAGTAAGCTAGTAAGTGATCCCTCTATGTCTACATTCTTGAAATAATGATAGAGAATTGGTATTCCACATTTTGATTAAGATATTTGCTTGAACTTACTAAAAATGATAATTTCTCTAATTACTAGCTTAAATTATAGTACCTGAAGGATTGTATTATTTAATTTCCAAATGCTTGATGCCTACTGAGCTATCTTTTCGCTTATTTATAAATTAAATTTTTTTCTGAGCACTACTGTGTTTTATACTCTTTTGAATCTAGTAAGGTATATTTCATGATATATCACATTGTCAATCTACTGAGTGAACATTTCATGAAGGAATTAAAATAATTTATAGTCCCCTGTTATTAAATGTGTACTCTGTCAGTGTTAGACAAATCAATACATAGTGCTACTCCACTTGTCTCTATTGGTACTGTGACCTGACTACATTACTGGTGTGGGTACAGATGTTGACACCTCTAAACTAAATTTGATCTTTCCTGTCTCCTTTTTTCAATAACATTAACTATCACCTCAAGTAGCTGATCATTCTTGTTATAGACAGATTTATAAATATTATCTCTTTGTTTAATGGTCTATTATTATTATGTAACACCAGTCTTTATGTCTTGTGCCTTTCTTGTTTTGAAATTTGATTTGTCTGAAATCAATATCGGTACTTTTGCCTGGATCATTTTCTGTCCTTTTACTATTGATATCTTTAAACATTTAAAGCACAATTTTTGTAGACATTTATAGATCATACTCTTAATCAACTCTGATAGTCTTTGTATTTTAAATGACTTAACATTTAAAGTGATTGTTATATTATACTGACATATTATAAGTGTTTTCTAGTCATCACATTACCACTTCTCTATCTCATTTCATTTTACTCTATCACCTACTTTGACATAATTATTTTAGATGATGGGCATATGCATTTTAAAGTAATGTAACACCATATTCAAAGTACATTATGCCATTTTACCTGTAGTACAGAGTTGTTGCATCAGAGTATATTCATTTTTTTTTCCTATAAACACTTGTAACATTGTTAACAATTATTTCACATACAGTTACCCAGGACATTATTTGTATTCCTTTAAGGAAACTTTTGATTATTTAAGGTCAATGGATCCAAGAGTAAGTATCTAACAAAAAAATGAAATATGTGATATTTTTGTCTCATATTGGGGTGTGTGTGTGTGTGTGTGTGTCTGTGTATGCTTGTGTATGTTTCTTAGGTTTTGTTTCATTTGTTTTAATTTAAAAAGAGTAGAAAATAACAGGCATGAGATTCTGTGTGTAGGGAGGTGGGGAAGATACAGGAGGAGATGAGGAGGAAAGAAAAGAGTGGTCATAATATAGCATTTGAAATTTTTTTCAATAAAAAATGAAAACTAGATAATTGAAGTAATAGATTTTATTTTACAACTTTTATTTATTCAATAATGCTATTGTTTACTAAAATACAGTTCTTAGATTAGCACTATTTTTCTTTTGTCTGAAGAATTTCAATTAACATGTGATAAACATCATGTCTGCTGGGAAAATATACATTTTTGTCTGTTCTAAGAACATGTGGAGGTTACTGTTGCCCTTTTACTTTGGATGAACTTACCTGAATATAGATTGCTGTAGATGAGTCTGTTCTATCCTTGAACAGTTTTAAACATTTAAATATACCTTCTCTTCCTGAGTTCATGATTTCTAATGAAAAAGTAAATTTTATTCTTTTTATTTTGTAGATGTAAGTAGTTTTTCCCCTATGGATTAATACAAGTTGGTTTCCCCTTTTGGTTCTCTACTGACTATGACACACAAAGGTCTTTTTTGGGTTTTTCCCAAATTTTAAATTTATTCTCTGAATTACCTGGATCTTAAGATATTATTGTTTTTATAAACCTTTTGCTTATTATTATTTGATTTTTTTTCTTTGCATTTTGTTTGTTTGGTCGGTTTATTTATTTTTCCGTTTGTACTCTTTGCTTCCAGGACTTCAAGTATACTGAGATAAAGCAGGTTCTATTGTTCTTATATGTTCTAGTATATTCTGTTGATGTTTTCCTTTCTTCTTTGCACATTGGTATGTAAAACAGATGAAAGTTTGTTGATTTATTCGTTCACCATGTTCAGTATACTGATGAACCCTGTGAAAGCATTCTTCCTTTGTGTCTCAGGGATTT
The DNA here is from genome assembly GCA_030556225.1 of Cricetiscus sungorus. NCBI lineage: Eukaryota > Metazoa > Chordata > Mammalia > Rodentia > Cricetidae > Cricetiscus > Cricetiscus sungorus. The sequence continues at coordinate 11,583,213 of JANBXA010000732.1, forward strand.
TCATGTCTAGTATTTCCACTTGATTATCACAATTCCAATCTCTCTGCTTATAGAATTCATTTATTCAAGCTTTTTGTTTCCATTTTCTATCCTATTTTCTACACAGGTTCATCACAATTGTTTAAAATCACACTTTGATAACTCTGACATCTATGTTTTGAGCCTGGTGTTATTCTCTGATTACTCTCTTCTATTTATTTGTCTGTCTGTCTTTCTGTCTCTCTGCTTGTTTGTTTTTAGATGTATATCATCAGTTCCATTTTAAATTAGTTCTATCTGTAATAAGATTCTTAGGTCAATAGTCCCTTACAATGAGATTTATGGCCATTTGAGCAAGAGTTGGATGGTTAATATATGCACTTGCTAGAGGAACATGAAGTGTTCAATTCCTGTATTACCTTTGTATGATTTCTCATTTTGACTTTGCATTTCACTAAATATTCTGAGACAACTAATAACTTGCAGATTCTTCAACCACAACCCATTGTTATTATATGCTAGTCTTTACTGTGGTGAAATGTCAAGGAACACTGAATATTCTGAGATCTGTTGAGTGTATATAGCATCCTAGCTTTGGGTTGTAACCTGCACAGAAATGTGTACTCTTGCTTTAAATATAAATGTTTTTACTGTTTATTGCTGGGAAAGAGGTGTTGTATGTCACCATGTACATGTTAAAATCAGGTGACAGTTTTTACAGAATTGGTTCTTGACTTTGATTTATGTGTATTTGGTGGATCAAATTCAAGCCATTGAGTATACAAACTAGCACTTTTATCTGCTGATATTTCACTGCCTGCAATTAACTTTTTACATTATTTGTTTATATACTTATTTATTCATGCATTCATACATTTTGGTTTGTGTGTGTGTTTGTGTTTGTGTGTGTGTTGAGATGTTTGTCTCTGTGAGACAAACAGTGAGAGATCAGAGAACAATTTGCAGAAGTCATTCCCCTCCTTCGACCATGTGAGTCCCAGGGGTCAAATTTGCATCATTATGTACTGAGTCAAGCATTTTTAATTGCTGTAGCATCTCACCTGTCCTCAATATTTTTCATGTGTATTTATTTGTTTGTTTAGGTGAGAGAGAGAGAGAGAGAGAGAGAGAGAGAGAGAGAGAGAGAGAGGGAGAAAGTGTGTGTGTGTGTGTTTGTGTGTGTGTGTGATTCTGTGTGCTCACATGCAAGTGTGTGTGCATGTACCAAGGTCCACAAGTGGAGGTGAGAGAGTAATTTGTAGGACTTGATTTTTTCTTGTAGCATGTGGGTCCAAGTGCATAATTTCAAGTCATCAAAGATGAGGTTTTTTTTCAATTGAGTCATCTCTAGATACATACACACACAGCTTTTCTTTTCCGTACCAGTTTTCTTCTACTTTCTTCTTTTAGTTTTGTGCTCCTTTCTTACTTAGGATTTCTGTTGCTGAGATGATACACCATGACCATGGCAATTCTTATAAAAGAAAACATTTCATTGGGTGTCTTACAGTTTAAGAGGTTACATCCATTATCAGCATTTTGGACATGGTGGAATGCAGCCCAACATGATGCTGGAAAAGTAGCTGAGAGTTCTACATATTGATTCCAAGACAATAGGAAGTTAACTGTCTCACTGTGTATAGTTTCAGCATAGAAGACCTCAAATCCCGTCCACATAGTGACATACTTCCTCCAACAAGGCCATACCTATGACAACAAAGCCATGCCCCCCCTAATAATGCCACTTCTGATGAGCTTATGGAGTCAAATACATTAAAACTACCACAGCCCCTAGTGTCCTAGTATATTTATCCAAAGCACTGACTTTTATTAACTCTTGTGAGATTATTAATTTTTGATGAGTAAGGCAGAATTTATCTAATTATCTAGAAAATGACTACCCAACTGGAATAGTACTTTGGTAAAGTATATTGATTGGAGATGGAAACATGTTTTGGGGTGTTTTGTTTTGCTTGGGTGTGGTTTTTTGTTTTGGTTTTTAGAAATGGAAACTGTCATGAAGAATGTTCTGGGTGTATTCCATGATCATTTCTGTTCTCTTTCAAAATCACAAGTGATATTTCTCATATATCGAATATGAGACACTGGTGAAGTTTCTGTAGGTAGAGAGAACACACAATGTGTGGTCCTGAGAGACTTTTCCTTTGATTCTTCCCACATTCTCCTTGGTTATTAATTTATGTTTAAACTTAGAATTTCCAACAATTTTTGTATTTAATTTCTGATACATACCTGTAAATATTAGTATCAATCACTCTAGCTTGTAAGTGAAACTTTTCCTGAAGTTTCCATTCTCTGATGGTTTCAAGAAAGAAATATTTTTTCCTGTTTTATGATGGTAAAACAGGAATTGTGACATTTAAATTCTTCCATGTCAGAGTGGAAGTCAGATGTTTTAAATGCCATATTGTTAAATACAAAATAAAAATTTTTCTCATTTCTAAGGAAAAAAATCTTAAATGATCATAATGCAGAATTCTCTATTTTTTTAAAATGTAACATGATTCAATTTTCTGTCCCATCTATGTTTATAATAGCCATGTTATTTTATAGTAAATTTCCATGTGTTTTCGTAAAATTATAATATTCTGAAAATTAATTGTTATAGTTTTCCTTAAGTGCTTATACAATTTCAATAGTGGAACATTGAAGCATAGAATATTTTTGTATGTAAATATTTAACAGTTACAGGATGATATATTCAACACATATATGCTTGTATATTTTCAAAAAATATTAGACTATATTTCTCCTTTCATTATTGTGTTATTTCACAGTTTTTAAATAACTGACAGAAAATTATTTTTAAATTATCTTCATACTTCAGAAGTTTTAAGTTGTGGAAAAAAATCATTACCATTTGGCTATCTAGGTTGCATAGTGATGTATGTTCATTTTTATATTCACCACTAGGCTTTAATAGTAATAATAAAATCATTGCCCTTGCTGAAAGGATGTCATCTTCATGTACAAAAGAAGTGAGAATCACTACTCTCCCAAGAAAGATCCACTCATGAAGCATGCAGATAGTGGTGAAATTGGTCAAGACTGATTTTTGTCTACATGACTATAATATGAAAACATTGTATGAGCTGCCCTCTCTTCATCATTTCTATCAGTGATTTTCACTTGACTCTGATTGAATCAACTTTATTACACTAAGTTCTACTTTTGTTCTAACCAAAACCCTGCTCACATGCAATTTAACTTAAGCTCCAGTTTGCCTTAAATTTTGGTGTAAGTTTTCCTATCACTTGGGGAAGAAAGGAAAAAAAATGTTGCTCTCTCCATTTATCTTTTACCACAGCAATTCTTTTCAATGATGTTTCTGTTTCAAAATTTTGAACCTAACTTAGTTCTTTTACTTTCATATTTAAGTGAGTTTTTGAAAATTTCTTTCTCACTTAGGGGATTCATATAAGGACAGCTCATTACTTGGAAAATATAGCTACTATGTCTCTCATTCCCCATGACAATTAAACTTCTGCAAAAATACTAATTGCATTCTTCATATTAACAGAAAAAAATCACAAAATTCAAATGACCACTAAAGACCCATGTGTACAAGCAGTCATGTGCTAAAGGAACAAATCTAAATCACAAATCGTGACTTTCAGACATACCTCAAAGCTCGAGAATTCAAGTAGCAAATTGATAGAAAACTTGATAACTAACCAACAAAACAGAATGGAGAAAGTAGAAAACCCTCAAAATATTTATATTTTATTTGTTTTGACAAGATATCAATAGCAAATATTAGAGAAATGACAATCTTTTTGAATAGTGGTACTATGGAGGCTAGATATACATACACAGAAGAATAAAATGTGTCCCCTGATTGCCACTATATGCACATAGTGCAAAAATATCCAAAGATCTGGAGGTAAGATTAAAGTCTATGAAGGTACCAGAAGAAAATATGTGGAGACAGTTCAGAGCAAAACTATAACATGAAATTATAATATGACAATGGGTGATGCATTGTGCACATGTGGTTAGTTTGATTTGGATTTAAAAATAGTTTTGTGGAGAAATATGGTTCTTCATCTCAGCAGAAACTTCAATTTGTCCTCAATAAGTTTGGAAAGACAGCTACATGGGTTAAGTGCTTGTGGTATTAGCAGGAGTGTCTAAGATGTGATCCCCAGCACTTACATAAAGTCAGGTGGGGTGGCCCAGGCCCACAACGTAATATAAAGGTGCAGAGTCAAGAGGATGCCAGGAACCCACTGGTCAGCCAGAGTAACTGTAACAGTGAACTTTAAGTTCAGTGAGAGACCATGTCTTAAAAATTAAGGTAGTAAGTGGTAAAGGAAAACATCTAACACTGAACTCCAGCTTCCACATGCACATGCCTACATACATGCCTACATATATGAGTACACACAAGGATGATCAATAAATTAAAGAACTTTCTGAGGTTCTAAATATGATTATTAAAATATTAATGTAACAAAAGAGGATATTCCAGCACAATCTAAGGAATTCTGAAGAAATGATCCCAGCATTCAGCCTTAATCTTTACTCTATACTCCTGACTAAATCATTAGAGAAGTTCAAGTAGGTTATTATACAATACAAATAATTGTCTTTATAACTTTCAAAGAGTTATTGGGAAAAATCTTCTTATGAAGCATATGTGAATAAACTCTGACACTGGGAAAATGACCACTTACTGTCAGAGAGGTTAGACTAAAAAACAGAAAAATTATAAAATGAAATTTTAAACAGAAAAAAATATTGGCTGTTGATCTTAATAAATATTGCTGGATAAACTTCACTGATATTAACAAGAATCCTTATTCTATATGCTGCATGTCTTCTGAATACAAAGTTATTTCAGGTAAAAAGTTGAGGCAGAGTAGCCAAAATATTAAGATATGTTGAATATTTAGAAACAGATTTGATAGGTTCTTTCTACATTGAGGCTTGAACATATGTAATTGTTCACTCAGTTGAAAAGTAAACTGGAGTTTTATTGGATATTTTCAACTCTGCCAAAAGGAAAATATCTGAGATTTTGTTTTCTCAATTACATCTGTAGCATTCAATATTATCATTTTACTAATGTTGTATTTTAAAAGTGTTTAAAAATTGAAGCTCCAGAAGATGTGTGATAATTCTTCAGTTTTCAGAAACATAAAAATTAATTAGATTATTTGGTATTTTGATGTACAGATTCTTGAGTTCTCAGTAAAGAACTAAACAGAGAATTCTCAATAGAAGATAGTCAATGTCTGAAAGACAATTAAGGAATTGCTCAAAATCCTGAGCTACTAGAGAAATGCAAATCAAAACAATGCTGAGAACTTATACCTAGCAGAAGGGCTAAGATAAAAAACGCTGATGACAGCTTGTAATGGAGAAGATGGAAAGTAAGGGGAACACTCCTCCACTGCTGGTGGTAGTGCAAGTTTGTATAGCCATTTTGGAAATTATTATGACAGTTTCTCAGTAAATTGGGAATCAATCTACCTCAAGACCCAGCAATAATACTATTGGGCAAATACCCAAAGGATGTACACTAACACCATAAGAACATTTGCTCTACTATGTTCTTAGCAGCATTATTCATAATAGCCAGAATCTGAAAATAACCTGGATACCCCTCAGATAAAACTTTAAGCAATAGTGGAGAAAGGTACTGAACTGCCCTTTCCCTGTAATCAACTGTCAAATCGTTATCCAGTAATTGATGGAAGCAAATGCAAAGATCCACAATTAACCACTAGGTAAAACCCCTGGAGTCTAGTCAATGGGAGGGAGGAGTGGTAATATAAGCAAAGGTGTTAAGACAATAGTGGAGAAAATCAAAGAAACAGCTGACCTGAGCTATTGAGAGCTTCTCTTCTCTGGACTGACAGCTAAAGAACCTGCATAGGACTGAATTAGACCCCCTGAATACAAGTGACAGTGTGTGGATTGGGCAGTCTTTGAGGCCACTGGCAGTAGGTCCAGGATCAATCTCTAATATATGAATTGGCTTTTGGGAACCCATTTCCTAGACACAGGGGAGAAGAATTGGGTCAGGCCTCATCATGGTGATGGGACAGACTTCATTGACTTCCCATGGCAGGCCATACACTCTCTGAGGAGCAGATAGGGGGAGGGGGAAAGGGAAGGGATAGTGGGATGAGGGGAGGAGGGAAACCCGGGATTGATATGTAAAATTAAAAAATAAAATAATTAAACATAAAAAATTATAAGCTCCAGTTAGCAGAATTATCAGAGATGCTGGTATTTCTATGGCATATCATTTACATTTATATTTTAAAAAAACTGAGTTAGCTATATGTGGTCCTAGACACTCAGGAGGCTGAGACAACAGGATAACTTGAGCCCATGAGTTCAAAGCCAGCCCAAACAATTGGAGAGGACATGTCTCTTAAATAAATGGAAAGATAATGAGTTCACTTCTTGCCTTCATTAAAACCCCTTGTTTAAGTTAACAATGAGCTGAGATTATCAATTTTGATTCTAGAATTTAAGAGGTCAAACCCAAATATTACAGTTCATTCAGTCAATTTATCTCAAACGATAAGCAAAATGTCCAAATGCAGCCTTCCCTCAGTCTTACACTAATTGACTTTTACAAAAGTTAAATTCTATCAATTTATCTTTTTATCTGAGAGAGACACAGAAATCCAATCCTGATAGAATGGAACTTACTTTGCAATATCGACTAATCTAGAAGTAAAATTGTTAGAGGTTGATAATCAAACAATATTTTTATTAAGGCAGCATGAGCAAACATTATATATGTGTGTGTGTGTGTGTGTATGTATGTATGTATGTATATGTATATATAATGTGCATATATACACACATATATATATGTACATATTCATCACATTTATAAATCTTAAGAAGCAGGTTGCCTTTGAAAAGAGATGGTTTCTAGGAAATTCAGACTATGTAAATGGCTGCACTTAATGTAGATAGATTGTGTTGATTGTAGCTAGATCATTAACAAATTATATGATTTGAAAGGGAGCTACAAATTGGTGGTTATCACCTTGAAAGTATATAATTATCACACAACTTATAGGTAAGACTTATTTTGTTTTTTCTTGAACTATGTTGATATCAACATCACCTTTTGAAAAGTAATATGAACAGTTGCATTACTTGACCATGTCTGAAGGAATTTTGCATTAAACAGAATATTGAGTAGCTCCGAAGGACTGATATTTTATTATAAAACAAAGAAGCAATTTATAACCCCTTTAGGACTAATATATTTAAACAAGAGATTTAAAATGGAGATGAAAATCAGGAATTTATAAGTGAGCTTACAATTTTCAGTCTAATAGGGACCACTTAAAATGTATGTCACAAAGTATATTGATCTTCAAATGTCTTTCATCTCTCATTCTTCATCTGTCAATTAAATGTGTCTGTAAATTCTATATTGATACACACATGTACATACAGATAAAAATGTTAGAGTTACTGTATGAGACACACATAAATGACACCCAACAACAACTCAGTATATAGCAGTAATGCTATATTACCACATTTTACTTCTGTATCTAGAATATTATAAGATGGCTCTATCTATAACCATAGTATTGTTTGTGGTCTTTACATCTGATAGATCAGAAATAGATTCATTGTGATCTGAAGGGGTAAACATCATAGTTGTATCTATGACATTTTCTAAATGACAATCTTTCAAAAAGGTCATAAATAAAGGAAATTCCATAACAGCTTTCTACATATTTTCTGCCCCATTCACTTTGTCAACCACAATGCTTATCCATTCATTTGAATGAAAGATCCTGTTGTAGTATGTTCTTTATGACAAATACTCTGCCAAACACAAGAAAAGTACAACTCTCCCTGAGACTGCTTTCACAAAACTCAGTATAGTGTCAATAGCCAATGTGATGGTATCAATGCCCATACATGCTATATGAGATTTCATTGCATGACTGATACTCGTTTCTCTTATTCTATCATATACATATCTTTTCACATAAAATACTACATTGAAGGAAGTTGTACCATATATATATATATATATATATATATATATATATATATAATGTTCATATGTTCACTAATCCACTCAATTATTTAACAGACGATTCAGGAAACTAAGGAATTTATTAAAAATCTTGACAGACTTCTGATCTCTTTAAGGATTACATTGTGATTAGGGAGAGGGAGAAAAATGAGAGAAAGAGAAAAAAATAAAGATTGAAGCTATGCATGTTATAGGTCAAGAGTGAATTTTATCTTTTACTTTCTAATTATCTTAAGAAAATAGGCATTTATTTTCAATTTTGTATCTATTTTGTTAGCTTATTAACATGTATTGTTCAGTCAAATAGAATTTTTGCCACCAACATCCTTAAAATTACTTGCACTAGTGTGTTTGTGGAATGTATTGATTTATGTCTGTCTCTGATGCGTACAAAAGCATATTTGCCCTATCTCATGCAGAATAGGCCATTCTAGGAAGCAAATCCATGCTCTCAGGGAATGGCAACTGATAATTGGCTCCACATAAACTATTTCCTTATTTTCTTTAAAACATAGTTGATTTACATCCAAATATTCACAGTATTGAGGCTGCCATGATCAGAAAGCTTAAGAAGTACTAGTATCAAGGTACAAAAAGTCTGAGGGAGCTCATACTTTATCAAGGGTGAAAGGAATATGGGTTAAATAAAATGAAAATGGCAATTCGGTAAAACATGATCAGTTACAAGAACAATGCTGCTGCCTGTCCCTCAAGCCAAGTTTAGGAGAAAGCACATTTTCTAACTTTACTCTCAAGTTTGCGATTGATGAATATGACTTAGACCACAGTAGAACAAGTTTAGTCCTTCCCATTAGAAAGCAGATGCAGGATATCCCAGGGAATATTCCCTGTGGTTTTTAACTTAATATAGTATTAGGCCATTTAGATCTTGTCTTCACTGAGTCTAAAACCAGAATCACTATGACTGAGAGTCTCTTTATTCCCTTTTACAATACTATGTATTGATTGTCTTTTAAGCATAACTATGAGACCAGACTGATCCAAACAATTTATGGGGAAAAAAACAACTGAGAATACCAAGATTAAGGGATACAATATTTTCAGTGCTTCTTAAGTAATTCTTGAGAAGAATATTACAAATGGAAAAAGATACAAATATGTGAATGTGATGTCAAGAAAATAACAGTGACAAATGAGTTTCTATATGCAATTTCTGACCATGTGGTATATGTTGCTGTGCAAAAGAATGAAATGATGAGACAATGGCAATAATTTGAGTTTGTGTAACTTAAAATATTTGTATAAATTCTGCATGTTAATATAATTATGCCAATGTGGTGTGTAAAATTAAAATTTCAGACTATATAATGAAGTAAACATGGTATATTTATGATATTAATTATAGTGTTTACTAATATTGTTCTTCACAAACATATAACAGCTTTAAAATATTGTCTTAATGGACTAGAATGTCTACTCTTATTGATACTGTTTCTTGAATCTGATGACTGCAGTATTATTCCAAAGTTTTCCACAAAATTTTGTCTACATAAACCCTTTGTTCAAAATACCAATTTAAAACCAGACACAGTGGCACACACATTTAATCCCTACACTTGGGAGGCAGTGGCAGTTGGTTCTCTATAAGTTGGAGGCCAGCCTAGTCTACAAAGTAAGTTCTGGAACAGTCCGGGCTATCTTTCACAGAAAACATGATTTTAAAAACTCAAAATAAAATACATAATAATTTGAGTGCAACAGCCTGAACAGCATTTTTGGGTAAGTGTACAGATATTTCATATGCTTTATATCAAATTCATAAAATTATGATGCATGCATATCATGATATAAATGACAAAAATTATTAAAGACAAAATTAGATATTCATTCTGGAACATGCTTATAAACCCAGCACCCAGAAACAGACAATATTATCTCAGTTAGAGGCTATCATGGACCACAGGCTTAAAACTCTCTTTCAGAACATCGATGAATAGGGAAACAACTCAGTTGCAAAACACTTGTGGGGCATTTGCAAAGCCCTAGTATAAATTCTTAGCAGAGAAAAAATTAACAATTTTTGTTGCAATTTGCTAATCTTACTCATTCTCTAAACAAAAATTATCATGATTGCTCTATTACATGAACAAGAGATTTCTATATTATTACCTTCTTTTACACAAATAAGTCTGTAATAAGTTGATAATGTTTTTAGAACAATAACTCATCATGGGACATATTAGTAACAAAACCTCTCCAAACACCATATCACATCTTTTCTAAATGATTTTCAGTGTGGGAGAGGAAATAAAGATATGTTTTACTAAGATAACAAACTATGTAAATAATTTACTAAGGAAAATAAAATATATACAAATTTACCACATTTGGAGTATTCATGGATGTCAGGAAATTGGAAGGAAGCCATGAAGAGAACATTCAAAAGAGGGAAGATATAACTCATTGGTGTTAAGTTTGAAATTCTGGACAAACAGCTGAGATGCCTATTTAACATATCACAGCTGGATGTGACCACCAGGTTCTCCCACTATCCTTCAGGCTCTACCTATTACAGGGTATATGGCTCTTGCATACCACGAACAAAACCCCCCTTGGCCCAGCTCAATCTGGTTATGTCCACACTGGACTCTCCCAGATATCCCTGCCTCTGACTATCCTTTCCTACATATAAACAATAATCAACAATAAACAGTTTTCCCCACCATACCTAGAAACAGTTTATGTCCCTTCCTTTTTTTCATTCATGCAGTTCTAAAACACTGGAGTGGCTTAAATGTCCCCTGCCCAAGAAACTTGGCTGCTGACACCAAATTGCTGATCTAACTTTCCAAAATTATGTACAGATAATTTACTTCTGCTGAGTTTGCCACTCACAGAAGTTGATGTCAGAGTCAGCTGCTTCTTCCCTCCACCTTAATTAACCATCTGTCTCTTATCCTACTAAACAAGTGTTCTCTCCTATGGCTATGCCCTTTTGGGCTGCCCAACACATTGTCATCTCCATTCTCTAACCTTTTGGGCAATCTCAGATGTGGGTGTCTCCCTTCAATGTGTTTTTGGGGCTTTCCACCAGATGAGCATATTCTCTGCATTGTCCTTCAGGATCCCACCATATGGACAATTCCATTTAGTGAGATGCATCACTCCCCCAGGTTTTTTCTTTTCTACCTGTGCTGACCATTTGACTATACCATTCTACTGGGTAAATATTTTAAGGATTCAGGTGTTATGCTGTCCTGCCCCTGTCACCTGGCAGAATGCACTCAGACAGTACTCTGATCAGCCCAGGGTTCCATGAGTACCAGTCAGCAGGTGCAAAGGACCCATGTTAAAAAAATCACCTGCACCCACTTATGCTCTATTTCAAGCTCTTCTCTCTCTCCACTCTCTTCTTTCTGCTCTCTTGCTGCTCCCCCTGCTCTCTCCTTCCAACTGTTCCCTTGGAGCAGACAGATTTTCCTGTCTCCTCCTTCTCTTCTGTCCTTTCTCTATGTCTCTTTATCTCTTTTCTCCCCCTGTTATGAATAGTTTTCTGTCTGACTGATCCCACAGCTGCGCCAACTCCAAATAACACACAGAGATGCTATGTTAGATACAATGCTGTTGGCCAGTTACTAGTTTCTTATTGGCTAGCTCTGTCTTAAATATTAACCCATTTATATTAATTTAAGTATTTCCACGTGGTCTCATCTTACCTGAGAGAGGGCCTGGACTTCTGTTCTCCTTGTCTTACATGTTGACTCTCCTCCCTCACTCTTCCGGAAACCTCCTTGTCTCCTAGTGCTGCCTATCATGCTTTCCTATTGGCCAAGAGTGCTTTGTTCATTAACCAATATGAGAAATATATTTACAGAATTACATATCCTATCATCCCCCTTCTAATATAGTTTCTCATTTAAACTCTGGCCTGGCCACCTAGGTCACTCTCACTTGCCATGGAATCCACCATGGTCCCCCACTCAGAGGCTCCGTTCAAACTTTATGGTAACATTGCTGCAAGTTACTCAGCAGGTTTCCCTAGCATTTTCTCCTGCCCATGGAAGTCATAGATATGCTGAGACTCTGTAACCTTCAAGTTGGTCACTTTTCCAAATAAGGATCTCTGGATTCTTTCATCTACCACCGCCATGTCTGGCAAATCCACCCCTTTCTCTCTACCTTTGCCTATGCTTCTTCTGTGAGTTAGGATTCATATTGAGGTATCGAGATTGTGGACTCTCACCCTTTTGGCCCAGTTAAAATCCCTGTGCTGTTTCCCAATCCAAGTACTAACCAGAGGCCTAGATAGTCTATGGGACTTCTGGCAGTGGAACCAGGATATAGCCCTGGTACAAATAGACTTTGGGAGCCCATTCCCTAGGGAGGGATACTCCCTTAGCCTAGAGACACAGATTAGGCCTAGGCCCTGCCCCAAATGACTACACAAACTTTGGTGATATTTCATGGAATGCCTCACCCTCCCAAGGGAGTGGATGGGGGATAGGATGGGGTTGGTAGTGGTGGGAATGGGAGTATGGGTGATGGGAGATGTTATTCTGTAAATATGTTTCTCATACTGGTTAATGAATAAAGCACTGTTGGCCAATAGGAAAGCAAGAAAGGAGGAAAAAGGAAGTAGTGAGGAGGAGTCAACATGGAGAGACCGGAGATGTAGAATGCCAGCCGCTCTGGCTGGTAAGATGAGATCACGTGGAAATATTTAGATTAGTAGAAATGGGTTAATAATTAAGACAGAGCTAGCCCATAAGGAATTAGTAACTGGCCAACAGTATTTATATCAAGTACAGAGTCTCAGCATGTCATTGGGGGCTGGCATGGCAGCAGGATTGACCGTCAGGGAAAACATACTCATTACAGATGGGAAGGAGAGGAACCTTGGATTGATATGGAAAATAAGAAAAACAATTAATAAAAAAAATTTCAGTATTGATGACTATGTGCCTTTTGTGCTCCAAGAGCCCTGGCCTCTGATTTGTGTTCAACAAATCACAAAATCAGCCAGTACCAATCATATGTAATCCTCCCTTAGTCTCTGGGATGCTGGAGATTACAGGCTTTGGCTCTTCTCTACCTCACTTATAGAAGATGAGCTCCCAATATCAAACCATGTGCCTACTTATTGACACCCTACATTCTCCACTAATTCTAGTTGGAAGTGTGGCCTCTGCTCTTTTTCAATTGTCTGTTTCCCTCCTCCTCCCAGCATATCAGTTATGGCTAAGCCTGTGTCAGAGCAGGATCCTCCTTCCAGCTAAAAATATCCTGTTCCACTAAATATCTTATACTCATTCAAATGTCTCTCTCCTGTTTGTTCCTGTTTGTCCCATCTATGCCAAACCATTCATCTGGGGATGGTGAGTTCCCCTTTTCCATCCAGCTGTGCTACTACCATGTTTCTCCTTGCAGATGCCAACACCTCACAGTAAGATGGCCTGAGACAGCATCTGCTCAGGATGCTATCAGAGTGTTGTTTTGTTTTGTTTTTACTTTTCATTTTTTTCCCTGTGAATGAGGTCTTCAGGTTTTGTACCCTAATATAATAAATACTAACTCGTGCATTCATTTCTCAGACCTATGGTTGTCTTTTTTTTGATATTGTGCCCCTTGTACTCCAGTGTCCTGCTTGTTTCACACATCTCTCTGCCTCACTTGTGGAGAAAAAAATTTTCTAACCTCTTCTGGACAGGAATGGGTTCATGCCCCCTTGCCAGCTAGATAATGTGGCCTAGCTGTAGGACCTCCCACTCTCTTCCCTCAATCTAGGCAGAGGAACAGTCTAGCTAGCTTATACAGATAAACTGTGCTGTCAGACATAGTTCAATTAGTTTTTTAATTTTTTTGTCTTTAATTTTTTCTTTCAGTGGCCCTGTTGTACATGGCTTGTTTGCGTAATGGTGTGCCTTTCCAAGGCCCAGTAGAGCACACATTCCACCCCCAAAAATCTTACCTGTTCCATCTGCAGCAGATCTCCTTTCTTTTCACTGGCTGTTTTAAGTCTACTCTGTCTCTTTAAATGTCCTGTCTGTTTGCTAAAACATACAAATCAGAGATTATACTCTGGTTTTTTTACTTACTCTTACCCTGCTCTGTTTAATATATCTATGTGTATGTGTACACGTAACTACTTTTCAAAAAATGTAAACTCATTCCCTATATACAACTTAAACCCAACTGTGCTAAGTCTCAAATATTTCTAAATTGTTACTTATTTTTAAATTATAGTAAACATTTAAGGTTATAAAGAAATATTTCAAAGTATAAAATATTTACACCACCAAGTCCTCCCTGTAAGCTGTTTGCAATGGTTAAGCTTCTATTACACAGGGGATTTCCTCTAACATTTTGTCATTTATAGACTTAAATCTAACCTACTAAGTTACAACCAATTACAGTCAGGCTGGAGGGCTCTGTTTTAAACATCCCTAAATGGCCTCTCAGTTTGGATACAGTTCTTCAGATAGATCTTACACTAATATCATTGTAGCCATACTAAGTACATATTAATTAATTACAATGATAAAGACTTACATAGCCATCTATGCACTTCAGGCAAGTAATTAAAGACAAATTTTGTGTGCTGAGATACATTAAACAAACAACCCTCAAATGCTCAGTGAGCTAACGAATATGGCATTTAAAATGTTTTATTGGAATGTTTTTATAACAGAGAAACAGGCCAACTGCTGGCTCCCCCATTTTCTCCAAGAAGATTGGTGGACACTGAAGAAACTCCACTCACAAAAGTGGCAATGCTAGCCATTGAGCAAACCTGCCTTTCACCTCAAGTGCAATAAAGTGTTCTTAAGATTTTGGACAAGAGGACAATAGAATTGACTTTCTCCACATTGCTTGGGCCAACAGTAGGCAAGTCTCCCTAAAGCTCCTAATCCACAGGTCCAATGATATCAGCAGAAGAAAGGTATCCTTAAAGCCTCAGACCTCAACAACTGTGGTGGATCTGGGGGTGGCTATACATGCAGCCAGCTAGTAAATCTCTGTTACTCTCTAATCATTAACTCTGATAAAATTATATGTTTACAAGAACTGTGATGCCTTTGATGTACTGGTAATTTGCTAGCTTAAAACAGCAGCCAAGGCCCCAACTGTCACAAAACAGATTTCAGGAACAGGTATTTTAAGGTTTTTCTGTATGAAAATAGAAAATTGTGTGGTGTATGAAGGTCTAAAGATAAATGCAAGTTATTAAGCCCTGACATTGGAAAGGTCTAACAAGGTGTATAAGTGCATATTAGGAAGGTCTGTGATGGTAGAGTAAGATATATGAGTTCAAGTTATGAAGGTTTGAGTATAAAAGTTTTAAGTGACAACAAAATAGTGGCTAGCATCTGAGCTCCCTTAATCTCTGCTTACAAGCCCCACTCCTGCTCACAAAGCCCTTTCTCCTACACCCATTTAACCCAGAAAAGTTTTTCTCTTGTGTTTCTCCTTATTTCCCTGGGAGGCAGCCATAGCAATTTGAAATGAACATTTTTTTCCCTTTTCACCCATGGAGTGGTTATTTTTTGTTTCTTTACCATACCCATTTCATTCATGGTACACTATAAACGTTTTGGAAAAGTTGCCAGTCTTTCTGAGGATTGTACCTATGATTAAAAGTTTTATTTTGGTACTAGAAGTGCTTCAATTAAAAATAATTATTTTTGAGGCTGCAGCTAACAGGGGTGGAACATGAAGTTCTAGTCTTCTGAAAGCTACTATCTTAAGAGTAAACTGTTAAGGATAATTAAGGATTGAAAGTTAATGGTCAGTCGCCTTAATCAGGGGTGGAATGGAAAGTCCTAGTCTTATAAAAGGTACTAATTTATTGTAAACTGTTAAGGATAGTTAAGGAATACAAGGTAATAATCAGTCACTGTGTATGAACGATCAAGTTCTTGAATGTGGTCAGAACAATACTTGTAGTCATGCAAAGTACTAATATATTTAATTATAATAATAAGCCCTATATATCCCCCACTGTGTTTTCAAAGTTAATTATGAAACAAGTAAATAAAAACAAGCAAAGTTTGTGTATTCAGAAATATATATATATATATATATATATATATTCCTCAAACACTTCAATAATGTGGAGAATATTGTGGCTGGCTGGGAACCATGTGACTTCTTTGGGGGCCAAGGCCTTAGAATAGCATTAACAAGTTTGCCTTGTGTCAAGGCTCTGGGGAATCTGACCCATTTTTGACAAAGCCAACAGATAGTTCACTGCATAATTGTTGGCATTAACCCAGGAGCGCATGTGTTACCTTGCTCTCCTTGCTTTATTTATTACAAACCATATTGCTGGCTACCTCTAGTTTCACTTTCATAGAGCTGAGGATGAAATGTTTATTACAAAAGAAAAACTTTCCACAATGATTCTCTGCTGGGTGAGCCAGAGAGGAGGTTGTTAAAAATATAAAGTAGAACTGATTTAGTCCTTAAAGCCTTTGATGTTTCATGTGTGACCATGAGTTCAGGCTTCTCAATAATGGGATGTTTGTTGCTTTTCAGTGCACCTTGTGACTAGCCTGAAAGAAATTCATGACAATATTACAAATCTGAGTACTTGTTCTGGAGAAAATTATTATAAGCACAAGAATCTAGGATAAATGCTTATATATAGATGATATTAGGAGTCATGGGTTCACTCAAGGAAGAGGGAATGAAGCAGAATCACAGACATGTATATTCCCTTATTTCTTTTTATTTAATCCCTCATTTCTAATATCTGGGTCAATACTGTAGAAAGTGGAGGAGAAGGGAACATGAGAACAAAGGGTGAGCAGTGTCAACTATTAAGAGTAAGCTTTTAAGTCAGTTTATAGGATGATAGAAAACAAAAACAAAAACAAAAAAAACAAAACAAAACCTTGTGTATTCCCCATAAGTGATAGAGTAGTACAGAATAAAGAATGAATCGATGAATTGATTCAGCCTTGGCTGATGAGTTCATTGTGAGAGCTTAAATTTGACCAGAAGTAACCATTAACCACTAGAAGCCAAACTTTATTTTGCTTTGCATGATGATGTAACTGCAAAAGCTGCCAACTAGGCTCACTCTTCTATCTATAGGCATGCTTAATTAGAAAACTTTCTTTGTTGCTTGCAACAGAGCTTTTTTCTCTTATCATCAGAAATATGGATCCAGTAGGTAAAGGTTACTGGTGGGAAAGTTAGAAGATGGAAGCAGAATGAAGCAAAGGAACCAACTGGCAATTATTTTAACCATTATTAGAAACTTAAGGATTGTAAAACTATTTATGCAAACTACTGAATTTTTATCAATAAAAACGGCCTAGGCTATACGGGGCCACTTGTTTGAAACAGGTGGTCACAATTTTTTCATTGTGCCAATTTCACACATCCATTCCAGGTTATTGGCTCTATTTGGAGCAAGGCTCCTTGTTACGAATAAAGCTTAGTGGGCTGGAAGAGAGGGTGATCCCAGCAGCATGATCTCTAGGTACAGCATGGATGGGGATACATAGACATGTAGTCTTGATTCATATTGAAAGTTTTAATTGAGGAGGAGGTACAACAATAAGGGAATGGAAGAGAAAAGAGCTAAAGAGACACAGAGACAGAGAGGAGACAAAGAGAGAGAAGAGGCAAGAGAGAGAGAGATAGATAGATAGATAGAGAGAGAGAGAGAGAGAGAGAGAGAGAGAGAGAGAGCGAGAGAGAGAGAGCAGAAGGGACAGAGAGAGAGAAGTTCTATCTGACCCTTCAGAAGAACAGCAGAGGGATCAAAGTGAGTGGAAGTGGGTGGGGTCTCTCTTTTACAGAGCCAGGGTACATACTCCCTGTCATGCAACAGGAGGGTGAGAGATGCTGACAGGCTTACCTGGATTACAACATTCTCTACAGACTATACTATTTAAAATGTTTAAGCATCCATAATAGACAAAAATGCCTCCTTCTTGTGGGTAACTCTAAGGTATCCAAAGAAGAAAGATGAAACATGACAATTTCATCTGGATGTGGCAAAGCTAACCACTGGGCTAAACTGTCCCATGCCTTGCCTGGTACCATGGCTCTCCTCACACTTTGTATACATTTGGGTTGGCTGTACTGCTTTGCCTGGCTGTACTAAGGTCAGTCCCACAAGTGGCTCCATTATTGAGAAATGTCAGACTTTTTTGCTATCCCCTTGTTTAAGGGAACTGACTTTATAACGACTGTTCTCGGTAAGCCACCATCTGTTTCTTTTGGTATAAAGTCTATGTAAGATCTGAGGATAAGAAAGCTTAAGCTATGAGAACCCAAGAAAGTGTTTTAAGGTTTAAGCAGGTGTTTTAAGGTGGAAAATGCAAGTTGGTGTAATGTCTGTGGACATGAAAGCTTAAATTGTGATCAGTCATATAATGTATATAAAATAACGAAGAATGTTTCAGATTACTTTCCCCCACGAAGCCCCACTTTTCCCCACTGTAGTATTGAGGCTTTAAAAGTTCAGAGTCTTAATATTAATCAGTGGAGTCCTGATAAGCTATTAATATAGTTCTGGTAAAGCATTAGTACTATCATCATCATAGTCACAAATTCAGGATTTTAAATTTCCTTTAGCTGTCATCTCAGTATAGGCTTAAAAGTGCTTCTTGTTGTGCTAAAAATATCTGCCTAATCTATATACCTACAATCTTGTCAATAAAGGAAAGAGTGTTCAAGGTTTTACAATGACTCAATGGTGTCAGTCTACTTCCTTTTCCACAGCGTGGTAATGAGGGACTCCCCTCCCACCTACAAGGATGTTGTGCTTAAAAGTTTCAAATGTACACCTATGAAAATTTTACTCTTAAACTCTTTAACAGCATTGGTGTTTTCCTGCATGAGAACAAGCCAGTCAAAAGCCTAGCATGTACAGTGAAGTGTAGGGATAGATCTGCATCCACACCTGTAGCACTGACCATGACTTTTGGGCTTGGTCACAGGTGTAGATGTGACAGGGGAAAAAGAAGGGTCTGGGGTCCGAAGCCCCTTCAGGTCTCGGAGAGTATCGGAGAACATGGTCTGTCTCCTCAGAGTAGAAACACCACGCCAGTTACTAATTGCTTTCTGTGTAAGTTGTTTACCAATATACTCCTATTTAATTTACTGGTCTGGTGAATCCATATATCCACACCTTTTGGTGAAGGTTTTCTGAGTTCACAGTCCTAGCAGAGGACCATTGAAAGCTGGTCACTGCTGAGAGACAAAAAACTTATTCTTTGGGTATTTGGCAACCAATAGATTTCTCATGCCACACTGAAAGGCCCCACACTCATGTGCATATGGACAATGGAAACCTGACTCAGGGTTTATTAATATATTTTAAAAACAAGATGTGAATTTGGGAGGCAGAGGTAGTAGAGGGATTAGAGGTAGTTGGTGAGAGGAGTTAGTAGGCTGATATGATTTAATTACATTGGATAAATGTATACAGTCTTCAAAAAAATAATTTTAAGTAAAATGTATGGAAAATATTATTTTATAAGTTTCCCATTAGTCTTTAATAATAAATATTACATTGATTTTCAACTAGATAATCTCATAAAAAGTTTTATAATTAAGTAATTAAATTTTACTTTAAAGTCATAATAAAATACTGCCTTAATAATATGATCATTATTAATTTGGAATGACTAGAGATCCAGATGTCTCTGTCTCCATGGGTGCACTGTTTCAGTCATGAATAGCTACATACAGCTACATAATACCTGAGCTACATAATACGACCGTGCCTTAATGAGAAAAAAGTTTGCAAGAATCAGAAGCCCTAGATATCTGTGAGTAGATTACATTCCCTAGATTCAATAAGGAAAGGCATTTATGAATTATTATTAAGAATTGATGGACTAAGACCAATGTACTTACAACACTAACACCATCTGGCATGTTAGTGAGGCTAGGGGAAAGTCCATATGGTTAGAACCTCAAGTGAAGAGATACAGGATGTCAATGGCTGATGAGAGTGAGAGAAGCAGTTTCCTTCAGAAACAAATACCCACATAGATTTTTCCATTCCCAAGTGTTGTTCCTTGGACACATGCATTTGTGAGTAAAGCTAAATGGACTCAGTAGGTTGTATCTACACATGTGCATATACAAACGCCAGTAATAGTTTCTAAAAGAGAATGTGGATTTGGGAAGGAAGAGCAACTGGAAGGGGAGAAGTGTGGGGTCATAGTGAGGTATATCCAGTGCCCCTGTATTAAATAATCAAAAAAAAACTTATTAAAAATTTTAAATAAAAAATATAGAAATAAAAATAAACAAACAAAACATAAAACAATTGAAAATTTTCCTGTGTTACTGATAATCAATTGCCGAAGTTTTATAAATCATTGATTGGAAAGAAAAATTGTAGAAGATTCGTTGACAACTTCTTTTAAAATTCTATATTATAATGAAGAAATTCCTGTTTTTATAGAATTATATCAGAGATATGTTAATATTAAAACATCTGAAAACTAGAACCTACTCAGATATTTATCAGTTGGAAACTGGATTTAAAAAGTTTTAATATGCCCATTCAATACATTATATTGAAGTTATGAAGAATGTATTTTAAAACCTGATATCTAGAACTGCACAAATAAATGTCAATATCAAACCAGATACACATTGTGATTTTGGTCATGCTAATTACAAAACAGGCAAAACTACTTTATACTCATAGAAAAAAAAAAAGAAACAAAACAAAACAAAACTCTATTACCCTTCAGAACTACCTTTTTTCTGGAAAGAATTACTGAGAAAACTTCTTAAACAATAATAAGATATTTTATCACAACAGTGAGGTTGTAATTGATTAATAATGACTCTATAGATTCATATATATGAAGGCTTCAACACCAGGGGGTGACACTATCCAAGGAGGATTAGAAGGTATGATCTTATTGGAGGAAGTTTGTCACTGGGCATGTTCTTTGTTGTTCCAAAGCCCATGCTAGGCCCAGACTCTCTCACATTGCCTCTTATTCTGGTTTCCTGATATCATGCTCTCTGCTGAGAAGATAATAAATAAGCCCCCAAAACTGTAAACAAGTCCCAAATATCATAGTGTCTCTCCACAATGCTTAAAGTAGAAGTTGGTACCAGGGTCCGGAGTATTGCTTTAACGGGTCTATCATACTATTTTTTGGAAGAACATGGAAGGCTTTGTAACTTTGGATCAGAAAAGCCATTGGATACTTTAAAAGGGCTTAGTGGGGCATCCTAATAGAAGCATGTAAGGCAGTGCTGAGGGTAATTTGAACAGTGGGGGCCCAATCCAATAAGTTTCAGAGGGAACAATATTAAAGTTAAGTGTCCTAGAGACCATTCTTGCCATATTTAGACAAAGACTGTGGCTGGTTTACAACCTTGTCCTGAAAATCTGCCTAAGGATAAATTAAAGGGTTTCTGCATTAAAGGGTTTGAAGAGAAGATTTCAAGACAGCCTAGTTTTGTCTGTGTCATGTTGTTATTAATGGCCATTCTTATGCAGATATATAATCAATAGAAGAAAGCAGGATAAGGAAAAATATGAACTACTCTTTGAGGAGAAGAGGAACACCAGCAAACATAATGAAGGTAAGCCCTATGGTCTAGGAGACAGAAAAAAGAGAATGGTGACCTAAGAGTAAGACCCTTTCCAGTTAAGCTTCCACTTGTGAAAAAAGAACCTCTAACAAAGCTTAAGCAGTGAAGGAAACCATTAAAAACAGAAAAGTGATGCAGATGTAATTAAAAAAAATGGAGGGAAGTTCTACCCCTAGCAATCAGCAGAACTTGGAAGCTTTGGTCACATGATTGTGGAAAAACCATCAAAAATAACAGAAATGGCTTCTCTCTGTGTGGCTAAGGAAAGCTGCTGAGGCCAGGTGTTTGACATGGTTGAAGCTTCACAGAGGATCTAAGAGGCCACTGCATAAAATTGTGAGGGTGAAGCCTACATTTGGAGATGCCAGTGTCATGGTATTCCTGCCCAGGAGCACTGTGTGGAACCAGTGAAGTGTCTTGCAGTCAACAAAACTAAAAGCAGTTGTAGGTCTTAAGAGTGCCTTGGCATCAGAAATGGTGTGATAGAATTTGGAGCTTGCCCTGATGGCTTTTGGTCTTGCATTGGTCTAGCATTTCCTCACTATGATCTGTTTCCTCTTCTTTGTGATGATAATATATATTCTGCACTGATGTATGTTGAAAGTATGTGATTTGTTTTTTTATTTTGATTTTATAGGGGGGTCACAGTTAAGTTATTGCCATGAGTCTCAAAAAAAGGCTTTGAACTTCTAACCCTTAAACAGTACTAAAATATAAAAGAATGTGGGGACTTTCAAAGAAGGACTAAATGCATTTTGTATTTTGATATGGCTTTAGGCCTATGGGAACCAGAGAGTGGAATGCAGAATGTAAATAAGAATGGCCCTGTATTCATTCATATATTTGGATGTTTAGTCCCCACAAGTGGCACTATAGGAAGGGTTAGGAGGTATGACATTTTTTAGCAAGTTTGTCACTGGGGATGCTTTTTTTAAGGTTTCAAAATACCAGGCCAGGCCAATTCACCCTTGCTCTGTCTCTGCCTACAGATCAGGATATAGCTTTCAGCTACTGCTGATGCTTCCTGCCATGATGATAATGGACTAAGCTTCTGAAATATAAGCAAGCCCCCAATTAAACGCTTACTTTTTAAAAAGATGACTTTGTCATTGTGTCTCTTCATGGCAATAGAACAATAACTAAGACAGAGTTAATATTTTAGGATCACAAAATTCAGTAAGTAATAAAATGGGGGTGGTTTTGGAAGGAGTTGGAAGCATGTGTAAAAATGGTCAAAAAACTTTATACAAATTTCCCAAAGAATAAAAATATATGCACTTAAATATGTAGATTTTATTTGTGAAAAGACATAAATGTTTAAATATGACAAGAAGCTCCCAGCCAGGCAATAGAGACACACACCTTTAATCTCAGCACTCAGGAGGTGGAATTAGGAGGATCTTTGTGAGTTTGAGCTCAGCCTGGTCCACAGAGTGAGTTTCAGAACAGCCACAGATATGTAGAGGTACCCTGCCTTGCGAAAACTATACTAAAACATTAATAATATAACTTTAGTATACAAAATAAAGTTATATAATAGTAGAAAGTATCTGCTGTATTTACATATATATACTTTGGAGAGTCGAGGGTTTATATGTAGGGATGTGAATGAGAGAAAGACAGAGACAAAGAGAATAATGTAGTAACACTAGCTGGCTTGATGGAGATGAAGAAAGTGCATGGACAGAGAAGCTAAAATTAAAAATTACATTTATTCAAATTCACTTTTATAAACTATGAGTTTTGTAATATAAACAGACACATAACATTTAAAAGGGCCATTGAGTTGGCTCAGCAGGTAAGTCTATGTGCTGCCAAACCTTATGACTTGCATTCAATCCCTGGAACCTAGACAGTGGAAGAAGAGAACAGAGTCTGTCTACACATGTAAACTATGGCAAGTTTGTGTGCCTCTTCCAAAATTAAGGAATGAGTAAAAAAGTAAATACACTTAATAATGTCTAGGAAAAAACTGTTAAAATTTACCTGACTCATTTAAAAATATTTTGTGAGTGTGTTTGAGTTCCTAGGCGTATTTATGTATGGTGAGGGAGGGGATTCAGGGTGTGGAGTCAGAACAATGAGTATGGATATTTTTCGTTAGCACGATCTACTTTAGTATGTTTGTAGGGATTTTATCGTTTCTTTGGTTTTTTTTTTTTGTTTGTTTGTTTGCTTGCTTGCTTGCTTTTAGACAAGGTCTCTCATTGGTGTGGATGTCACTAATTAAGAATGGCTGATGCCTAGTGAGCTCCAGGAATCATCTTGTCTCTAATTTCTATCAGTAAGGATGTATTGCCACATCCAGGTTTTAAATCATGGGTCCTGGGGTTTGAACTCAAGTCCTTAACAACTAAACCACCTACTCAACCTCTCACTTAAAAATAGTTTTAAAATAATATAAAGAGCATCCGTCAAAGATTAGTAATTTTGGAACATAGGCTCTTGTCTTGGTATATACAACTTCACCGTCTTTTCCTCTCCTGCTCCCTGTTTATAATCTCAGAGAGTACATATGACAGCATATCGTTGACTATGTAAATTAATAGTTTACAAGTGTTTAAGCATTTGTCAATAAAAGATGGAAAACACAAGAAAAATACATAAATATATAGATAAATTCAAACATTTAAAAAAGACAAACAAAAATGTTAAAATCTTCATTGTAAAACAGAGGAAATATACTGGCAATTCTTAAAACTCACTTTTGTAACTTGATCATTTTAAAGTGTAATAGAAAATCTGTATGCACTATGATCCTCCATGAGAAAGAATGGTAAGCAAAAGATACCAGCTATGAAACAAACAACTGGTAAGATGTGAACAAAACTAGATAGCCCTAGTTACATGAACCACCAAAGCACAGTAGCTGATTTCACGGATGTGCTCTAGTAACCATGGTACCACACAGAACAAAAATTCTCTACATTGTTCAAACATAATCAGAAATGCTAACAAGAAAGTAGAAAAGAAAGTCAATGGAAAAAAGGGTTTTTTATAATCATATACTCTCAAAAATTCCAAATCAATTTTAAATGCTTACAGCTCATTTTTCAATCATTTTTCAATAATAATTGAAATATTGTGCAGCAATTAATAATTCAAAAATAACACTATAAGTATTTGGGCAAAAAGCAACAAGTATATATTCCACCTATGATTGGTTCAAATTCTTTAGGAAAAGTATAAAAGTGGAAAGAAGACTTTTCCAAATGTATATAACAAATGTCTCATATGTTAAGAGGTTTAATCTTTCACTGATACAACCATTCACATTATAAATGACTTACCTTTTATAAATAAGCCTTGATACCATCACTAGTAAGTCCTATGCTTAGCAAAACAAAACTATGAACTGATAAATTATATTTGCTCATAGAGGCAATAGGTCTTCTGTCATTATTAATATCAGATAGTTCACCTAGATAACATTTTAATTATCAAGAAGCACACTAAGAAGTATACCATATCCCCATCCTTTTTAAAGTATTGCATGCTGAACTGTGCCCAGTCATAATCAAGCCTATGATTTAAACCACAGATACTCAGATCCAAAGTACCTTCCTTTTTGTTTTTAAACCACTACTAACCCCTGTAAAGGTGGTGTTTTCCCTTGCTGCAGTTAAGTTTCATAAACTCATCTTTGCTTGATCATAGCTCTTTCAGGTGGTCTTTTGGAAACATTGACCAGCAGCAATTTGCTATTCAACCTAAGAAGCATTCTGTTTAATATCATTTAAATCAATTAAATTTCCACAATTTTAAGTGCTCTGAAAGCATCACTCTGTGGACTTTTATGAAAATAACCAAAATCAGTATCAATTGGAAGGAGGAAAATCAATGTTTGCAAAGAATTTTGGGCACGTTCTCAAAACAATGAGTAGTAACATGGCCACTTTAACCTCCCAAAACAGAACAAAACCTCAAACAAAAGAAAACAAAACAAAGCCTTTTAGATACATACAAACAAAAATGAACAAGCAAAATAAAAGGAAAGAAAAACCCAACATCATGGTGAAAATATCAACAGTAATCAAATGTTTAATAAAACAGACATACGTTGCCCTTAATTATGAAGACAATATTATTTAAAAACAGTTTCCCCCAAATTAATTTATTGAGGTTGATGAAATTGCAGTTTAAACTGTAATTTCTTTCAACAACAAGACACATGAGACAGGAGGCAGAAGAAGAGACACACATATCCACATAACAAAAATGGAGCCATTCACAGATGAGAGTACAGCACATGTGCAAGATGGCATCACAGATAAATGGGCAATTATTGTTAAATAATCACAAGTAATGGCAAATAACTTGGCAACTTTAAGATTTCAAAACAAAATTATTTTCATGACATAAGAATTTGAATTTAAAAACACAAAAGAATTAAGATTAACAAAGGAGAGGGGCTATATGGGCTCAGAATATTTTTTTTCAAAAATGACATGAAACTCAGAAGCCATAAAAAGCGAACATGGTTATAGTTGGACATGTAACAATAATACACATTCTTATAACAAAACAAAGCTCAAAAGTATGAAAAACATGTAATGTTTGACAATCCAAAATCTCATTTTCCCCAATTGTAAATATGATCTTTAAAAAGACACTAAAACCTCCACATACTCTCAAACTTTGACATAAAGAAGAAATTAAAAAATACAGATGGCTAAGAAACATGAAAATGATCAAACTGAAAAACAAAAATAAATACAATTTAAGACAATAATTTGGACTAACACATTGAAAAAGATCTCAAATATTTGTAAACCCCATTATATGTGGATTGTAAAGACGGTAGTCTAAGTAGATGCCATTGAGGAGAGAACTATTAAAGCACATTTAAAAGAAATTGTGA
Source organism: Cricetiscus sungorus (assembly GCA_030556225.1). NCBI lineage: Eukaryota > Metazoa > Chordata > Mammalia > Rodentia > Cricetidae > Cricetiscus > Cricetiscus sungorus. The sequence goes on from JANBXA010000732.1 coordinate 11,609,654, forward strand.
TAATTAAAAATTTGAAGTGCTAATATAATTAATTTTAATAATTTAAGTACTAGGTTATGTTAATATAATAAGGGTGACAAATACATACATATATATACATATATGTATGTATGCATATAGAAATATATATATATGGAAGTTCATTACACAGAAATTTGGCCTATGAATAATAGGCCATAAATGCCTATGAATAATTCTATTTCATCTACAAAGCAGTCATGCAGTCATTCAAAAATGACACAGATATTAAAGTAGAACTGAAATAGAAAAAGCTCATTAAAAAGACTCTTAAACAAAAGTAGCAATTTTCATAAGAATATGGCCCCACTCTATAATACCCCCAGAAAGTATGTGTAGTTTTGCATATATTTACATGCTTAAGAACATGTATACTCCTCCCTTAATAGGGAGAAATTGTAGGAAACTTTCAACTCTCTTGAAATAGAGGTGGTCCATAATTTATATACTAATCATTTAAGTATACTTTGAGGTTTTCTTTAAAATCATGCAGTTTTTTTAATATGTCATATTTTTAAAATTAGCAGTGTGTATTTATAGGAGCACTAAATACTTGCACCACTTTGAGCTTCTTGTGCAATATTATTTTCTCTACTGAGTCTCCTGGGATTGAGTCAAGTGGCAGCAAGGGAAACAGTCACCATGCCCAAAATAAAGTTTCATCGATGATATCCCAACATGAGTATTTCTCAGTTAAGCATTTCTTATCTGCAGGTGGTATCTGCTGCTACACAGGAAAGAGGCATCAGCTTGTATAATGAAGACTGGGTGAATCTGCTGCTAGAAGAGACGGCATCATCTCTATAATGTTTCCAAATCATCACTGTTGGTATTATCTGCCAGGACAAAGATGGAAAATTGACAGGTTAGGAACATATATCATAAGGATTCAGAGGGCTGATATATACTTTATTGTACACCTACATGTGCTAGAACAAATCTTCTTATAACACAGAGAGAAAGGCATTTGACCAGAAAGAAGCTTATATTCATGCTGTGGCCAGAAAATGTGACTTTAAAACTTCCTAACAAAGAGGCAAATACTGGTGCTCTTCCTTCCTTCCTTCCTTCTTTCCTTCCTTCCTTCCTTCCTTCCTTCCTTCCTTCCTTCCTTCCTTCCTTCCTTATTTCCTTCCTTTTTTCCTTCTTTCCTTCCTTCCTTCCTTCTTTCCTTTCTTTCTTTGTTTCTTTCTGTCTCTCTGTCTTCTTCCACTTCCTCTTCATCTTCTTCCTCCTCCCCCTTTCTCTTATTCTTACTATGCTTCTTCTAGTTAAAAGTAACAACCACCATCCAGCAACTTGGGATTTTTTTTTTTTTGTACTGTAGCTTAAAACTCTCAATTGATGATACCAGACAAAATTATTTGTTAGCTTTTTATCAGGTTTCTATTTTCTATTTTCTAGCAATTCTAATGTATTTCACACATAAAATAATTTCCTAGCCACCCAATGGAAACAACCTTCAGAAGGAGTTTAGTTTATTTGATAGAAGCAGAAAAAAATCAATAAATAAAACCTGAGCAGTAGAAAGTCAAAGAAATCTTTCATTGTGACAATATAAACTGAGATGCAGATATGCTACAAAAAATGTTTTACAAAAAGACAAATAAAAAAAACTTTGTAATTCTTAGGCTGTTTTATAGTTTGGTAAATGGAGTCAAGTAACTTATACCCAAATGTTGCTCATTTCAGGAAATTAAAATTTCATTTATATGCAGATAAAATGTCTACATAGTCTTCTAGAAAGCCACGACTACATTTGTCAAAAATCTTACAGTGGTGGTTTAAAGGATAATGGCCTCCATTGATTCACATGTTTGAGTACTTGATCTTTAATTAGTGGAACTATATGGAAAGGATTAGGTGCCAGGGGCTTATTGGAGGATGTGTGTCACCTGACGGGGCTTTGGGGTTTCAAAAGACTCATACCATTACCGGTGTGCTGTCTGCCTTCTGCTTGTAGATGAAGATGTGAGATTTCACATGTTCTTGATGCCATGTCTTTCTCTGCTATAACAGACTCTAACCCTCTGGAGAACCATAGCCCAGTTACATTCTTTACTTTATGTGCTGTTTTGGTCATGGCGTTTTATCACAACAATAAAAAAAAGTAAGTAAAAGAGAAATTGATAATAGCAATAGTGTATTCCTATAGAGAACACATTATTTTTTGCAGGAGTGTGGAATGTTTTGAAACTTTGAGCTATAAAAGTGGTAGAATTCTATAAGAGGACCTTAATATGCTATACTATTAAGACATTGGAAAATAGTAGTGATAAGAGCAATGTAAACTATAGAGGCTTAGCCCAAAAAACTTTAGAAAAGAGTACTATTAGCAAATGGTATATGGAAAAGTCTTAGGATGATTTGGCAAGGAATCTGGCTGCCTAATGCTCTTGACATAAAATTTGCCGAATGCTAAATTAAAAATTAATAAACTAATCTTCTGAAAGAAGATTTTTAAGTCAACTCAATATTGTTTATGCCATGTAGTTATTATTAATCATTTTTTAATGCAGGTCACAATGTAAAAGAGCAAGAACAATTGTGACAAAAAGAAATATACACCATTCGGTTCAAAAAGAAAAAAAAATTAGGAATTTAATGTTACAACCAAGGCTTCTACTGAAAGAGATAAGGCTGTGAAGGAGAGGTTTGATCCAAAGAGGAATAAAAGTAAAGAATGTCCTTAGAACATGACATCAGCTAGCTAAGATTCCAATTTGTGATCCTAAAATGTAACAATAAATTAAAGTTGGTGCAAATGATATTTGAGAGGGTCATGTTCCATCCCAAGTAGGTATCCAAACTTGGAAAAATCGCCCATGTTGTTCTTGTTTTAGAGTCCTGAGGGATATACAAGTAAAGAAGTTGTATGATCTTTCTACTACTTGGCTAAGAAGAGCCAATGAGGCCAGGCAATATGTGGCAGGGAAGTTCCTACACAAGGGCCCTGAGAGAGAGAAAGAGGCCCTGAGAAAACACTGCACAAAGCTGTGAAAGTGGAGTTGACCCCAAAGTCGGAGACCCAAAGTACTGCACATGCCAGAACTATGGGATGTCTACAAAGTAAAGTTGAAGACAGGGAATTAACAAGCCTGAGGAACAGATGCATGTTACAGGCAGGACACCCCAAGATTAGGGATATCTAAGACCTCTGATATCAGACATGGAGGTAAAGGATTTGGAGCTTGCCTTCCTGAGTTTTGGTCTGTTTTGGTCCAGTATTTATCCCGCTCACAATGGTAATGCATATCCTATAACATTAAATCTTAGAAGCATATAGCTTATCTTTTGATGTTACAGTGTTGTAAGTAAAACATTACTTCATGTCTCAGAAGAGACTTTGGGCTTTAAAACAGTGTTGAGACTTAAAATTTATGAGGACTTTTTAGGTTGGTATAAAGGCATTTTTCATTATGGTATGACCATTAGCCGATATGAGGGTTAAGGAATATAATGTGTGGTTTGAATGAGAATGTGGCCCCCATAGGCTCATATGTTTCAAGACTTATTTCCAGCTAGTGAAACCACTGGGAAAAGATAAGCAGTGGCTTTGTTGGAGGATGTTTGACACTTAGAGTAGCATTTGAAGTATCAAAAGATTCTTGATATTTTCAAGAATATAAAATAACAAATAAAATATATATGCGTATAAAATAACAAATGTTCCTGCTGCTATGCTTTTACTTTGCCATCATTAACTCTATCCATCCAGAAGTATAATCCCAAGTAAATGTTTTGTTAATAAATTATATTAATGTTTTATCAGAATAATAGAAAAGAAACTAATGGAGATAATTTCAAAGTATGGCTGTTGGATAATATATGGTGAAGTGATCTTGGTCTTAGGAGTCATCTTTCAACTATTTCCTGAAGAGATTCCCCAACTGAGTCATCTTCTGAGTAAAAAGAAAAAGAAAACCCAACAAACAGAAAGAACATTTCTGATGAAACAGGCAAATCTAGGTGGAATCTGTAAAATTCATTGTTTCTTTTATTTTTATTTAATTTGAAAACCTTCATTTTTTACAACCATGAAGCCATAAATTTATGCTCAATTTATCCATATTTTTAGCATACTTTTATGTCCTTCACCTCTTATTGCACTCTGAAATTCAGTAGATCATCTGAATCTCAGTAAAATTTCATGTTTCTGATGGGCAGTGGTAGTGAATACATTTAACCCCAACATTCAAGAGGAAGAGGCAAGTGGAAGTCAGTGAATTTGAGGACAGTCTTGTCTCCAGGAGCAAGTTCCAGGACAGCTAGGGCTACACTGAGAAATCCTGTCTCAAAAAACTAAAAAGCAAAATGTAGTGAGATACTCACTTTGCTTCTGTGGCACTGACCAGGCACATTGGGTGGGGGAGTGGAGCCAGGGCAGAAGTGACCTGTGAAACTAGGTCTGCGGAGGAGCCAGGGAATGCTCTTTTTCTGGTGTGATGTGGAGAGGAGAGCAGCACCCAGTGTTCATCTGTCTAGGTTGTAAGTTATTTCTCCCTGAATAAACATCTATTCGGCCTGTTTGTTTATCATGATCCTTATTAAACCACAATATCTGGTGTCAGAAGCAGGATCATGCTTTTCACAGTACCTGGGTTTCACCCAGGTGGCAGACACCATTCCCTTTCCCCACCATTCCTGAACAGTCAGTTGCCTTGCCTAACCAGGCGGACACACTGAAGCTTGTGAGACATTTGTGTCTGCCCCACAACTCCTTTTTATCCACCATGGCCCTGAGACCACTGGTCATCTCCTGTCCATTACCTCACATTGCATTCACACAGAGCCCTGAGACACCAGCCCTGTTCCTGTGTTCCCATGCATGGCCCAGCCTCTGGGACTGTCCTGGTTGTGTGCTCATGGCCTGGAGGTTCCAGTTTCAGCTGACACCTGTTAGCCTTGCAGTCTCAGCAATTTGTACAAGGCTCATTTCACTACTTTATTTAACAAAATTTTGCTTGCCTTAGTTTGTTAAGAGCTATTCTACAGGGACCAGGATCAGAAGGATCATCTGCTGCCAAATGCTATTTGGTGGTACACTTCCGGGCAGAACTGGGATCAGATGAATCCTCTGCTGCAAGACACTATTTGGTGGTACACTTCCAGGCAGAACCAGGATCAGACGGATCCTCTGCTGCCAGATGGTATTTGGTTGTACACCTCCAGGCATAACTACCACAAGCTAAACTCTACAACTAAAAGCACCAAAGTTCCAGGACAGAAGAATTACACCTAAGGTAATTGTAACATCCTTTGCAATTTAAGCTAATATATGAGATCAATTGATCCAAATGTATGGCAGATAATTTTACAATGCAAGACTTTAGGAATTCTTTTACTTTATATATAGAAGGAATTTTAGCAGAAGATAATTATGGCTGGACCAATATATTCATTTTTCATAATAGCAATGGGTTTAATCATTAATATGATATTCTTAAAGAAAGGGTTTGAGATTAGAGCAAGCAATAAGGAACTTGTAACAAAGATTCAAAATATTGAAGATGGCAATAGAGAGCTGACAAGTAGAATACAAAATGTCAAAATGTCATAAGAAGGATGAAGTAGAAAACAGAATTTGTTCCATGTTCGTTGCCTCAATAGTCAAAACAGAAACAATGCAATGCATTAACACACTAGCAGAAACAGCTCATTCCTGGTCAGATGAAGCTACTAATAAGGTTAAAAAACTGGAACATCAGATAGAAAGACTAGCAGATAGAATCTCTTCCATGTCTGAGGATAATGGCAAGCTAGCAGATAGAACATGATTTCTGGAAGGCAGTTTACATGACATTCAGATAATATCTAAGGATGTGAATATTAAAAACATGGAATCATTCATAGTTGGAGAAAGTAAGAAACTGACTTATGTAATGAGGCTCTAGAAAGTTATAAGACTCAAGAAATTAATACACTCAAAGAAGCAATGGAGAATATATTTCAGGCCTTAGAAGACCTTCAGTCTGATACATCAGAAGAACTACAGGTAACAGGACATGAAAAAGACTTAAAATTTTCTACAGCATTTAGGGTCAGGGGACCTTTACCTGTATCTATTAATGAAAAGCCAGAAATGAAAAAAAAAAAAACATCCAAAAGGTGTCATTACATATCAGTGGGAACCATATTATGAAAGATTTAAAAAATTATAAAGGAAGCAGTAGTCTCTTATGGCATGCACTCAATATATGTGAAGCAATTAATAGAATCATGGACAAGGAATAACAAGGAGACCCCTAAAGACCAGGATCAATTAATATCAGCTATTTTTAAAAACTCCTCTCAAATAGAATGGAGGGCTTTATGGAGAGAGGAAGCAAAGGCTCTTGAACTTCAGGGCTTAAAGAAAGGTTATAAAGCTCACCAAGATAAAATTCTTGGTGAGGGTCTTTATGCTGACCCAGAAACCCAAGCTGCCTATGATGAACATATCTTGTCTCTATGCAGTATAGCAGCTCTAAATGCTTGGGATAAGGTTCATGAACTAGGAAAGAGGATAGAATTCTATACCAAGATAAGGCAAGGACCAAGAGAACACTTTAGTGTGTTTCTAGAAAGGTTGTCTAGTACATTACAATTAGAGGTAGCAGACATGAATTCTAGGCGAATACTCATAGAATCATTAGCTTATGAGAATGTGAATCCACAATGCAACCAGCTCTTCAAATTCTCCTGTATTTGTTATCAAAAAGAAATCTGGTAAATGGAGAATGCTTACAGACCTGAGAGCCATCAATAAAATTATCTAGCTATTGGGCCCTTGCCTTCTTTGATACCTAAATGATGGCCTATTAGAGTTATTGATTTAAAGGATGCTTTTTCACTATACATTTACAAGATCAAGATAAAGAAAATTTTGCCTTCACCATACCTAATTACACTAATTCTCAATCACTGAAGAGATATCAGTGAAAGGTTTTGCCACAGGAAATGTTAAATAGTCCCACCCTGTGCCAATATTTTGTACAAAAACCACTGGAAATAATTCATAAACATTTTCCACAATCCATAATCTATCATTACATGGATAATATATTGTTAGCTGATTCTAAAATAGAAATATTGAAAAAAATGTTTGAGAAAGTAAGGGCAGTTTTACCTCACAGGGGATTACAAATTACACCCGAAGAAAATATAAAAAGGAGATTCTATCAACTTCTTAGGATATAAAATCGGTCTACAGAAAATTAGATCACAAAAAGTACAGATCAGGAGAAATCGCTACAAGACTATTAATGATCTTCAAAAATTACTAGGAGAGATTTCTCAACTAAAAACCATTATTGGAATAGAAGGGCATGATTTGCAGAACTTGAAAATGGCCCTAAACGGGAACATGGACTTGAATAATCCATGAGTACTATCAGCTGAAGCGGAAAAGGAATTATAATGGGTAGAAAAGAGCATACTAGAAGCACATGTGGACCGTGTGGATCCAAACCTAGACTGTATTCTGGTTATATTACCATCTAGAGAATATCCTTCATGGATTTTTTATACAGAGAGAAGATAGCATATTATAATGGATGTTTCTACCACATAAACAGAATAAAAAACTAAATATTTATATAGAAAAGATCTCTGACTTGATTATGAAAGGTAAATTAAGTAACAGGAAGGGACCCAGAAGAAATAATATTACCTTTAACTAATGAGGAATTATCCTCCTTATGGAAAGATAATGAATATTGGCAGAGAGCATGCAGTAATTTTTGGGGAATGATTAGCAACTATTATCCCAAAAGTGAAAAAATCAAATTCATAAAGTGTTACGAGTATCCTGCTTTTAACAATAAAGAAAGTGATTTGGATCCTTCCACATTGTAAGAAAAACACCTATCTCTGGAGTTCATAATTCTACACTGATGCAAACAAATCAGGTAAGTCAGGATATAAAACAGTAAAATTAAGTTCAAAGCCCTTACAATTCTGTATAAAAGGCAGAATTATATGCAATTCTCATAGTACTTATGGGTTTTACAGAGCCCCTAAATATAGTTACTGACTCTCAATATGCAGAGAAAGTTGTCTTACACATTGAGACTGCAGAATTTATTCCTGACAGTACAGCATTAACTTCATTGTTTATACAGTTACAAGATACTATCAGAAAGAGGATTCATCATATATATATATATATATATATATATATATATATATATATATATCACAGCAGATTCCATACAGGTCTGTCAGGTTCTCCAGCACAAGACAATGATGAAATCCTCAGAGTTCCATAAGAAACACCAGGTAAACAGCAAAGGTTTAAAAAGGATTTTTCTATCACTTAGCAACAAGCCAAGTAAATAGTAAGGAAATGTCCTACTTGCTCATTTTACAACCAAACTCCTTACCACCAGGCAGTAACCCTAAAAGTATAAATAGCAATAAAATATGGCAAATGGATATGTTTCATTTTGCAGAATTTGGAAAATTAAAGTACATATATCACACTATAGATACATTTTTAGGTTTTCAATGGGCCACTGCTCTGAGCTCTGAAAAGGCTGATTCTGTTATCACATACCTATTAGAGGTAATGGCCATTATGGGCATACCTGCAGAAATAAAAAATTAAACGCTCCAGCATATGTCTCTAGCAAATTTAAACAGTTGTTTGAGTATTTAACATAAAACACATAACTGGTATACCACAAAATCCTACAGGACAAGCAGTAGTTGAGAGATCTAATCGTACTTTATAAGAAATGCTCCATGAACAGACAGGAGTAACCAAAATACCCAAACACAGATTTCATAATGCTTTATTAACATTAAACTTTCTTAATGCGGATGAAAAAGCAAAAACATCTGCAGAAAGACACTGGAAAATAGAAAAAAAAACTTCTGAACTAAATTAGCGGGTATATTTCAAGGATGTATTAACCTCAGAATGGAAACCAGGATATGTGCTGTGTTGGGGTAGGGGGTTTCACATTTGTATCTCCAAGAAAGAGAAGCACTATGGATACCATCTAAGTTAATCAAGATCCAAGTTGAACAAGAGAAACATCTGAATGAAGAGAAATGACAAGTCATCCAACAAATAAGGTCCCATGAGATGTGCGGAGAACTCTCAAAGGTAGGAGAAGTGTTCTATTCTTATCCTTACAGAAAAACAGAGATCACCCATCTTCAAACAGCCAAAATACACTGAACATATAGGTACCTACAGAAGAGAAGACAGCTCTCCAGAAAGAATCATTTAAAGAAGAGGAATCTGATTTATTGTAAAAATATTTAATTCTAGTAAACTATTTCTATACAAAAATCTATTTCTTTTTACTACCTATTATTTCTTTAGTACCACTGCAATGTTTAAAACTAACAGACAAATGGATTTTTAAGGTTCAAATCTTAGACTGGCCTACACAAAAGACAACTCTAAATATTTTTAATCTTTTCAAAAAACTTGCTTTAAGACTTACAAAGATATCTGAGAATTGTATTGTAGATAATCATAATATGTTATATCATAATGATATATTTGAAACACTCATATTTTAAGTTTAAAAATGAATTAATGTCAAACTTTAGCTTACTGTATATGTCTTATTATATTCTATATATGACTGTTAGGCTCTGAAAAATGGATAAATGCTTTTTTCTAATTGTTTCTAATAAAAACAATTTGTATGTTCCTGTCATGATAATGTAAATTTTAATAAATAATAATTTAAATTTGGTTGGAAAGAAGAAAACAGCTGTTGATGTATTTACTTGTATTAATAATTCTTACATGATACAATACTAAAATAAGATATTTTTGTTTTATCCAGATTGTCCTGAATAACTAGAAAATAGACATATACACATTTTTATAAAGATAGTGAAAAACCTTCAATCTTCTAAAAACAAATTTGTTTTGAATAATTAATGTAGGGGTTATGGTGTGCAAATAGTCATAACAAATTATGAATAAATGAAAAGGCATAATATCTTCATTTATACTTCCAATAAACACAGAATAGTACAATTTATCTTTTAGAAATATATCAAGTGTAAAATTCTTGGTGTGGAGGCACGTACATTTAATCATAGCACCCAGAAGGCAGATATAGATACATTTCTGTGAGTTCAAACACAGCCTAGCGTATGCATAATGAGTTCCAGAAAAACCATGGCTATGAAAAGAGAATTGTCTCAGAAGTAAAATAGGAAAGAAAGAAAGAAAGAAAGAAAGAAAGAAAGAAAGAAAGAAAGAAAGAAAGAAAGGGAGGGAGGGAGGGAGGGAAGGAGGAAGGGGAACACTAATTATTACAAATAATAAAAAGTTTAATGTAAAAGGTGTTAAGAACATTAAAAATGAGACATTATTTATTTATTCAGGATACTCAATGGAATTGGAAATGAATATTGTCCTAGCATTTTCAAAGTCAACATGTACTATTATATAATGTGTGGCAATGCAACAGTTGGGTTTTCATAATCTAGAAATGATGTAGTAGTACCTGGATACAGTTATCTTCTTCCAGTCCGAATAGAGTCTTTAATCTGACACTAGATCTTTGCTGTTTGTTTTTTAAATTATATATTCTGGTGAGAAAGACTCTGAACTAATTTAAATTTTAGTTATCATAACAAGAAGTCCTTTAGAGCATTATGTGATATTGGTTCATTTAATAGACAAAGTGTATAAACACATACTATACTTAGAGGCTGCTTCTTAGATACAGCAATCCAGCAATCTCCAACGTTTCATTTTAAAATGTCTAGCACCAAATGACCAACACAAAACAAACAAAATGGTATTTTTGGAAGTTATTTTTTCTGTTTTTAGTTTATTGGATTTTTTAAAGTAACAGTGATTCATCTAGGTAAACTTTTAACATTACAATTCGTTTGCTCATAAATTATCATTTGTGTTTGTTTTTATGCTATTCTCTGTGTGTAAATGGGTGTGTACTAATGTCTGTATGTTTTTCTATTGCTTTACTTTTACCCTATTTTCCTGTTTGTTGTGTCCTATTCTGGTGTGTTTTGTATTATTATTATTATTATTGTTATTATTATTATTATTATTATTATTATTATTATTATATATTGTGTGTGTTTGTATTCTAAACAAACACAGATAAAAAGGGATGTTGAATTGGGTGGGTGGGGAAATAGAGAGAACTTAGAGAAAATGGGGGAGGGGAACAATAATCAGAATATATTGTATGAAAAAAATCTATTTAAAGGTTCATAAGTTCAAAAAATTACCTTACCTTACTTGAATGTTTTGTAAATTTGTACTAGCAATAATAATGTTACAATTTTTTAAAAATTATGAAACATTGTTAAAATGGATATGGTTTTATCTAAGTTAAGAATAATATTAAAGTTACTACATTTTCCAAGGTAAAAATTCAATACCCTGACATAAAATGAATGATTGATTCTTTATAACAGAGTTTTCAATAATGGTCCCAACTCAATAATCTTTACCAAAAGTAACATAAAAACAAAACAAAAAATACAAAAACAAAAACAAAAAAACAGGAACTATAAAATTTGTTTTATCCTTTCACAAAACAAAAGAAGATACTCATCTTCAGTGATATAACAACTAGCAACATATTGAAGATCCAGTGATGATCATCATATCTAAGACCAATTTAAACACACTAAGTTCTCAAGCAAAACAAAGATAAAACTACATAAAATGTGGCTGGGACTTGGCAGGAAGATAAGAAAAGAAATAATAGAAAATGTATGAAATTGTCAATGAATAAATATGTAAAACTACTAAAGTGAAACAGAAGAAAAGTAAAATTGGGCATATATGCATGAGAGTTTTTAGGAACAGTATTTACTCAAATTATCAAAAGAAGGATATAGAACAGACAAAAGTAATATTGGTGAGATGTTAGAACATATTTTAATCAATAAAAGGAACTTAGAGATTAAAAATTAAAGAATATTAATAACAATGTCTTCTACAAAGTTAACCATGACTTATTATACTTAAATTCCTAAAGATGAGAAATGAACAGAAAACATGAGGGTAGCTAAAGACAAAAACTTAAGAATAAAATGAATAAGAAAAGTAGGACAGGATTTATGGCACAATAATAAAGAAGAAAAATGCTGAAGAACACTGTTAAACATCACACTAAATTAAAATCTGTATTTTTAATTTAATCTCAAGTTAAAATGTTTTCAGAATGAAAAGGAACAAATTCTTGAAAAGGCTCAATATTTAACATAATTTAAATGGCTGTTAGGTAAATCATGCTATTGCAAAGTTGGGGAGTGTTTAGGAGTAAGGTTTTTGAAAGTGACCTTTAGTGTTCTGTTTGACTGGGAATAATCAACCATCCAAACAATCTTCAGAGTACTTTCACAAAGATTCAGCACTGAAAAACATGTGCAGCACAAGTATTGGTGAGGTGAAGGAAAAACTAACAAAGAACAAATCCTGGTGAGGAAAAACATTTCAATGGAGCCCTGCAAAAAATGGAACAAACTCTTGAGGATGTAAGTATGCTAGTACTACAAACAGACAAGGATGCAAGAAAGTTGAGTCCCCACAGCATCATCAAGAATCATGAATTCAAGCTAATAAAGCACTTGATAAAAGTATTACTTTCTCATTCAATTGAATTTGTTTAGTGTTGGTGTCATGCATGTAACCCCAGAATGAGAAAGTAAGACTCTAATAATTTCCCAGGGCATAAGAGCTTGCTAAAACCTATTTGCCATCCTTGGCTTATAGATAATCTTAAAAACAGCAGAGTACATTATAAGCATAAAAAATGTGAACACTAAACATTTTCCTCCAGCTCTCTTACAGATTCCAGCCAACAATCCCAATAAAAATGTACCAAGGAACTCTGACCAGAGCATTCACATCACAGTCTAAGAAGCCATACTGCAAGGCTACAACTAAAAGACACCTGAACCAAAGAACCATGAATTGAATTCCACTCAGAGGATGTCAAAGTAGAGAGGCAACAACTATTTCTGCTCTAGATGCACTCTAAGCATTCAAATTGACGGCCATGGATAGGAGTCACAATAATTACCCATTACTCTGTTTCAGCATTTCAAGTCATTGAGTGCAATGGAACATGGCAGCACCGAGAAGCCAAATGTGCCAAGACTGCAGACAGGCCAGGGTACGACCATGGTCAGTCCTCACTGCCCAACACAAAAACAAGAATCCTAAGCATCACTCATATCTTGGGAGGTTTACCTTCAACTTCATGCCTTCTCATGCATGAGAAAAATATCAGGTGAATTCCATGGAGGCTCACTCAGTCAGGTGCAATCAATCTGGGACAAAGATGCAGGATCATTCCTTATGCATGACAGTGATGCAGGACATGGTACGCGAAACTGGGAAGACAGAGAAGAGCATGCCGTTGATATGGTGGTAATTAACTACACATCTGGGAGAGGGCCATTTGGCATGGCCGGTCTCCATCGGATGATCAGATCACTGGAACTGTCACCACGCCTGCTCTGCCCAGACCTCCAGCATGGCTTGCCAGAACTTGGATAATTTTGCCCTCTTTGGCGCTTAAGAGGATCTTTGCCCATCTCTGCAGCACACCAACAAACTTCTCGACATACCGGACATCCAGGTAGCCTGACAGACAGCCAACAATCATGGACCTCAAGATAAGTGTCAAGTCCACCTCTGAACACGGCACCCCTAAAACAAACCCTACCCACCGGCTTCACAGACAAGAACAAAGTCAACTGACTGTGTCAACATAGATGCTAGCACAGGGCTTTGGCCATGTTTACCAGCTCAACTGAGCCACAGGGTCCTCCTTAATTCCGTCAACATTCTTCACAACCAGGTGGCCACCTACACATCTCTGGAAATGATACACACATGGATTACAATATGGCCTGTCATCCACATCAGTGGATTAAGTTCATTACACCCTCAATTTCCCAATTAGGTGTACTCAACAAGATATGGCGGGCTGTCTAGGGTGGCCAAATATTATTTCTTCATCTCTGGCTCTGACTCTGGCTCTGTCTCTTTCTTTGCTTCTGTCTCTCTTTTGTCCTGTCTCTTTTTCTACTTCAGAGGATTTGTGTGTAACTCTCTCAAATTTTGTGTCACTCTGGTTGCAATACAGCATCACACCCCAGACTTCATTTGAGACACACGGTTCCAGAGGCCAGGAAATAAGTATGGAATATTAGCTAATAATTTGTGCAGGAAATCTTTGGGAATTCCAAAAGGAAGCTGTCATGGAAGCTAAAGTCTCCCAAGAGAAGGAGCCAAGGGATCTCAATGACCAGAAAGCAACCTAGCAAGCAATAACTCCTTTGGTGAATTCCCCCTGTCATGACCAGTGGTTTGAGTCAATATTGAACATTAGCCTCAAGCCAAAGTGCTTCTCTTCCAAACATCCTAAGATGGCCCCCAGACACAACCTCCAGGAGCCATCACACATGGCTGGGAAGCACTAAACCCAATACCTATCTTGTCTTGCCTAAGCATTGCCTACAGTCCACTGAGGCGCTCCAGGACTAACATTGGAGAGGACAAACTAAGTACATTTTGATTTCCATTCTGGGGTCCCACCAAGTCTGAACCCAGGATTCAAGTGTAATGCCACACCACCTATGGACTCCAGGTTCCTAATTCTATACAGGTCAACACATTAACTTCCCTTAGGTAGACCAAAGTCTCCTGGGTCCCTTAGCACTTTCTGGGATGCCCCACTCAGGCACCACTGGCAAGCTGACAGTCTCTTATGGCAATGTGGAAATGGCAGCTTTCATCCCCCTCACACTTTAGGATCTGGCTCTCCTGCAAATAATGCCTCCTGAGTACCTTGCAGGCATACAGCCACACACGCATTGACAATCCTCCTTCAGGTCCCTGTCATATTTCAGCCACCAAGTCCCTAAGGAAGACATCCATAGGCAAAGGGCCCCTGGGCTAGCTATTCTTTCTATGCCTCGGCAGCCACACTGCACGGCTGCTACCTTCTTGATGTCCTCAGAACAAATCAGCCAGGACTGCTAGTCCACCCTGACCTGATGAAAAGGACGCCTTCCCCTGCTCTTCCTCTCCAAAGGCACTGCAAGAACTCTAGCTGAGGGCCACTGGTAGGACACACTCCTCCTCCCCACTGCATCTCTCTCAGCCTTTTAAGTCAGCAAGTGCAATTCCAAGAAACGAGTCCCAGAAACAGCCATGCCATCTTTCTTCACCATTTCCAAGATTGGGAGCAGAGATGGAGAAAGAACCAGCCCATCCGGAGGGAGTCTGGCTACTGCTGGAGGAGGGTAGGAGCAGCGGAGTGGTGGCCAATCCTGTGTCTGTCTCCAGGAGCACTCGGCTGACCCAAGGTGCCGGACCTCAGTCCCGATGAGACAGGCGCTACTGAGTTTTCACTCATTTTGTTCAGATTTCCAAGGAATGTTTTTTTGGGAATCATCATCGATCCAAGCACGCTGCAGTGCCCTTGCACGCAGCTGTTCAGCACCGACACTCTCGGACAGCACGGGTGTTGGTGGGGGGGGGCGACAAATGCCAAGAAATGCC
The DNA here is from genome assembly GCA_030556225.1 of Cricetiscus sungorus. Lineage (NCBI taxonomy): Eukaryota > Metazoa > Chordata > Mammalia > Rodentia > Cricetidae > Cricetiscus > Cricetiscus sungorus. The sequence goes on from JANBXA010000732.1 coordinate 11,625,183, forward strand.
CCACACTGAGATTGGGAACACACTGCAAGGGGCCACCGCAAGAAAGAAGGCAGCATCTGGAAGCCAAATGTACCAAGGCTGCAGACAGGCCAGGGTGCAACCACGGTCATTCCTCGCAGCCCAACCAAGACCTGAGAATCCTGAGCCAATGAGGCACATCTTGGGAGGCTTACCTTCAACTTCTGGCCTTCTCAAGCACAGGACCCACTCCAAGCGAATTCCCCGGAGGCTCACTCTGTCAGGTGCCTTCAATGTGGGACAAGGATGCTGGATCATCCCCTATGCATGCCAGCGATGCAGGACATGGAACGCAAAACTGGGAAGACATATTAAAACATGCCGTCGATATGGTGGTAGTTAACTACCCATCTGGGACTGGGGCGTTTGGCATGACCGGTCTCCATGGGATGATCAGATCACTTGTACTGTCACCACTCCTGCTCTGCCCAGACCTCCAGCATGGCTTGCCAGAACTTGGATAATTTTGTCCCAGGGGAAAAGAGCTTCCCTTGCCCATGTGCCCTCTTTGGCGCTTAAGAGGATCTTTGCCCATCTCTGCAGCACACCAACAAACTTCTCGACATACCGGACATCCAGGTAGCCCGACAGACAGCCAACAACCACGGGCCTCAAGAAAAGTGTCAGGTCCACCTCTGAACACGGGACCCCTGAAACAAACCGTACCCACCCCCACTGTCTTCACGGACAAATACAAAGTCAACTGGCTGTGTCAACATCCATGCGAGCACAGAGCTCTGGCCATGTTTACCAGCTGAACTGAGCCTCAGGGTCCTCCTTAATTCCGTCAACATTCTTCACAATCATGTGGCTACCTACACATCTCTGGAAGTGATACTCACATGGATTACACTATGGCCCGTCATCGACATCAGTGGCGTAAGTTCATTACACCCTCACTTCCCAATTAGGTGTACTCAACAAGATATGGCGGGCTGTCTAGGGTGGCCAAATACTGATTCTTCACCTCTGGCTCTGGCTCATACTTGGCTTCTGTCTCTCTTTTGCCCTGTCTAGTTCTCTATTTCGTAGGCTTTTGTGTAACTCTCCAAAATTTTGTGTCTCTCTGGCTGCAATCCAGCATCACACCCCAGACTTCATTTGAGACCCAGGGTTCAAGAGGCCATTAAATAAGTATGCAATCGTAGCTACCGATTTGAGCAGCAAATCTTTGGCAATTCCAAAAGGAAGCTGTCATGGAAGCTAAAGTCTCCCAAGAGAAGGAGCCAAGGGATCTCAATGACCAGAAAGCCACCTAGCAAGCACGAACTCCTTTGGTGAATTCCCCCTGTCGTGACCAGTGGTATGAGTCAATATTGAACATTAGCCTCAAGCCAAAGTGCTTCTCTTCCAAACATCCTAAGATGGCCCCCAGACACAACCTCCAGGAGCCATCACACACGGCTGGGAAGCACTAAACCCAATACCTATCTTGTCTTGCCTAAGCATTGCCTACAGTCCACTGAGGACCTCCAGGACTAACATTGGAGAGGACAAACTAAGTACATTTTGATTTCCACTCTGGGGTCCCGCCAAGGCTGAACACAGGGTTCAAGTGTAATGCCACACCACCTATGGACTCCAGGTTCCTAATTCTATACAGGTCAACACATTCACTTCCCTTAGGTAGACCAAAGTCTCCTGGGTCCCTTAGCACTTTCTGGGATGCCCCACTCAGGCACCACTGGCAAGCTGACAGTCTCTTATGGCAATGTGGAAATGGCAGCTTTCATCCCCCTCACACTTTAGGATCTGGCTCTCCTGCAAATAATGCCTCCTGAGTACCTTGCAGGCATACAGCCACACACGCATTGACAATCCTCCTTCAGGTCCCTGTCATATTTCAGCCAAAAAGTCCCTAAGGAAGACATCCACAGTCAAAGGGCCCCTGGGCTAGCTATTCTTTCTATGCCTCAGCAGCCACACTGCATGGCTGCTATCTTCTTGATGTCCTCAGAACAAAACAGCCAGGACTGCTAGTCCACCCTGACCTGATGAAAAGGACGCCTTCCCCTGCTCTTCCTCTCCAAAGGCACTGCAAGCACTCTAGCTGAGGGCCACTGGTAGGACCCACTCCTCCTCCCCACTGCATCTCACTCAGCCATTTAAGTCAGCAAGTGCAATTCCAAGAAACCAGTCCCAGAAACAGCCATGCCGTCTTTCCTCACCATTGCCAAGATTGGGAGCAGAGATGGAGAAAGAACCAGCCCATCCGGAGGGATTCTGGCGTTCAGCTTTTCCAAGGAATGTTTTTTGGGGAATCATCATCGATCCAAGCACTCTGCAGTGCCCGCGCACACAGCTGTTCAGCACTGACAGTCAAGGACATCATGGGTGTTGGTGGGGTGTGAGAAATACCAAGAAGTGCCGCGGCCTGGAACTGGAAACACACTGCAATGGGCCCCTGGGAGCGAGCAGGCAGCAACTTGAGGCCTAACTCTGCTAAGGGTGCAGGCAGGCCAGAGTGCCACGGTGGCCGGTCCTCGCAACACCACCAACACCCAAGAATCCTCAGCCAATGGGGCACATCTTGTGTGGCTTACCTTCGCTTCTGGCCTTCTCGGGCATGTCCCCATCATCAAGCATCTTCACTGGATGCAGCTACCAGCTCTGGCCAAATGATGCTGGGCCTTCCTCTATGCACTCCGGCCATCGGGACCCACACTGGGACACGCACTGTGAACACATAAAAGCACATGCCACCTTTACACTGGGAAAGCCCCATCTGTGACTGGGATGGGTTGGCATGCCTGGTCTCCGTGGGATGATCAGATCACTACTGCTCTCTCACCATCCCTGCTCTGCCCAAACCTCCAGCAAGGCATGCCAGACCTTGGATGCTTTCCTTGCAGGGGATACAAACTTGCCCTTGCCCATTTGCACCCCTTGGCCTTCAAGAGGATCTTTGACCATCTCTGTAGCATACCAACACATTTCTAAAGAAAGGGGACACCCGGGAACCCCGAGAGCATCCAGAACAATCTCCAAATAATACCTGTGGTATACCTCTGAAATCCTTATCCCTGAAGCACTGTCCACTGGCCCAAATGACATGTGAAACCTCAACTTGCTCCCTCCATGCCCACGCTCTTACGGAGCACTGGCCAGGAATTCCGGCCAAGACATTCCTCCTTGTCTTCGTCCTCCTTCTCTCTTCCAACTTCCTCCTCCTCCTCCTCCTCCTCCTTCCCCTCCTCCTCCTTCTCCCTCCTCCTCTACTCCTCCTTCTCCTCATCCTCGTTTCATAGAAAAACTTTCTCACTCAGGTGGGCATCTACATATCGATGCAAATTTTACTTACATGGAAAACCATCTGTATGTCTCTGCTGCCAATGATGTGAGGGGCATAAGTTCATTCCAGTCTTAACTTTGCTCTTAGGCTTGCACATCAATAAACAGCAAGCAGTCTAGGGCGACCAAACATTGTTTCTTTATCTCTGTAGCTTTCTGGTGTTCTGTGTCTGTCTCTGCCTGCTTTGGATCTGTCTCCTTCTGGACGTTCTTATAATTCTACTGCACGTTCCTGAACCTTGTGTGTCTGGCTGGCTGCCTACCAGTATCACACCATCAGGCTTCAAGTGAGACACAACGTTCAAGAGTCCCTGAAATAGGTCTGCAACCTCGGATCCTGCATGATGTACATCCTATCTTCTGAGCATCCACAAGGCGACTCTCATGTCGGCCGAAATCTCCCAAGAGGAGTTGCATCCTCAAGTTTTCCCAATGGCCACATATGGAACCTGGCATACCAGAATCACTTTGGTGAATCTCCCAGCTCATGAGCAGAGCTCTAAGCCACTCTTGAAATACATGCTCAGTCCCAATGGGTATTTCTCAGATAGGATCCTGAGCAGGCCAACACACAGGGCCTCCGGGGGGCAATGGCACACTGTTCAACATCACAGAACACGATACCTGTCTGGCTTGCTTTAACATTGCCTGGCGGCCTGGGAGGCCCACTACCACCTTGGATCTCAGAAGAGATCCTATGCACTGTTTCCGATCTACGGGGAGGCCCACAAGTCTACACTCAATGTCCAAGTGACGTGAAACACCACAGAAGGCCTCCAGCTTTCGAATTCTATCCAGGTCAAAGCCTTTACTGACTTCAGGTAGAGCAATGTCTCCCGTGTCACTTAGTGCCTTCCAGAAAGTCCCACTCGGGATGCCCAGGATGGCTGTCAAACTCTGATGGATGGCAGTCTGGCTATGGTAGCTTTCATCCCCCCTCTCACTTTAGGAAATTGTTCTCAAGGGAATCATCATCCCTGAGTACCTCGTCGGCATGCCAACCAGCAAACACTGACCACCTTCCTTCAGCTCACTGACAGATGCCAGACACCAAGACCCTAAGAACTATGTCCCAGGGCCCACAGCCCCCGGGTCTGAACTTCTCAGTATCTCTCAGCCACAGGGCTCCAACACACTTGAAGGCATCTGAACCAAACTGCAAGGGCTTGCAGTCCACTCTGAGCAGGTCAAAGGAGAGGGGCCTCTCCTCTTCCTGCTCCAGCTGCACAGTAGGCAACGTAGCCGAGGGCCACTGCAAGGAGCCAACGGACGTCCCCCACTGCCTCTCAGGATGGCAAATGAGCAAGGGCAAGGGAGGATCGCCAGCAAGGGCCAAACCGTCTGTCTTCAACTTGGCCATGATCGTTAGCAGAGAGGTGGAAAGAACCAGCCCATGGGGAGGGAGTCTGGCTACGGCTGGAGGAGGGCATGAGCTGTGGAGTGGTTCCCAAGCCTGTGTCTGTCTCCAGGAGCACTTGGCTGACCCAAGGTGCCGGACCTCAGTCCCGATGAGAGAGGCGTTACTGAGTTTTCACTCATTTTGTTCAGCTTTTCCAAGGAATGTTTTTTGGGGAATCATCATCGATCCAAGCACTCTGCAGTGCCCGCGCACACAGCTGTTCAGCACTGACAGTCAAGGACATCATGGGTGTTGGTGGGGTGTGAGAAATACCAAGAAGTGCCGCGGCCTGGAACTGGAAACACACTGCAATGGGCCCCTGGGAGCGAGCAGGCAGCAACTTGAGGCCTAACTCTGCTAAGGGTGCAGGCAGGCCAGAGTGCCACGGTGGCCGGTCCTCGCAACACCACCAACACCCAAGAATCCTCAGCCAATGGGGCACATCTTGTGTGGCTTACCTTCGCTTCTGGCCTTCTCGGGCATGTCCCCATCATCAAGCATCTTCACTGGATGCAGCTACCAGCTCTGGCCAAATGATGCTGGGACTTCCTCTATGCACTCCGGCCATCGGGACCCACACTGGGACACGCACTGTGAACACATAAAAGCACATGCCACCTTTACACTGGGAAAGCCCCATCTGTGACTGGGATGGGTTGGCATGCCTGGTCTCCGTGGGATGATCAGATCACTACTGCTCTCTCACCATCCCTGCTCTGCCCAAACCTCCAGCAAGGCATGCCAGACCTTGGATGCTTTCCTTGCAGGGGATACAAACTTGCCCTTGCCCATTTGCACCCCTTGGCCTTCAAGAGGATCTTTGACCATCTCTGTAGCATACCAACACATTTCTAAAGAAAGGGGACACCCGGGAACCCCGAGAGCATCCAGAACAATCTCCAAATAATACCTGTGGTATACCTCTGAAATCCTTATCCCTGAAGCACTGTCCACTGGCCCAAATGACATGTGAAACCTCAACTTGCTCCCTCCATGCCCACGCTCTTACGGAGCACTGGCCAGGAATTCCGGCCAAGACATTCCTCCTTGTCTTCGTCCTCCTTCTCTCTTCCAACTCCTCCTCCTCCTCCTCCTCCTCCTCCTCCTCCTCCTCCTCCTCCTCTCCTCTTCTCCTCCTCCTCCTCCTACTCCTCCTTCTCCTCATCCTCGTTTCATAGAAAAACTTTCTCACTCAGGTGGGCATCTACATATCGATGCAAATTTTACTTACATGGAAAACCATCTGTATGTCTCTGCTGCCAATGATGTGAGGGGCATAAGTTCATTCCAGTCTTAACTTTGCTCTTAGGCTTGCACATCAATAAACAGCAAGCAGTCTAGGGCGACCAAACATTGTTTCTTTATCTCTGTAGCTTTCTGGTGTTCTGTGTCTGTCTCTGCCTGCTTTGGATCTGTCTCCTTCTGGACGTTCTTATAATTCTACTGCACGTTCCTGAACCTTGTGTGTCTGGCTGGCTGCCTACCAGTATCACACCATCAGGCTTCAAGTGAGACACAACGTTCAAGAGTCCCTGAAATAGGTCTGCAACCTCGGATCCTGCATGATGTACATCCTATCTTCTGAGCATCCACAAGGCGACTCTCATGTCGGCCGAAATCTCCCAAGAGGAGTTGCATCCTCAAGTTTTCCCAATGGCCACATATGGAACCTGGCATACCAGAATCACTTTGGTGAATCTCCCAGCTCATGAGCAGAGCTCTAAGCCACTCTTGAAATACATGCTCAGTCCCAATGGGTATTTCTCAGATAGGATCCTGAGCAGGCCAACACACAGGGCCTCCGGGGACAATGGCACACTGTTCAACATCACAGAACACGATACCTGTCTGGCTTGCTTTAACATTGCCTGGCGGCCTGGGAGGCCCACTACCACCTTGGATCTCAGAAGAGATCCTATGCACTGTTTCCGATCTACGGGGAGGCCCACAAGTCTACACTCAATGTCCAAGTGACGTGAAACACCACAGAAGGCCTCCAGCTTTCGAATTCTATCCAGGTCAAAGCCTTTACTGACTTCAGGTAGAGCAATGTCTCCCGTGTCACTTAGTGCCTTCCAGAAAGTCCCACTCGGGATGCCCAGGATGGCTGTCAAACTCTGATGGATGGCAGTCTGGCTATGGTAGCTTTCATCCCCCTCTCACTTTAGGAAATTGTTCTCAAGGGAATCATCATCCCTGAGTACCTCGTCGGCATGCCAACAAGCAAACACTGACCACCTTCCTTCAGCTCACTGACAGATGCCAGACACCAAGACCCTAAGAACTATGTCCCAGGGCCCACAGCCCCCGGGTCTGAACTTCTCAGTATCTCTCAGCCACAGGGCTCCAACACACTTGAAGGCATCTGAACCAAACTGCAAGGGCTTGCAGTCCACTCTGAGCAGGTCAAAGGAGAGGGGCCTCTCCTCTTCCTGCTCCAGCTGCACAGTAGGCAACGTAGCCGAGGGCCACTGCAAGGAGCCAACGGACGTCCCCCACTGCCTCTCAGGATGGCAAATGAGCAAGGGCAAGGGAGGATCGCCAGCAAGGGCCAAACCGTCTGTCTTCAACTTGGCCATGATCGTTAGCAGAGAGGTGGAAAGAACCAGCCCATGGGGAGGGAGTCTGGCTACGGCTGGAGGAGGGCATGAGCTGTGGAGTGGTTCCCAAGCCTGTGTCTGTCTCCAGGAGCACTTGGCTGACCCAAGGTGCCGGACCTCAGTCCCGATGAGAGAGGCGTTACTGAGTTTTCACTCATTTTGTTCAGCTTTTCCAAGGAATGTTTTTTGGGGAATCATCATCGATCCAAGCACTCTGCAGTGCCCGCGCACACAGCTGTTCAGCACTGACAGTCAAGGACATCATGGGTGTTGGTGGGGTGTGAGAAATACCAAGAAGTGCCGCGGCCTGGAACTGGAAACACACTGCAATGGGCCCCTGGGAGCGAGCAGGCAGCAACTTGAGGCCTAACTCTGCTAAGGGTGCAGGCAGGCCAGAGTGCCACGGTGGCCGGTCCTCGCAACACCACCAACACCCAAGAATCCTCAGCCAATGGGGCACATCTTGTGTGGCTTACCTTCGCTTCTGGCCTTCTCGGGCATGTCCCCATCATCAAGCATCTTCACTGGATGCAGCTACCAGCTCTGGCCAAATGATGCTGGGCCTTCCTCTATGCACTCCGGCCATCGGGACCCACACTGGGACACGCACTGTGAACACATAAAAGCACATGCCACCTTTACACTGGGAAAGCCCCATCTGTGACTGGGATGGGTTGGCATGCCTGGTCTCCGTGGGATGATCAGATCACTACTGCTCTCTCACCATCCCTGCTCTGCCCAAACCTCCAGCAAGGCATGCCAGACCTTGGATGCTTTCCTTACAGGGGATACAAACTTGCCCTTGCCCATTTGCACCCCTTGGCCTTCAAGAGGATCTTTGACCATCTCTGTAGCATACCAACACATTTCTAAAGAAAGGGGACACCCGGGAACCCCGAGAGCATCCAGAACAATCTCCAAATAATACCTGTGGTATACCTCTGAAATCCTTATCCCTGAAGCACTGTCCACTGGCCCAAATGACATGTGAAACCTCAACTTGCTCCCTCCATGCCCACGCTCTTACGGAGCACTGGCCAGGAATTCCGGCCAAGACATTCCTCCTTGTCTTCGTCCTCCTTCTCTCTTCCAACTCCTCCTCCTCCTCGTCCTCCTCCTCCTCCTCCTCCTCCTCCTCCTTCTCCTCCTCCTCCTGCTACTCCTCCTTCTCCTCATCCTCGTTTCATAGAAAAACTTTCTCACTCAGGTGGGCATCTACATATCGATGCAAATTTTACTTACATGGAAAACCATCTGTATGTCTCTGCTGCCAATGATGTGAGGGGCATAAGTTCATTCCAGTCTTAACTTTGCTCTTAGGCTTGCACATCAATAAACAGCAAGCAGTCTAGGGCGACCAAACATTGTTTCTTTATCTCTGTAGCTTTCTGGTGTTCTGTGTCTGTCTCTGCCTGCTTTGGATCTGTCTCCTTCTGGACGTTCTTATAATTCTACTGCACGTTCCTGAACCTTGTGTGTCTGGCTGGCTGCCTACCAGTATCACACCATCAGGCTTCAAGTGAGACACAACGTTCAAGAGTCCCTGAAATAGGTCTGCAACCTCGGATCCTGCATGATGTACATCCTATCTTCTGAGCATCCACAAGGCGACTCTCATGTCGGCCGAAATCTCCCAAGAGGAGTTGCATCCTCAAGTTTTCCCAATGGCCACATATGGAACCTGGCATACCAGAATCACTTTGGTGAATCTCCCAGCTCATGAGCAGAGCTCTAAGCCACTCTTGAAATACATGCTCAGTCCCAATGGGTATTTCTCAGATAGGATCCTGAGCAGGCCAACACACAGGGCCTCCGGGGGGCAATGGCACACTGTTCAACATCACAGAACACGATACCTGTCTGGCTTGCTTTAACATTGCCTGGCGGCCTGGGAGGCCCACTACCACCTTGGATCTCAGAAGAGATCCTATGCACTGTTTCCGATCTACGGGGAGGCCCACAAGTCTACACTCAATGTCCAAGTGACGTGAAACACCACAGAAGGCCTCCAGCTTTCGAATTCTATCCAGGTCAAAGCCTTTACTGACTTCAGGTAGAGCAATGTCTCCCGTGTCACTTAGTGCCTTCCAGAAAGTCCCACTCGGGATGCCCAGGATGGCTGTCAAACTCTGATGGATGGCAGTCTGGCTATGGTAGCTTTCATCCCCGTCTCACTTTAGGAAATTGTTCTCAAGGGAATCATCATCCCTGAGTACCTCGTCGGCATGCCAACCAGCAAACACTGACCACCTTCCTTCAGCTCACTGACAGATGCCAGACACCAAGACCCTAAGAACTATGTCCCAGGGCCCACAGCCCCCGGGTCTGAACTTCTCAGTATCTCTCAGCCACAGGGCTCCAACACACTTGAAGGCATCTGAACCAAACTGCAAGGGCTTGCAGTCCACTCTGAGCAGGTCAAAGGAGAGGGGCCTCTCCTCTTCCTGCTCCAGCTGCACAGTAGGCAACGTAGCCGAGGGCCACTGCAAGGAGCCAACGGACGTCCCCCACTGCCTCTCAGGATGGCAAATGAGCAAGGGCAAGGGAGGATCGCCAGCAAGGGCCAAACCGTCTGTCTTCAACTTGGCCATGATCGTTAGCAGAGAGGTGGAAAGAACCAGCCCATGGGGAGGGAGTCTGGCTACGGCTGGAGGAGGGCATGAGCTGTGGAGTGGTTCCCAAGCCTGTGTCTGTCTCCAGGAGCACTTGGCTGACCCAAGGTGCCGGACCTCAGTCCCGATGAGAGAGGCGTTACTGAGTTTTCACTCATTTTGTTCAGCTTTTCCAAGGAATGTTTTTTGGGGAATCATCATCGATCCAAGCACTCTGCAGTGCCCGCGCACACAGCTGTTCAGCACTGACAGTCAAGGACATCATGGGTGTTGGTGGGGTGTGAGAAATACCAAGAAGTGCCGCGGCCTGGAACTGGAAACACACTGCAATGGGCCCCTGGGAGCGAGCAGGCAGCAACTTGAGGCCTAACTCTGCTAAGGGTGCAGGCAGGCCAGAGTGCCACGGTGGCCGGTCCTCGCAACACCACCAACACCCAAGAATCCTCAGCCAATGGGGCACATCTTGTGTGGCTTACCTTCGCTTCTGGCCTTCTCGGGCATGTCCCCATCATCAAGCATCTTCACTGGATGCAGCTACCAGCTCTGGCCAAATGATGCTGGGCCTTCCTCTATGCACTCCGGCCATCGGGACCCACACTGGGACACGCACTGTGAACACATAAAAGCACATGCCACCTTTACACTGGGAAAGCCCCATCTGTGACTGGGATGGGTTGGCATGCCTGGTCTCCGTGGGATGATCAGATCACTACTGCTCTCTCACCATCCCTGCTCTGCCCAAACCTCCAGCAAGGCATGCCAGACCTTGGATGCTTTCCTTGCAGGGGATACAAACTTGCCCTTGCCCATTTGCACCCCTTGGCCTTCAAGAGGATCTTTGACCATCTCTGTAGCATACCAACACATTTCTAAAGAAAGGGGACACCCGGGAACCCCGAGAGCATCCAGAACAATCTCCAAATAATACCTGTGGTATACCTCTGAAATCCTTATCCCTGAAGCACTGTCCACTGGCCCAAATGACATGTGAAACCTCAACTTGCTCCCTCCATGCCCACGCTCTTACGGAGCACTGGCCAGGAATTCCGGCCAAGACATTCCTCCTTGTCTTCGTCCTCCTTCTCTCTTCCAACTCCTCCTCCTCCTCCTCCTCCTCCTCCTCCTCCTCCTCCTCCTCCTCCTCCTCCTCCTCCTCCTCCTACTCCTCCTTCTCCTCATCCTCGTTTCATAGAAAAACTTTCTCACTCAGGTGGGCATCTACATATCGATGCAAATTTTACTTACATGGAAAACCATCTGTATGTCTCTGCTGCCAATGATGTGAGGGGCATAAGTTCATTCCAGTCTTAACTTTGCTCTTAGGCTTGCACATCAATAAACAGCAAGCAGTCTAGGGCGACCAAACATTGTTTCTTTATCTCTGTAGCTTTCTGGTGTTCTGTGTCTGTCTCTGCCTGCTTTGGATCTGTCTCCTTCTGGACGTTCTTATAATTCTACTGCACGTTCCTGAACCTTGTGTGTCTGGCTGGCTGCCTACCAGTATCACACCATCAGGCTTCAAGTGAGACACAACGTTCAAGAGTCCCTGAAATAGGTCTGCAACCTCGGATCCTGCATGATGTACATCCTATCTTCTGAGCATCCACAAGGCGACTCTCATGTCGGCCGAAATCTCCCAAGAGGAGTTGCATCCTCAAGTTTTCCCAATGGCCACATATGGAACCTGGCATACCAGAATCACTTTGGTGAATCTCCCAGCTCATGAGCAGAGCTCTAAGCCACTCTTGAAATACATGCTCAGTCCCAATGGGTATTTCTCAGATAGGATCCTGAGCAGGCCAACACACAGGGCCTCCGGGGACAATGGCACACTGTTCAACATCACAGAACACGATACCTGTCTGGCTTGCTTTAACATTGCCTGGCGGCCTGGGAGGCCCACTACCACCTTGGATCTCAGAAGAGATCCTATGCACTGTTTCCGATCTACGGGGGAGGCCCACAAGTCTACACTCAATGTCCAAGTGACGTGAAACACCACAGAAGGCCTCCAGCTTTCGAATTCTATCCAGGTCAAAGCCTTTACTGACTTCAGGTAGAGCAATGTCTCCCGTGTCACTTAGTGCCTTCCAGAAAGTCCCACTCGGGATGCCCAGGATGGCTGTCAAACTCTGATGGATGGCAGTCTGGCTATGGTAGCTTTCATCCCCGTCTCACTTTAGGAAATTGTTCTCAAGGGAATCATCATCCCTGAGTACCTCGTCGGCATGCCAACAAGCAAACACTGACCACCTTCCTTCAGCTCACTGACAGATGCCAGACACCAAGACCCTAAGAACTATGTCCCAGGGCCCACAGCCCCCGGGTCTGAACTTCTCAGTATCTCTCAGCCACAGGGCTCCAACACACTTGAAGGCATCTGAACCAAACTGCAAGGGCTTGCAGTCCACTCTGAGCAGGTCAAAGGAGAGGGGCCTCTCCTCTTCCTGCTCCAGCTGCACAGTAGGCAACGTAGCCGAGGGCCACTGCAAGGAGCCAACGGACGTCCCCCACTGCCTCTCAGGATGGCAAATGAGCAAGGGCAAGGGAGGATCGCCAGCAAGGGCCAAACCGTCTGTCTTCAACTTGGCCATGATCGTTAGCAGAGAGGTGGAAAGAACCAGCCCATGGGGAGGGAGTCTGGCTACGGCTGGAGGAGGGCATGAGCTGTGGAGTGGTTCCCAAGCCTGTGTCTGTCTCCAGGAGCACTTGGCTGACCCAAGGTGCCGGACCTCAGTCCCGATGAGAGAGGCGTTACTGAGTTTTCACTCATTTTGTTCAGCTTTTCCAAGGAATGTTTTTTGGGGAATCATCATCGATCCAAGCACTCTGCAGTGCCCGCGCACACAGCTGTTCAGCACTGACAGTCAAGGACATCATGGGTGTTGGTGGGGTGTGAGAAATACCAAGAAGTGCCGCGGCCTGGAACTGGAAACACACTGCAATGGGCCCCTGGGAGCGAGCAGGCAGCAACTTGAGGCCTAACTCTGCTAAGGGTGCAGGCAGGCCAGAGTGCCACGGTGGCCGGTCCTCGCAACACCACCAACACCCAAGAATCCTCAGCCAATGGGGCACATCTTGTGTGGCTTACCTTCGCTTCTGGCCTTCTCGGGCATGTCCCCATCATCAAGCATCTTCACTGGATGCAGCTACCAGCTCTGGCCAAATGATGCTGGGACTTCCTCTATGCACTCCGGCCATCGGGACCCACACTGGGACACGCACTGTGAACACATAAAAGCACATGCCACCTTTACACTGGGAAAGCCCCATCTGTGACTGGGATGGGTTGGCATGCCTGGTCTCCGTGGGATGATCAGATCACTACTGCTCTCTCACCATCCCTGCTCTGCCCAAACCTCCAGCAAGGCATGCCAGACCTTGGATGCTTTCCTTGCAGGGGATACAAACTTGCCCTTGCCCATTTGCACCCCTTGGCCTTCAAGAGGATCTTTGACCATCTCTGTAGCATACCAACACATTTCTAAAGAAAGGGGACACCCGGGAACCCCGAGAGCATCCAGAACAATCTCCAAATAATACCTGTGGTATACCTCTGAAATCCTTATCCCTGAAGCACTGTCCACTGGCCCAAATGACATGTGAAACCTCAACTTGCTCCCTCCATGCCCACGCTCTTACGGAGCACTGGCCAGGAATTCCGGCCAAGACATTCCTCCTTGTCTTCGTCCTCCTTCTCTCTTCCAACTCCTCCTCCTCCTCCTCCTCCTCCTCCTCCTCCTCCTCCTCCTCCTCCTTCTCCTCCTCCTCCTCCTACTCCTCCTTCTCCTCATCCTCGTTTCATAGAAAAACTTTCTCACTCAGGTGGGCATCTACATATCGATGCAAATTTTACTTACATGGAAAACCATCTGTATGTCTCTGCTGCCAATGATGTGAGGGGCATAAGTTCATTCCAGTCTTAACTTTGCTCTTAGGCTTGCACATCAATAAACAGCAAGCAGTCTAGGGCGACCAAACATTGTTTCTTTATCTCTGTAGCTTTCTGGTGTTCTGTGTCTGTCTCTGCCTGCTTTGGATCTGTCTCCTTCTGGACGTTCTTATAATTCTACTGCACGTTCCTGAACCTTGTGTGTCTGGCTGGCTGCCTACCAGTATCACACCATCAGGCTTCAAGTGAGACACAACGTTCAAGAGTCCCTGAAATAGGTCTGCAACCTCGGATCCTGCATGATGTACATCCTATCTTCTGAGCATCCACAAGGCGACTCTCATGTCGGCCGAAATCTCCCAAGAGGAGTTGCATCCTCAAGTTTTCCCAATGGCCACATATGGAACCTGGCATACCAGAATCACTTTGGTGAATCTCCCAGCTCATGAGCAGAGCTCTAAGCCACTCTTGAAATACATGCTCAGTCCCAATGGGTATTTCTCAGATAGGATCCTGAGCAGGCCAACACACAGGGCCTCCGGGGACAATGGCACACTGTTCAACATCACAGAACACGATACCTGTCTGGCTTGCTTTAACATTGCCTGGCGGCCTGGGAGGCCCACTACCACCTTGGATCTCAGAAGAGATCCTATGCACTGTTTCCGATCTACGGGGAGGCCCACAAGTCTACACTCAATGTCCAAGTGACGTGAAACACCACAGAAGGCCTCCAGCTTTCGAATTCTATCCAGGTCAAAGCCTTTACTGACTTCAGGTAGAGCAATGTCTCCCGTGTCACTTAGTGCCTTCCAGAAAGTCCCACTCGGGATGCCCAGGATGGCTGTCAAACTCTGATGGATGGCAGTCTGGCTATGGTAGCTTTCATCCCCCTCTCACTTTAGGAAATTGTTCTCAAGGGAATCATCATCCCTGAGTACCTCGTCGGCATGCCAACAAGCAAACACTGACCACCTTCCTTCAGCTCACTGACAGATGCCAGACACCAAGACCCTAAGAACTATGTCCCAGGGCCCACAGCCCCCGGGTCTGAACTTCTCAGTATCTCTCAGCCACAGGGCTCCAACACACTTGAAGGCATCTGAACCAAACTGCAAGGGCTTGCAGTCCACTCTGAGCAGGTCAAAGGAGAGGGGCCTCTCCTCTTCCTGCTCCAGCTGCACAGTAGGCAACGTAGCCGAGGGCCACTGCAAGGAGCCAACGGACGTCCCCCACTGCCTCTCAGGATGGCAAATGAGCAAGGGCAAGGGAGGATCGCCAGCAAGGGCCAAACCGTCTGTCTTCAACTTGGCCATGATCGTTAGCAGAGAGGTGGAAAGAACCAGCCCATGGGGAGGGAGTCTGGCTACGGCTGGAGGAGGGCATGAGCTGTGGAGTGGTTCCCAAGCCTGTGTCTGTCTCCAGGAGCACTTGGCTGACCCAAGGTGCCGGACCTCAGTCCCGATGAGAGAGGCGTTACTGAGTTTTCACTCATTTTGTTCAGCTTTTCCAAGGAATGTTTTTTGGGGAATCATCATCGATCCAAGCACTCTGCAGTGCCCGCGCACACAGCTGTTCAGCACTGACAGTCAAGGACATCATGGGTGTTGGTGGGGTGTGAGAAATACCAAGAAGTGCCGCGGCCTGGAACTGGAAACACACTGCAATGGGCCCCTGGGAGCGAGCAGGCAGCAACTTGAGGCCTAACTCTGCTAAGGGTGCAGGCAGGCCAGAGTGCCACGGTGGCCGGTCCTCGCAACACCACCAACACCCAAGAATCCTCAGCCAATGGGGCACATCTTGTGTGGCTTACCTTCGCTTCTGGCCTTCTCGGGCATGTCCCCATCATCAAGCATCTTCACTGGATGCAGCTACCAGCTCTGGCCAAATGATGCTGGGCCTTCCTCTATGCACTCCGGCCATCGGGACCCACACTGGGACACGCACTGTGAACACATAAAAGCACATGCCACCTTTACACTGGGAAAGCCCCATCTGTGACTGGGATGGGTTGGCATGCCTGGTCTCCGTGGGATGATCAGATCACTACTGCTCTCTCACCATCCCTGCTCTGCCCAAACCTCCAGCAAGGCATGCCAGACCTTGGATGCTTTCCTTGCAGGGGATACAAACTTGCCCTTGCCCATTTGCACCCCTTGGCCTTCAAGAGGATCTTTGACCATCTCTGTAGCATACCAACACATTTCTAAAGAAAGGGGACACCCGGGGAACCCCGAGAGCATCCAGAACAATCTCCAAATAATACCTGTGGTATACCTCTGAAATCCTTATCCCTGAAGCACTGTCCACTGGCCCAAATGACATGTGAAACCTCAACTTGCTCCCTCCATGCCCACGCTCTTACGGAGCACTGGCCAGGAATTCCGGCCAAGACATTCCTCCTTGTCTTCGTCCTCCTTCTCTCTTCCAACTCCTCCTCCTCCTCCTCCTCCTCCTCCTCCTCCTCCTCCTCCTCCTCCTCCTCCTCCTCTCCTCCTCCTCCTCCTACTCCTCCTTCTCCTCATCCTCGTTTCATAGAAAAACTTTCTCACTCAGGTGGGCATCTACATATCGATGCAAATTTTACTTACATGGAAAACCATCTGTATGTCTCTGCTGCCAATGATGTGAGGGGCATAAGTTCATTCCAGTCTTAACTTTGCTCTTAGGCTTGCACATCAATAAACAGCAAGCAGTCTAGGGCGACCAAACATTGTTTCTTTATCTCTGTAGCTTTCTGGTGTTCTGTGTCTGTCTCTGCCTGCTTTGGATCTGTCTCCTTCTGGACGTTCTTATAATTCTACTGCACGTTCCTGAACCTTGTGTGTCTGGCTGGCTGCCTACCAGTATCACACCATCAGGCTTCAAGTGAGACACAACGTTCAAGAGTCCCTGAAATAGGTCTGCAACCTCGGATCCTGCATGATGTACATCCTATCTTCTGAGCATCCACAAGGCGACTCTCATGTCGGCCGAAATCTCCCAAGAGGAGTTGCATCCTCAAGTTTTCCCAATGGCCACATATGGAACCTGGCATACCAGAATCACTTTGGTGAATCTCCCAGCTCATGAGCAGAGCTCTAAGCCACTCTTGAAATACATGCTCAGTCCCAATGGGTATTTCTCAGATAGGATCCTGAGCAGGCCAACACACAGGGCCTCCGGGGACAATGGCACACTGTTCAACATCACAGAACACGATACCTGTCTGGCTTGCTTTAACATTGCCTGGCGGCCTGGGAGGCCCACTACCACCTTGGATCTCAGAAGAGATCCTATGCACTGTTTCCGATCTACGGGGAGGCCCACAAGTCTACACTCAATGTCCAAGTGACGTGAAACACCACAGAAGGCCTCCAGCTTTCGAATTCTATCCAGGTCAAAGCCTTTACTGACTTCAGGTAGAGCAATGTCTCCCGTGTCACTTAGTGCCTTCCAGAAAGTCCCACTCGGGATGCCCAGGATGGCTGTCAAACTCTGATGGATGGCAGTCTGGCTATGGTAGCTTTCATCCCCCTCTCACTTTAGGAAATTGTTCTCAAGGGAATCATCATCCCTGAGTACCTCGTCGGCATGCCAACAAGCAAACACTGACCACCTTCCTTCAGCTCACTGACAGATGCCAGACACCAAGACCCTAAGAACTATGTCCCAGGGCCCACAGCCCCCGGGTCTGAACTTCTCAGTATCTCTCAGCCACAGGGCTCCAACACACTTGAAGGCATCTGAACCAAACTGCAAGGGCTTGCAGTCCACTCTGAGCAGGTCAAAGGAGAGGGGCCTCTCCTCTTCCTGCTCCAGCTGCACAGTAGGCAACGTAGCCGAGGGCCACTGCAAGGAGCCAACGGACGTCCCCCACTGCCTCTCAGGATGGCAAATGAGCAAGGGCAAGGGAGGATCGCCAGCAAGGGCCAAACCGTCTGTCTTCAACTTGGCCATGATCGTTAGCAGAGAGGTGGAAAGAACCAGCCCATGGGGAGGGAGTCTGGCTACGGCTGGAGGAGGGCATGAGCTGTGGAGTGGTTCCCAAGCCTGTGTCTGTCTCCAGGAGCACTTGGCTGACCCAAGGTGCCGGACCTCAGTCCCGATGAGAGAGGCGTTACTGAGTTTTCACTCATTTTGTTCAGCTTTTCCAAGGAATGTTTTTTGGGGAATCATCATCGATCCAAGCACTCTGCAGTGCCCGCGCACACAGCTGTTCAGCACTGACAGTCAAGGACATCATGGGTGTTGGTGGGGTGTGAGAAATACCAAGAAGTGCCGCGGCCTGGAACTGGAAACACACTGCAATGGGCCCCTGGGAGCGAGCAGGCAGCAACTTGAGGCCTAACTCTGCTAAGGGTGCAGGCAGGCCAGAGTGCCACGGTGGCCGGTCCTCGCAACACCACCAACACCCAAGAATCCTCAGCCAATGGGGCACATCTTGTGTGGCTTACCTTCGCTTCTGGCCTTCTCGGGCATGTCCCCATCATCAAGCATCTTCACTGGATGCAGCTACCAGCTCTGGCCAAATGATGCTGGGACTTCCTCTATGCACTCCGGCCATCGGGACCCACACTGGGACACGCACTGTGAACACATAAAAGCACATGCCACCTTTACACTGGGAAAGCCCCATCTGTGACTGGGATGGGTTGGCATGCCTGGTCTCCGTGGGATGATCAGATCACTACTGCTCTCTCACCATCCCTGCTCTGCCCAAACCTCCAGCAAGGCATGCCAGACCTTGGATGCTTTCCTTGCAGGGGATACAAACTTGCCCTTGCCCATTTGCACCCCCTGGCCTTCAAGAGGATCTTTGACCATCTCTGTAGCATACCAACACATTTCTAAAGAAAGGGGACACCCGGGAACCCCGAGAGCATCCAGAACAATCTCCAAATAATACCTGTGGTATACCTCTGAAATCCTTATCCCTGAAGCACTGTCCACTGGCCCAAATGACATGTGAAACCTCAACTTGCTCCCTCCATGCCCACGCTCTTACGGAGCACTGGCCAGGAATTCCGGCCAAGACATTCCTCCTTGTCTTCGTCCTCCTTCTCTCTTCCAACTCCTCCTCCTCCTCCTCCTCCTCCTCCTCCTCCTCCTCCTCCTCCTCCTCCTCCTTCTCCTCCTCCTCCTCCTACTCCTCCTTCTCCTCATCCTCGTTTCATAGAAAAACTTTCTCACTCAGGTGGGCATCTACATATCGATGCAAATTTTCCTTACATGGAAAACCATCTGTATGTCTCTGCTGCCAATGATGTGAGGGGCATAAGTTCATTCCAGTCTTAACTTTGCTCTTAGGCTTGCACATCAATAAACAGCAAGCAGTCTAGGGCGACCAAACATTGTTTCTTTATCTCTGTAGCTTTCTGGTGTTCTGTGTCTGTCTCTGCCTGCTTTGGATCTGTCTCCTTCTGGACGTTCTTATAATTCTACTGCACGTTCCTGAACCTTGTGTGTCTGGCTGGCTGCCTACCAGTATCACACCATCAGGCTTCAAGTGAGACACAACGTTCAAGAGTCCCTGAAATAGGTCTGCAACCTCGGATCCTGCATGATGTACATCCTATCTTCTGAGCATCCACAAGGCGACTCTCATGTCGGCCGAAATCTCCCAAGAGGAGTTGCATCCTCAAGTTTTCCCAATGGCCACATATGGAACCTGGCATACCAGAATCACTTTGGTGAATCTCCCAGCTCATGAGCAGAGCTCTAAGCCACTCTTGAAATACATGCTCAGTCCCAATGGGTATTTCTCAGATAGGATCCTGAGCAGGCCAACACACAGGGCCTCCGGGGACAATGGCACACTGTTCAACATCACAGAACACGATACCTGTCTGGCTTGCTTTAACATTGCCTGGCGGCCTGGGAGGCCCACTACCACCTTGGATCTCAGAAGAGATCCTATGCACTGTTTCCGATCTACGGGGAGGCCCACAAGTCTACACTCAATGTCCAAGTGACGTGAAACACCACAGAAGGCCTCCAGCTTTCGAATTCTATCCAGGTCAAAGCCTTTACTGACTTCAGGTAGAGCAATGTCTCCCGTGTCACTTAGTGCCTTCCAGAAAGTCCCACTCGGGATGCCCAGGATGGCTGTCAAACTCTGATGGATGGCAGTCTGGCTATGGTAGCTTTCATCCCCCTCTCACTTTAGGAAATTGTTCTCAAGGGAATCATCATCCCTGAGTACCTCGTCGGCATGCCAACAAGCAAACACTGACCACCTTCCTTCAGCTCACTGACAGATGCCAGACACCAAGACCCTAAGAACTATGTCCCAGGGCCCACAGCCCCCGGGTCTGAACTTCTCAGTACCTCTCAGCCACAGGGCTCCAACACACTTGAAGGCATCTGAACCAAACTGCAAGGGCTTGCAGTCCACTCTGAGCAGGTCAAAGGAGAGGGGCCTCTCCTCTTCCTGCTCCAGCTGCACAGTAGGCAACGTAGCCGAGGGCCACTGCAAGGAGCCAACGGACGTCCCCCACTGCCTCTCAGGATGGCAAATGAGCAAGGGCAAGGGAGGATCGCCAGCAAGGGCCAAACCGTCTGTCTTCAACTTGGCCATGATCGTTAGCAGAGAGGTGGAAAGAACCAGCCCATGGGGAGGGAGTCTGGCTACGGCTGGAGGAGGGCATGAGCTGTGGAGTGGTTCCCAAGCCTGTGTCTGTCTCCAGGAGCACTTGGCTGACCCAAGGTGCCGGACCTCAGTCCCGATGAGAGAGGCGTTACTGAGTTTTCACTCATTTTGTTCAGCTTTTCCAAGGAATGTTTTTTGGGGAATCATCATCGATCCAAGCACTCTGCAGTGCCCGCGCACACAGCTGTTCAGCACTGACAGTCAAGGACATCATGGGTGTTGGTGGGGTGTGAGAAATACCAAGAAGTGCCGCGGCCTGGAACTGGAAACACACTGCAATGGGACCCTGGGAGCGAGCAGGCAGCAACTTGAGGCCTAACTCTGCTAAGGGTGCAGGCAGGCCAGAGTGCCACGGTGGCCGGTCCTCGCAACACCACCAACACCCAAGAATCCTCAGCCAATGGGGCACATCTTGTGTGGCTTACCTTCGCTTCTGGCCTTCTCGGGCATGTCCCCATCATCAAGCATCTTCACTGGATGCAGCTACCAGCTCTGGCCAAATGATGCTGGGCCTTCCTCTATGCACTCCGGCCATCGGGACCCACACTGGGACACGCACTGTGAACACATAAAAGCACATGCCACCTTTACACTGGGAAAGCCCCATCTGTGACTGGGATGGGTTGGCATGCCTGGTCTCCGTGGGATGATCAGATCACTACTGCTCTCTCACCATCCCTGCTCTGCCCAAACCTCCAGCAAGGCATGCCAGACCTTGGATGCTTTCCTTGCAGGGGATACAAACTTGCCCTTGCCCATTTGCACCCCCTGGCCTTCAAGAGGATCTTTGACCATCTCTGTAGCATACCAACACATTTCTAAAGAAAGGGGACACCCGGGAACCCCGAGAGCATCCAGAACAATCTCCAAATAATACCTGTGGTATACCTCTGAAATCCTTATCCCTGAAGCACTGTCCACTGGCCCAAATGACATGTGAAACCTCAACTTGCTCCCTCCATGCCCACGCTCTTACGGAGCACTGGCCAGGAATTCCGGCCAAGACATTCCTCCTTGTCTTCGTCCTCCTTCTCTCTTCCAACTCCTCCTCCTCCTCCTCCTCCTCCTCCTCCTCCTCCTCCTCCTCCTCCTCCTCCTCCTCCTCCTCCTACTCCTCCTTCTCCTCATCCTCGTTTCATAGAAAAACTTTCTCACTCAGGTGGGCATCTACATATCGATGCAAATTTTACTTACATGGAAAACCATCTGTATGTCTCTGCTGCCAATGATGTGAGGGGCATAAGTTCATTCCAGTCTTAACTTTGCTCTTAGGCTTGCACATCAATAAACAGCAAGCAGTCTAGGGCGACCAAACATTGTTTCTTTATCTCTGTAGCTTTCTGGTGTTCTGTGTCTGTCTCTGCCTGCTTTGGATCTGTCTCCTTCTGGACGTTCTTATAATTCTACTGCACGTTCCTGAACCTTGTGTGTCTGGCTGGCTGCCTACCAGTATCACACCATCAGGCTTCAAGTGAGACACAACGTTCAAGAGTCCCTGAAATAGGTCTGCAACCTCGGATCCTGCATGATGTACATCCTATCTTCTGAGCATCCACAAGGCGACTCTCATGTCGGCCGAAATCTCCCAAGAGGAGTTGCATCCTCAAGTTTTCCCAATGGCCACATATGGAACCTGGCATACCAGAATCACTTTGGTGAATCTCCCAGCTCATGAGCAGAGCTCTAAGCCACTCTTGAAATACATGCTCAGTCCCAATGGGTATTTCTCAGATAGGATCCTGAGCAGGCCAACACACAGGGCCTCCGGGGGACAATGGCACACTGTTCAACATCACAGAACACGATACCTGTCTGGCTTGCTTTAACATTGCCTGGCGGCCTGGGAGGCCCACTACCACCTTGGATCTCAGAAGAGATCCTATGCACTGTTTCCGATCTACGGGGGAGGCCCACAAGTCTACACTCAATGTCCAAGTGACGTGAAACACCACAGAAGGCCTCCAGCTTTCGAATTCTATCCAGGTCAAAGCCTTTACTGACTTCAGGTAGAGCAATGTCTCCCGTGTCACTTAGTGCCTTCCAGAAAGTCCCACTCGGGATGCCCAGGATGGCTGTCAAACTCTGATGGATGGCAGTCTGGCTATGGTAGCTTTCATCCCCCTCTCACTTTAGGAAATTGTTCTCAAGGGAATCATCATCCCTGAGTACCTCGTCGGCATGCCAACAAGCAAACACTGACCACCTTCCTTCAGCTCACTGACAGATGCCAGACACCAAGACCCTAAGAACTATGTCCCAGGGCCCACAGCCCCCGGGTCTGAACTTCTCAGTACCTCTCAGCCACAGGGCTCCAACACACTTGAAGGCATCTGAACCAAACTGCAAGGGCTTGCAGTCCACTCTGAGCAGGTCAAAGGAGAGGGGCCTCTCCTCTTCCTGCTCCAGCTGCACAGTAGGCAACGTAGCCGAGGGCCACTGCAAGGAGCCAACGGACGTCCCCCACTGCCTCTCAGGATGGCAAATGAGCAAGGGCAAGGGAGGATCGCCAGCAAGGGCCAAACCGTCTGTCTTCAACTTGGCCATGATCGTTAGCAGAGAGGTGGAAAGAACCAGCCCATGGGGAGGGAGTCTGGCTACGGCTGGAGGAGGGCATGAGCTGTGGAGTGGTTCCCAAGCCTGTGTCTGTCTCCAGGAGCACTTGGCTGACCCAAGGTGCCGGACCTCAGTCCCGATGAGAGAGGCGTTACTGAGTTTTCACTCATTTTGTTCAGCTTTTCCAAGGAATGTTTTTTGGGGAATCATCATCGATCCAAGCACTCTGCAGTGCCCGCGCACACAGCTGTTCAGCACTGACAGTCAAGGACATCATGGGTGTTGGTGGGGTGTGAGAAATACCAAGAAGTGCCGCGGCCTGGAACTGGAAACACACTGCAATGGGCCCCTGGGAGCGAGCAGGCAGCAACTTGAGGCCTAACTCTGCTAAGGGTGCAGGCAGGCCAGAGTGCCACGGTGGCCGGTCCTCGCAACACCACCAACACCCAAGAATCCTCAGCCAATGGGGCACATCTTGTGTGGCTTACCTTCGCTTCTGGCCTTCTCGGGCATGTCCCCATCATCAAGCATCTTCACTGGATGCAGCTACCAGCTCTGGCCAAATGATGCTGGGCCTTCCTCTATGCACTCCGGCCATCGGGACCCACACTGGGACACGCACTGTGAACACATAAAAGCACATGCCACCTTTACACTGGGAAAGCCCCATCTGTGACTGGGATGGGTTGGCATGCCTGGTCTCCGTGGGATGATCAGATCACTACTGCTCTCTCACCATCCCTGCTCTGCCCAAACCTCCAGCAAGGCATGCCAGACCTTGGATGCTTTCCTTGCAGGGGATACAAACTTGCCCTTGCCCATTTGCACCCCCTGGCCTTCAAGAGGATCTTTGACCATCTCTGTAGCATACCAACACATTTCTAAAGAAAGGGGACACCCGGGAACCCCCGAGAGCATCCAGAACAATCTCCAAATAATACCTGTGGTATACCTCTGAAATCCTTATCCCTGAAGCACTGTCCACTGGCCCAAATGACATGTGAAACCTCAACTTGCTCCCTCCATGCCCACGCTCTTACGGAGCACTGGCCAGGAATTCCGGCCAAGACATTCCTCCTTGTCTTCGTCCTCCTTCTCTCTTCCAACTCCTCCTCCTCCTCCTCCTCCTCCTCCTCCTCCTCCTCCTCCTCCTCCTCCTCCTCTTCTCCTCCTCCTCCTCCTACTCCTCCTTCTCCTCATCCTCGTTTCATAGAAAAACTTTCTCACTCAGGTGGGCATCTACATATCGATGCAAATTTTACTTACATGGAAAACCATCTGTATGTCTCTGCTGCCAATGATGTGAGGGGCATAAGTTCATTCCAGTCTTAACTTTGCTCTTAGGCTTGCACATCAATAAACAGCAAGCAGTCTAGGGCGACCAAACATTGTTTCTTTATCTCTGTAGCTTTCTGGTGTTCTGTGTCTGTCTCTGCCTGCTTTGGATCTGTCTCCTTCTGGACGTTCTTATAATTCTACTGCACGTTCCTGAACCTTGTGTGTCTGGCTGGCTGCCTACCAGTATCACACCATCAGGCTTCAAGTGAGACACAACGTTCAAGAGTCCCTGAAATAGGTCTGCAACCTCGGATCCTGCATGATGTACATCCTATCTTCTGAGCATCCACAAGGCGACTCTCATGTCGGCCGAAATCTCCCAAGAGGAGTTGCATCCTCAAGTTTTCCCAATGGCCACATATGGAACCTGGCATACCAGAATCACTTTGGTGAATCTCCCAGCTCATGAGCAGAGCTCTAAGCCACTCTTGAAATACATGCTCAGTCCCAATGGGTATTTCTCAGATAGGATCCTGAGCAGGCCAACACACGGGGCCTCCGGGGGGCAATGGCACACTGTTCAACATCACAGAACACGATACCTGTCTGGCTTGCTTTAACATTGCCTGGCGGCCTGGGAGGCCCACTACCACCTTGGATCTCAGAAGAGATCCTATGCACTGTTTCCGATCTACGGGGAGGCCCACAAGTCTACACTCAATGTCCAAGTGACGTGAAACACCACAGAAGGCCTCCAGCTTTCGAATTCTATCCAGGTCAAAGCCTTTACTGACTTCAGGTAGAGCAATGTCTCCCGTGTCACTTAGTGCCTTCCAGAAAGTCCCACTCGGGATGCCCAGGATGGCTGTCAAACTCTGATGGATGGCAGTCTGGCTATGGTAGCTTTCATCCCCCTCTCACTTTAGGAAATTGTTCTCAAGGGAATCATCATCCCTGAGTACCTCGTCGGCATGCCAACAAGCAAACACTGACCACCTTCCTTCAGCTCACTGACAGATGCCAGACACCAAGACCCTAAGAACTATGTCCCAGGGCCCACAGCCCCCGGGTCTGAACTTCTCAGTACCTCTCAGCCACAGGGCTCCAACACACTTGAAGGCATCTGAACCAAACTGCAAGGGCTTGCAGTCCACTCTGAGCAGGTCAAAGGAGAGGGGCCTCTCCTCTTCCTGCTCCAGCTGCACAGTAGGCAACGTAGCCGAGGGCCACTGCAAGGAGCCAACGGACGTCCCCCACTGCCTCTCAGGATGGCAAATGAGCAAGGGCAAGGGAGGATCGCCAGCAAGGGCCAAACCGTCTGTCTTCAACTTGGCCATGATCGTTAGCAGAGAGGTGGAAAGAACCAGCCCATGGGGAGGGAGTCTGGCTACGGCTGGAGGAGGGCATGAGCTGTGGAGTGGTTCCCAAGCCTGTGTCTGTCTCCAGGAGCACTTGGCTGACCCAAGGTGCCGGACCTCAGTCCCGATGAGAGAGGCGTTACTGAGTTTTCACTCATTTTGTTCAGCTTTTCCAAGGAATGTTTTTTGGGGAATCATCATCGATCCAAGCACTCTGCAGTGCCCGCGCACACAGCTGTTCAGCACTGACAGTCAAGGACATCATGGGTGTTGGTGGGGTGTGAGAAATACCAAGAAGTGCCGCGGCCTGGAACTGGAAACACACTGCAATGGGCCCCTGGGAGCGAGCAGGCAGCAACTTGAGGCCTAACTCTGCTAAGGGTGCAGGCAGGCCAGAGTGCCACGGTGGCCGGTCCTCGCAACACCACCAACACCCAAGAATCCTCAGCCAATGGGGCACATCTTGTGTGGCTTACCTTCGCTTCTGGCCTTCTCGGGCATGTCCCCATCATCAAGCATCTTCACTGGATGCAGCTACCAGCTCTGGCCAAATGATGCTGGGACTTCCTCTATGCACTCCGGCCATCGGGACCCACACTGGGACACGCACTGTGAACACATAAAAGCACATGCCACCTTTACACTGGGAAAGCCCCATCTGTGACTGGGATGGGTTGGCATGCCTGGTCTCCGTGGGATGATCAGATCACTACTGCTCTCTCACCATCCCTGCTCTGCCCAAACCTCCAGCAAGGCATGCCAGACCTTGGATGCTTTCCTTGCAGGGGATACAAACTTGCCCTTGCCCATTTGCACCCCCTGGCCTTCAAGAGGATCTTTGACCATCTCTGTAGCATACCAACACATTTCTAAAGAAAGGGGACACCCGGGAACCCCGAGAGCATCCAGAACAATCTCCAAATAATACCTGTGGTATACCTCTGAAATCCTTATCCCTGAAGCACTGTCCACTGGCCCAAATGACATGTGAAACCTCAACTTGCTCCCTCCATGCCCACGCTCTTACGGAGCACTGGCCAGGAATTCCGGCCAAGACATTCCTCCTTGTCTTCGTCCTCCTTCTCTCTTCCAACTCCTCCTCCTCCTCCTCCTCCTCCTCCTCCTCCTCCTCCTCCTCCTCCTTCTCCTCCTCCTCCTCCTACTCCTCCTTCTCCTCATCCTCGTTTCATAGAAAAACTTTCTCACTCAGGTGGGCATCTACATATCGATGCAAATTTTACTTACATGGAAAACCATCTGTATGTCTCTGCTGCCAATGATGTGAGGGGCATAAGTTCATTCCAGTCTTAACTTTGCTCTTAGGCTTGCACATCAATAAACAGCAAGCAGTCTAGGGCGACCAAACATTGTTTCTTTATCTCTGTAGCTTTCTGGTGTTCTGTGTCTGTCTCTGCCTGCTTTGGATCTGTCTCCTTCTGGACGTTCTTATAATTCTACTGCACGTTCCTGAACCTTGTGTGTCTGGCTGGCTGCCTACCAGTATCACACCATCAGGCTTCAAGTGAGACACAACGTTCAAGAGTCCCTGAAATAGGTCTGCAACCTCGGATCCTGCATGATGTACATCCTATCTTCTGAGCATCCACAAGGCGACTCTCATGTCGGCCGAAATCTCCCAAGAGGAGTTGCATCCTCAAGTTTTCCCAATGGCCACATATGGAACCTGGCATACCAGAATCACTTTGGTGAATCTCCCAGCTCATGAGCAGAGCTCTAAGCCACTCTTGAAATACATGCTCAGTCCCAATGGGTATTTCTCAGATAGGATCCTGAGCAGGCCAACACACAGGTCCTCCGGGGACAGTGGCACACTGTTCAACATCACAGAACACGATACCTGTCTGGCTTGCTTTAACATTGCCTGGCGGCCTGGGAGGCCCACTACCACCTTGGATCTCAGAAGAGATCCTATGCACTGTTTCCGATCTACGGGGAGGCCCACAAGTCTACACTCAATGTCCAAGTGACGTGAAACACCACAGAAGGCCTCCAGCTTTCGAATTCTATCCAGGTCAAAGCCTTTACTGACTTCAGGTAGAGCAATGTCTCCCGTGTCACTTAGTGCCTTCCAGAAAGTCCCACTCGGGATGCCCAGGATGGCTGTCAAACTCTGATGGATGGCAGTCTGGCTATGGTAGCTTTCATCCCCCTCTCACTTTAGGAAATTGTTCTCAAGGGAATCATCATCCCTGAGTACCGCGTCGGCATGCCAACCAGCAAACACTGACCACCTTCCTTCAGCTCACTGACAGATGCCAGACACCAAGACCCTAAGAACTATGTCCCAGGGCCCACAGCCCCCGGGTCTGAACTTATCAGTACCTCTCAGCCACAGGGCTCCAACACACTTGAAGGCATCTGAACCAAACTGCAAGGGCTTGCAGTCCACTCTGAGCAGGTCAAAGGAGAGGGGCCTCTCCTCTTCCTGCTCCAGCTGCACAGTAGGCAACGTAGCCGAGGGCCACTGCAAGGAGCCAACGGACGTCCCCCACTGCCTCTCAGGATGGCAAATGAGCAAGGGCAAGGGAGGATCGCCAGCAAGGGCCAAACCGTCTGTCTTCAACTTGGCCATGATCGTTAGCAGAGAGGTGGAAAAAACCAGCCCATGGGGACGGAGTCTGGCTATGCCTGGAGGATGGCATGAGCTGTGGAGTGGTTCCCAAGCCTATGTCTGTCTCCAGGAGCACTTGGCTGACCCAAGGTGCCGGACCTCAGTCCCGATGAGAGAGGCGTTACTGAGTTTTCACTCATTTTGTTCAGCTTTTCCAAGGAATGTTTTTTGGGGAATCATCATCGATCCAAGCACTCTGCAGTGCCCGCGCACACAGCTGTTCAGCACTGACAGTCAAGGACATCATGGGTGTTGGTGGGGTGTGAGAAATACCAAGAAGTGCCGCGGCCTGGAACTGGAAACACACTGCAATGGGCCCCTGGGAGCGAGCAGGCAGCAACTTGAGGCCTAACTCTGCTAAGGGTGCAGGCAGGCCAGAGTGCCACGGTGGCCGGTCCTCGCAACACCACCAACACCCAAGAATCCTCAGCCAATGGGGCACATCTTGTGTGGCTTACCTTCGCTTCTGGCCTTCTCGGGCATGTCCCCATCATCAAGCATCTTCACTGGATGCAGCTACCAGCTCTGGCCAAATGATGCTGGGACTTCCTCTATGCACTCCGGCCATCGGGACCCACACTGGGACACGCACTGTGAACACATAAAAGCACATGCCACCTTTACACTGGGAAAGCCCCATCTGTGACTGGGATGGGTTGGCATGCCTGGTCTCCGTGGGATGATCAGATCACTACTGCTCTCTCACCATCCCTGCTCTGCCCAAACCTCCAGCAAGGCATGCCAGACCTTGGATGCTTTCCTTGCAGGGGATACAAACTTGCCCTTGCCCATTTGCACCCCCTGGCCTTCAAGAGGATCTTTGACCATCTCTGTAGCATACCAACACATTTCTAAAGAAAGGGGACACCCGGGAACCCCGAGAGCATCCAGAACAATCTCCAAATAATACCTGTGGTATACCTCTGAAATCCTTATCCTTGAAGCACTGTCCACTGGCCCAAATGACATGTGAAACCTCAACTTGCTCCCTCCATGCCCAAGCTCTTACGGAGCACTGGCCAGGAATTCCGGCCAAGACATTCCTCCTTGTCTTCGTCCTCCTTCTCTCTTCCAACTCCTCCTCCTCCTCCTCCTCCTCCTCCTCCTCCTCCTCCTCCTCCTCCTCCTCTTACTCCTCCTTCTCCTCATCCTCGTTTCATAGAAAAACTTTCTCACTCAGGTGGGCATCTACATATCGATGCAAATTTTACTTACATGGAAAACCATCTGTATGTCTCTGCTGCCAATGATGTGAGGGGCATAAGTTCATTCCAGTCTTAACTTTGCTCTTAGGCTTGCACATCAATAAACAGCAAGCAGTCTAGGGCGACCAAACATTGTTTCTTTATCTCTGTAGCTTTCTGGTGTTCTGTGTCTGTCTCTGCCTGCTTTGGATCTGTCTCCTTCTGGACGTTCTTATAATTCTACTGCACGTTCCTGAACCTTGTGTGTCTGGCTGGCTGCCTACCAGTATCACACCATCAGGCTTCAAGTGAGACACAACGT
This sequence comes from Cricetiscus sungorus, assembly GCA_030556225.1. Lineage (NCBI taxonomy): Eukaryota > Metazoa > Chordata > Mammalia > Rodentia > Cricetidae > Cricetiscus > Cricetiscus sungorus. The sequence goes on from JANBXA010000732.1 coordinate 11,654,953, forward strand.
TCAAGAGTCCCTGAAATAGGTCTGCAACCTCGGATCCTGCATGATGTACATCCTATCTTCTGAGCATCCACAAGGCGACTCTCATGTCGGCCGAAATCTCCCAAGAGGAGTTGCATCCTCAAGTTTTCCCAATGGCCACATATGGAACCTGGCATACCAGAATCACTTTGGTGAATCTCCCAGCTCATGAGCAGAGCTCTAAGCCACTCTTGAAATACATGCTCAGTCCCAATGGGTATTTCTCAGATAGGATCCTGAGCAGGCCAACACACAGGGCCTCCGGGGACAGTGGCACACTGTTCAACATCACAGAACACGATACCTGTCTGGCTTGCTTTAACATTGCCTGGCGGCCTGGGAGGCCCACTACCACCTTGGATCTCAGAAGAGATCCTATGCACTGTTTCCGATCTACGGGGAGGCCCACAAGTCTACACTCAATGTCCAAGTGACGTGAAACACCACAGAAGGCCTCCAGCTTTCGAATTCTATCCAGGTCAAAGCCTTTACTGACTTCAGGTAGAGCAATGTCTCCCGTGTCACTTAGTGCCTTCCAGAAAGTCCCACTCGGGATGCCCAGGATGGCTGTCGAACTCTGATGGATGGCAGTCTGGCTATGGTAGCTTTCATCCCCCTCTCACTTTAGGAAATTGTTCTCAAGGGAATCATCATCCCTGAGTACCTCGTCGGCATGCCAACAAGCAAACACTGACCACCTTCCTTCAGCTCACTGACAGATGCCAGACACCAAGACCCTAAGAACTATGTCCCAGGGCCCACAGCCCCCGGGTCTGAACTTCTCAGTACCTCTCAGCCACAGGGCTCCAACACACTTGAAGGCATCTGAACCAAACTGCAAGGGCTTGCAGTCCACTCTGAGCAGGTCAAAGGAGAGGGGCCTCTCCTCTTCCTGCTCCAGCTGCACAGTAGGCAACGTAGCCGAGGGCCACTGCAAGGAGCCAACGGACGTCCCCCACTGCCTCTCAGGATGGCAAATGAGCAAGGGCAAGGGAGGATCGCCAGCAAGGGCCAAACCGTCTGTCTTCAACTTGGCCATGATCGTTAGCAGAGAGGTGGAAAGAACCAGCCCATGGGGAGGGAGTCTGGCTACGGCTGGAGGAGGGCATGAGCTGTGGAGTGGTTCCCAAGCCTGTGTCTGTCTCCAGGAGCACTTGGCTGACCCAAGGTGCCGGACCTCAGTCCCGATGAGAGAGGCGTTACTGAGTTTTCACTCATTTTGTTCAGCTTTTCCAAGGAATGTTTTTTGGGGAATCATCATCGATCCAAGCACTCTGCAGTGCCCGCGCACACAGCTGTTCAGCACTGACAGTCAAGGACATCATGGGTGTTGGTGGGGTGTGAGAAATACCAAGAAGTGCCGCGGCCTGGAACTGGAAACACACTGCAATGGGACCCTGGGAGCGAGCAGGCAGCAACCTGAGGCCTAACTCAGCTAAGGGTGCAGGCAGGCCAGAGTGCCACGGTGGCCGGTCCTCGCAACACCACCAACACCCAAGAATCCTCAGCCAATGGGGCACATCTTGTGTGGCTTACCTTCGCTTCTGGCCTTCTCGGGCATGTCCCCATCATCAAGCATCTTCACTGGATGCAGCTACCAGCTCTGGCCAAATGATGCTGGGACTTCCTCTATGCACTCCGGCCATCGGGACCCACACTGGGACACGCACTGTGAACACATAAAAGCACATGCCACCTTTACACTGGGAAAGCCCCATCTGTGACTGGGATGGGTTGGCATGCCTGGTCTCCGTGGGATGATCAGATCACTACTGCTCTCTCACCATCCCTGCTCTGCCCAAACCTCCAGCAAGGCATGCCATACCTTGGATGCTTTCCTTGCAGGGGATACAAACTTGCCCTTGCCCATTTGCACCCCTTGGCCTTCAAGAGGATCTTTGACCATCTCTGTAGCATACCAACACATTTCTAAAGAAAGGGGACACCCGGGAACCCCGAGAGCATCCAGAACAATCTCCAAATAATACCTGTGGTATACCTCTGAAATCCTTATCCCTGAAGCACTGTCCACTGGCCCAAATGACATGTGAAACCTCAACTTGCTCCCTCCATGCCCACGCTCTTACGGAGCACTGGCCAGGAATTCCGGCCAAGACATTCCTCCTTGTCTTCGTCCTCCTTCTCTCTTCCAACTCCTCCTCCTCCTCCTCCTCCTCCTCCTCCTCCTCCTCCTCCTCCTCCTCCTCCTCCTGCTTCTCCTCCTCCTCCTCCTACTCCTCCTTCTCCTCATCCTCGTTTCATAGAAAAACTTTCTCACTCAGGTGGGCATCTACATATCGATGCAAATTTTACTTACATGGAAAACCATCTGTATGTCTCTGCTGCCAATGATGTGAGGGGCATAAGTTCATTCCAGTCTTAACTTTGCTCTTAGGCTTGCACATCAATAAACAGCAAGCAGTCTAGGGCGACCAAACATTGTTTCTTTATCTCTGTAGCTTTCTGGTGTTCTGTGTCTGTCTCTGCCTGCTTTGGATCTGTCTCCTTCTGGACGTTCTTATAATTCTACTGCACGTTCCTGAACCTTGTGTGTCTGGCTGGCTGCCTACCAGTATCACACCATCAGGCTTCAAGTGAGACACAACGTTCAAGAGTCCCTGAAATAGGTCTGCAACCTCGGATCCTGCATGATGTACATCCTATCTTCTGAGCATCCACAAGGCGACTCTCATGTCGGCCGAAATCTCCCAAGAGGAGTTGCATCCTCAAGTTTTCCCAATGGCCACATATGGAACCTGGCATACCAGAATCACTTTGGTGAATCTCCCAGCTCATGAGCAGAGCTCTAAGCCACTCTTGAAATACATGCTCAGTCCCAATGGGTATTTCTCAGATAGGATCCTGAGCAGGCCAACACACAGGGCCTCCGGGGGACAGTGGCACACTGTTCAACATCACAGAACACGATACCTGTCTGGCTTGCTTTAACATTGCCTGGCGGCCTGGGAGGCCCACTACCACCTTGGATCTCAGAAGAGATCCTATGCACTGTTTCCGATCTACGGGGGAGGCCCACAAGTCTACACTCAATGTCCAAGTGAGGTGAAACACCACAGAAGGCCTCCAGCTTTCGAATTCTATCCAGGTCAAAGCCTTTACTGACTTCAGGTAGAGCAATGTCTCCCGTGTCACTTAGTGCCTTCCAGAAAGTCCCACTCGGGATGCCCAGGATGGCTGTCAAACTCTGATGGATGGCAGTCTGGCTATGGTAGCTTTCATCCCCCTCTCACTTTAGGAAATTGTTCTCAAGGGAATCATCTTCCCTGAGTACCTCGTCGGCATGCCAACCAGCAAACACTGACCACCTTCCTTCAGCTCACTGACAGATGCCAGACACCAAGACCCTAAGAACTATGTCCCAGGGCCCACAGCCCCCGGGTCTGAACTTCTCAGTATCTCTCAGCCACAGGGCTCCAACACACTTGAAGGCATCTGAACCAAACTGCAAGGGCTTGCAGTCCACTCTGAGCAGGTCAAAGGAGAGGGGCCTCTCCTCTTCCTGCTCCAGCTGCACAGTAGGCAACGTAGCCGAGGGCCACTGCAAGGAGCCAACGGACGTCCCCCACTGCCTCTCAGGATGGCAAATGAGCAAGGGCAAGGGAGGATCGCCAGCAAGGGCCAAACCGTCTGTCTTCAACTTGGCCATGATCGTTAGCAGAGAGGTGGAAAGAACCAGCCCATGGGGAGGGAGTCTGGCTACGGCTGGAGGAGGGCATGAGCTGTGGAGTGGTTCCCAAGCCTGTGTCTGTCTCCAGGAGCACTTGGCTGACCCAAGGTGCCGGACCTCAGTCCCGATGAGAGAGGCGTTACTGAGTTTTCACTCATTTTGTTCAGCTTTTCCAAGGAATGTTTTTTGGGGAATCATCATCGATCCAAGCACTCTGCAGTGCCCGCGCACACAGCTGTTCAGCACTGACAGTCAAGGACATCATGGGTGTTGGTGGGGTGTGAGAAATACCAAGAAGTGCCGCGGCCTGGAACTGGAAACACACTGCAATGGGCCCCTGGGAGCGAGCAGGCAGCAACCTGAGGCCTAACTCTGCTAAGGGTGCAGGCAGGCCAGAGTGCCACGGTGGCCGGTCCTCGCAACACCACCAACACCCAAGAATCCTCAGCCAATGGGGCACATCTTGTGTGGCTTACCTTCGCTTCTGGCCTTCTCGGGCATGTCCCCATCATCAAGCATCTTCACTGGATGCAGCTACCAGCTCTGGCCAAATGATGCTGGGCCTTCCTCTATGCACTCCGGCCATCGGGACCCACACTGGGACACGCACTGTGAACACATAAAAGCACATGCCACCTTTACACTGGGAAAGCCCCATCTGTGACTGGGATGGGTTGGCATGCCTGGTCTCCGTGGGATGATCAGATCACTACTGCTCTCTCACCATCCCTGCTCTGCCCAAACCTCCAGCAAGGCATGCCATACCTTGGATGCTTTCCTTGCAGGGGATACAAACTTGCCCTTGCCCATTTGCACCCCCTGGCCTTCAAGAGGATCTTTGACCATCTCTGTAGCATACCAACACATTTCTAAAGAAAGGGGACACCCGGGAACCCCGAGAGCATCCAGAACAATCTCCAAATAATACCTGTGGTATACCTCTGAAATCCTTATCCCTGAAGCACTGTCCACTGGCCCAAATGACATGTGAAACCTCAACTTGCTCCCTCCATGCCCACGCTCTTACGGAGCACTGGCCAGGAATTCCGGCCAAGACATTCCTCCTTGTCTTCGTCCTCCTTCTCTCTTCCAACTCCTCCTCCTCCTCCTCCTCCTCCTCCTCCTCCTCCTCCTCCTCCTCCTCCTCCTCCTCCTCCTCCTCCTCCTCCTACTCCTCCTTCTCCTCATCCTCGTTTCATAGAAAAACTTTCTCACTCAGGTGGGCATCTACATATCGATGCAAATTTTACTTACATGGAAAACCATCTGTATGTCTCTGCTGCCAATGATGTGAGGGGCATAAGTTCATTCCAGTCTTAACTTTGCTCTTAGGCTTGCACATCAATAAACAGCAAGCAGTCTAGGGCGACCAAACATTGTTTCTTTATCTCTGTAGCTTTCTGGTGTTCTGTGTCTGTCTCTGCCTGCTTTGGATCTGTCTCCTTCTGGACGTTCTTATAATTCTACTGCACGTTCCTGAACCTTGTGTGTCTGGCTGGCTGCCTACCAGTATCACACCATCAGGCTTCAAGTGAGACACAACGTTCAAGAGTCCCTGAAATAGGTCTGCAACCTCGGATCCTGCATGATGTACATCCTATCTTCTGAGCATCCACAAGGCGACTCTCATGTCGGCCGAAATCTCCCAAGAGGAGTTGCATCCTCAAGTTTTCCCAATGGCCACATATGGAACCTGGCATACCAGAATCACTTTGGTGAATCTCCCAGCTCATGAGCAGAGCTCTAAGCCACTCTTGAAATACATGCTCAGTCCCAATGGGTATTTCTCAGATAGGATCCTGAGCAGGCCAACACACAGGTCCTCCGGGGACAGTGGCACACTGTTCAACATCACAGAACACGATACCTGTCTGGCTTGCTTTAACATTGCCTGGCGGCCTGGGAGGCCCACTACCACCTTGGATCTCAGAAGAGATCCTATGCACTGTTTCCGATCTACGGGGAGGCCCCCAATCTACACTCAATGTCCAAGTGAGGTGAAACACCACAGAAGGCCTCCAGCTTTCGAATTCTATCCAGGTCAAAGCCTTTACTGACTTCAGGTAGAGCAATGTCTCCCGTGTCACTTAGTGCCTTCCAGAAAGTCCCACTCGGGATGCCCAGGATGGCTGTCAAACTCTGATGGATGGCAGTCTGGCTATGGTAGCTTTCATCCCCCTCTCACTTTAGGAAATTGTTCTCAAGGGAATCATCTTCCCTGAGTACCTCGTCGGCATGCCAACAAGCAAACACTGACCACCTTCCTTCAGCTCACTGACAGATGCCAGACACCAAGACCCTAAGAACTATGTCCCAGGGCCCACAGCCCCCGGGTCTGAACTTCTCAGTATCTCTCAGCCACAGGGCTCCAACACACTTGAAGGCATCTGAACCAAACTGCAAGGGCTTGCAGTCCACTCTGAGCAGGTCAAAGGAGAGGGGCCTCTCCTCTTCCTGCTCCAGCTTCACAGTAGGCAACGTAGCCGAGGTCCCCTGCAAGGAGCCAACGGACGTCCCCCACTGCCTCTCAGGATGGCAAATGAGCAAGGGCAAGGGAGGATCGCCAGCAAGGGCCAAACCGTCTGTCTTCAACTTGGCCATGATCGTTAGCAGAGAGGTGGAAAGAACCAGCCCATGGGGAGGGAGTCTGGCTACGGCTGGAGGAGGGCATGAGCTGTGGAGTGGTTCCCAAGCCTGTGTCTGTCTCCAGGAGCACTTGGCTGACCCAAGGTGCCAGACCTCAGTCCCGATGAGAGAGGCGTTACTGAGTTTTCACTCATTTTGTTCAGCTTTTCCAAGGAATGTTTTTTGGGGAATCATCATCGATCCAAGCACTCTGCAGTGCCCGCGCACACAGCTGTTCAGCACTGACAGTCAAGGACATCATGGGTGTTGGTGGGGTGTGAGAAATACCAAGAAGTGCCGCGGCCTGGAACTGGAAACACACTGCAATGGGCCCCTGGGAGCGAGCAGGCAGCAACTTGAGGCCTAACTCTGCTAAGGGTGCAGGCAGGCCAGAGTGCCACGGTGGCCGGTCCTCGCAACACCACCAACACCCAAGAATCCTCAGCCAATGGGGCACATCTTGTGTGGCTTACCTTCGCTTCTGGCCTTCTCGGGCATGTCCCCATCATCAAGCATCTTCACTGGATGCAGCTACCAGCTCTGGCCAAATGATGCTGGGACTTCCTCTATGCACTCCGGCCATCGGGACCCACACTGGGACACGCACTGTGAACACATAAAAGCACATGCCACCTTTACACTGGGAAAGCCCCATCTGTGACTGGGATGGGTTGGCATGCCTGGTCTCCGTGGGATGATCAGATCACTACTGCTCTCTCACCATCCCTGCTCTGCCCAAACCTCCAGCAAGGCATGCCAGACCTTGGATGCTTTCCTTGCAGGGGATACAAACTTGCCCTTGCCCATTTGCACCCCCTGGCCTTCAAGAGGATCTTTGACCATCTCTGTAGCATACCAACACATTTCTAAAGAAAGGGGACACCCGGGAACCCCGAGAGCATCCAGAACAATCTCCAAATAATACCTGTGGTATACCTCTGAAATCCTTATCCCTGAAGCACTGTCCACTGGCCCAAATGACATGTGAAACCTCAACTTGCTCCCTCCATGCCCAAGCTCTTACGGAGCACTGGCCAGGAATTCCGGCCAAGACATTCCTCCTTGTCTTCGTCCTCCTTCTCTCTTCCAAGTCCTCCTCCTCCTCCTCCTCCTCCTCCTCCTCCTCCTCCTCCTCCTCCTCCTTCTCCTCCTCCTCCTGCTACTCCTTTTTCTCCTCATCCTCGTTTCATAGAAAAACTTTCTCACTCAGGTGGGCATCTACATATCGATGCAAATTTTACTTACATGTAAAACCATCTGTATGTCTCTGCTGCCAATGATGTGAGGGGCATAAGTTCATTCCAGTCTTAACTTTGCTCTTAGGCTTGCACATCAATAAACAGCAAGCAGTCTAGGGCGACCAAACATTGTTTCTTTATCTCTGTAGCTTTCTGGTGTTCTGTGTCTGTCTCTGCCTGCTTTGGATCTGTCTCCTTCTGGACGTTCTTATAATTCTACTGCACGTTCCTGAACCTTGTGTGTCTGGCTGGCTGCCTACCAGTATCACACCATCAGGCTTCAAGTGAGACACAACGTTCAAGAGTCCCTGAAATAGGTCTGCAACCTCGGATCCTGCATGATGTACATCCTATCTTCTGAGCATCCACAAGGCGACTCTCATGTCGGCCGAAATCTCCCAAGAGGAGTTGCATCCTCAAGTTTTCCCAATGGCCACATATGGAACCTGGCATACCAGAATCACTTTGGTGAATCTCCCAGCTCATGAGCAGAGCTCTAAGCCACTCTTGAAATACATGCTCAGTCCCAATGGGTATTTCTCAGATAGGATCCTGAGCAGGCCAACACACAGGTCCTCCGGGGACAGTGGCACACTGTTCAACATCACAGAACACGATACCTGTCTGGCTTGCTTTAACATTGCCTGGCGGCCTGGGAGGCCCACTACCACCTTGGATCTCAGAAGAGATCCTATGCACTGTTTCCGATCTACGGGGAGGCCCCCAATCTACACTCAATGTCCAAGTGACGTGAAACACCACAGAAGGCCTCCAGCTTTCGAATTCTATCCAGGTCAAAGCCTTTACTGACTTCAGGTAGAGCAATGTCTCCCGTGTCACTTAGTGCCTTCCAGAAAGTCCCACTCGGGATGCCCAGGATGGCTGTCGAACTCTGATGGATGGCAGTCTGGCTATGGTAGCTTTCATCCCCCTCTCACTTTAGGAAATTGTTCTCAAGGGAATCATCATCCCTGAGTACCTCGTCGGCATGCCAACAAGCAAACACTGACCACCTTCCTTCAGCTCACTGACAGATGCCAGACACCAAGACCCTAAGAACTATGTCCCAGGGCCCACAGCCCCCGGGTCTGAACTTCTCAGTATCTCTCAGCCACAGGGCTCCAACACACTTGAAGGCATCTGAACCAAACTGCAAGGGCTTGCAGTCCACTCTGAGCAGGTCAAAGGAGAGGGGCCTCTCCTCTTCCTGCTCCAGCTGCACAGTAGGCAACGTAGCCGAGGGCCACTGCAAGGAGCCAACGGACGTCCCCCACTGCCTCTCAGGATGGCAAATGAGCAAGGGCAAGGGAGGATCGCCAGCAAGGGCCAAACCGTCTGTCTTCAACTTGGCCATGATCGTTAGCAGAGAGGTGGAAAGAACCAGCCCATGGGGAGGGAGTCTGGCTACGGCTGGAGGAGGGCATGAGCTGTGGAGTGGTTCCCAAGCCTGTGTCTGTCTCCAGGAGCACTTGGCTGACCCAAGGTGCCGGACCTCAGTCCCGATGAGAGAGGCGTTACTGAGTTTTCACTCATTTTGTTCAGCTTTTCCAAGGAATGTTTTTTGGGGAATCATCATCGATCCAAGCACTCTGCAGTGCCCGCGCACACAGCTGTTCAGCACTGACAGTCAAGGACATCATGGGTGTTGGTGGGGTGTGAGAAATACCAAGAAGTGCCGCGGCCTGGAACTGGAAACACACTGCAATGGGCCCCTGGGAGCGAGCAGGCAGCAACTTGAGGCCTAACTCTGCTAAGGGTGCAGGCAGGCCAGAGTGCCACGGTGGCCGGTCCTCGCAACACCACCAACACCCAAGAATCCTCAGCCAATGGGGCACATCTTGTGTGGCTTACCTTCGCTTCTGGCCTTCTCGGGCATGTCCCCATCATCAAGCATCTTCACTGGATGCAGCTACCAGCTCTGGCCAAATGATGCTGGGCCTTCCTCTATGCACTCCGGCCATCGGGACCCACACTGGGACACGCACTGTGAACACATAAAAGCACATGCCACCTTTACACTGGGAAAGCCCCATCTGTGACTGGGATGGGTTGGCATGCCTGGTCTCCGTGGGATGATCAGATCACTACTGCTCTCTCACCATCCCTGCTCTGCCCAAACCTCCAGCAAGGCATGCCAGACCTTGGATGCTTTCCTTGCAGGGGATACAAACTTGCCCTTGCCCATTTGCACCCCCTGGCCTTCAAGAGGATCTTTGACCATCTCTGTAGCATACCAACACATTTCTAAAGAAAGGGGACACCCGGGAACCCCGAGAGCATCCAGAACAATCTCCAAATAATACCTGTGGTATACCTCTGAAATCCTTATCCCTGAAGCACTGTCCACTGGCCCAAATGACATGTGAAACCTCAACTTGCTCCCTCCATGCCCACGCTCTTACGGAGCACTGGCCAGGAATTCCGGCCAAGACATTCCTCCTTGTCTTCGTCCTCCTTCTCTCTTCCAACTCCTCCTCCTCCTCCTCCTCCTCCTCCTCCTCCTCCTCCTCCTCCTCCTCCTTCTCCTCCTCCTCCTCCTACTCCTCCTTCTCCTCATCCTCGTTTCATAGAAAAACTTTCTCACTCAGGTGGGCATCTACATATCGATGCAAATTTTACTTACATGGAAAACCATCTGTATGTCTCTGCTGCCAATGATGTGAGGGGCATAAGTTCATTCCAGTCTTAACTTTGCTCTTAGGCTTGCACATCAATAAACAGCAAGCAGTCTAGGGCGACCAAACATTGTTTCTTTATCTCTGTAGCTTTCTGGTGTTCTGTGTCTGTCTCTGCCTGCTTTGGATCTGTCTCCTTCTGGACGTTCTTATAATTCTACTGCACGTTCCTGAACCTTGTGTGTCTGGCTGGCTGCCTACCAGTATCACACCATCAGGCTTCAAGTGAGACACAACGTTCAAGAGTCCCTGAAATAGGTCTGCAACCTCGGATCCTGCATGATGTACATCCTATCTTCTGAGCATCCACAAGGCGACTCTCATGTCGGCCGAAATCTCCCAAGAGGAGTTGCATCCTCAAGTTTTCCCAATGGCCACATATGGAACCTGGCATACCAGAATCACTTTGGTGAATCTCCCAGCTCATGAGCAGAGCTCTAAGCCACTCTTGAAATACATGCTCAGTCCCAATGGGTATTTCTCAGATAGGATCCTGAGCAGGCCAACACACAGGGCCTCCGGGGGACAGTGGCACACTGTTCAACATCACAGAACACGATACCTGTCTGGCTTGCTTTAACATTGCCTGGCGGCCTGGGAGGCCCACTACCACCTTGGATCTCAGAAGAGATCCTATGCACTGTTTCCGATCTACGGGGAGGCCCACAAGTCTACACTCAATGTCCAAGTGACGTGAAACACCACAGAAGGCCTCCAGCTTTCGAATTCTATCCAGGTCAAAGCCTTTACTGACTTCAGGTAGAGCAATGTCTCCCGTGTCACTTAGTGCCTTCCAGAAAGTCCCACTCGGGATGCCCAGGATGGCTGTCAAACTCTGATGGATGGCAGTCTGGCTATGGTAGCTTTCATCCCCCTCTCACTTTAGGAAATTGTTCTCAAGGGAATCATCATCCCTGAGTACCTCGTCGGCATGCCAACAAGCAAACACTGACCACCTTCCTTCAGCTCACTGACAGATGCCAGACACCAAGACCCTAAGAACTATGTCCCAGGGCCCACAGCCCCCGGGTCTGAACTTCTCAGTATCTCTCAGCCACAGGGCTCCAACACACTTGAAGGCATCTGAACCAAACTGCAAGGGCTTGCAGTCCACTCTGAGCAGGTCAAAGGAGAGGGGCCTCTCCTCTTCCTGCTCCAGCTGCACAGTAGGCAACGTAGCCGAGGGCCACTGCAAGGAGCCAACGGACGTCCCCCACTGCCTCTCAGGATGGCAAATGAGCAAGGGCAAGGGAGGATCGCCAGCAAGGGCCAAACCGTCTGTCTTCAACTTGGCCATGATCGTTAGCGGAGAGGGGGAAAGAACCAGCCCATGGGGAGGGAGTCTGGCTACGGCTGGAGGAGGGCATGAGCTGTGGAGTGGTTCCCAAGCCTGTGTCTGTCTCCAGGAGCACTTGGCTGACCCAAGGTGCCGGACCTCAGTCCCGATGAGAGAGGCGTTACTGAGTTTTCACTCATTTTGTTCAGCTTTTCCAAGGAATGTTTTTTGGGGAATCATCATCGATCCAAGCACTCTGCAGTGCCCGCGCACACAGCTGTTCAGCACTGACAGTCAAGGACATCATGGGTGTTGGTGGGGTGTGAGAAATACCAAGAAGTGCCGCGGCCTGGAACTGGAAACACACTGCAATGGGCCCCTGGGAGCGAGCAGGCAGCAACTTGAGGCCTAACTCTGCTAAGGGTGCAGGCAGGCCAGAGTGCCACGGTGGCCGGTCCTCGCAACACCACCAACACCCAAGAATCCTCAGCCAATGGGGCACATCTTGTGTGGCTTACCTTCGCTTCTGGCCTTCTCGGGCATGTCCCCATCATCAAGCATCTTCACTGGATGCAGCTACCAGCTCTGGCCAAATGATGCTGGGCCTTCCTCTATGCACTCCGGCCATCGGGACCCACACTGGGACACGCACTGTGAACACATAAAAGCACATGCCACCTTTACACTGGGAAAGCCCCATCTGTGACTGGGATGGGTTGGCATGCCTGGTCTCCGTGGGATGATCAGATCACTACTGCTCTCTCACCATCCCTGCTCTGCCCAAACCTCCAGCAAGGCATGCCAGACCTTGGATGCTTTCCTTGCAGGGGATACAAACTTGCCCTTGCCCATTTGCACCCCCTGGCCTTCAAGAGGATCTTTGACCATCTCTGTAGCATACCAACACATTTCTAAAGAAAGGGGACACCCGGGAACCCCGAGAGCATCCAGAACAATCTCCAAATAATACCTGTGGTATACCTCTGAAATCCTTATCCCTGAAGCACTGTCCACTGGCCCAAATGACATGTGAAACCTCAACTTGCTCCCTCCATGCCCACGCTCTTACGGAGCACTGGCCAGGAATTCCGGCCAAGACATTCCTCCTTGTCTTCGTCCTCCTTCTCTCTTCCAACTCCTCCTCCTCCTCCTCCTCCTCCTCCTCCTCCTCCTCCTCTCCTCTTCTCCTCCTCCTCCTCCTACTCCTCCTTCTCCTCATCCTCGTTTCATAGAAAAACTTTCTCACTCAGGTGGGCATCTACATATCGATGCAAATTTTACTTACATGGAAAACCATCTGTATGTCTCTGCTGCCAATGATGTGAGGGGCATAAGTTCATTCCAGTCTTAACTTTGCTCTTAGGATTGCACATCAATAAACAGCAAGCAGTCTAGGGCGACCAAACATTGTTTCTTTATCTCTGTAGCTTTCTGGTGTTCTGTGTCTGTCTCTGCCTGCTTTGGATCTGTCTCCTTCTGGACGTTCTTATAATTCTACTGCACGTTCCTGAACCTTGTGTGTCTGGCTGGCTGCCTACCAGTATCACACCATCAGGCTTCAAGTGAGACACAACGTTCAAGAGTCCCTGAAATAGGTCTGCAACCTCGGATCCTGCATGATGTACATCCTATCTTCTGAGCATCCACAAGGCGACTCTCATGTCGGCCGAAATCTCCCAAGAGGAGTTGCATCCTCAAGTTTTCCCAATGGCCACATATGGAACCTGGCATACCAGAATCACTTTGGTGAATCTCCCAGCTCATGAGCAGAGCTCTAAGCCACTCTTGAAATACATGCTCAGTCCCAATGGGTATTTCTCAGATAGGATCCTGAGCAGGCCAACACACAGGGCCTCCGGGGGACAGTGGCACACTGTTCAACATCACAGAACACGATACCTGTCTGGCTTGCTTTAACATTGCCTGGCGGCCTGGGAGGCCCACTACCACCTTGGATCTCAGAAGAGATCCTATGCACTGTTTCCGATCTACGGGGAGGCCCACAAGTCTACACTCAATGTCCAAGTGACGTGAAACACCACAGAAGGCCTCCAGCTTTCGAATTCTATCCAGGTCAAAGCCTTTACTGACTTCAGGTAGAGCAATGTCTCCCGTGTCACTTAGTGCCTTCCAGAAAGTCCCACTCGGGATGCCCAGGATGGCTGTCAAACTCTGATGGATGGCAGTCTGGCTATGGTAGCTTTCATCCCCGTCTCACTTTAGGAAATTGTTCTCAAGGGAATCATCATCCCTGAGTACCTCGTCGGCATGCCAACAAGCAAACACTGACCACCTTCCTTCAGCTCACTGACAGATGCCAGACACCAAGACCCTAAGAACTATGTCCCAGGGCCCACAGCCCCCGGGTCTGAACTTCTCAGTATCTCTCAGCCACAGGGCTCCAACACACTTGAAGGCATCTGAACCAAACTGCAAGGGCTTGCAGTCCACTCTGAGCAGGTCAAAGGAGAGGGGCCTCTCCTCTTCCTGCTCCAGCTGCACAGTAGGCAACGTAGCCGAGGGCCACTGCAAGGAGCCAACGGACGTCCCCCACTGCCTCTCAGGATGGCAAATGAGCAAGGGCAAGGGAGGATCGCCAGCAAGGGCCAAACCGTCTGTCTTCAACTTGGCCATGATCGTTAGCAGAGAGGGGGAAAGAACCAGCCCATGGGGAGGGAGTCTGGCTACGGCTGGAGGAGGGCATGAGCTGTGGAGTGGTTCCCAAGCCTGTGTCTGTCTCCAGGAGCACTTGGCTGACCCAAGGTGCCGGACCTCAGTCCCGATGAGAGAGGCGTTACTGAGTTTTCACTCATTTTGTTCAGCTTTTCCAAGGAATGTTTTTTGGGGAATCATCATCGATCCAAGCACTCTGCAGTGCCCGCGCACACAGCTGTTCAGCACTGACAGTCAAGGACATCATGGGTGTTGGTGGGGTGTGAGAAATACCAAGAAGTGCCGCGGCCTGGAACTGGAAACACACTGCAATGGGCCCCTGGGAGCGAGCAGGCAGCAACTTGAGGCCTAACTCTGCTAAGGGTGCAGGCAGGCCAGAGTGCCACGGTGGCCGGTCCTCGCAACACCACCAACACCCAAGAATCCTCAGCCAATGGGGCACATCTTGTGTGGCTTACCTTCGCTTCTGGCCTTCTCGGGCATGTCCCCATCATCAAGCATCTTCACTGGATGCAGCTACCAGCTCTGGCCAAATGATGCTGGGACTTCCTCTATGCACTCCGGCCATCGGGACCCACACTGGGACACGCACTGTGAACACATAAAAGCACATGCCACCTTTACACTGGGAAAGCCCCATCTGTGACTGGGATGGGTTGGCATGCCTGGTCTCCGTGGGATGATCAGATCACTACTGCTCTCTCACCATCCCTGCTCTGCCCAAACCTCCAGCAAGGCATGCCAGACCTTGGATGCTTTCCTTGCAGGGGATACAAACTTGCCCTTGCCCATTTGCACCCCCTGGCCTTCAAGAGGATCTTTGACCATCTCTGTAGCATACCAACACATTTCTAAAGAAAGGGGACACCCGGGAACCCCGAGAGCATCCAGAACAATCTCCAAATAATACCTGTGGTATACCTCTGAAATCCTTATCCCTGAAGCACTGTCCACTGGCCCAAATGACATGTGAAACCTCAACTTGCTCCCTCCATGCCCACGCTCTTACGGAGCACTGGCCAGGAATTCCGGCCAAGACATTCCTCCTTGTCTTCGTCCTCCTTCTCTCTTCCAACTCCTCCTCCTCCTCCTCCTCCTCCTCCTCCTCCTCCTCCTTCTCCTCCTCCTCCTCCTACTCCTCCTTCTCCTCATCCTCGTTTCATAGAAAAACTTTCTCACTCAGGTGGGCATCTACATATCGATGCAAATTTTACTTACATGGAAAACCATCTGTATGTCTCTGCTGCCAATGATGTGAGGGGCATAAGTTCATTCCAGTCTTAACTTTGCTCTTAGGATTGCACATCAATAAACAGCAAGCAGTCTAGGGCGACCAAACATTGTTTCTTTATCTCTGTAGCTTTCTGGTGTTCTGTGTCTGTCTCTGCCTGCTTTGGATCTGTCTCCTTCTGGACGTTCTTATAATTCTACTGCACGTTCCTGAACCTTGTGTGTCTGGCTGGCTGCCTACCAGTATCACACCATCAGGCTTCAAGTGAGACACAACGTTCAAGAGTCCCTGAAATAGGTCTGCAACCTCGGATCCTGCATGATGTACATCCTATCTTCTGAGCATCCACAAGGCGACTCTCATGTCGGCCGAAATCTCCCAAGAGGAGTTGCATCCTCAAGTTTTCCCAATGGCCACATATGGAACCTGGCATACCAGAATCACTTTGGTGAATCTCCCAGCTCATGAGCAGAGCTCTAAGCCACTCTTGAAATACATGCTCAGTCCCAATGGGTATTTCTCAGATAGGATCCTGAGCAGGCCAACACACGGGGCCTCCGGGGGACAATGGCACACTGTTCAACATCACAGAACACGATACCTGTCTGGCTTGCTTTAACATTGCCTGGCGGCCTGGGAGGCCCACTACCACCTTGGATCTCAGAAGAGATCCTATGCACTGTTTCCGATCTACGGGGAGGCCCACAAGTCTACACTCAATGCCCAAGTGACGTGAAACACCACAGAAGGCCTCCAGCTTTCGAATTCTATCCAGGTCAAAGCCTTTACTGACTTCAGGTAGAGCAATGTCTCCCATGTCACTTAGTGGCTTCCAGAAAGTCCCACTCGGGATGCCCAGGATGGCTGTCAAACTCTGATGGATGGCAGTCTGGCTATGGTAGCTTTCACCCCGTCTCACTTTAGGAAATTGTTCTCAAGGGAATCATCATCCCTGAGTACCTCGTCGGCATGCCAACAAGCAAACACTGACCACCTTCCTTCAGCTCACTGACAGATGCCAGACACCAAGACCCTAAGAACTATGTCCCAGGGCCCACAGCCCCCGGGTCTGAACTTCTCAGTATCTCTCAGCCACAGGGCTCCAACACACTTGAAGGCATCTGAACCAAACTGCAAGGGCTTGCAGTCCACTCTGAGCAGGTCAAAGGAGAGGGGCCTCTCCTCTTCCTGCTCCAGCTGCACAGTAGGCAACGTAGCCGAGGGCCACTGCAAGGAGCCAACGGACGTCCCCCACTGCCTCTCAGGATGGCAAATGAGCAAGGGCAAGGGAGGATCGCCAGCAAGGGCCAAACCGTCTGTCTTCAACTTGGCCATGATCGTTAGCAGAGAGGTGGAAAGAACCAGCCCATGGGGAGGGAGTCTGGCTACGGCTGGAGGAGGGCATGAGCTGTGGAGTGGTTCCCAAGCCTGTGTCTGTCTCCAGGAGCACTTGGCTGACCCAAGGTGCCGGACCTCAGTCCCGATGAGAGAGGCGTTACTGAGTTTTCACTCATTTTGTTCAGCTTTTCCAAGGAATGTTTTTTGGGGAATCATCATCGATCCAAGCACTCTGCAGTGCCCGCGCACACAGCTGTTCAGCACTGACAGTCAAGGACATCATGGGTGTTGGTGGGGTGTGAGAAATACCAAGAAGTGCCGCGGCCTGGAACTGGAAACACACTGCAATGGGCCCCTGGGAGCGAGCAGGCAGCAACTTGAGGCCTAACTCTGCTAAGGGTGCAGGCAGGCCAGAGTGCCACGGTGGCCGGTCCTCGCAACACCACCAACACCCAAGAATCCTCAGCCAATGGGGCACATCTTGTGTGGCTTACCTTCGCTTCTGGCCTTCTCGGGCATGTCCCCATCATCAAGCATCTTCACTGGATGCAGCTACCAGCTCTGGCCAAATGATGCTGGGACTTCCTCTATGCACTCCGGCCATCGGGACCCACACTGGGACACGCACTGTGAACACATAAAAGCACATGCCACCTTTACACTGGGAAAGCCCCATCTGTGACTGGGATGGGTTGGCATGCCTGGTCTCCGTGGGATGATCAGATCACTACTGCTCTCTCACCATCCCTGCTCTGCCCAAACCTCCAGCAAGGCATGCCAGACCTTGGATGCTTTCCTTGCAGGGGATACAAACTTGCCCTTGCCCATTTGCACCCCCTGGCCTTCAAGAGGATCTTTGACCATCTCTGTAGCATACCAACACATTTCTAAAGAAAGGGGACACCCGGGGAACCCCCAGAGCATCCAGAACAATCTCCAAATAATACCTGTGGTATACCTCTGAAATCCTTATCCCTGAAGCACTGTCCACTGGCCCAAATGACATGTGAAACCTCAACTTGCTCCCTCCATGCCCACGCTCTTACGGAGCACTGGCCAGGAATTCCGGCCAAGACATTCCTCCTTGTCTTCGTCCTCCTTCTCTCTTCCAACTCCTCCTCCTCCTCCTCCTCCTCCTCCTCCTCCTCCTCCTCCTCCTCCTCCTCCTCCTGCTTCTCCTCCTCCTCCTCCTACTCCTCCTTCTCCTCATCCTCGTTTCATAGAAAAACTTTCTCACTCAGGTGGGCATCTACATATCGATGCAAATTTTACTTACATGGAAAACCATCTGTATGTCTCTGCTGCCAATGATGTGAGGGGCATAAGTTCATTCCAGTCTTAACTTTGCTCTTAGGCTTGCACATCAATAAACAGCAAGCAGTCTAGGGCGACCAAACATTGTTTCTTTATCTCTGTAGCTTTCTGGTGTTCTGTGTCTGTCTCTGCCTGCTTTGGATCTGTCTCCTTCTGGACGTTCTTATAATTCTACTGCACGTTCCTGAACCTTGTGTGTCTGGCTGGCTGCCTACCAGTATCACACCATCAGGCTTCAAGTGAGACACAACGTTCAAGAGTCCCTGAAATAGGTCTGCAACCTCGGATCCTGCATGATGTACATCCTATCTTCTGAGCATCCACAAGGCGACTCTCATGTCGGCCGAAATCTCCCAAGAGGAGTTGCATCCTCAAGTTTTCCCAATGGCCACATATGGAACCTGGCATACCAGAATCACTTTGTTGAATCTCCCAGCTCATGAGCAGAGCTCTAAGCCACTCTTGAAATACATGCTCAGTCCCAATGGGTATTTCTCAGATAGGATCCTGAGCAGGCCAACACACAGGGCCTCCGGGGACAATGGCACACTGTTCAACATCACAGAACACGATACCTGTCTGGCTTGCTTTAACATTGCCTGGCGGCCTGGGAGGCCCACAACCACCTTGGATCTCAGAAGAGATCCTATGCACTGTTTCCGATCTACGGGGAGGCCCACAAGTCTACACTCAATGTCCAAGTGACGTGAAACACCACAGAAGGCCTCCAGCTTTCGAATTCTATCCAGGTCAAAGCCTTTACTGACTTCAGGTAGAGCAATGTCTCCCATGTCACTTAGTGGCTTCCAGAAAGTCCCACTCGGGATGCCCAGGATGGCTGTCAAACTCTGATGGATGGCAGTCTGGCTATGGTAGCTTTCACTTTAGGAAAAGTCTCACTTTAGGAAATTGTTCTCAAGGGAATCATCATCCCTGAGTACCTCGTAGGCATGCCAACCAGCAAACACTGACCACCTTCCTTCAGCTCACTGACAGATGCCAGACACCAAGACCCTAAGAACTATGTCCCAGGGCCCACAGCCCCCGGGTCTGAACTTCTCAGTATCTCTCAGCCACAGGGCTCCAACACACTTGAAGGCATCTGAACCAAACTGCAAGGGCTTGCAGTCCACTCTGAGCAGGTCAAAGGAGAGGGGCCTCTCCTCTTCCTGCTCCAGCTGCACAGTAGGCAACGTAGCCGAGGGCCACTGCAAGGAGCCAACGGACGTCCCCCACTGCCTCTCAGGATGGCAAATGAGCAAGGGCAAGGGAGGATCGCCAGCAAGGGCCAAACCGTCTGTCTTCAACTTGGCCATGATCGTTAGCAGAGAGGTGGAAAGAACCAGCCCATGGGGAGGGAGTCTGGCTACGGCTGGAGGAGGGCATGAGCTGTGGAGTGGTTCCCAAGCCTGTGTCTGTCTCCAGGAGCACTTGGCTGACCCAAGGTGCCGGACCTCAGTCCCGATGAGAGAGGCGTTACTGAGTTTTCACTCATTTTGTTCAGCTTTTCCAAGGAATGTTTTTTGGGGAATCATCATCGATCCAAGCACTCTGCAGTGCCCGCGCACACAGCTGTTCAGCACTGACAGTCAAGGACATCATGGGTGTTGGTGGGGTGTGAGAAATACCAAGAAGTGCCGCGGCCTGGAACTGGAAACACACTGCAATGGGCCCCTGGGAGCGAGCAGGCAGCAACTTGAGGCCTAACTCTGCTAAGGGTGCAGGCAGGCCAGAGTGCCACGGTGGCCGGTCCTCGCAACACCACCAACACCCAAGAATCCTCAGCCAATGGGGCACATCTTGTGTGGCTTACCTTCGCTTCTGGCCTTCTCGGGCATGTCCCCATCATCAAGCATCTTCACTGGATGCAGCTACCAGCTCTGGCCAAATGATGCTGGGCCTTCCTCTATGCACTCCGGCCATCGGGACCCACACTGGGACACGCACTGTGAACACATAAAATCACATGCCACCTTTACACTGGGAAAGCCCCATCTGTGACTGGGATGGGTTGGCATGCCTGGTCTCCGTGGGATGATCAGATCACTACTGCTCTCTCACCATCCCTGCTCTGCCCAAACCTCCAGCAAGGCATGCCAGACCTTGGATGCTTTCCTTGCAGGGGATACAAACTTGCCCTTGCCCATTTGCACCCCCTGGCCTTCAAGAGGATCTTTGACCATCTCTGTAGCATACCAACACATTTCTAAAGAAAGGGGACACCCGGGAACCCCGAGAGCATCCAGAACAATCTCCAAATAATACCTGTGGTATACCTCTGAAATCCTTATCCCTGAAGCACTGTCCACTGGCCCAAATGACATGTGAAACCTCAACTTGCTCCCTCCATGCCCACGCTCTTACGGAGCACTGGCCAGGAATTCCGGCCAAGACATTCCTCCTTGTCTTCGTCCTCCTTCTCTCTTCCAACTCCTCCTCCTCCTCCTCCTCCTCCTCCTCCTCCTCCTCCTCCTCCTCCTCCTGCTTCTCCTCCTCCTCCTCCTACTCCTCCTTCTCCTCATCCTCGTTTCATAGAAAAACTTTCTCACTCAGGTGGGCATCTACATATCGATGCAAATTTTACTTACATGGAAAACCATCTGTATGTCTCTGCTGCCAATGATGTGAGGGGCATAAGTTCATTCCAGTCTTAACTTTGCTCTTAGGCTTGCACATCAATAAACAGCAAGCAGTCTAGGGCGACCAAACATTGTTTCTTTATCTCTGTAGCTTTCTGGTGTTCTGTGTCTGTCTCTGCCTGCTTTGGATCTGTCTCCTTCTGGACGTTCTTATAATTCTACTGCACGTTCCTGAACCTTGTGTGTCTGGCTGGCTGCCTACCAGTATCACACCATCAGGCTTCAAGTGAGACACAACGTTCAAGAGTCCCTGAAATAGGTCTGCAACCTCGGATCCTGCATGATGTACATCCTATCTTCTGAGCATCCACAAGGCGACTCTCATGTCGGCCGAAATCTCCCAAGAGGAGTTGCATCCTCAAGTTTTCCCAATGGCCACATATGGAACCTGGCATACCAGAATCACTTTGGTGAATCTCCCAGCTCATGAGCAGAGCTCTAAGCCACTCTTGAAATACATGCTCAGTCCCAATGGGTATTTCTCAGATAGGATCCTGAGCAGGCCAACACACAGGGCCTCCGGGGGGCAATGGCACACTGTTCAACATCACAGAACACGATACCTGTCTGGCTTGCTTTAACATTGCCTGGCGGCCTGGGAGGCCCACTACCACCTTGGATCTCAGAAGAGATCCTATGCACTGTTTCCGATCTACGGGGAGGCCCACAAGTCTACACTCAATGTCCAAGTGACGTGAAACACCACAGAAGGCCTCCAGCTTTCGAATTCTATCCAGGTCAAAGCCTTTACTGACTTCAGGTAGAGCAATGTCTCCCGTGTCACTTAGTGCCTTCCAGAAAGTCCCACTCGGGATGCCCAGGATGGCTGTCAAACTCTGATGGATGGCAGTCTGGCTATGGTAGCTTTCATCCCCGTCTCACTTTAGGAAATTTTTCTCAAGGGAATCATCATCCCTGAGTACCTCGTCGGCATGCCAACCAGCAAACACTGACCACCTTCCTTCAGCTCACTGACAGATGCCAGACACCAAGACCCTAAGAACTATGTCCCAGGGCCCACAGCCCCCGGGTCTGAACTTCTCAGTATCTCTCAGCCACAGGGCTCCAACACACTTGAAGGCATCTGAACCAAACTGCAAGGGCTTGCAGTCCACTCTGAGCAGGTCAAAGGAGAGGGGCCTCTCCTCTTCCTGCTCCAGCTGCACAGTAGGCAACGTAGCCGAGGGCCACTGCAAGGAGCCAACGGACGTCCCCCACTGCCTCTCAGGATGGCAAATGAGCAAGGGCAAGGGAGGATCGCCAGCAAGGGCCAAACCGTCTGTCTTCAACTTGGCCATGAACGTTAGCACAGAGGTGGAAAAAACCAGCCCATGGGGAGGGAGTCTGGCTACGGCTGGAGGAGGGCATGAGCTGTGGAGTGGTTCCCAAGCCTGTGTCTGTCTCCAGGAGCACTTGGCTGACCCAAGGTGCCGGACCTCAGTCCCGATGAGAGAGGCGTTACTGAGTTTTCACTCATTTTGTTCAGCTTTTCCAAGGAATGTTTTTTGGAGAATCATCATCGATCCAAGCACTCTGCAGTGCCCGCGCACACAGCTGTTCAGCACTGACAGTCAAGGACATCATGGGTGTTGGTGGGGTGTGAGAAATACCAAGAAGTGCCGCGGCCTGGAACTGGAAACACACTGCAATGGGACCCTGGGAGCGAGCAGGCAGCAACTTGAGGCCTAACTCTGCTAAGGGTGCAGGCAGGCCAGAGTGCCACGGTGGCCGGTCCTCGCAACACCACCAACACCCAAGAATCCTCAGCCAATGGGGCACATCTTGTGTGGCTTACCTTCGCTTCTGGCCTTCTCGGGCATGTCCCCATCATCAAGCATCTTCACTGGATGCAGCTACCAGCTCTGGCCAAATGATGCTGGGCCTTCCTCTATGCACTCCGGCCATCGGGACCCACACTGGGACACGCACTGTGAACACATAAAAGCACATGCCACCTTTACACTGGGAAAGCCCCATCTGTGACTGGGATGGGTTGGCATGCCTGGTCTCCGTGGGATGATCAGATCACTACTGCTCTCTCACCATCCCTGCTCTGCCCAAACCTCCAGCAAGGCATGCCAGACCTTGGATGCTTTCCTTGCAGGGGATACAAACTTGCCCTTGCCCATTTGCACCCCCCTGGCCTTCAAGAGGATCTTTGACCATCTCTGTAGCATACCAACACATTTCTAAAGAAAGGGGACACCCGGGAACCCCGAGAGCATCCAGAACAATCTCCAAATAATACCTGTGGTATACCTCTGAAATCCTTATCCCTGAAGCACTGTCCACTGGCCCAAATGACATGTGAAACCTCAACTTGCTCCCTCCATGCCCACGCTCTTACGGAGCACTGGCCAGGAATTCCGGCCAAGACATTCCTCCTTGTCTTCGTCCTCCTTCTCTCTTCCAACTCCTCCTCCTCCTCCTCCTCCTCCTCCTCCTCCTCCTCCTCCTCCTCCTCCTGCTTCTCCTCCTCCTCCTCCTACTCCTCCTTCTCCTCATCCTCGTTTCATAGAAAAACTTTCTCACTCAGGTGGGCATCTACATATCGATGCAAATTTTACTTACATGGAAAACCATCTGTATGTCTCTGCTGCCAATGATGTGAGGGGCATAAGTTCATTCCAGTCTTAACTTTGCTCTTAGGCTTGCACATCAATAAACAGCAAGCAGTCTAGGGCGACCAAACATTGTTTCTTTATCTCTGTAGCTTTCTGGTGTTCTGTGTCTGTCTCTGCCTGCTTTGGATCTGTCTCCTTCTGGACGTTCTTATAATTCTACTGCACGTTCCTGAACCTTGTGTGTCTGGCTGGCTGCCTACCAGTATCACACCATCAGGCTTCAAGTGAGACACAACGTTCAAGAGTCCCTGAAATAGGTCTGCAACCTCGGATCCTGCATGATGTACATCCTATCTTCTGAGCATCCACAAGGCGACTCTCATGTCGGCCGAAATCTCCCAAGAGGAGTTGCATCCTCAAGTTTTCCCAATGGCCACATATGGAACCTGGCATACCAGAATCACTTTGGTGAATCTCCCAGCTCATGAGCAGAGCTCTAAGCCACTCTTGAAATACATGCTCAGTCCCAATGGATATTTCTCAGATAGGATCCTGAGCAGGCCAACACACAGGGCCTCCGGGGACAATGGCACACTGTTCAACATCACAGAACATGATACCTGTCTGGCTTGCTTTAACATTGCCTGGCGGCCTGGGAGGCCCACTACCACCTTGGATCTCAAAAGAGATCCTATGCACTGTTTCCGATCTACGGGGAGGCCCACAAGTCTACACTCAATGTCCAAGTGACGTGAAACACCACAGAAGGCCTCCAGCTTTCGAATTCTATCCAGGTCAAAGCCTTTACTGACTTCAGGTAGAGCAATGTCTCCCGTGTCACTTAGTGCCTTCCAGAAAGTCCCACTCGGGTTGCCCAGGATGGCTGTCAAACTCTGATGGATGGCAGTCTGGCTATGGTAGCTTTCATCCCCGTCTCACTTTAGGAAATTTTTCTCAAGGGAATCATCATCCCTGAGTACCTCGTCGGCATGCCAACCAGCAAACACTGACCACCTTCCTTCAGCTCACTGACAGATGCCAGACACCAAGACCCTAAGAACTATGTCCCAGGGCCCACAGCCCCCGGGTCTGAACTTCTCAGTATCTCTCAGCCACAGGGCTCCAACACACTTGAAGGCATCTGAACCAAACTGCAAGGGCTTGCAGTCCACTCTGAGCAGGTCAAAGGAGAGGGGCCTCTCCTCTTCCTGCTCCAGCTGCACAGTAGGCAACGTAGCCGAGGGCCACTGCAAGGAGCCAACGGACGTCCCCCACTGCCTCTCAGGATGGCAAATGAGCAAGGGCAAGGGAGGATCGCCAGCAAGGGCCAAACCGTCTGTCTTCAACTTGGCCATGATCGTTAGCGGAGAGGGGGAAAGAACCAGCCCATGGGGAGGGAGTCTGGCTACGGCTGGAGGAGGGCATGAGCTGTGGAGTGGTTCCCAAGCCTGTGTCTGTCTCCAGGAGCACTTGGCTGACCCAAGGTGCCGGACCTCAGTCCCGATGAGAGAGGCGTTACTGAGTTTTCACTCATTTTGTTCAGCTTTTCCAAGGAATGTTTTTTGGGGAATCATCATCGATCCAAGCACTCTGCAGTGCCCGCGCACACAGCTGTTCAGCACTGACAGTCAAGGACATCATGGGTGTTGGTGGGGTGTGAGAAATACCAAGAAGTGCCGCGGCCTGGAACTGGAAACACACTGCAATGGGACCTGGGAGCGAGCAGGCAGCAACTTGAGGCCTAACTCTGCTAAGGGTGCAGGCAGGCCAGAGTGCCACTGTGGCCTGTCCTCGCAACACCACCAACACCCAAGAATCCTCAGCCAATGGGGCACATCTTGTGTGGCTTACCTTCGCTTCTGGCCTTCTCGGGCATGTCCCCATCATCAAGCATCTTCACTGGATGCAGCTACCAGCTCTGGCCAAATGATGCTGGGCCTTCCTCTATGCACTCCGGCCATCGGGACCCACACTGGGACACGCACTGTGAACACATAAAAGCACATGCCACCTTTACACTGGGAAAGCCCCATCTGTGACTGGGATGGGTTGGCATGCCTGGTCTCCGTGGGATGATCAGATCACTACTGCTCTCTCACCATCCCTGCTCTGCCCAAACCTCCAGCAAGGCATGCCAGACCTTGGATGCTTTCCTTGCAGGGGATACAAACTTGCCCTTGCCCATTTGCACCCCCTGGCCTTCAAGAGGATCTTTGACCATCTCTGTAGCATGCCAACACATTTCTAAAGAAAGGGGACACCCGGGGAACCCCCGAGAGCATCTAGAACAATCTCCAAATAATACCTGTGGTATACCTCTGAAATCCTTATCCCTGAAGCACTGTCCACTGGCCCAAATGACATGTGAAACCTCAACTTGCTCCCTCCATGCCCACGCTCTTACGGAGCACTGGCCAGGAATTCCGGCCAAGACATTCCTCCTGTCTTCGTCCTCCTTCTCTCTTCCAACTCCCTCCTCCTCCTCCTCCTCCTCCTCCTCCTCCTCCTCCTCCTCCTCCTCCTCCTCCTCCTCCTCCTCCTCCTCCTCCTCCTCCTACTCCTCCTTCTCCTCATCCTCGTTTCATAGAAAAACTTTCTCACTCAGGTGGGCATCTACATATCGATGCAAATTTTACTTACATGGAAAACCATCTGTATGTCTCTGCTGCCAATGATGTGAGGGGCATAAGTTCATTCCAGTCTTAACTTTGCTCTTAGGCTTGCACATCAATAAACAGCAAGCAGTCTAGGGCGACCAAACATTGTTTCTTTATCTCTGTAGCTTTCTGGTGTTCTGTGTCTGTCTCTGCCTGCTTTGGATCTGTCTCCTTCTGGACGTTCTTATAATTCTACTGCACGTTCCTGAACCTTGTGTGTCTGGCTGGCTGCCTACCAGTATCACACCATCAGGCTTCAAGTGAGACACAACGTTCAAGAGTCCCTGAAATAGGTCTGCAACCTCGGATCCTGCATGATGTACATCCTATCTTCTGAGCATCCACAAGGCGACTCTCATGTCGGCCGAAATCTCCCAAGAGGAGTTGCATCCTCAAGTTTTCCCAATGGCCACATATGGAACCTGGCATACCAGAATCACTTTGGTGAATCTCCCAGCTCATGAGCAGAGCTCTAAGCCACTCTTGAAATACATGCTCAGTCCCAATGGGTATTTCTCAGATAGGATCCTGAGCAGGCCAACACACAGGGCCTCCGGGGACAATGGCACACTGTTCAACATCACAGAACACGATACCTGTCTGGCTTGCTTTAACATTGCCTGGCGGCCTGGGAGGCCCACTACCACCTTGGATCTCAGAAGAGATCCTATGCACTGTTTCCGATCTACGGGGGAGGCCCACAAGTCTACACTCAATGTCCAAGTGACGTGAAACACCACAGAAGGCCTCCAGCTTTCGAATTCTATCCAGGTCAAAGCCTTTACTGACTTCATGTAGAGTAATGTCTCCCGTGTCACTTAGTGCCTTCCAGAAAGTCCCACTCGGGATGCCCAGGATGGCTGTCGAACTCTGATGGATGGCAGTCTGGCTATGGTAGCTTTCATCCCCCTCTCACTTTAGGAAATTGTTCTCAAGGGAATCATCATCCCTGAGTACCTCGTCGGCATGCCAACAAGCAAACACTGACCACCTTCCTTCAGCTCACTGACAGATGCCAGACACCAAGACCCTAAGAACTATGTCCCAGGGCCCACAGCCCCCGGGTCTGAACTTCTCAGTATCTCTCAGCCACAGGGCTCCAACACACTTGAAGGCATCTGAACCAAACTGCAAGGGCTTGCAGTCCACTCTGAGCAGGTCAAAGGAGAGGGGCCTCTCCTCTTCCTGCTCCAGCTGCACAGTAGGCAACGTAGCCGAGGGCCACTGCAAGGAGCCAACGGACGTCCCCCACTGCCTCTCAGGATGGCAAATGAGCAAGGGCAAGGGAGGATCGCCAGCAAGGGCCAAACCGTCTGTCTTCAACTTGGCCATGATCGTTAGCAGAGAGGTGGAAAAAACCAGCCCATGGGGACGGAGTCTGGCTACGCCTGGAGGAGGGCATGAGCTGTGGAGTGGTTCCCAAGCCTGTGTCTGTCTCCAGGAGCACTTGGGTGACCCAAGGTGCCGGACCTCAGTCCCGATGGAGAGGCGTTACTGAGTTTTCACTCATTTTGTTCAGCTTTTCCAAGGAATGTTTTTTGGGGAATCATCATCGATCGAAGCACTCTGCAGTGCCCGCGCACACAGCTGTTCAGCACTGACAGTCAAGGACATCATGGGTGTTGGTGGGGTGTGAGAAATTCCAAGAAGTGCCGCGGCCTGGAACTGGAAACACACTGCAATGGGACCCTGGGAGCGAGCAGGCAGCAACTTGAGGCCTAACTCTGCTAAGGGTGCAGGCAGGCCAGAGTGCCACGGTGGCCGGTCCTCGCAACACCACCAACACCCAAGAATCCTCAGCCAATGGGGCACATCTTGTGTGGCTTACCTTCGCTTCTGGCCTTCTCGGGCATGTCCCCATCATCAAGCATCTTCACTGGATGCAGCTACCAGCTCTGGCCAAATGATGCTGGGCCTTCCTCTATGCACTCCGGCCATCGGGACCCACAGTGGGACACGCACTGTGAACACATAAAAGCACATGCCACCTTTACACTGGGAAAGCCCCATCTGTGACTGGGATGGGTTGGCATGCCTGGTCTCCGTGGGATGATCAGATCACTACTGCTCTCTCACCATCCCTGCTCTGCCCAAACCTCCAGCAAGGCATGCCAGACCTTGGATGCTTTCCTTGCAGGGGATACAAACTTGCCCTTGCCCATTTGCACCCCTTGGCCTTCAAGAGGATCTTTGACCATCTCTGTAGCATACCAACACTTTTCTAAAGAAAGGGGACACCCGGGAACCCCGAGACCATCCAGAACAATCTCCAAATAATACTTGTGGTATACCTCTGAAATCCTCATCCCTGAAGCACTGTCCACTGGCCCAAATGACATGTGACACCTCAACTTGCTCCCTCCATGCCCACGCTCTTACGGAGCAAGGGCCAGGAATTCCGGCCAAGACATTCCTCCTTGTCTTCGTCCTCCTTCTCTCTTCCAACTCCTCCTCCTCCTCCTCCTCCTCCTCCTCCTCCTCCTCCTCCTCCTCCCCCTCCCCCTCCTCCTCCTCCTCCTCCTCCTCCTCCTCCTCCTCCTCCTACTCCTACTCCTCCTTCTCCTCATCCTCGCTTCATAGATAAACTTTCTCACTCAGGTGGGCATCTACATATCGATGCAAATTTTACTTACATGGAAAACCATCTGTATGTCTCTGCTGCCAATGATGTGAGGGGCATAAGTTCATTCCAGTCTTAACTTTGCTCTTAGGCTTGCACATCAATAAACAGCAAGCAGTCTAGGGCGACCAAACATTGTTTCTTTATCTCTGTAGCTTTCTGGTGTTCTGTGTCTGTCTCTGCCTGCTTTGGATCTGTCTCCTTCTGGACGTTCTTATAATTCTACTGCACGTTCCTGAACCTTGTGTGTCTGGCTGGCTGCCTACCAGTATCACACCATCAGGCTTCAAGTGAGACACAACGTTCAAGAGTCCCTGAAATAGGTCTGCAACCTCGGATCCTGCATGATGTACATCCTATCTTCTGAGCATCCACAAGGCGACTCTCATGTCGGCCGAAATTTCCCAAGAGGCGTTGCATCCTCATGTTTTCCCAATGGCCACATATGGAACCTGGCATACCAGAATCACTTTGGTGAATCTCGCAACTCATGAGCAGAGCTCTAAGCCACTCTTGAAATACATGCTCAGTCCCAATGGGTATTTCTCAGATAGGATCCTGAGCAGGCCAACACACAGGGCCTCCGGGACAATGGCACACTGTTCAACATCACAGAACACGATACCTGTCTGGCTTGCTTTAACATTGCCTGGCGGCCTGGGAGGCCCACTACCACCTTGGATCTCAGAAGACATCCTATGTACTGTTTCCGATCCTGGGGAGGCCCACAAGTCTACACTCAATGTCCAAGTGACGTGACACCACAGAAGGCCTCCAGCTTTCGAATTCTATCCAGGTCAAAGCCTTTACTGACTTCAGGTAGAGCAATGTCTCCCGTGTCACTTAGTGCCTTCCAGAAAGTCCCACTCGGGATGCCCAGGATGGCTGTCAAACTCTGATGGATGGCAGTCTGGCTATGGTAGCTTTCATCCCCGTCTCACTTTAGGAAATTGTTCTCAAGGGAATCATCATCCCTGAGTACCTCGTCGGCATGCCAACCAGCAAACACTGACCACCTTCCTTCAGCTCACTGACAGATGCCAGACACCAAGACCCTAAGAACTATGTCCCAGGGCCCACAGCCCCCGGGTCTGAACTTCTCAGTATCTCTCAGCCACAGGGCTCCAACACACTTGAAGGCATCTGAACCAAACTGCAAGGGCTTGCAGTCCACTCTGAGCAGGTCAAAGGAGAGGGGCCTCTCCTCTTCCTGCTCCAGCTGCACAGTAGGCAACGTAGCCGAGGGCCACTGCAAGGAGCCAACGGACGTCCCCCACTGCCTCTCAGGATGGCAAATGAGCAAGGGCAAGGGAGGATCGCCAGCAAGGGCCAAACCGTCTGTCTTCAACTTGGCCATGATCGTTAGCGGAGAGGGGGAAAGAACCAGCCCATGGGGAGGGAGTCTGGCTACGGCTGGAGGAGGGCATGAGCTGTGGAGTGGTTCCCAAGCCTGTGTCTGTCTCCAGGAGCACTTGGCTGACCCAAGGTGCCGGACCTCAGTCCCGATGAGAGAGGCGTTACTGAGTTTTCACTCATTTTGTTCAGCTTTTCCAAGGAATGTTTCTTGGGGTATCATCATCGATCCAAGCACTCTGCAGTGCCCGCGCACACAGCTGTTCAGCACTGACAGTCAAGGACATCATGGGTGTTGGTGGGGTGTGAGAAATACCAAGAAGTGCCGTGGCCTGGAACTGGAAACACACTGCAATGGGCCCCTTTGAGCGAGCAGGCAGCAACTTGAGGCCTAACTCTGCTAAGCGTGCAGGCAGGCCAGAGTGCCACGGTGGCCGGTCCTCGCAACACCACCAACACCCAAGAATCCTCAGCCAATGGGGCACATCTTGTGTGGCTTACCTTCGCTTCTGGCCTTCTCGGGCATGTCCCCATCATCAAGCATCTTCACTGGATGCAGCTACCAGCTCTGGCCAAATGATGCTGGGCCTTCCTCTATGCACTCCGGCCATCGGGACCCACACTGGGACATGCACTGTGAACACATAAAAGCACATGCCACCTTTACACTGGGAAAGCCCCATCTGTGACTGGGATGGGTTGGCATGCCTGGTCTCCGTGGGATGATCAGATCACTACTGCTCTCTTACCATCCCTGCTCTGCCCAAACCTCCAGTAAGGCAAGCCAGACCTTGGATGCTTTCCTTGCAGGGGATACAAACTTGCCCTTGCCCATTTGCACCCCCTGGCCTTCAAGAGGATCTTTGACCATCTCTGTAGCATACCAACACATTTCTAAAGAAAGGGGACACCCGGGAACCCCGAGAGCATCCAGAACAATCTCCAAATAATACCTGTGGTATACCTCTGAAATCCTTATCCCTGAAGCACTGTCCACTGGCCCAAATGACATGTGAAACCTCAACTTGCTCCCTCCATGCCCACGCTCTTACGGAGCACTGGCCAGGAATTCCGGCCAAGACATTCCTCCTTGTCTTCGTCCTCCTTCTCTCTTCCAACTCCTCCTCCTCCTCCTGCTCCTCCTCCTCCTCCTCCTCCTCCTCCTCCTCCTTCTCCTCCTCCTCCTCCACCTACTCCTCCTTCTCCTCATCCTCGTTTCATAGAAAAACTTTCTCACTCAGGTGGGCATCTACTTATCGATGCAAATTTTACTTACATGGAAAACCATCTGTATGTCTCTGCTGCCAATGATGTGAGGGGCATAAGTTCATTCCAGTCTTAACTTTGCTCTTAGGCTTGCACATCAATAAACAGCAAGCAGTCTAGGGCGACCAAACATTGTTTCTTTATCTCTGTAGCTTTCTGGTGTTCTGTGTCTGTCTCTGCCTGCTTTGGATCTATCTCCTCCTGGACGTTCTTATAATTCTACTGCACGCTCCTGAACCTTGTGTGTCTGGCTGGCTGCCTACCAGTATCACACCATCAGGCTTCAAGTGAGACACAACGTTCAAGAGTCCCTGAAATAGGTCTGCAACCTCGGATCCTGCCTGATGTACATCCTATCTTCTGAGCATCCACAAGGCGACTCTCATGTCGGCCGAAATCTCCCAAGAGGAGTTGCATCCTCAAGTTTTCCCAATGGCCACATATGGAACCTGGCATACCAGAATCACTTTGGTGAATCTCCCAACTCATGAGCAGAGCTCTAAGCCACTCTTGAAATACATGCTCAGTCCCAATGGGTATTTCTCAGATAGGATCCTGAGCAGGCCAACACACAGGGCCTCCGGGGACAATGGCACACTGTTCAACATCACAGAACACGATACCTGTCTGGCTTGCTTTAACATTGCCTGGCGGCCTGGGAGGCCCACTACCACCTTGGATCTCAGAAGAGATCCTATGCACTGTTTCCGATCTACGGGGAGGCCCACAAGTCTACACTCAATGTCCAAGTGACGTGAAACACCACAGAAGGCCTCCAGCTTTCGAATTCTATCCAGGTCAAAGCCTTTACTGACTTCAGGTAGAGCAATGTCTCCCATGTCACTTAGTGGCTTCCAGAAAGTCCCACTCGGGATGCCCAGGATGGCTGTCAAACTCTGATGGATGGCAGTCTGGCTATGGTAGCTTTCATCCCCGTCTCACTTTAAGAAATTGTTCTCAAGGGAATCATCATCCCTGAGAACTTCGTCGGCATGTCAACAAGCAAACACTGACCACCTTCCTTCAGCTCACTGACAGATGCCAGACACCAAGACCCTAAGAACTATGTCCCGGGGCCCACAGCCCCCGGGTCTGAACTTCTCAGTACCTCTCAGCCACAGGGCTCCAACACACTTGAAGACATCTGAACCAAACTGCAAGGGCTTGCAGTCCACTCTGAGCAGGTCAAAGGAGAGGGGCCTCTCCTCTTCCTGCTCCAGCTGCACAGTAGGCAACGTAGCCGAGGGCCACTGCAAGGAGCCAACGGACGTCCCCCACTGCCTCTCAGGATGGCAAATGAGCAAGGGCAAGGGAGGATCGCCAGCAAGGGCCAAACCGTCTGTCTTCAACTTGGCCATGATCGTTAGCAGAGAGGGAGAAAGAACCAGCCCATGGGGAGGGAGTCTGGCTACGGCTGGAGGAGGGCATGAGCTGTGGAGTGGTTCCCAAGCCTGTGTCTGTCTCCAGGAGCACTTGGCTGACCCAAGGTGCCGGACCTCAGTCCCGATGAGAGAGGCATTACTGAGTTTTCACTCATGTTGTTCAGCTTTTCCAAGGAATGTTTTTTGGGGAATCATCATCGATCCAAGCACTCTGAAGTGCCCTCGCACACAGCTGTTCATCACTGACAGTCAAGGACATCATGGGTGTTGGTTGGGTGTGAAAAATACCAAGAAGTGCCGCGGCCTAGAATTGGAAACACACTGCAATGGGCCCCTTGGAGCGAGCAGGCAGCAACTTGAGGCCTAACTCTGCTAAGTGTGCAGGCAGGCCAGAGTGCCATGGTGGACAGTCCTCGCAACACCACCAACACCCAAGAATCCTGAACCAATGGGGCACATCTTGTGTGGCTTACCTTCGCTTCTGGCCTTCTCGGGCATGTCCCCATCATCAAGCATCTTCACTGCATGCTGAGTGCGCAGCCACCAGCTCTGGCCAAATGATGCTGGGCCTTCCTCTATGCACTCTGGCCTTCGGGACCCACAGTGGGTCACGCACTGTGAACACATAAAAGCACATGCCACCTTTACACTGGGAAAGCCCCATCTGTGACTGGGATGGGTTGGCATGCCTGGTCTCCTTGGGATGATCAGATCACTACTGCTCTCTCAGCACCCCTGCTCTGCCCAAACCTCCAGCAAGGCATGCCAGACCTTGGATGCTTTCCTTGCAGGGGATACAAACTTACTCTTGTCCAATTGCACCCCTTGGCCTTCAAGAGGATCTTTGACCATCTCTGTAGCATACCAACACATTTCTAAAGAAAGGGGACACCCGGGAACCCCGAGAGCAACCAGAACAATCTCTAAATAATACCTGTGGTATACCTCTGAAATCCTCATCCCTGAAGCACTGTCCACTGGCCCTAATGACATGTGAAACCTCAACTTGCTTCCTCCATGCACATGCCTTTTAGGTGATCTGGCAATGTTATCCAGTTAAGTCACGTCCTCTTCTTTCTGCTCTTCTTCTTCCTCTCACTCCTCCTCTCGTCCTTCTCATTCTTGTCTTCTTCCTGATCCATCTCTTCCTCCTTTCAAAAATTGCTTTCTCAACCTGGTGTTCTTTTCACATCTATGCAAATTTTTCTTATTTAGAAAATCATCTGTCTGTCCTACCAATGATAAAGCTGTCAGAGCTTGGATTATTTGTCCAAGTGGTTAAGACATTGCCCTTTCCCATATGCCCTCCTTGGTTTTTAAGAGGATAATTCGCCATCTCTTTAGTGTGCCAACACACTTCTGGAGAAACAGGAATCCAAATTTACCAACTGCAGCATACATATTTTTCAAAAAATCCTTTTGTCCCTCCTCTTTTAACTTTAATTTTGAAATCCCATCTTCTGGCTTCACTCACATATGCTACCTCACCTTCTGTCTCAATTTCTATATTCACACTGAACTCTAGCCTTTCTGCCAGACAATGCAAGCATCATCTTCCATTTCTTCCTTGTCTCTCGCATCTCTTATCATTTTTCATACCCCATGGGCTTTTACATTTTTCTGAAATTGCTGTTGGAATGCATATCAACCTGTACTGCCCGTGACCTTTTGTACTTAAGTTCATTCCACTTAACCTTTTTTTCTTATGTCTTGTCAACAAACAATGACATGTTTTCTAGGGCAATCAAACATTTCTCCTAATCTCTGTCTCTGTCTCCATTTTGCCCTTTTCTTTCTCAATTTCTCACTATATCTATTTCTCTTACGTTTTTTTTTTTCTAATTGGCTTCCAATATCACTTGTTCAGACTTTTTGTGTCACAGAGTATTCCAGAGTTCACAAAATAGGTTTGCAATTGTGGATACTGCAATTATACATCATGTCTTATGTTCTTACACATGGGGACCCTCATTGAGGCTGTGGTTTTCCACATAAGTTGCATTCTCAAAGGTTCCCATTAACCAGAATTCAACCACTCTGATAAAGCACAAAACTCAATACCTTAGTCTTCACTCTTTTTGTTCAGCTTTTTCTAGGATAATTTTCCCAGGAATCATCAATCCAAACATCTTGTTTTATGGTCAGTGAAGGTTTTGGGGTTTCAAAAAGTATAATACGTGCTTTCTTCTGGAACATATTTTCCAAATATTTTTTGATAATGCATTTCCTTTTGTCCCCTCTTACTTTGCCTGTTTGTACTCAGATTTTTATTTTGCTTCTGTTAATAAGAAATTAATTCTTTAGATTTTCCCTATCCATTATCAATAAATCATAAATCATCCTGTTATTTCTGGATCCTGTTATTTTTATATGTCCTATTTCCTGTATATTTATGCTCAGTACTTATTTCTTGCATGGTATTTCCTCAAATCTCTATGGTATCCCAAGTGTCATGATTAACCCTTCCCTTCATTTGGCTTACCTTCACATCTCTGTCTTGCTTTGGTAAATTATGAATATCAAGCATCTTTTCTGCTTCTTCTC
Organism: Cricetiscus sungorus; assembly: GCA_030556225.1. Classification (NCBI taxonomy): domain Eukaryota; kingdom Metazoa; phylum Chordata; class Mammalia; order Rodentia; family Cricetidae; genus Cricetiscus; species Cricetiscus sungorus. The sequence goes on from JANBXA010000732.1 coordinate 11,690,054, forward strand.
TTTCTTGATCTGGGCTGTTTCATTTTGCAGTGGAGATGGGCCTCTCAGAATAATATCCTGAGTGGAATGAAGAAAACACATGCCTCCATTATGAAGGGCTACTGTATTCTTTTGTTTTCTCCCTAGCCAGATCTGTCATTGACTGTTAGGAATACCAGCTTTCTTCCTCCCCAGTACTTCTAAGCTTTTTTTTCCTGTTTTCTTGGGGATAATACTGTTTTTAATGACTTGGTCTAATCTTGCCCCCTTCCTGATCTTCCTGATAACCTTGGAACCTCTCTGTAGTCCCACAACAAATGGTTCTTTCCATCAATTTTAGTCACTCCAACAATAGTAAACTAAATGGTCAGAAATTTCACAGTCTTCCTTCTTGTATATTCAGTTTTCCTACTTTCTTCTAAGTTGTGGGCCATAATGCCAACTTGTTCAACATTTCTCTTCTATTCTCCCAGAAACAGGTCATATACATTCTAAATCAGTGTGAACGCACTTACCTGTATCATCCTCAGTGTCTTAGTTGCATCTCTTGCTCTCTGTATTTCTGTGTACCTATCTTCCTGCCATGGAACTTTTCTCCCACTAGTCAAGAAATGGGAGACAAGCATAACTTCCTGTATAAAACCACTTCAAAACTTCAGATTATAACAAATTTTATATCTAATTTGGTTTATAGGACCAAAAGTGATCCTCTTGTACTGGGTTCAATGACAAAAACAGAGGGAAGGCTCATCCCATCATCTATAGTTTCCTTTAAGTTTTAAATATGAGGAAGGAATGCTGAATTACAAATATCTGGACTCAGCAGCTCACATTGACTTCCTGTATCAACTCCATTAAGCACTGTACATTCTCCATGATGACAAGGCCCAGAACAAGATAGGAATTTGTTCATGGCCTATAAAAATAATAATAAAGAGATGTCCCTATTAAACAGTCTTTACTACTATGTGGCTTCACTCTGCTCATCCATCTACTTTTTATTGTTCAAGACATACACAGAGCCCATTTATTGCCATTACCTAACTCCTCATAATGTAAATACCTTGGCACTTGCATGTTCAGGAATCTCACACCTTTGCCTTGTCAACTGTCAGGTAGAAACCAGTTTGCTGCATCAAAGACTCCCAGAAAACTGACAGAATCAAGTTGTATCATTATACCAGGATCTTTCTTCTTCTTTTTCTTCTTCCTTCCTTTCTATCTATCTATCATCTATCTATCTACCTATCTATCCATCTATCTACTTTTCCTGTCTCTCTCCTTTTCTTTCTTTTTCAATTTTCAAGATAGTACTTCTCTGTACAACAGATCTGGCTTTCCTGGAACTCACTTTGTGGACAAGGCTGTCCTTGAACTTGCATAGAACTCACTGTCTCTGCCTCCTGAGTACTGGGATTAAAGTTATGCACCACTTCCTGCTTACTATACATTGATTTCTACACAGATCCATGCAACTGAATTATACAAAGAAATATATACATCTCAATGCTTTTACCTGTGTAATCCAAATTTCCAGGCATCTACTTTCACATGTAAGGAGGTAAGTTGGAAAAACAAACCTGGCTGTGGGTACACTCCAAGCTTCATTCATGTGCCCCTTGTTCTCCTTCCAGGCAGGTCTATTGAACTTCTTTCAGTTGGTCACAACACAAACTGCCTATCTTGACACAAGAGAGTTTTTGGCCTCATGAAGCAATCAATCAACACACAGGACCGAGGATACTATGCCCCACAGCATAGTTTTTCAGCTTTTATCGGCTTCACACATTTTTTTCTTTCTCTTTTCAACCATGACTTCAAAATTATACTTTGATATTCAGGGACTCACACTGTTCCTGCTCATTGCTAAAACTGATATAGCCATTCAGCATGGATTATATTCCTAATAGTCCCAATAAAGCAAATTTTCAGACACAGCTTTATTTCAGTGTGTCTCTCTGACACATCTTTATGGTCACTACCAACCTCAAGTCTTATGATATCCATGCAGAAGATTCATACTTATATGTATGCTAGGCAACTCTGTGGCTATACTGCTTCTGACTTTGACTCTGTTCTCTCACCACTTCATGTCAGCCCTATATTTTTCTACTCTTGCCTGCCAAGGAACAAGACCACAGGGAGCTTCCTAGGTATTCAAAATATGTCTCCTTTACTATAAAAATTTGTTTGCAAATAAATTAATAAATAACATTTTCAAAGCCTGAAAACTCAGGCTCTTCTGGTATATGACTTGCAAAACTTGTGGTCAGCAAGGAAAGTGTAGTGATTTGGAAAATTTTTCCTGACTTCTAGAGTAGTTGGGTCAGAGGATGTGCTTTATCTTAGCTTTGGTTAGAATGGTGATAATGAGTGTTCATTTAATTTGTTCAACTCTTACAATGAATGGTTGAATGTAAATAACCATTTTGGTCCACCCAGGCTGAAGGTTATTAACAATAAGGTGGTCATTGTACCTTAAAACTTGCAGAAATTTGGGAAGTTTGATGAATTCTAAGACCTTCTGCATTTAGAAATTGAGGGAGCCTTGCCTTCTCAAGGTGAAAACTGAAAGAAGTCCTAAATGTGGGACATGGAAATACATGTCTAGGTTGTGGAATGTTGAATTCTAGCAGTTCCCCCAAGACCTTAGAGGCAAGCAATTAGTGGAATTTAAATAATTCTTACCAATTTTCTCCTCTTTTTTCTATAGGATCTGAATTTTGAACTACATTGCATGAGGAACAATTTGGTGTCTTCACCTATTTAGAAATGATGCTATACCTCTTCTTATTGGACCAAAGGAAAGAATATCATGGAAATAAATCCTTGAGGTAGCAATATAAAACACATACAATTTTTACAGAGGAACAGATACACCATGGTTGGTGTTGCAAAGTTCCCTTATGGCAGGGAACACCAGGTAACAACTACTCCTTTACTTCATTCACATACTATCCCCCACACCCTCTTATAAGGCTGCCATGTCATTGTGATATTCTTCCCAAGACATTAACTGGAGGAAAGATGTTTGAACACCAAGGACTTGTTCTCTACTTGTCTTCCTCTCTGGCATTCACAAGAGTCTTTTTACCATTTCCTGTAGTCAGTGATGTTGGAAACCAGCAGTCTGCTGAGCCCATCTCCTAACAATGGGCAGGACATGCATGGCCATATCATCGCTACATCACTCATTAGAGGGTGCATATGGGACTCAGTTATGCGAGAATTTCCCTTTTAAAACAAGTGCTGCTATGAACATAGTTGTTCATAGCAGCATTATTTGTAATAGCAAGAACCTGGAAGCAACCTAGATGCCCCTCAGCTAAAGAATGGATAAAAAGATGTGGCACATTTACACAATGTAATACTATTCTGTGGAAAAAAACAATGGAATCTTGAAATTCGCAGGCAATGGATGGAACTTGAAGAAACCGGCCTGAATGAGGTAACTCAGTCACAAAAGAGGAACATGATAAGTACTCACTCATTTATGGATTTTAGACATATAACAAAGTATTGGCAGCCTATAATTCACACTGCCAGAGAAACTAAAATACAAGGAGGATTCCAAGTGATTCATACAGGGTCCCTCACAGAAGGGAAAAGGAAAAAGATCTCCTGAGCATATTGCGAGGGGGCAGTGAGTGGAGTTGGATCTAGGGGAGGAGAGGAAAGCATGTGGGACTAGGAAGATTGAGTCAGGGGAGAAATAGATTAAGAGAAGAGAAGAGATGAGAGAGAGAGAGAGAGAGAGAGAGAGAGAGAGAGAGAGAGAGAACATAAAAGAGGGAGCCATTGTAGGTATGAAGAGAAAACTGACTCTATAGAAATGTTCAGAGACCTACAAGACTGACCTCAACTTTTGAGCAACAGTAGAAAGGCTACCATAAATGCCCTTCCCTGATAATGAGATTGATAACTAATTTATCCACTATCATAGAGCCCTCATCTAGTAGCTGATGGAAACAGAAGCAGACACCCATAGCTAAACAATGAGCTGAACTGGAATCCAATTGCAGAGAGGAAGGACAAGGCCAGGCTGCAGAAACACACAGAAAAAGCTCACCTAAACAAAGAGGAACCAATGGGCCTCCGGAGTGTTAGTTAAGCAACCCACATTGGACAAAGTCAGACCCTATAATCCTGGGTCTCAGTTAGAAGGCCTAGGAAGACTAAGGGACCTCTGACTAGAGAACCAGGATGTATCCCTGGTGCACAAAAGGACTTTGTGAGCACATTCCCCATGAAGGGATACTCCCAAACCTGGAAGTAGGAGGGAGGGCAGATTCCCTACTCCAAGTGACTTGACAGATTTTGTTGACCACACCTAGAAGGCACCACCCTCTCTGTGGTCTCTGTGGGGGTGAATGGGTTGGGAGGGTGGCCGGGGGGCATGGGAGGGAGGGAGGGAGAGGGAACTGGGATCAATAAGACAAATAAATAAATAAATAAATAAATAAATAAATAAATAAGGCAAGCGCTGCACATCTCTATTCTCTCTTTTGTTCTCTCTCTCTCCTGCTTTCAGTTGGTCACCATCTATCCCCTCTTCTTCTCTCCCCCTTTTCTCTTCCCCTCACTCCTTCTGCTCCCAGTACCTTCCCAGACTCTTCCCTTCTCCGTCATTCCCCTTTCTAAATAAACTCCTCATTTAAACTCTGTCTGGCATGTTAATCCCTCCACCTTGGCGCCTTGGTCATCCTCACCTTCTATGGAACCTGCTATGCTTTCCCTCATGGTCCCTTACCTTAGGACCCCACTCACCTGGGACCACCATCCACCCCTTCTCCAACCTTTTATTCTTATAAATATAACTGAAAGAACCAGTGACAAAATCCTAATCCAACACATCAAATTCTTCCAACCAAAGCAAACCAATATTAAACTTACATCTTTTGCTCTTATTTCTTTTTCTCAATGTCAACCCAGTGCTTGCATTTCCAAGGCCAAACTTACTGGGCTTTACTGATCTATTAAGGCCCTAGTTTTTGACATTTTTCACAACTAAACGTTGCCTCCATAAATATCTCTTTCAAATAAGAAGTTTATTGGAACCTCCTCATAGGGGTCAACTATGTGTGCATCCATGAGGTATCCACAAAGCAAGGATAGTTTTTCAGTGAGTATCTGTGAATTGCACAGTGACTGCAGAAAAAAAAAAACCAAGGTGTAGTTGTGAAAGGTTACAAAATCTATGATAAAAAAATCTATGATAAATTCCATAATAGTTATATTAATTTGCACCCCCAACAACAGTGTACAAAGGATCCTCATTCTCTACTTTCTGTCATGTTGCTTCATTAACAGCCATTCTGACTGGAGTACTGTAGCATTTCAGAGAGCTTTTAGTTTGCATTATACTGATGGCCATAAATATTTAACACAATTTCAAAGTTATTGACCATTCATGTTTCCTTTTTAAGACTGTCCTCAATTCAATGATCCAAATTTGAGATTCCATAAGAATATAATAAACAATGCATCTATTGTATGTCCCAGCAATTTCACTCGTAGGGATATACCTAGACAATGACACAGTCGATCACAGAGACATTAATACCATCACGTTCACTACTACTTTACTCACTGTAGCAAAGAAATGAAAGAACCACAGTGGATGAAGCAATAATAAAAACTTGGTAAATTCATCAAAATTTATAATAAGAAATGCTATTCAAGTCTTAAGATAAATTAAGTCAACGTTTCAGGAAAATAGGTGAATTTAAAATATACAATATTAAGCAAAAATCACAGATCCCAGGAATCAACGTTTTTGAGAACTATAGATTTAGGGTCAGGTTAATGTCACTATGTGTGTATTTTATCACAAAGTTATTTACAATAAAGTTTTTACTTAAAAAGGAATAAGTATAAGAATGATTGAAAATTAAGGGGAAAATAATATCATTAAAACATATTTCAGTAAGAAGCTCATAAATAATCTGAACACAATATGATGAACTACAACTTGAAAAATATTTCAGTAAGTGTCTATGGTCTTCACATCTAGTCAGCTTAGTTTCCAAATATCCTACACAATGAGAGACCCATTCTCAGAAAAATAATACAAAAGGAAGAAGGGCATGATATAGAAAAGAGAAAAGGAGCAATATAGAGGTATTAGAGACTGTGTTTCATTTTTTGATGATATTATAACTGTTGTTTTTTTTTCATTGTTGTTTTATTTTCAAGACAGTGTAAAATTCCTCACTGTCCTAGAACTTGGTTTGTGGACTAGGGTTGCTTAGAACTCAAGATACACCTGTGTCTGCCTCTTGGGTGCTGTGATTAGAGGCATGTGCCACCATGCTCAGCTCTTTAAGATGTTATTCTGTACATGTGTGTGTGTGGTTAGGGTGTGTGTGTGTGTGTGTGTGACAAATTCAGACTCAGGTGGTCAGTCTTGGTAACAAGTGAATTTATCTATATTTAGCTATCTCACTGGTGTTGTATATTCTTTTTATATAAAAAATACAAAAATTAGGGTATTTTAATATACATTAAATGTATTTAAGTACATTTTTAAAATATATGTAGTATATATTGCTATGTAATATATATTTATATATACTTATGATTTAGGAAATTATATAAATATCAATCACTCAACCATATAAATACAAGAACAAAATAATGAACAGAAATCACCATGAATATTTTTAAATATTCCAGCTATGAAATTGTTTTATTGGACAAAACAAGAAGCATATGCATATACTATTTGATATGAATAAAAACATCAATGCATCAGGCATGACTAATATTGAACAACAAATGAACTTTTCACACTGGGATCATTATCAGTGAATTTTAATACATATTACCATAATACTTGAATATACCCATATAAGATAAATAAAACTATAATTTTTGACAAGTTAATTAATAATTACAACCATAATTATTGACTATGAGGAATACTATTATATAAATTTTACACTTCTAAATACAAACTATAAGAAATTATCTACAAATAAAAATGGTGCTCAAAATGTGCTAATTTTCATCATATATGTCTATATAAATTCACTTTTTAAAACAGGAATTTAAATTTTTTCAAATTTGATTTTTAAATATTACTGAAAATCTGATAGTTAAAAGGGGGAATTCATTTCTTAATATACCCTTTATGTTTCAGATTTAAATTTTTTCAAAGTTAACCATTTAGTAATAAATATTGACATTATTGAATGATTGTATATGTTTGTGGCCATTCCTAACACTTTATTGTTTTAGTCATTCACTTACATGTTTTTCCACTTACTCATGATGCTTTCTTTCCCAATTGACTTGGGTGAGCCTTTCAAGAAATAAAAACAGTAAGTATAGATTGAACAAATTATTTAAGAAAGAATAAAAAGTAGCTACAAGTTAATATTAAGTGACACCTTTGGGATTCCCTTTTCTCTAACTTTAATCAATAGAGGCAGAAAAATGGAATGAGTAAATTTAGAAATAAAACACAATACAAAAGTGTGATCTATTGATGAGATATATTATTGACTCTAATTTTAAAGGCAAAAGAGAGTATCTCTGTAGTAATTTTCTAACAATCAGAGTGCTTTAGTCACTGCTCAAGGGATACAAAAAAAATGATGTTGAAAAACAAGACAAACAGAAATGTGATGAACTGTAAAATGAAAAAGAAGATAATGCACACTAAATAAGAAAACAAAAAGAGGAAATGTGGAGTAGTTGTACCTATGAAAGTTAATGTATCAGCCATACCTATAAGCAGGCTGTTACCTCTCTAGTTTCTTGCATTATGCTAACTATGTGGCTTATATCATGATAACAGTATATATCATCAATTGCATCACTCTTCCAAGTGAGACCTGGCAAAAGAACTAAAAGTTATTTTTATGAATATAAAATGAAGAAGTGAGTCACATATATTTCAACATGTGTTTGAGTTAATACATTTTTTAAGGTTCTAATTTACCCAATGCTTTATTACAAAGATTAGTAAATATATTACCTCAGGCTACAGCTAGAAATAAAGTTTTATTTAAACAGTTATTACATGCTACACAAGGCTGGGTAAGTGGTGTATACCTTTAACTCCAGCACTTGGGAGGTACAGGCAGTTGGATCGCTGTACATTTAAGGTTAGCTTGGTCTACAGAACTAGTTCCAGGACAGCTAATGTTATGCAAAGAAACCCTTTCTCAAAAAATTTAAAAATAAAATAATACAATGAAATGACTTAATACACAATGGCTACCACCATTTTCCCACTATAACAGAAGCTAGTTTCAACACAATAGTAAGCATAAAACCTTTGTAACCTAAAATGATAAATCTAAATGTGATGGAGGTTTATTCAGGATGATTAGAAGTGCAAAGTCATTTATAGCTCACACTGAGTTTGAGACTATCCTGAGATACAGAAGATTCAGTCTCGAAATAACTATGATAACTATGTAGTTACTTAAATTTATTTTAGTTTCTGGTCTGGCTTAAAAAATTCTCAAGCATAATTCAATGGAATTAAAACTGTATTTGAATATGTTAAAGTATAATAGGTATAGATAGCAATGCAAGTCTATTTTGATTTAAATATTCCAACATATTAATATTGTGTTTTAATGACTGCTGGTATATGTTAAAGGCCCATAGTCCCCAAGATTTATTGTAAGTCATGATTGCACACACCATTATTACCAATATCAGCTAAGCTTGGATGGGATTGTAGTATAATTATAGCATTTATTTCATCCCTTCAAAAATCTTTTCATATACCTCCCTTGCTTTTTTCAATATTCATAACATTTTTTGTCATTTATGTTATTACACACACACACACACACACACACACACACACACACTCACAATACTCTTAAATACTTAAATTTTGTTTTGCTTCTTGTTTCTTTAGTTGAGTTTTTTGTTTGTTTAGTTTTTTGTTTCTTTTTTTTCAAGATCGGTTTCTGTTGGATAGCCTTGACTGTCCTGAAAATCACACTCTAGACCAAGGGGCCTTGAAATCAGAGATTTGCCTGCCTAAGTATTGAGAGTGCTGTGATGAAAGAAATGTGTAACAACCACCACGCTCAATTAAAATTTAATATCATTGTAACAGAGTACATAGAATATAGCCATACATATTTTTAATGATAAATTCTGAAAGATAATAGTGGTTGAAAGAAGACTAATGTAAGTTGTTTATAGTAACTGAACATGTTTGTTTCCACAATTGCTTTTTAGACTCAAATATTCATTAACTGAAATGTATTTCTGAATTTATTCTAAAAAGATGGAAATACAAGTGCTACATCTTAGAAATAGTATAAATTATAATAGGAGCAGATAAGTGAGGGTGTTATGATGGAAGTGAAAAAACACTTTAAATTTAAAAACATGCTAAGATCTGGATATATTACTTATATAAGAAAACTTATATTATGTTCTATTGGATGAATCACATATTTCATATCTGTGTTTAAGCAATGTGTTATAAACAAAAAAATGCATTTCTATCATTAACTCTTCTCAATTTTAGCCTATTTTTCCTAATAGTCATTTATTCATATTCTAATTCATCTAATATTTTAATTGATAACAAAACAAAACTAGGCACTCAAGAAGTAGGGGATGATTGGTTTTGTACTAAATATTCAAAATAAGGTGCAACAAAACCAATTTCTTGTCAAAGGAGCTCATATTAACAAAACCATGAAGGAAGTAGAAAAGTGACTGAAACTAATTAGTGTCTCTTCATAATAAAAGAATAACTCCATTATAGTAAAAGCTCATACTCTTATCATCTGAAACTTCTCTTATGATTATCTGCTATGCCAACTACTCAAATACAGAAATTAGTTTTTCACAAAAGCCAAATAAGCGTGAATTCATTTCCAAGGGAGAGCACAAGGGCAGGGGGGAAGGGGGTAGAAAAAGAAGAGGGGAGGAGGAGAAAGGAGAACATGACATGTCAGGAAGGTTGAATAAGGTGAAGAGAAGGATAGTAGAGATAGAGGTAGTCATTATGTACTTAAAAAGTGATGGTAGATGTCATTCTGTAAATATGTTTCTCTTATTGGTTAATGAATAAAGTACTGTTGGTCAATTGGAAAGCTAGATAGGTAGGACTAGGAGACTAGGAGGAAGAAGGAAGTAGTAGGGAGGAGATCCAAGATGGAGGACAAAGAGAACAGAATGCCAGCCCCTCACTCCAGTAAGATGAGACAATGTGGAAGTACTTAGATTAATAGAAATGGGTTAATATTTAAGACAGAGCTAGCTGATAAGAGACTAGTAACTGGCCAACAGCATTTATATCAACTATAGAGTCTTAGTGTGTTATTTGAGGCTGGCATGGCAGTGGGACCAGGCCAGCATGGAAAAACCTCCTTGTAACAAACTGGTGCCCATGTGGATAATAAGAACTTCCACTTAAAACTCAACAAAAATCTTTTTAAAAAGCATTTTAGAAAAAAAAGAACTGAGACAAGTAAGGCTTCTTGGTAATAGCATTTTTCTCAGTTGGACTCTGCTCTGCTAGAAACAAGCAGAGATTTGTGGGGCTCCTTTAAGGGGGGTTTCCTGACTCAGCATAAGCAGCAAAAAATCTCAAGGCTTTTAAAGTGCTCTGCTAACAACTGAATGGTGTGTACGAGAGCTGTCAATGACAGTGACCACATCTCCAAGCTGGCAGCATGCTGCTGGATGCAGCGCAGACTAAGGCAGTGAGCCCAGCTCTCAGTTCTGGCATTGAAAGTACCCGCCTCCATCTTGTATAGACTGCAGCTAACACAGCTATGGCATTCATTTTAGCAGTGTTGTTGTTTACCAGATAAAGACTTGTGGCCAGAAAAAGATAAAGATTTACAGTAAAGACAGAGTCACATTAAGAAAAACCACTAAAAGTTGACAGTGTGTTTTAAAATATACGTAGGCTTGGGAGAGAAAAAGAATAAAATGGTTTTAAAAAGACAGAGAGTAGCAGGGTGTGGTGGCACATGCCTTTAATTCCAGCATACAGGAAACAAAGGCAAGCAAATCTCTGTGATTTCAAAGTAACCTGCTATACAGAGTTAATTCCAGGACAGATAAAAGTTACACAGAGAAACTCTGTCTCAAAAAATGAAAAAATAAAAGTAAAAGAAATAGAGTAATAAAAAAGCCATGTAAAGATGGGAAGCACAAAAAGAGTGTGGATACTATGTGCTGTTCTGTTATCTTTGTATAGTTTGATTACTGAGGAAATAACTGTGAAATGAAATGCTGCTGGATTAATTCAATTTATATATTTTAAAAATACTTTGACTTCAAAACTTAAGTCTAAGGACAGGTTACTGGGGAAAAGGATTTCTATTTTTGTTTCCACAGAGAATGATAAGCTGTGGATTCCTTCCAGACTAACATGGTTTGATCAAGCAAGAACCCCTGAAGCAATGTCCCAGGTGATCCACCATTCAAAACACCTTGGACAAGGTAGCCTTGCAGACTACAGCCAGGATTTCTATGTCTTCTTAGGATCCCCATGACAGCACCCCCTACCAGCAGGTTGAACTATGGAAAGAACAATGCCCAAATTCCCAAATATTGTTTATATATGTTTGTTTTCATTTAAATGGACTTGGTTATAAATGGTTAATTACCACAACCAATCGTTTTAAAGGTGAAAAGGGGATTATGGTATAGATATAGACTATGGTATAGGTATAGACTTTGTTTTGGAATGGGTTTTCCAAAATTGATACAAATTTAAAGTCAATTTTGTGACATGTATATTTCCGTTCTTGTTTAGCTATTGTGCTTATAGCTCATTTAGAAATGTAATGTATAATTTAGTACATAATATAGATAGTTACCTATAATATTCAAAACTTATAGTGTTAGTTAGGTTTTCTAGATATATAGAGATGTATTTCAGATGGATAGGCATTCTTCAAACCTTTTAAAGACCCACAGTATATGGCATTTAAAATGGTTTAGGGATTTTCTTGACAATGAGGCACAACTGCTCCTGGCAATACCACCTGTATCAGAAAGGAAGATGAACATCCAAGAAACTCATTATGGAGTTTACACCCAATATGACAACACTAGCAATTTGGACAAGATACTGCTCTTGTCTGGACTGTTCGACTTTATGCTATATAAACTGGACATGCAGGGCCCACAGGAAAGTGACTGCTGAAACAAGATGGACAATGCTACAGGGTTCTTGATTTATGGAAGAGTCTTCCAGACATTCTGCAGACACAGAGAAAAGTGACTGACAATACAGTAGACAGTTTAAAGTGTCCTGCTTTGCTGAGGATTCTGCCATACACACTTTGGCCTATGGGCTGAAGATGGAACAATACAGAAGAACTTCAGGTGACTAACCAGGAAAGATGTCTCTTTCATTTCATTATATATTATCCTTCTGTGGTCTTTGAAGGAGTTGAAGTCAGATAGGTATGGTTATAGTTTTCCTTCATTAGGATCAAAGATAAATTATATATAATTCTTTAGACATACAAAGATAGGATAGATGATATAATATTTCTTTAAATCTTACTAAATGTTAATGGACTAAATATTGTTAACTGTGATTCTTATTTGATAACTGTTGTGTGATATATTTTGCTATGCTAAGGTTAAAACCCTTCTCTTTTATTTTAGACAGAAAAGAGGAGATGATGGGAGATGTCATTCTGTAAATATGTTTTTTATTGGTTAATGAATAAAGCACTGTTGGCCAATTGGAAAGCAAAATATGTGGGACTGGAAGACTAAGAGGAAAGAGAAAGTAGTAGAGAAGAGATTCAAGATGGAAGACAGAAAAAGCAGAACACCAGCTCTTCTCTCCCGTATGATGAGACCATGTAGAAGTACTTGGATTAATAGAAATTGATTAATATTTAAGACAGTGTTAGCTGATAAGAAACAAGTAACTGGCCAACAGCATTTATATCAAATACAGAGTCTCAGTGTGTTATTTGGGGCTGCCGTGGCGGTGGGACCAGGCTGGCACAGAAAAACCTTACTCATAACAAAAGAGAAATCAGGTACTAGGGAAATCTCGAAGAATTCACAAGGATTACCCCAACTAAGAATCTAAGCAATAGTGGAGAGGCTAACTTAAATGCCATTCTACCATAATGAGATTGATGACTACCTTAAATGCCATCATAGAACCTCCATCCAGTATCTGATGGAAGCAGAAGCAGACACTCAACAGCTAAACTGAACTGAACTATGAGCATCTGGCTGAAGAGAGGGAGGAGTGATGAACAAAGGTGTCAAGACCATGCTGGGGAAAACCACCAAACAGCTGACCTGAGCATGTGGGAACTCAAGGAGTACACACTAGACAGCTAGGGAACCAGCATAAACCAAACCAGGCCCCCTGAATGTGCGTGTCAGTTGGGGGTTTGGACAGTCTATGGGACCTCTGTCAGAGGAACCAATATTTTTCCTAGTGAACAAATGGTTTTTAGAAGTTCATTCCCTATGGAGGGATACACTCAGCCTAGATACACCAGGAAGGGCCTAGGTCCTAATGATGTGACAGACTTTGATGATTCCCAATGGGAGGCCTCAGCCTCCATGAGGAGTGAATGGAGGGGGATGAGAGGGTTGGAGGGGGGAATGGAAGGAAGGGGGGGAGAGGAAATGGGGATTAGTATGTAAAATAAGATTCTTTTTAATTTAAATAAAACTTAATTGAAAAATTCAGAACAAAAACAAGATAGAGTTGTAAACAAATAAGAATCATACAACAGTTTAACAAATAATATAAGATGCCAGAGAAACAATCACATTTTACGTGGTCTTTGCAATTCTATCAAATGTTTATATTTAATTAGTAAGTGACTATAATTATATTTTAATCAAAATTCCAGTCAGTATTACAACAATATTCACAAACTTTTTGCTTCTTTCACAATTTGTTTATTTAAGAAACTCCTGTGGAAGTTGTAGGTTTAGGCAATAGTAAGAAAAAATCCCTGTCAAATAAAAGCTCATTATATTTACTTTGGGTAATGGAGACAAAATACTAGACATAAACTAAAACTGCATTGATAAATATATACAAACAAATGTTTTAAAACTTAAAGAAGTGAAAAAAGTAAAAATTACTGACACATACATATATTTAGGTTCAGACATCATGATCTTACTTGCATTTCATGTCTCATGGCTACTAAACAGATCACACCCAAATATACCAATCCAACAAAATATCCCCAAATCATACCTTCTATACTATATCTAGGAAGGATCTGTGTAGGATCTCATGAAATATTATCAATGAAAATAATCATGAAACCATAGTAAATCATTTTGATAAACCTGGCACTATTCAAAGTTCAACTAAAAAGAATTAAATTTTCAATAGATGATAATTTTAATCACAATATTTCAAGAGAAGCAATGGGCAATGTAAAAATAAAAAAGTATCTTATACTGATTTGGTCATATACTACCTATGGGGCATCTTGCTGCTTCTTCAAAATCTCAAAAGGAGGACCATTTCTTATCTTTTGGAAAAACAACTCCTACCTATTTTCCCCTGTCATATAGTATCTAAAATATGTAACTTTTTTTCAGATTATTTAAAGACAGACTCTCTATTAAGTAGTCTCAGCTGTTCTGGAACTCATTGTGTGGATCAAGACGTCCACAAATTCACAAGAGATCTGCCTGCCTCTGGAGTGCTGGGATTAAAGGTGTCCATGGTGTTTAGTTAAATATATTCTTTTAATTAGTCATAATTTAGTAGATATTATTTCTTTGGCACTGCTTGAGTTCTAAAGGTAAATAAATGAACTGCTTCACAAAATGAAAATAAAGTTCTCTTACAAAAGGCCCATGATGTGTGAGATAATTAGAGAAATAAGTTTAACAACTTAATAAAGAGCTAGAGAGATGTGTCAGTGGGTAAGAGAGTACCTTCTTGAAGACCTGCCGTCAGTTCCTCACACCCTTGTTGGCCAGTTCATAACTGCCTACAGCTTCAGGGGACCTCCTAGCCTCTCTACTTCACTCAATACACACGTGCCCACACATAGACACACATACAATATAAAATTTAAAATATAAGTAAATAAAAAACCTTAGGTCAAAGACAGCAATAAACAAATGATGAATAAACAAAGGGTATATCTGTATATCTGAAGGTAGAGAGGCTATGGACAGGACACTATGAAAATGCAGCATCAAAAAATAATGCTTTGAAATTTTAGATTGAATGCTTTTGAGTTGTATACCTATTTTATGTCTAAGTCCACCATATTCTCTTGTTATCAATGAGTAAATTTAGAAACTTGATGATCAAGTATTCACATTCTATGACTCAGGCAAATAAAAGCAACCTAAGTGGGGGCTCACAAGACAAAGACACAGAAAGAAATGACTAATTTCTCAACATTACCATGCTAGAATATCTAAGAAAATGTTTCAAGTGTCTGTTCCTCCTCTCATAGTTACTGTCAGAATATCTCTTGCTTGCCCATGATCACAAAAATCACACAGTGATTAATACAAACTATTATTTCTTATGTTAAACGATCTGGAGCTCTAATTTCTTATTTCCAATCTAAAAGTCAAGTCTCTCCTCTCTCTGTCTCTCTCTGTCTCTCTCTGTCTCTCTCTCTCTGCCTCTCTCTCTCTCTTCCTCCCTCTTTCAATCAGATGAGAAAATAACTTTGTTCAATACATTAATGATAAAAATGGTTTTCCTCAGGTTTTAATTTTTTATTTATTTGTTCATATACAATATTTCTATAAAATCCAGGTTTACCTGAAATTCACAATACTTCTGTATCTGTCTCAACACTGGAATTATATGTAAGTGCCTACATGTTTGGATGTTTACTCAATTTCCAAAGACCTCATGATACCTGGTAACAACTACTAATTCAAACTGTACTACTAATACTTCCCAAATATATTTCAAGAACCAGGTTTTTCCACAATTACACATACATTTATTAAACATGCATATATTCCAGCATATCCAAATAAAAGAAATATACAGACAACATAGGTCAGATGTGCTGGTGCACCCTAGAATTACTGTACTAAGGAGACTGACATTAGAGGCCAAGAAGAATATCATATAATTATAGCTATTTGAAATATATAAATATTATATATATATATGTATATCTCACACCAAAGTTCAGAGGAAAACTTGGAGAAATCAACTCTCTCTTTTCCACATGTGGATACAAGAAATACGAATCAGGTCACTAGTTTTAGTGTCAAGCACCTTTACGTGCTGAATTATCTGTGGTACACACGCAAAAAGGTAAATTGTCTTATAGGCACAACAAGTAATAAGAACATTGTATCTGAAGAAACACTAAATGTGAAATTAAGGGAAATAAGACAGCTTTAGAATCCATATTTATATCAGTTTGGTATTTACCTTTCTTGTGGAGAAATTAAAGAAAGATGATATGAATATTGCGCAATCCTTTTGACCATGTAGTAGAAAATACCAAATTTCAAATTATCAAATATACAAGCAATAGAAAAGCACAATACTGGAAGATTTCCAGCTAGGGACTGTAACAGAGTCTTCATTTTGTGAGAATATTCAATACTTTCATGGATATACTATAAACATTGGTGCTGTTTATTATTTTTAGACATATTCTATGTTCAATATAAGTGGTAAATTGTCAGTGTTCCTCAATATTTTGGCTTGCTTTTGATTTAATCACCTTGATTAATCTTTGAGTGTCAAAAGATAATAATATGCATACATCTGGTAGCCACCCAAATACAAAAATTCAAACTTCTCATCTTTTTTTTCAAACATCAGATTATTTGTCCATCTGACTTACAATGATGATGTCAGTGGAAATCATAGACACTTATATCTGTTGTTTAAAATATATAAAATAACTATCTAAAATTCATTCAGAAAATTAAAATATTTCTTGTATCTTGTGAGACTATAATTCAATAAAACAGAAACACATCGACATAAAAAATGTACAATTGATTACTACTTTGAATGATAACTGACTCAATAAAATCAAAGAAAAAAATTAATACAGGAAGTAAATTAATAATAAAACAACACAACAAAAGCTCTGGGACACATCAAAGGCATTGCCAAGAGATAAATCTTTAGTTTTGGATCCTACATTAAAAATTAGAAAGAGAAGCAAAGGCACGTAGATTTCTATAATTTCAACGGTAATCAGCTTCACATACTGAGTTCCAGAGAGCCAGGACTATCTAGTAAAACCAACTGTCAACTAAATAAAACATAACCAAACCAAAAACCAGAAACAGTACAAACAGATGACATAAGAATATAGTTCAAGAATCTGGAAAAACAAGAACAAATCAAACAAATCCGGTAGATTGCAAGAAATAATAAAAATAAGAGCAGAAATTAATTAAATGGAAAAAAGTATATGGAACCAATGATTCTATGAGCTGATTCTCTGAAAAGATGAACAAATTTGATGAACTCTTGGTCTAATTAATCAAAAGAAGGAAAGAGATGTTGCAAATAACTAAAATCAGAGATGAACAGGCCAATGTAACAAATACCAAAATATTTAGAATTCTATAAGGGAACACTTTAAAAACAAATGCTAGAAAATCTAAAACTTTCTAGATTTAACCAAACCACCAAAGTAAAATCTGCAAGATGTCAATAGGTTAAGAAACCCAAAATAAGGAAATAGATAAAAACACTAATGGCCAGAAAATGGACACACATGCCTTTAATAATAGCACTCCAGAGGCGAAGTCAGATGGATCTGTGTGAGTTCCAGGCTGCACTGGCCTCAAAAGGGAAATTTGTCACAACCAAGGATACACATATAAAACTTGTCTCCAAAAAAACCCCAAAACAAATAAAAAATTAGAGAAATAGTAGCATATAGCCTTCTAATTTTAAAACAAAATGACCCAATTAATATGGTGATATATGATCCTAACTCCAGCACTATAGACGCAGAGGGATCTCTGTGGAGATATGTGAGTTCAAGAGCAAGCTGATCTACATAGGGAACTAAGATAGCCAAAGTTACATAAAGAGATCTTATCAACCATAAAAACAACCATAAAAATATAATATAAAATAAATAAATTACACCCACAAGACTACATTTATTTTTGTTGCTTTTTGTTTCAGTTTGATCGAGCATTTTTTTTCTCTTATTGAATTTTTGTTTGCTTTGATTTTTGGTTTTGCTTTTGTATATCACAGAAAGAACATGAAGTTGGGTAGGTAAGGAGGATTTGGAAGAATTTAGGAGAAGGGAAATACATCATCAAAACATATTAAATGAAAATAAAACAACAGTCAGAATATCCCAGGCTCATAGATTTTTGTCCCAGACTTCCAGAGAAGATCTGCCATCAAATTTACATAGTCTTCAAAATTAGAAATACAAGTATTTAAATTAATAGTGCTAAAGGTTGATTATATAAAGAGATTCACATAATTGCAAATCATCTTTTTATGTAATGTAATGCATACTTGGGAGGAATTAACATTGGAGAAAGATATAAGTACACCAATTACAATAAATGAATATCCATATTGGGGTGATAAACATTTTTAACTTGGCATGACTTAGTGAAGAGAAAACACCTTTATTTTAAAGTATTCCTTCCACAAATATGTGTCCTCAAATATTTCACAAGAAAAAAATATAAGAAGCTGAAAAATCTCAAAACCTGAAAGGTACTATTTCTTAAGAACACCAATGCCATCAAGAACCAAGATAGATGAACAGATGTAAAGACATATGGCTTCCATAAGCAAAACTATTTCCAAAGAAAGGAAAAATAAAGAAAAAATAATTATTGATATGTAAACATATACAATGTATATGGCAAACTTTTAAACTAGTGATGATGCATCTAATATTCTTGAATATTTTTCTGTTAATTGAAAATAGATTTTTTTTCTCACATACTAAGCATAATTTTCCCTCCTTCTACTCTTCCCTGTCCTTTCCTATATCCCTACCATATAGAATCAACCTTACTGTTGCTCATTAAACAACAAACTGGCTTCTTAGGGATAAAAATGTAATAGTTAATATTATATTATATTATAAAGCAAAAACAAACACATCAGGGTAAGAAAGGACTTAATTTTTAAGCCAGGCTTAAAGGAGCAAACATACACTGGAAAATATTGGGCAATTAAACATTATATCTGCAACTAACATATAGGTCATATAACACATTGACCTATATAAACAGAAGTAAGATGGGCAAAGAAATGATGAATGAGAGGAATGCAGACAGTAAGACTAGATAAAAAGTAGATGCCTCTAAAATTGTGTAAAAATTAAAGAGAAAGAAAAGACATTTTCATAGTATATACTCAAAGAGTGTATGAGAAAGTGCAAAATTTAAAACAGTGGTTTTTACATCTAAAAAACTACTTAACTTTATATTTGGCCACTTAACATTTAAGTTAGGCTTATGCTTTAAAAGTACTATTTTCACCTATTAGATTGACTATTATTTAAATGTTTTGAAACACAGTAAACACAAATCTATGAAAATTAGCACTGTCATTACACCACAGCTCTGGCTTAGCCCATAAAGCATTTAAGAGCAATTTCAAAATATTGACAGAAACCACATCAGATGATATAATAGAACCATACATAGAAAACTACTATGGAAGTAGAAACTCAAATATATTTTCATAGTTATACAACATATGTAAATACAACATCATCACATGTAGAAGCAAAGCACATTTTTATAAACTTAAACTACTGGTTTGGAAAATTTAAAAGCAGTAATACAAAATCATACATCTACAAACTCCATATCCATTTATATAAACATAAGAAAGTCACTGACAAAAGTATATATCATGAATGCTTAACTTATCACTTATGTGGAGTGGGGATAAAAGACTAGAATGACCATAGAAAGTTTTAATCATTGTTGATGACAATATTTCAATGTACTAAGCATTAACTTTAAAAATTATTAAAAATGTTTAAGGACATAGTATCAAAAGGCTTAAGGATTTCTTTCGATGACAAATACAACTATATATTTGGAAATGAAGAGTAGTGCTTCTCAACCTTCCCTAATGCTGTGACTCTTTAATACAGTTCCTCATGCTGTGGTGACCCTCCAAATATAAAATTGTTTTGGTTGCTACATCATAACTGCAATTTGGCTACTGTTAAGAATTTTCGTGTAAATGTCTTTTTAGAACAGTCTGAAGTGACCCCTGTAAAGGGATTTCAGACCCCAGAGGGGTCACAGCACACAGGGTGAGAAACACTGACATAAAGAATTCAGAAACCAGTACAAGCAAAAAGCATTCTTATGCATCTTCTGTTTCAAAACCTATCAAAGATCCTCTGGATGAAATGAAACTATACAGTATGCTAAGGGTTCAAAAACCATCTGCTAGAATTCAAACCTGGCCTGCAAATCTATGCACTGTAACAATTTGCTGGCAAACAGTTTAACAATTAGCCCTTAGAACTTTTATACTGTTAGATTTTTGGTTGTAACATGATCTAGAAATCTATAGCCTTACAGAAAAAGTTTTGTGATCCCAAACATAAACTGACAGATTCTTGTATTATCTTGTGTTTTATGCACAGCTACTGTGTCTCATTAGGATATAGATCAATATGAACTTGGAAAATGCTAATATAAGAGATCAACTAAAATACACTAATTTAACTTTGCTATTAAAAACTCTACTGTATATAAATTTAAACAAGTATTTAAAAATAATACAGGTCATAACTTAGAATCCAACTAAAATGTCATAATAATATAATATGTAATGGGACATGGGTTGTATTACAAATTTATGAGATTAAAATAAAATTCATTAAGTTTTCTATTCTCTACTGTATTTTGTACTACCTGGGTTCCACAGACCCAACTGGGTTTGCTAGCCTTGGAGGGAAACCACCTTTATCTCCTGAGCCCTATTAAACTGTCCCCTATTAAACAATATATTGGTAAACCACACAAAAGAAAGGAATTAGTAAATAACCTTAAAATATCTGGGGTTTGAATGATCATGGCACATCGCTAACTCCAGCTCCAGGAATCTGACTTTCATTTCTGACCTCTAAAGACAACAAATACGAACATACTCCCATAATGACATATGTGAAGAGATGCTTTAAAAACTCTAAGCAATTGTATTTACTCTTAACAATTATTAAGAAATATTAATTACTGAGAATTGCAGATAGTAATTTCCTAATGAACTGTATGGTCTTAAACAGATAACTATATTTACAGTAAATAATGTCTTATATTGGTTTCACATAATTTAATTAGGAACAAGTAAAATTCAACACATTGTGTAATAAACTCAAATCTCTTTGATACAGTGAGTTGTAACTCTCACCTGAAAAAATATAGGTGATGCCAACAAAATCATGATGCCACACAGTCTACAAGATAGAATCCCTATGGCTTTCCTTACAAATGCAAGGACAATATTTGTCTACATACTCATAGTTGCACTGGCACTGAAGTCTGAAGCAAGCCACAAAGACTCATTCCTGCCCCAGAGATAGGTCAACAATGTCAGTAAAACAGCAACCAGAGCATCACCTCTAGGGAACAGCAGAGTGAAAGACGATCTTCTTTGGGGCTTGCTTATAATCTAAGTTTCTTGTTTAAAGAAGAAGAAAACCATCTCACAAGTGATAACAAAATTTAATTAGTCAGAAAAACTTGTTATCATTTGATGTACCATAAAAATATCTGTGTCCATGAAGTGTGCTACCTACACAGCAAAGTCTCTTCCATTTAAAAATTAAAATTTGAATAAGAGAATAGGTAACATAGTATCACAGTAGAAGATATACTGAAAGCAGAAGTAATAAACATTTCAGTCAATTACTTGCCAAAAGCAGGTCAATTCTATTCCATTGAAGTCTTTTACACAAGATGTGAGATGAAAAGAGTAGAATAAGACTCCAGAAGCAATAGATATAGTAAGAGTATTTGGGAGATCCTGTAGATAAAATTTCTTCAGAAGACATACTTGGTATATTTGTCAAGAAACCTAGAATAGTACAGAAACATGGGTTATAAGTGGAAAAAATAACCCATAATCTGGTTTCCATAATCTGGATATAGGAATCATCCTCAAGAAGCTGGGAGGAGAAAGCAATGTGGGCCCTTTAACATCAGATATGGAATTAACAAATTTGGAGCTTTTTTTCTGCTGGTTTCAGTTTTACTTTGGTACAGTGTTTCTTCACTATCACATCATTCCTGTCTTTCTAGAAAGATAATATACATTCTGTAGAATTGTTTGTTGAGAATGTATAATTTACTTTCTGATTTTTATTTCACAGGCCTTATACTTAAGAGAATGACTTGAGTTTCATATGAGACTTTGAACCTGTGTTAAGACTGTCAGAGACTATGGGAAGTTTCAAAGATGATCTACACTTTGAATTATGATACAACCAGAAGCTTATTTGAACCAGGGACTGGAATGCAGTGGTTTGAAGGAGCACAGCCTCACAAGCTCATGTATTTGAAATGTTGGTACCTGTTAATCACATCAGGCAAAAATAAAATTACGACAAATTGAGAAAAATTCACAGCAAGTTTTATTAAACACTGGCCGGAACTATCAGAACAGTAAAAAATGGCTAGGTCCATACCCAGGACTCCCAGAATATGACAGTAAATTAAATTAGCTAAGGGCTTATAAACATGAAAACAACAAGGCTACTGTAGACACAAGCCCATGAAATATTTATACATTTATACTACTGGTTGTATGATGATAAGAACTACATCAAGGGTCTCATGCACATCAGGTAAGCTCTCTAACATATATATCAAACAAGTAAAAACATATGAGGAATAGTGAAAACTCAAAGATTAAGACTTGCAAATCTTCCAGAGGAGCATAACTGGGTTCCTTATACCCATGTTGGCGAGCTCAAACCAACTGAAGTTCCAGTAAGTCCCAATATGCTCTTCACTATTCCTCAGGCACCTAAACCCTTGTGGCATTCACACACAAGCAGACATTTAAATAAATGGAAATAATGAAATAAATCTTAAAAATACTTTGATTGCTTTAAACCTAAACTCTGCAAATAAAACTATAAATAAGTCTCTAAATTGTTCATAAGAAAGCCTGTCTGCCTCTTTAAAAAACAATCAAGGAACATAAGGCAAATGATAAAAAGATCTCCAGGCCCAAAGTAATACAGAAAACTAATAGTTTAATGGAGGACTCTCATGAAGACTAATGAAACATTCTGTGCTGCAACTAGAGACCATAAATACATCCACGTATATGCTAAATAATGTCTGTCACATTTGACAGCTTAGAATTTGGAGTTGTATTATGGTTGCACTATTCTGCATCTACCATGAAACATGAGCAGTCATTATGCAACTATTTTTTAAAACAAATAATTCTGTCACAAATATTGAAAAATGTGAAGGTGGGCAATAGTGACAAACATCGTTAGTCTTATTATTTGTGAGAAAGAAGCAGGGAGATCCCTGTGAGTTCAAGGCAAGTCTGGTCTACAGAGTGAGTTCTACGACAGATTACAAAGCTACATAGAAAAACTCTGTCTTGACCAAAAAAAAAAAGTGATATAACATAATATGCAAATTGCTTCAATTCATTCAATTCACTTAAGGTGGTGTTTGCTGTACTTCTTACACTCTTAACTACTTCTAACTAGCAAAAAGAACTTAACCCAATATTTGAGACACATTCAGTGATATTCATGAGTAATTGTATAGCTAGTTATACCAGATTAATTTTGACAAAAATGTAACTGTATACATGTTTGACAACCCTAGGCTTGATACATGTATATGAGATGGCAAAGGTTAACTCATACATCCACTCTTTTAATTAATTTAAAATGCCTTCCAGAGTGCAATTAATCAGCCACATATATAGCAGGAAGTTGCCTATCAAATCCCTTGATTTTTCCTTACATGTCACTTGATGGGAGATGTCATTCTGTAAATATGTTTCTCATATTAGTTAATGATGGAAGCACTGTTGGCCAATAGGAAAGCAAGATAGGTGGGACAAGGAGGAAACAGAAAGTAGTAGGGAGGAGATCCAAATAGAGGACGGAGAGAGAACACCAGCTCCTCTCTGTGTATTATTTGTGGCTGGCGCAGCTCTGGGACCATTCAGGCCGGCAGGAAAAACTTACTGTCACTAACCTACACATCCATGTCTATAAAGTTTCCAATAATTAAATAACATAAATAAACAATCCATAGGAAAACTTAAGCAAAACATTTCAAGACAAAGGCACACACAGAATGATCTAAAAAAACAGCATAGGAACTAATTTCAAAATATCAAAATAACTTTGGCACATCACAAAAATCTATCATTGACAAGAAAGTCTATTAAGCAGCAGATTAACATCCAGAATTCCACAAATTCCTACAGTTAAAATACCAACTAAACAAAAAGCAATCAATCAGAGCAACATAAAGAAAATCTCCAAAGAGTCTGACAGACCCATGGAGGCTCTGATGAGAGATGTGGCTGGGGTGGTAGCAAAGGAGTCTGAAGTGTCACCAGCATAACTTTTAAAACAGGCAGATCTCATGTGAAGATACATTTAGAAAAGTGAACTGATAAAATGGAAGGAAAGATGGTAGAACAGGGCCATGTATGTGTTATAGAATTGTATAAGAGCAGACAGGCATCTCAGGAACTTGGTCACAGCAGAAAAAGAACATAGGCCATTCTTTGGCCTGTAGATAAATGGCAGCATGGAACCTGTTCTGCTACTCCTTGCTGTAAAGAGAGGGGATGCCCACAGACTACAAGTACACAGGTCAATCTAGTGAGCCTTGAGGCAGCTGGCAATGAAGAGCATGGAAGATTCTGGCATATGGAACTCTGGAAAATACTATTCCTGGATGTCCTGCCTCACGGCAAGATCACTCTTAATCAGAAAATAAATAAATAAATAAATAAATAAATAAATAAATAAATAACAGGATAACCAAAAAGCCTCTAGACAATGTTCCAGTATTTATGGTGCCTCAGAAACCAGAAAACCAATGACTCATTGCATTGAGTATTTGCATATCAAACTATTAGATCAAAAAAGAAAAGTACCATGTTACACATTAGGCAGTTTTCAATACCACTTTGACAAACATATGTGATGAAGAAGTGGGAATGGTGGAGGAATAAAGTGTATGACGCATGGTAGAGAGACAGATCTCTTAGAGATTTGAGGGTGCTTAAGCTTCAGTGAACAGTGAGCATGTCATTGACAAGTAGGGCCAGCAGGATGGCTATGCAAAGGATGTGCTAGTACCTGGGTTCAGTGTTGTTTCCAAGGCCATATTGATGTGCAAGTCCTGTGTTCCCACCAAAGCCCAGGTTGTCATCAGTGATCCATGCTGTCAATGAGGCCACAATTGTGTTCCTGTCCCATGCTGCCACAGGGGGCAATGTTAATGTCAATTGGCAGCACAGTTTCAAAGGACATTTTGAGATCTATGGTCTGTGATGCTGTCTGAGGCTATGTTGATGTCTATCATCCTGATCCCACCGGGTGGGATGTTGATGTCCATGGTCCCTTTTGGCATCAAAGCCTGTTTTGGATTCTATGGTCTGTGATTCTGCCTGAGATCAAATTGATGTTTATATTTTATAACCAGAGGACAAATGGAAGTCCTTGAAATGGGCTGATGCCTGAGGAAGTGTTGGTATCTGTGGACCACGAAGCTGCCAAAGACCATGTTGATGTGGATGGACTGAGGGAAAACCAGAGGTAATATTGGTATCTGTGGCCCATGTTACCACTAAAGGTCTTGTGGATGTCTGTAGTCTATGCTGCTATCTGAAGTCATGTTGATGTTCATGGCTTGTGCTGCTGCCTAGATACATGGGAGTTTGACAATGCTCCAGTGAGTATATGTGAAACAAATAGACTTAGTGTATTTCCTTTTGTTTTAGGGAATGTTGGTCCTGGGAGTGTAATTAAAGTGCATTAAGTGAAAATCCCAAATAATCAATAAAAATATTATGCTAGAAGAAATCATCTAATAAAAATATTACATACTAGTTTGAACTACTACAATATTTAAAAATAGCCTAGATGTTTAACAGATAAATTAATGAAAAATGTGTCAATATGCATTGAAATTTTATTTTGCTCAAATGTGAAATTAAATGGCATGCATAGAAATATGGATGGAGCTGAAAATCTTAACATTCCTCAAAGTAAGAAAGACTTAGGAAGATATATAAAAACATAATATAGGTTTAATTTTACATATATACACAAGATAAATACACAAGAAAGTGTATAGCGATGGGAGACTAGCAATTAGTGAAACAGATGCACATGCAAATAAAACTGACACCTTTTAGAAGGTAGCAAGGAGACCATCAAAAGAATGCAAGTAATCCACAATATCACCTGTTACATATTACACTAACCTCCCAAAATAGCTTCCTGGGTGCTAATCTTAAATCTTGAAACAGTATATGATTGGTGAAGAGTAAGGATAAAAACTCGAACTTCAGGCAGAGAGAGACACGTGAGGAAAAAAATATGAAGAAAGCTTCTCATTATACTGACGTAAGAAACGAAACAGCAGAGTGGATAAATAAAATGGGAACAGGAAAATACACTTTAAAAAAAAACTATCCATAAAAGTGGGAAGTCAGTATTTATTTGTATTAGTATGTATTACTTATATATTATGGGGTTCATGATTTTTTCATAAATATATAGTACAAACAGTGTTTGTTTACTGGGGAAAGACTTAATAGATGATGAAATTTGACAAAATAACTAGAAGTGAACATAAATATTAAACCTCCCCAATACCAAGCTCAAGGAACAAACACTGTAGAAAGAGAAATGTAAGGTGAACATTCTATATTTACATAAAATGCAGAAGTGGTATGAAATAACTAAGCCAATATGTGAATAAATATGTGAACTTCAAAAAGGAAATGAACAAAGAGATGATAGAATAATGCAGGTAAGAATATATAATTAGTGTCCAATAAAAACAAAGATACTACTAAAATTTAAATGGTGCTACAAATAAAACAAAAAAGTCAAATGTAGACATGGAAAAAAGGCAGAAAAGTTGGTATATTTAGTCAAGGACAAAGATTGATGGTGGATGACCTCAAAGAAATTTTATTTTCTAGGTACAAAAAAGGGCAGATGAATTTAGATGAACTAAGTGACTAGCAGAATGCAGAAGACATACTCAAGGTCAACCCAGATAAAAAATTAACATGGAGAATAGAGATTAAGTAATATTGACATTTGATTGATGATGGACAGTAGAAAGTAAATATTCTTTGTTTGTGTAACATACATTGACTGAAGTCCAAGGGAAGCCTCAATCCCAGTCAAAGTCAGCTAACGAGTTGGACTTTGATTTGATGTTTTCTTTCACTAGTATTTATTAGTTGGACAGGGGGAGACACACACACACACACACACACACACAGAGAGAGAGAGAGAGAGAGAGAGAGAGAGAGAGAGAGAGAGAGAGAGAGAGAGAGGAAGAGTGAGGAGAGAGAATAGAGAAAGAGAAAAGGGAAAGAGAATAAGAAGATACAAACACCAAATGATATGTGTATGGAGGATGGTATTGAGATTAATGTAGAAATACTTTAAAAATTTAAAAATAGTCCTCAGTCTCAGGCACCAATGCACACAGGTACTCACTTGAAAACTTCTGGTCACACTGGCTGTGGAGCCAAGTAGTTTATTTCTTCCCAAACATTAAACCTGGCTCAGTATCAGATCACTTTCCTCACTGTCACCTTTCCAATGTTATCATACCCAAAATTATAGGCAGCACAAACCCAGGTGCCTACAAACCAGCATAAAAGCAACATAATATCAACAATAGTTCGACTCTACTAGTGCCTACCAATCCTTCTATAGTAGGCTCTGACAAAAACAGGGTAGTGGAAATACAAGACAAGGATTTTAAAATGGCTATTACAAATTAGAAGATATGACTAAATTAATTAATGAAAACTATACACACACAAAGAGTGGTACAAAATAAAATCAGTTCAGGATATGAAAGGAGAAAAGGAATCAGTAAGAGCATGGACAGATGTTCTTTACTAACCAGTTTCCAGCCCAGAAAAATTCTGAATCACAATAGGTGGAGAAACTCATCCCATAATTAAAACATAATTTAAGCACGATCTATAGATCCAGACCAACAGAATCAAAACTTCAATCTGAAAACAAAAGTAGTAATTAATCTGAGACAAACAAACCAACAGGAGGAAAGCCCATACCACAATAAAATAACAGTAATCACAAACACAGCTCAATGATCTCTCAAGATCAGTGGTTTCCTTTCCCCCAGTAAAGAGAACAAGAAACTGTTTGAAAACAGGATCCTTCCAATGTATCCAAAGAAACACCTAAATACACCAAACATAGATATTCTTCAGGATAAAAGAATGGAAAAAGATACAAGAAAATGGACCCAATAAAGTAACCTCATATATACATTTTAACATATGAGAAGACGTTAAACTTCTAGTTCAAATTAGAACTAATTAATACTCATGGGAAAAAATATGCCATAGGGATTCTGTAATTCTTTATATATAGGCACCAACTTAAAGGGCACCCAAGTTCATTAAACACACACACACACACAGAGCAGCAAATCACATATTGACCTTCATATAATAGTGGATAACTTCAATACCCCATTCTTGCCTATAGACATTGCATTCATTAAAAAGTAAATAGAAGAAAAAAAAGAAAAAGAAAAATAACATAGAGAAATTGTGGAACTGAAGTCATAATACAAATGATCCTAACAGATCTTACAAGACATTCAACCCCAATAAAAAAGAAAATACCTTCTTCCCAGCAATTCTTTGAACCTCCTTCAAAATTAACCACATACTTTAAGACAAAGTAAGTCTCAAAAGATTCAAGATAATTAAAAACCCTGTATCCTATCTGAACACAATGGACTGAAACCAAATGCCAACAACAACACAATCATAGAAACTTAACAGCTCACTAATGAATGAAAATAAAGACACTCAAATTGAATGAAAATAATTATAAAGGGTAACCAAACTAATGCGACACAGTTAAGGCATTCGTAAAACAAGTTCCTTGTAAGAAGTGCCTAAACAAATGGTAATTTACTAAACATATTAGTAAATGGCATACTTGAATTCTCTAGAACAATGGCTGTCCACCTTCCTAACACTGTAACCTTTTAATCGTTCCTCATGTTATTGCAATACACAAATGTAAAATCATTTAGTTGCTATACCTTACCTGTAATTTTCCCTATTATGAATCATAATGTAATCCCTGATAAGCATATTATCCCTGAAAGGATCTTTTGACACTCAAAAATGTCACAATTCACAGAATTAAAAACACTGCTATATAACAAAAAGTAGCACCACAAAGGAGTAGATGGTAACAACAAAGAGAAATAGAATGGTCCAATGAAACAGAGTTGGTTCTTTGAGAAAAATCAGTAAGAATGAAAAACCCTTATTCAAATTAAGTAAAAGTTGGTTAAAGAATATCTAAATTAACAATATTCTAAAAGCAATTAATGGTTGCTGAGATGAAACTGTTATTCCTAAGTGATATAGTACAGTGACTTTACTCAAGTCAAAACCCTGCTGGTAAGGTATGTGAAAATAAATCCAGCTTCCCACAGAGATTAGATACCTTTGGAGCTGCAGTTACAGGCAACTGTAGGCGCCATCAAATGGGTGCTGGGAATGGAACTCGGTTTGTAAACACATTAGGTACTCTGAATTACTTAGATACCTATCCAGACCCAGAAATAAACATTGAGAAATGTTATGTGTTATTTTGGGGAGATGCTGAGTTATGGGTATTCCAACATGAACTACAGCACAATAAGGTTCAAGTTATCCTGGATCATATTGACAGTTTAATGAGGAAGTATAAAAATTAATTAAAAATATTAAAAGCAATACTAAATGTGTAGAAAAGCAAATTAGTAATATTAACTATGACAATCTAACATTACTTGCATATATTCTACAAGTATATTCCAATTCATTTTTTCATGATCAAATGATAGTCGGAATTTTACCATTTTTGAATTTAATGGAGACTATTGGCAAAGAATGTGAAAGTGTTTCATATAATATAAGACATATGGAATAGATGTTACAAGTGTTACAAGCCATAATATTAATGAAGTTTATGGAATGAATAGGTATAAAAACATGTAGTTATAAATAGAAAACATACCTTGAAGTTGTATAGGAAGACTCAATTATAAAGAAATCTATTCTCCCCTACTTAATCTATTAAATGTAGTTCAAACAAAATTAAAAGTGTACTTCTCCAACTTGAGAAATAATTGCAAACGTCAACTCTGACGACAAAATTAGACTACATACTGGGAATATTCTGAAAAAGAAGAAAGGGGAGGCTGAACTCAATAGAACAGTTGAGACAGTCCAAATCATCAGTAAAAAGTTAGTAGAAAGAAAGTAAACAGGCTTACAGCAAATTATGTGACAGTTTTCTATATGCTAGATTTTAAGAAGTAGCAATATAAGTCAAAGTAATTTCATTTTTTAGTATTCTACCACGAGAATAATTGGGAACAAAAGAAATGGAACATGGCATGAACATGAACATGATTGCAAAAGAAAAAAACAAGACTCAAAGACACATGAGAGAACATGATTGTATTTCAATGTATAATTTATGTACAACCTAATATTAAAACAAAGTAAATACAAAACACATAGTATTTCATTTGACACACATAATGACTTGCTTGCACACACATTACAAGTGAGCTTATAAGTAACAGATAATCAGCATGGAAACTAAAACAGATCAAAATAAATAGCATGATGATTTAATGATATCAAATAAATAGTACTTTACAATATTATATCATCAGTGATGACAATAAATATACTTTTAACACCAATCTTTGTAGTTTAAGTAAATGGTCAAATCTATTGATTCTTAGTGCATTCACTAAAAATATAATTTGATCTACTTTGCAATGGCACTTCAAAGCAATATAATTTACTTGAACTATCTTATAAGATTCATATTTCCACATATTACATAAACTCATGAAAGAAGCAGTTACAAATATATGTGGAAAATATGTTCCAAAAAGTACTGGAGAACTCCATAAACTTTTGCTAATACTTCATGTTAAAATTAGGAGGAACTTCATATGAAATAATAAAGCTTCACATAATACTGGGAACTTAGCACATGGTACATTTCTATTATCTCAAAACTCAGGCAGTTGCATGAGCACAAAGGACAGACTGGAATATCAGGTGATACCTTATTTATAAATTTATAATCTGTTATATAATTAATTTCAAATTAGCCTAAAATTATCATGGAATGATAATTATGAAAAACATTTCATACTTCAGAGAACATGGATATTTTCCATCATACTATTTTTATCCACATGATGTTTATTTTGGTAATGTTTATTTCTTGAGTTAGCCCAACAGCAACAACGAAAATGTCTTAAAATATAATGTCTTCAAAGATTCTACCAGTCACCATCAATTCTGTTCCGTTTTAATGATTGGAAAGACTATTCACACCACACTTGAGCCGTTTTTTTTTTTTTTCAGTTAGGAAGGTTATAATTATCTGTTTTGGTGATCACCTGAAAACACAAAGGAAGAAATAAAATTCAGAATGATTATTAATATTATCTAAGTACATCATTTTCTTATATTACCAATGTAATCATTAAAATAATGGCATGCTTTTGACTTGTTTTTCAGTTTTATTAAATTTAAATATTATTGGTTATATTCCTTATCCTTGCTACTTTGTTCAAAAACAATCATTTTCAAATAAGCATATATGTGTGTGTGTGTATAATCCTAGTATTTTCTCCATTCATTCTCCATATCCTGATTAGTCTCTGACTATACACATAATGTGAACTCCAGCAAATGCTCCTGTTTTCATGCTCTCCCTAAGATTATAGGATGACCACTGAACTATAAATGCAAATACATACTTAAGTGAATTGGAATATGTAGTTTTGAATATTTATTATTATTTAAATTATGAAATGTTTTTGATGTATATGATGGTTGTGAGTTACTAAGAATGGGTTCTAGGCACTAAACTCAGGGTCTTTGGAAAAGCAGTATTCAGTTTTAACTGCTGAACCATTTACCTGGATCTTTCTAAGCCACATGTCTGATAGCTAATATAGAATATGTAAGCCAATTAACTAAAGGCAAAATCCTTTATGCACAAACCGCATAAACCAGGCATATGGGTGTACATTTCTATTCCCAATATGAATCAGGGAGGTAAAGGATTCAGAAGTTCATGTCCATCCTCAGCTACATGGGTATTTTGCGGCCATCCTGGACTACTTCAGATCCAATCTCAAAAAACTTATATAATAAACTAAATCAACACTGCAGTTTTAGTTTATTCAGAGTACTTGACTCAATATATGGGATGCCCAGATTTCATACCATTTACTGGAAAAGAAAATTGATTTAAGTCAGAAAATTCCATTGTGTGGAGACATTAATGTTAGAAATAGTATTACTTTGCTGCACACTTAAGTGAGTAAACTAAAATCCTTTCTTACCTAGAGATTGAATGTAACACTACAGTAAAATCAATTTTTTAGAATCCATAAGTTAATATCAAGGTAGGTTTAATAAGTTTGCCATCATGACCACCTGAAAAATAAAGTAGGCAATACAAAGCATGTGGTTAATGAAACAAGTATTAGGAGCATTACTCTGGTTATGGACAGGGAGGGGGCTATAATTTAATGGCAAATTAGTTCTATGCATTACATTTATTAGGTGTGGGGGAGGCATCAAATTTCCCATCTCAAGGAATATGTGGTTGTAAATACAGTTTCCTAAAATGCCTTAAATCTAGCACCATATTTTTAATTTTAATTCATGTATAAATGCCTGTATTTGGATAGATGTCTGTCATGGCTAGTGCCTGAATACATACATTTCATATTCCTTTGGCTCTGGAATTATAGGCAGCAGTGAAACACCACATTTAGCTGCTTGAGACAGAACTCAGGTCTGAAACAATTTTAACTGCTCTTAACAGCTGAGCTATTTTTCCAACACTGCTTCTGTTTCAGTGCTGTCACTATTTAAAGTTCCTCCCAGTAATTTTTTAGAATCTACACATCCCTAAATGCCTACTTGATATTCATGAAGCAAATCAAACATATACAATGAAGGAATAATCTATTCTTCACTTATATAAAAATGAATTGGTATGGTTGGAAAGGATCTTTATCAGTTCGGCTTGTACTTCAGCATGCTTCAAAAATCTGTGTTATATTCTCAGCACAAACATGTAATATGAAAATTTGCAATGTAGTCCAAATGTGACATACAAAAACCTACATCTACCACAGCATTCTAGACACATAAGGATACATGACATTATCAAAGTTACACTTCAAATCATGTTACTAAGTTTTACTCATAGGATCATAACTCAAAATACTCACATTAAATTTCATCTTCTCCTTTGATCACTGGCTAATGCAATACTATTTGCTGACTCATAAAATCCCGCAGTGTCTAAAATTCTTTACAAAAATGTTCATTCATAAATCATTTTAAGTGCTGCTAGGACTAGAAAGTTGGATGCGGAAGCCCAGCACTCCCATGATGCTGACAATCAAAGTTATTGGGGAAAAAATGTTTCTCTTTCTTTCTTCTTGTATTTGCAATGGCCCTTATAAAATATAAAGGCAGATAGATAAAAGTGGTCTTACTCCTTTCTATTTAGGAGTGTTAGAACTTTAACATTCTTTTGGAACATGTTTTCTGTTTGCATAAACCGTTCATTCATTCTAGATGTTCTCATGTGGCAATTTCAAAGCATATATACATGGTTTACTTTAACTTGAAAACTCTTCGTTGCTGTAAATTAACACACATTGTAATGCAAAATTATTAACTGTCAGGATAATAATCTCTGTGTAATTAACATGTTTATGCACTGCAGTTGAAAGAACTAAAATATATACACATGTAGTTAAATTGTTCTATTCAATCACAACAAATGACACTTCCATAGAAAAATGATATTTCAAATTTTGAATTACATCCAGCTTAACTTAAAAGCTATGTTCATTGATAAATCAGTTATTCTTTTATAAACAATCTAAATATAATTTTCAGAATCAGAAATCATAAAACCTTAGTAGCCAAATCTAAAATTTCAAAAAAATTACATGTTCTTGTTTTTTGTAGGAAGGAATTTAGATTTTTGTTTCCATTTTTCCTTCTGACAAAGTGTCTTATGACTGCAGGCTGACCTCAAACTTGGTATGTAGCTGAGAATATTCTTGGCAGATGCTGATGCAACTGTTCCTCATCAACTCTATGTTGTTAATGTCACCAGCCTACTTTTTCTTGGAGTACATTTGAGGGTACACTAGATGTCTAGCTTTAATAATCCTAGATGAGAAATATATAAAAATTGAACATGTTTTTAAAACTTTATACAGTAAAGATGTTTAAATACATAAAATTTTAGAAAAATATGTATCAAAACTGTCTCTAGCTATAATATGGAAATCACTTAGAATAATCTGAATTAAAGACAGTATATTAATTTTATAATTTGTAGTTTGAAAACAGATGTAAAAACAAACATTAACTTATGAAATAAAATTAAGTGATCTATATACAACTATAACATAAGATATATATGTGACTGTTATATAATTGCAGATATAAACAGATGTGCCCAGGATAGTCTAGATATAATAAAATATTATTTCACTGTTAATCTTTCTTCATAAAGATAAAAATGGAGTAATTTCTCTATATAACTTTGATCCAAGTAAAAATAAGACCTAACCTATTTTTCTATACATGAGAAACTATCCAGAAACAATTCTATAATTAATACACTGAGTAACACTTATCTATTGCATTGAAAATGCATTTGCTGGATTAATTTTAAAAGTGTTAGATTACAGTATAAAATTTACAGGCTTGTATTTTCATTAGGAATGTGCATCTGAAAAAAGGGACTTTTTCAAACTGAGATGTGTATGAGTTATTTACAATTTATCTTGAATGCTGTGATGAAAGTAAACATAATACTTAATAACTGTAGAAGAAACCCTTTCAACAGATGCTTCCTATAACTAAAAAGAAATATTTACATAATGGGCTATAAGTAACACAACCACAGAATTAGTATGTATTTCCTTTAATGTACAATAATCCTTACTTTTTCCGTGAATAATGAAGACTTTTCTTGAGATGAGTAAGCTAAGTTAAAATTATATATCCTTTAAAAAACATCTCGTTACAGCACTACTCAATTAAAAAATAATGAACATAAAGTGGTAAAAAGATTCAACTTTAAATATTCACTCCCCGAAATTCAATGGAAGTTTACAATGTTATATTTACATAATTATACCCTGTGAACCTCTATCCATCTAGTGAGACTAGATGTTAAAATTTTGTATTTGACTAGTATTTACAAACTTGTCTTGAATATTGTCATGCAACCAGGAAACACATACAAAACTTTGTAGTGTTCCAAGAGGTAGTACAAAAATCTTCATAAAAATTGACAAAGAGTAGAAAAAAGGTGTCCCATCAGTAAGCTTGTTAATGCTCAAGAAGCCACCTTAATAACCTTACATATTTTTTAATGTTCAACTCACATGAAAAAAAATGTCAGATGCTCTATTATGAGACTAGAGCAAATGCATACCAATATGAAAAACTGTAAGCTCCATGATCCCCTTTATAAACTACAATTCTGTCACATTAAATGTAAAAGAAAATATTTACAACAAATCTATAAGCTTATCATTTCTAAGTCTCAATATCTAGAGTTATCAGATGTTGATATAAAAAATAGCTCATTACTTACAAGTTACATTTTTGTCATGTATCAGATGAAGAGATTCTGATATATCTAGATCATTTGGGGAAATAAATTGTATCAAAAATCTCAATGACCAGAAAAATAAAATGAAACCACATTCCTTTTATATAGCATACATATTGTACTTAAAATAGTGACACTTTAATGTGTTATACCCATAGATAATTTAGGAGCTAAACAGACCACTGTCTTGAGAACATGTTAGAATATACACTAATACATAAATTGTATTTTATATTTCTATATCATATATGTACATGTGTGTATATATGCATATATTATATATTTACATATATATATATGAGAGAGAGAGAGAGAGAGAGAGAGAGAGAGAGAGAGAGATGCCTTTGTTAACACAATGTTCAGGTAATTCCACATTAACAATCACATCAATCTAATGAACCCTACATAAAGGTAAACATTTTAGCAGCAACAATAAATGTCTTCTTACAATCCATATACATTTAAAATCTAAACTATAGACAGCCAATGTTTTATAGATAGGTATTAATAAAGACAAGAATTACTTTATATAAATACATGTGTTAACAGAGACTCTCTTTTTTCATGTTTTTAAAATATAAAGTAACCACATGCAGTTGAAACATACTGAGAGTTAGTATATTATATTTTACAACACAACAGCATTTATCCTAAATTTAAAACTAAAATGTATACATAATTTATATAAATAGGCATACACACAAAATTAATATATATATATAATAAAGTAGGTCGAATAAACTTCATAAATTAAATTCAAAATAAGGTTGATACTTCTAACGTTAAGACTGAATATTAAAGAAACAACATAATTAATACATAATATATATACATATACATGTAAATATGGTATGAATTTCAGACAGTCCAGCACAATTAGTCTCTTACTTGTGTATACTAGTTAAACATTTGCCGGCCAGATTTTTAAAAAGATGAATAAACACAGACAGAAATAAGTTGAGAATTAGAGTGGATAAACATCTGCACAATATAGATTACTTGAAGCTACAATTATTATATTCCTCACAGATATCAAACAGAAGGAATTCTTATTTTGCACTGACTTTATTTACAATCACCAGAAGAATATGACTGATAAATGGAAGCATGAAAGGTTCAATGACAGAAATCTAGTGTTTGATAAATGTTACTGACTAAATTTGTAAATCTGAAGTATGACACAGCAATTCAAAGATAAAACATAAAATATTTATATTTACTTAGAAGTTCACAATTGACAATGAACCTCATGATAAACATTGCTGTATCATACT
The DNA here is from genome assembly GCA_030556225.1 of Cricetiscus sungorus. Classification (NCBI taxonomy): domain Eukaryota; kingdom Metazoa; phylum Chordata; class Mammalia; order Rodentia; family Cricetidae; genus Cricetiscus; species Cricetiscus sungorus. The sequence continues at coordinate 11,727,213 of JANBXA010000732.1, forward strand.
ACTTAATAAACCCCATAATAATCTCTGGTGACAACAAATTCTAAGCTTGTATTTTAACAACTACTGTTGTTTCTAAGTAAAGAGAAATTTGTAAGTTAATACTTTATATACCTTATAAAACTGAATATTATATATATATATATATATATATATATAATATGGAACAATCATAATTACATCAAAGACTACAAATTTAAACCAGAAATTATATTTTATTTATAACATGTATCAAAACCAATATAAATGTTATTTATAAATGTGATACGTGATACAAATGTTTAAGAAAATAATTTGATATATACAAATATAGTATACCCTATACTATGCCCTATGGGATAAAAATGGTATTTGGGGACCTATAACATATGGTTACTAGAATATGCAGAAAATAACTAAAATTACTTGATGTTATATTCCTTTAAATCATGCTGACTTTTATCCAATCCTATTTTTATAAATGAATTTCTTGGATATAAAGAACTCTGTATTTATATATAAAGCACATTTGAAAATCGTAGAAATTGAACAGAAATTTCCCATTAAATGTGTATCCTGTTAAGTTCACAATGGCATTAGTACTTGTGCTTGTATGTGTGGGGGGCTCTATATAGGAACACTTTTTAAAATGCAAAAAAATATAATCATAAAGGCAAAAATGTTCTTTTCCATCAGATTCACTCACAAATCACATCTAATACTTTGTCACTGGGGTCAAGCCATGTGAACTGTATCACTGAGGACATTGATCTAAAATGGTACTCTTCTATTTATTAAATCCTTTTTGACTTGCTATAAAAACAAGCCTATAAATTGCTGAACAAGCAATGAAAATCATCCTATTAATTTAATAATTTTCAAATGCAACCTACATAATATTGAATTAACATGTTTTATTGGTTTATTCTATGTACATCAATGTAAAAGAATATTCTATACTATAAAACAGGGTGATGGTTTCCTTGAATCCATCAAAAAGTTATCTTATATGCAGGTTCATATAAGCTTCTCTGACAAACATATAACTATGACTACCATAAAAAAGCATACTGAATAAAATTCCATAGTGATTATGGAATATATTAAGTTCTCATTGAAAGGATAGCCACAATAATCCCATAAAATTTATACTCTATAATGCAGAAATTCTACTTTTATTTTTGAAACAATTTAAAGATATTTCTTATATATTTTATCACAGGATTGGTGATCCAACTGATTTCATATTTGGCTTAAATATGAGACAATCATCCAGACTCTGCCAAATAAGTGTCCCAAAATATGAAGAATTTCTGTTATTGCCACAAAATTAAACTGTTTACAAAATAATCACTTACACTCAGATCAACAGTCACAGAATTAATTTAAGTAACCCCCTCTCTACATCAGAGTAACATTTTCTATATTCCACCAATGCCTTGTGAGGATAAGACTAACCTCTCTTAATACAATCTCAGCATTCTGGTAAAATATCAAATTCCCACTTTTGCTCAAAAATCGATGAATGCCAATGGGTGGTGTAATGCACATCTCTAGTCCCAGCACTTGGGAGGCAGAGACAAGCCAATCTCAGTGAATTTGAAGTCAGCATGGTCTACAAATCAAGTTCCAGGACCGCCAGGACTGACTTTTACACAAAGTCAAAAATCAGCAAATGCCTTACTAACAATCTTAGAAATATCTCAATATGGTAAATGGAAATGAAGTCAGAATGACGAAGGACATGTTCAAGAATCTATCAAAAAAGGGAAGAACCGTGTGACTAAAAGATAAACACATTAACTTCCATGGGCTTTCTCAAGTTTCTTTATTAAATAGAAAGTAAGGTGAAAGCTACTATGTGGAAAGAATATACACGTACTCTTAAAAAGCAAAATGTAATAGGTATAAAACCAATTGTAATATATTGGAAAAATCTACAGTTCCAGTCTCCTTGAAAAAAACTTGTGATATCATGCCCAATAACTTAAGTTTCAAAATGTTGTTGCTTAAGTCATTAAATGGACACTTTGGCTAGACTTCAGAGTAATCATTTTGAGCCTTATTTCATCTTGCTCAGTGAATACAGCTCATCATAAATCCAGCCAAAGTCTGCTACAACAAATTTACAAAAAAACTAAAAAATATGATGTGGTATGTATGTAGTTTCTAGGTACTGATGACATAGAAAAGACAGTGACTTTGAATAGCTTTCACCTTCCTTTCTAATTCATAAAGAAACTTGGGGTTCACTGACAAAGCAATTGCTTCACAAGATAAGATTCTGAGTTAAATTTATAACACTAAAAACAATGAATAATAGTGTGCAGTCTAAATGTGTGGTAAGTTCCCTAATGAGATATACAGGTGGTCCTGAGTTCAAACCTCAATATAAACTCATGAATTCTCTTCATGTATGTATTTATGTCTCTCACACAAAAACACATACACAAAATTTTTAAAAGTCAAAAATATACAGTATTTTTTATCAAGACCCTAACATAAGAATCATATAAAAGCTGATTTGCAGACAACTTGACATAGAAAAAACCTGATTCCTGAAATTTGACTTCAGATCACCAGAATACCATGACAGAAAAAGCTTCGGAGTCCATGTGCATTCATATAAACAAAGACAATGAATAAAAGTGAATAATTAAATGAACCTTCTAGATAGAAGGCAGATTGCAAGCCTGTAGTCCCACACTTGAGAGGCTGAAGCACGAATGCCAACTGATCTGGATGCCACTTTGGCTAAATGACATAATGAAATATTTCAAAAGGCAAAAATCACCAAACCAAACCAAACCAAAAAGCCAAAACACAAACAAAAAAATCCACACAAATGACTGAATCCTCCAATTTTAACAATACAGAAGAAATTGTACTCATGGCCACAGTTTTCAATCTCCACATAAAAATGTAACTGAATAAATATACAAATGAATAAATACACAGGCACAACACATGATACAAGAAGAATAAGTGATCAAGGATCTTGTAACATGAAATAGTCAGTAATCATCCCTTCCCACAAGTAAATCATCCAAAAATCTGTACCTGCACTCACAAACAGGTAATTGTCCTTACCAAGTATTTATTACACAATTTTAACTATTGACTGATCCTGCAGAAGGCATAAAAAAGGAGCTCACCTATTGATGATTCTATAATGCAAATGACAAATGATTTAGTCTATTTTCTGCTATTTTTGCCACTATGTAGGTCCATCATTGCCCACACTTATATGTAACTTAACATCTTGATGACTATCAAAACCTTTAAAATACATTTTAAAAAGTTACTAGCTTTCAGTTCTTCAAAATGTGTTGTCAAATAGAACCTGATTCCTAGAAATGAGATTTTTCCAGTTTGTTTTAACCTTCCTCCATCATGTTTCAATCAATGTATATTAAAATTCTTCCATTCATGATCTGTTTAGTTATTACAAAAGCTTCATACAACTGGTACTACACAGGAGCAATGAAATGAGGCAAACTGAATCTGTGCTACTAAGCCATGACCCTTCATTGTCCTCTATAGACTAAACTCTTCAAAAGAGACAATTAATGTCCCCATATTTTGGGGGGGGGGACAGGGATTGTTTTGGATGTGGATTCCAATATGGAATACCAATAATGGTATATGTTAATTTGAATGTAATCAAGCCTTTTGCTCTTGACATTCCTCCAAATGGGTGAAGAACTCTAGCATTTTTTAGTTACTTCATCTGTGTTTTTTAATGTGATTTAATGCCTGAGAATGATGACAAAAACACCTAAATGTTAGTGAGCACAATTCTATCAAGAATGTTTTTTCCAGATAATTTAAAAGGTGTTGATTCATGTCATGAATGAGTAGGAGAAATTTGATTTTGTTCCAATATTCTTATTATTCCATTAATTTCATGTGACTACATAACCTGCAAATGTTTTAATCTATGATTAACTCACTTTACTACGGAAAATTTAAATTCTTTCAGTTAATTATAATCATGCCTACACTACAAATTCAGGAAAGAGGCAGGGAGGGAGAGGAAGGGAAATGGGATAGATATGTAACATAAAAATAAATAAATAAATATTTAAAAAATTTACAGGTCAGATTATTCACGTTAAAGTTTACTGACTTTTAATTTTTATAATTATATGAATGGGTTCTCATGTAGATTTACACTTGTTACTTTAGAACCTTCGGAACCCATTTTCCACATTCTGGAATTACAACTGTGAACTCATATTTCCTTTTTAACTATTCCTGGGGATAGAGGGGAGGGTTAGGGTTAGGGTTAGGGTTAGGATTAACTATTCCTGGGGATAGAGGAGAGGGTTAGGGTTAGGGTTAGGGTTAGGGTTAGGGTTAGGGTTAACTATTCCTGGGGATAGAGGAGGATAAGTGCAGCCTAGGCAGCCATTCTTTCCATATTACCAAGCCTATGGTTCCTTTGCAGCTAACTATATAGCAATGGATGACCATTAACTAATGATCTTATTTTCATGTGCTCCTCCTACTTTTACTTCTTCGTGTTATTCAATGTTTTATTTAGTAAACTTCATGTATCTTACTCCTAGTATGTCATTTTAGGCAAAGAATTTTGAAAAAGAAAAATCACAGCCATATAATGATTCTGGTAAATGCTTTTTTCTTATCAATCTACAAATTATTTCTCTCCTAAAGCTTTCTTGCCTAATCAGCCTCAACTTCATCTGATTACTACAAAAGTTCTTACTAATAACTATGGGAAATAAAACTGTGTTAGTTCTCTATGTCCATAAAATGTTGCGTTTAGCTATCTGGGGATAATGATGTAAAGTTCTTCTGTGAGGAAAAAAACCTATGTTACCGATTATTTTTAAATCACATAAATGTGATTTAAATATGACCTCATAATTTGCTTGGTTCAAAGAAAAGAAAGACTAACCTGACAACCAAATTATTGAAGAGGGAAAATATGGTAAAGATTTTATTTTTCTATTTCAGTCTCTTTGTAAACCTCCTACTGAATAGCAGCATAGCTTATCTGTATTTTCTCAGGACAATGAAGGTTTTTTATAACTCTAGGATAAAATAAATGAATACATAAATTCATAAACAAATACATGAATAATGGACAGATAAATAAATGGACCAACAAGCCAATAAATAAATTTTTTTTACATAATATAAATAAACAGTCTAACAGATAACCTTCTCTAATCACCCTATATCTGACCTTAACGTACCTGTGAATAATAAATCTTTTAAAAACACGTTCTCCTCACTAGCTGGAAATCACTATGTGGAGCAAATATTTATTGAACAGATAATTGCCAACATACCTCTTGAGAACTCATCATCAGAACTAGCAATGATCAGTTTACCTTTACTGTCTCATGATTCATTTACTATTCCTTTATTTTTCTTTTTTCCCCCACAGGCCTCCTTTTTCCTTGGAATTCAAGAATACTCAAAGTGTAAATCACCCTCTAATTACAGAAAGAAAATAGAGTTCATCTATCTATAATTAAAAATAACCAACATCAAATCATGTTAAGTCAATATCTAACCCTTTATGGAACAGTTACTTAAGATATGACAAAATGAAAATTTCTAAATTCAAAATTCTTAGTTCAAATTCTATCCTAAAGCAAGGCCTAATGCTCCTCTGTCATGTGAAGGTTAAAAGAATAAAGTTGTAAAATATTTCATTTCATTGTTATGGAAAATAAATTTTTTTGCAATTGTAAACATGTCTTTGCCAAGGTACCTTCTGATTGGGTTAATAATGAGCTGAATAGCCAATAATTAGGCAGAAAGAGGTTAGGCAGAACTTATGGACTTAGAGCTCTAGGAAGAATGGCAGAGTTGTAAGGATGACAGAGGGAGCAAGACATACAGGAGGACAGGTAAGATCCATGAGTCATGCGGTAACACAGATAAATGAGTTAATTTAAGTTATAAGAGCTAGTGAGATAAGCTATAGGCTGAGTTTTCATAATTAATGATAAATCTAAAGCTCATTTTTTGTTAACTGGTTGCCCAATATTAAGTATACAGCGGTTAATGTGTTTTAGGAATGCAGGTCATTTCCTTGCACAAAAAGTGTAATTCTGGTGCAGATGATTTAACAAGTTATATAGAAGACACAAAAGAAGCACTAACAAAGTGGCTACATCAAATACTGATTTCAATGAAAAGTAATGTCATGATGAAAAATGTCATCTCCAAGTAAAACTTACACAAAGATTATTTCTAACAAAGCAGTGGTGTCACACGCCTTTGAGTCAATCACAAGGAGGCAAAGGCAGGTTGATCTCTGTGATATCAAGCCAGACTAGTCTACAAAGCAGGTTCCAGAACTGTTATTCAGAAACTCCATCTCATTAAAAAAATAAAAAATATAACATTATTTCTTTGATTCTAAACAAATAAAAATGAACTGACTGGCTGTCCTGAACTTTAAGTTTAAACAATTGCTGATTTATATTTGAAATTACTAATGCTCTTATGAATTCTGTTTTAACTTACCTACTTACACTGCTCTAACAGTACCCTTCTGTTTTAACTTACCTACTTACACTGCTCTAACAGTACCCTATGACTGGAACACTATAGTTGAATGCAAGTGTTAATGTTTGGTAAGCATTTTAAATGAATTTTTGACATTTACCACTGACTAGTTTGACAAAAATGTTACCATTAACTGATAACAAACACAGCCATCCAAGAGACCTGATGGGGTTATATGTGGCAGTTAAGGTTTTCTTCCATATTACTTGATTTATTCTGCAGTCCATGAATACTTCTAGTTTGATGTGATCTTATTATATGGTTAGCCTACAGTTTACTATGTTTACTAGGCTTAAGTAAAACTATTAATATTCTTCCTTTTGTCTCCAGAGTACAGGATCATAGGTATGTCCTAAAATACCCACATCAATGTATAATTTCAACTGTTATTATTTGAAACAATAATGTGTAAAAGCTACTCTATATATTAAGTCAGGTACATGAAAACACTAAAAAATGTCCCTGGATGTGCAGAGGTGTGATCTTTCAAAATGAATGCTAGAATAAGGCAGAGTACGTAAGGTGAATGGTAGGTGTGTGTGTGGTAGACTGTGATCTTAGCACTAGAAGGTAACTCAACATCAGGGTAGTTAGTGAGGTAGTAGACAATCTAAATCATGAACTTTTAGGTTCAAGTGAGATACCCAGTCTCAATCTATTATGTGGAGATCAAGAAAACTTTGTTCTCAACATGAATTTGCACTAACATACATACAAATGTTATTTCTGCAACATACACATGCATAAACACACATGAACACATGTTAAAAATAGAAAACTTTTGTACATCACTTGTGACTCACAGCAAAAATGTCAACATACTACTAACATTAACATATTTGGAAGTTGCTGAATCCAACAACATATGAGTGATTTGAATGTGTTCAATATTTCAGAGAGAAAGCCAAGAGCATGTTTGAAGGAAACAGCAAAAATTTCACGCATGAAACGAACTAATGTAGTATTAAGTTCATTCTTTTATAAATTGCCACAAACATCACAACTGCTAGAAACCATTACTCTAGTGCAAGTATTGTGGTTCTATGGGCATGTGGTTCTATGCATGATGCTACAAAGCCTGACAATCTGAGTTCCATCCCTAGGGCCATTCCTGTTCTTTCTTCTTGTATATCCTCATGAATCTACAATACTTGCTACTTAACTTTGTTTCATTAGTAGATGTACTATTGTGCCTTTAATTCCCAGGTTTCTTTTTAAGTAAAAGTTCCTTATCATTAATCAAGAAAACTCATCCCAATAAACTTAAATGGCAATTATTGGTTTCTTTACATTACTAACACATTTCTACAAATGCCTTAAAAACTTCAACCATAAGGTAAAACACACAAAATATAGCCAAATATTTAAGTATTGTAAGAATAGTCAGCTTTAATGTTAGAGCCAGCAAATTCATGGATTCTTTGTACTCTATTGCAAATCTTAAAACATTTCCTGACACACAAAATTTGTAACATAATGAACTGCTACACTTGTTCAGTAACTAATAATATGGCAAAATTTGTTATGATGGGATCTGACCAACTTAATCAAAAGTAGAAGTCTAAAAAAAAACAGGCTCTTGCCATACTCACCATTTTCTACAATTTACATGCTCCATAAACATTACCCTTTCCTCCGGGTTGATATCATTTACCAATCCAGAATGATTCATTCCATTTATCAAGACTTAGCAGTTCCATTTTTATACATTCTCATTTCCATATCAGGTGCCTATGCCATTTGTGATCCATGGAAATCTCATGTTTTGCTTTCAACAAAATAAAAATGCAAAAACAAATTATCTCAAAACATTTACGAAAAGATATTGGAGAAAGTGGAAAAGTGCAACACTGCATTGTCCCAGTCTGAAGATGCAAAGATCTCACACCCATCATTATTATTTGCTTTTATTTTTATCATGATTATTTGCTTTCATTTTTAAGAAAGCATGTTGTTATGCAACACAGGGTGGCCGTGGAACTTGTAATCATCACCTCAGCCTTAAGTGCCGGGTTACAACTATGTACCACCACTATGCCCATCTAAACAAATAGTTTCTACTAGAATAATAAGAAATATAATATGTAGTGAGGCACATTGACTAGATTTCAGAATCATTTCAAGCTCATTTCTTTAAATCATTTTTTGTCAAACAAGGTCCTATGTCATCATAAATGTAGTCAAGGCCTTTGCAAAATGTTCTTTTTTTAATCAAAGATTATATTACCTTGTATTCTTTATGTTTCTGTCTTAAATGCAGTTATTAGTATTTACAGTCTTGTTATAATACTACAGGGTGGTATTCAGTCTCATGAAACTTCATAACATTCACTGATGAAATTCTTTTCAGTCATCAACTAAATTGACAAAAGGACATCATCTGAGACTATTTAACAAAAAGAATAAATAGCACACCTTAATATATAATTTTCATATTCTGAGATGACATATAAACATATAGTAGAACGCAATCATGAATAAGAATAAAAACATAACATCAATTCTTAAATTTTAACCATTTCACATTTTTAAAGCAACTATATTATAGACATAGTAACAAGTTTGGAAATTTCTAGGCATCTATTTCATAGTCTCTTATCACTTTTATAATTCACTTTCTACCTTCTACTTCCAATGCCCTATGATAAGAATTTATGGAACATCAGACTTCTAAGAATACTTGGACATAATTAAGAACGAATATACTGAAAGTTTCATTTTTTTTTTGAGACATGATTTCATCTATCAATGGCTGTCCACTAACTAAATATATAGCCAACAACCTGAACTAGTTACTAATCCCCCTGACTTCCTTTCCTAATGCTGGGGTCTACCAATGCAACTAATATATGTTTTGGGGAAATAAATCTCATGGCTTCAAACATGCTAGGCACAATGTTATTTTTTGCTAGCAGTGTACATTTGATTCTTCACATTTTCACATAACAACCCTCCAAATGCTCTGCTAAAGAAAAGAAAATGAATGAGATGGTGATGGTGTATGGGCTTCAATCTCAGCACTAGGGACCCATAGGTAAATGGATATCTAAGTTCAAGGCTAGTCTGCCCTACAGAGAGGGTCCAGGAAAGTCAGGAACATACAAAGAAATCCTATCTCTGAGGTAAAAAGAAAGTGAGCAAGAAAGGAAATTCAAATCATGCCAATCAAAGATTTATGGAGACACAGATGAAGAATTATCACTGACTATTGAATAAGTGTACTTTAGAGAAAAGAAACAATCGTTTACCTAACAATACGTCATTTTTTGCATTGATGTGTGTGTGTGTGACTATAGAAGTTCAATAAATTGAGCACACTTGGAATACATGAGAAGAGGGAAGGAGGGGTGGATATGATATAAATACAATAATCATGTATTAGATTTTCATTTAGTTAAAAATAGGTAATTTGCTCATAACAGAAACGTCTTCCATTGTGAAACAGCTATTGTTGTTGACTAATTCAAATTAATCTACCAAGGAATTTCTTTACTATGACTCAAAGACCTCATCTCCTTCTCTCAATGAATGTAATTAATACTACACTAATGGTGATGACAGATAAAATATTAATATGAAATTAAGATTGCCATATGCTTATCAGGCATGCACAACCTTGTTTCCCAATGCCTAGGTTTGGTAGATTAATACTTACCATAATAGATTTCATTCATAGATAAGGTTTTTCATACTATATGGATTAAAAACAATTGTAAATCCTGATCAAGAAAGTAATAACTTTTTCAAAAGCAAATGCTTTAATTAAGGATCATAGAAAAAGAAAGCTACTATCATAATTCAAGTGAATTTAATTATGTGAGTAACTGTCTAAACATCTCTTAAAATGTGAAAAATTAAAGTGACCAGAGTGCCAGGTGAATTACCGTCTTGACATTTCCTTATCAAGATTTTGACCAATAAATTAATGCATGAAGTAAATGTCAGGAATCAGGAAAAAACACCATAATCATTTTATCCTAAGGTAACAGCTTGAATAAACTGCATGTCTGTATTTACCTTTTACAGTAATTTCACACAAAACACATTAAGGTTCACTCTGACTAACAAAATCGACAAAGGAAAACCTCAATTCAATTGCTCTATGCATTTATTAGCTATAATTAATGCAGTAAGGAGGGGGTCATAAAGCTTGCAGGCTACACAATTTCACAAGACACAATGCAGGGAAAAGGTAAGGCTGATATTTATCAACCATATCTTAGGGTCTTGGTGGACGCATTCCTGGGGGAGGTGGGCCTAGAAAGGAAAAATAACAAAGTTCCATTAAAGTTATCAAGAGTATATATATATATATTAATTAAAGGATCTTGATGGCATTCCCAGATGTTAACATAACCACTAACCTCTAATTCCGGGTGGTGGGGGTCTCATTCCCGGAGGGGGCATGCCTATTGGTGTCCCTCGAGCAGGGGGAAGGCCAATTGGTGGGCCCATGGGTGGTCTCATACCAGGTGGAGGAGCCATAATTCCTGAAAAAATGACAACCATAAGTAAACTCTTTATAAGTCAACTCAGTAAATGATGTTCTTATGATTTAGCACAAACAGTGCTTAAAGAAATAGAGTGCCAACCTAATTGCAAAGATTCTAAAATCTTTCATGCAACCTAGCTTCAAACCCTGTGATCTAAAATGGTGACCTGGCAGAAAGGTACACTAGTACACACTGGTGACAAAGACTGTGGGAGTAACGAAACATTATTTGATTGATTTCCTTGAGTAGAAACCTGTCTCAGACAAAGCTCCTTAGATGACCAAGAATCTGGATCTATATAGGCCATGAACCTGGGGGGAAAACAAAACCTTACTATTCTAACTAGAGGAATGTAGCAATAACAACATTCTGGAATCCTCCATAGATCAGTGACTTGTTCAACCATTGTCAAAGGTGCTTCCTCCTCCTGTAGATGGAAACAAATTTAGAGATCCATAGGTAGACAATTTACAGTGAGAGAAAAGACCTTGGACTATTCAGTCCTAAATGGGATGTCTGCATCAAAATCTCTCCCTTGGGACTCAGGGAACTCTACTTAAGAAGAGAAAAGATCGTAGAGTCAGTGAAGATGCAAGACACTGGGGAAACAAGATCCTCGGGACACCACAGCAATGATGCAAATAAACTTAGAGATAGTAGTAGCATCTAGACCCTGTATAGGTCTAAGCTATATGGGAGTATCAGTACTGAAGAGTAGAAGTAAACACAAGTGCTCATACCTACAGCAGAAACTATTCCTAAGTGATAACCATTTGCAAAGGAAAAATGAAGTCTCAATGGATATACAAAGCACACTTAAAGACAGGCCTCTTGTCAAGTAGTAGCTGACACAATACTGACTCTGACTCAATAGTGTTTTTTGGAGGAATTTTGTCTCATTGTCTGAATACTAGCAATTTTTAACTTTATTGATCTTTTGGTTATATATTACTGTTTCTGGCTTTGTTTTTATTGTTTGAGTTGTCTCTGTGCTCACAAATGTATTTTTGGTATCTGTATAAGTTTCTTCTGCTTTTACTGTAGTTCTTTTTTTCTATTCTTTTTTTGGTCTTAACCTAGTTTATTTGGTTTTAATTACCTTATTTTCTTTTATTACTACCTTTTTGATGCCTGCTCATATTCTTGTTAGAGAAAATAAAGGTGTCAAATTAAGTAAGTATGGAAATAGGGAGTAGTTGGTGGAGGAGAAATTATAATCAGAATATAGATTTTCTTAATTTTCAATAAAAACTAAACAATAAAACTAGGAACATAGTTCATCAATTCTTAGCAAGTCAAAGAAATGATGCCTTATCTCTTTCATAATATTTTGAGATGTTATTTCTTCAAGATGATAGAATCTCTTAGAAATTGACATTAGTACTATGTATCATAGAGCCCTTACCTGGAGGTGGAGTTGCTCTGCCTACAGGTGGAGGAGGTGTTCCGCGCCCTGGTGGATACTGTGTTGGAGCTCCAGCAATGCTGGCAGTGGCAGCAACTGCAGCAGCTGCTACAGTGCCTCTTCCCTGTGGAGTCATGACCTGAAAAGTATGGCAAAAATACAAAGATGAGGAGTACTCATTTTCAATGCATAAACAGAATTAGTATGTCCTATTACAATTGCTAATTGCTACCTTGTACTTATCTTACTCTACTTTTAAGTTGATAAGGAATAAACCCAGGAGTATAGAATGCTAAAGTATGTATTCCTGCTGAGTTGCAGTTTTTGGGCTCTGGTTTTGAGGCATAGTTATTCGTTTTTTTTGTTGTTGTTGTTGTTTGTTGCTTTTGAGACATAATCTCTTTATATAGCCCTGGCTATACTAGAACTCAGAGATGTGCCTCTCTCCAGAATTTGGAAATCAAATACCTTCTGCCTCATGCTTTTGAATAGTAGCATTAAAGCTTTTGATTTTTCAACCTGGCATATACAGCGTAATTTAATTACTCATCAAGTTGAGTGTTTTAGGTAGCATATACTGGCCTCCTCCTTATGCATACTTGAGTTATGAGTTCTTTATAAAACATATACCACGTAAATGTCATAGTTACACAGTCATGTTTCTACATTTCCTCTGTTCTAGGCCCTAGTCATATTTTGTCATTATTAGAAAAACCTTGTTCTGGTCCTACCTGCTGGGATGGACCTCCAACTCCTCGGACAGGACCTGCTAATCCAGCGGGAGCTTGGGGAATAGGTACACCAGCTGGTATTCCTCTTCCAGCTGCCCTCCCAACCCCAGGGCCACCTGCAGCACCAGCAAGTGGCACACGAGCAATACCAGTCTGAAACAAAAAAAAAAGGTGTATCTTAAACATGTCTATTTTGTTTAAATATGAGTGACTTTATTCAAAGGAAATTTCTATCAAACATTTTAGAATTCTAGCTCCTATTAGTTTAAAATAATAAATACATGTGATGTTATAACACAACAGATTATCTATAGTGCTTTTCAGATTTGGGATACTTAATATAAAATTGTGAACATATACCCTGACATAAACAAAAAAGTCAACTCCTTGCCTACTTCCTCACCCCACCAAAAATTGACTTATACCTTCTGCTTTTGCAGTTCTCACATTCACTTTCCTTGTAATAGAAGTATCATGTTGTTACCAGAATATTAGCATTGCTTTGGGGGAATTAAAGGGTATGCCCATTCTCAATACACTAGAAAGGAGAAATAAAGTACACGGACAAAGACTAAACTTTAGTACACTTCTGCAAAGATTTGTGCATATGTGAGAGGGTATGTCTTTGTCCAGTGATTGTTCTTTAGAGTTAGATCACTACATTGTGTGTTTGCTAATCATTGCCTGTAGGCACCAAAAACCCTGTAAAATGTTATACCCTAAGTAGGGCAACATAAAACATTTTTTTTAAAAATTTCACTCCTTACCATAAATTAGGGATTATGAAGCCTATAGGTGAAATAATAAATCCTTAATTCATGAAGATACAGCTGAACCAATTACTTATATTAAGTACTAGGCACATTTTGATTATATATAATTAGTGTCACTCAAGTAACAAAGTAACATGCACATTATAGATGTGCCCTTTATGTATGAATTAAAAATAAAAGTCCAAAACATATAAATATTGCCCTACATCCTCCTTACATCTTTAGGAGGTGGACCCTCCACAGTCATGGATACCAAGTTCTCTCCACGTAGCAAGACCAGACCCAAAACCCGTTTTTCTTCACGCTCTGGCTGTTTCGCATTCTTTGGCCTACAAATCAGAAGTCAATAAAAATCATTTAAGTAAATTTTTGTCATCTTTTACTATCAAAGGTAACAATTAGACAAAACGTAGTGCTAAGCTTCTCATGTATAAAGTAATTTACTTGCCTAACTACTCTGGACTTGTTTATCATGCATAAATAGTATAATTATTTCCCTATGTATGTTCCCTGAACATTACACAAACATCCAAAATGATCTGCTGCAAAATATAGACATAAATGGCATAACAAAGCCTTTTAAGTTGGGTGAACTTGAAACCTGAATTATACTAACATTATAAGTGCATTAAAAGTTATAACCAAATAATGTTGACTGAGTATTTGACAAAGTTTTAATTTTGCCAACATCATTTGCATGCAATGACATGGATACCATAAGGATGTGATCTAGTTCTGAAAAGATGAGGTAAGATGACAGAATGGCCATATTACAGTTTCTGTATCACTTCAGTCACCCTATGAGATCTTAATCCAGGTCAAGTCTACCTACTGCTTCTGCCTCACAATTCATGACCCAATCAAGCCTTACTTGATCTTCCTGAACTCATCACAATCACAGAGGATCAAATTCATATGCTTGTCAAAAGCCTTAAAAGTGCCAATGAAGATTCTTCCATCTTGCAGGATGCATCTCATCCTATAGTCAATGTGCTGCAGCATCTTGCTACTCTTACCCACCGTCTGCAAATATTAAAGGAACATAGATGGTAAGTTCATGTGTAGGCTAGTTTTCTACGTTCATTTATTAGGTGTACCTACAACAAAGTTTGTCTCCCTTTATTTCTCTTCATTTCCTAAATACTGAAATATCAACTTGACTAAGAACTACTTTAAATAGTTCTGTACTTCTCAGAACCCTCAGTAAGTACCTATCTTGTCTAATAGGATCATAAAATGCAGTCTAAGATGGGAACACCTCAACAGTTTCCTTTAGACTTGGTAAACTGTTATGCTTTTTCTACCACTAAAGGACCATAAACAGAGTACCTGCCCTCTAAACTATTCTTGTAAACCTAAAATTACTACCAATAAAAATTATACATACCACCAACTCAATGAATTCATTATTATCCATTATCCCTCTCTCCAAAGGCTTCCAGAATCCATCATACCCACATCACCATTACAAAAAATCCTTGTAATTTTTTAAAAATAGAAACTAAGGAACAAGACTGGCATTAAACTTGTTACATGAATGATGAGATTGAAATCTTATTCTTCCTACCTCCTCCATCCAAAAAATCAGGGTTTCACATTTCAAACACAATATTTGGCATTGGAAGTAACATCTTTCCCCTAGATAAAATGTGTCATACTTTCCAATTCATGGTATTCCAGATTTAGAAACATCTCCCCATATCTACCTTTATTTCTGTCTTAAAAATAGTTCCAAGTAATATGTGTATGTTCTGCAATTTGATCTAAGAGCCTATGAGGTGACTAAAAACTAAACGGTAAGACATCCCTCAGTATTCTTTCAAAAACTTTTGATTATAACTAACAGGGTAAAGCCATTTCTTACTTATTATACAATGGGATGAGCATACATCTCTACTAATGAATTCCTATTTCTAAATTTTAGTACATAAAAAACTGCACACAAGGAGAAACTATGAGTTGAGGTCATTATAGCTGCTAATCTACTTACCATGATTGCTGTTCCACAATATCCTTTTAATAACAGTAAAATTTCAAGATCCTTAATACTTGGGGAGTGGTATAAATAAAGGTGTGATACAGGTTCACTCAGATACAATGTAAGCTTGACTGAAGAGTCAGACAATAAATGGGTCCTACAGAGGGAAGAACATTGTAACTATATCTTAATCTATTATGGCTTAAAATAAACAATTTTCAAATAGTGTATCTTCATGAATATTCATGCTTATATATCTAATAAAGTACAAATTTCAGCCTTCTGTCTTAATTCTCATCATACCAATGAAATCATTGAAACCAATTGGCTACCAGTATTGCAAAAATTCCTGGGTGTATATGTTAGTGGTTGCATTTAGAGCTGTCATCCTTTACAGCTAACATGTCAATAGAGTTTACTTTTACCTCCAGAAATCCACCTGCCTCTTACTTTCTAGCAATGTTTTTACAGATTTCAGCATTAACCTAGTGCTCAAGGTCAGAAAGTAACATGGACTCCCTAGGAACAGAAATGGCAGCCAGTTGTGATCCTCAATGTGGGTTCTGGGACCAAACCCTCGTATTCTGCAGAAATCAGTGAGTTATCTCTCAAATCCTTGTTACTAGGATTTTGTGTTAGTGCTAAGAAATCAGGTCCTTTGTTTTGCAAAGAAAGCCCTTACCAATTGTCCATCTTTTTATACCACATTAAGAATCAAATATTTATTTTTAAAATATTAAAATTAACCTATGATACATATTTCAAAAACAATCTTCATATTTTTGTTCTCAAAATTTAGTAGTGTCTTATTACTCTTTTGTTCAAAATCTACTTTTTGTCCTAACATGTCTAAAACTGTAGGCTCCATCTTCAAATTTAAGATTTGTAATCTTTCCCCACCAAGAAACAAGTATGACAATAACCAGCATAAAGTAGAAGCTGATCTCTCTGGAACATGGTTGTAATCAGAGTATTCAGAATGCTGAAACAGAGAAGTTCAATGGCTGGATGGCACACAATTTAATGACAACCAGAGAGTTTTTAATGTCTCAAAAAAGGTAAATGTAAAATACAATAAATAAATGGCTTTGGAATGCAGCATTATAATAGACACTGATTGCATGCTAAAACATTAAAATTTTTGCAAATATCTGCTTGTATTTCTTCCCACCTAGTCTAAATTTGATCATTTTTCTCAGCCATCTGTGTGCTAGGATTACAAGGCCACTCTACTTAGATTTAACCATAAGTTTAAATGAGAATCTGAAGTTAATCATGAGAGTAAATACTGTTACTCTAAAAGGCAGAAGGGGTTTCACAAAGTCTAATCCTGCCTTTAACCTGCAAGCATCTTGTTTTATCTCAGTCCCTCTGCTGCTACAGGAATTTATTCCTCATGCAATCCTGAAAAACTCAAAACAGGAGAGTGACAGAGCATCCTGGAGGGATGGTAATTATAACTCACACTAAAAATATTTGAAAAAGTAATATTATTAATTCAAAGTTCACAAAAATATTCATTGTTTAAAAAAACACATATAATTGGAATTACATGAAGATGACAATGTTCCCCACAGAAGATGAGGTGCATCAAACTGTCAGGTGGGAATATTTCCCTGAGTTACTGCAGTGTGGTTGCAGAACCCACCCTCAAATAACACAGGTCAATACATTTGCTCTACGTTTCCCACCAAACCTTGATGACAAGCCCCTATTGTTGAAGATATTATATAGTTTGTGTGCATATAATAAAAATAACAAACTGGATCTGAGCCAGAAGCTTCCTGTTTCCTAGTTTCCACTGCCAGTAGGTGCTATACAAGGAAGCTGTAGAAGTCTGTCTTGTCTATTTGTGAACCCTGTGACCTAAATAACAATCAACCTGGCCTGGATGTTAAGAGAGTAATCAATAGCATTCTAATTTAAAGGTGGAAATTTTTAACATTGATTAATTAAATTTTTTCAGTTTTTTGAGACTTTTTTTACATAAAACTGGCCTGCCTGGAATTCATAATGTATATCTATCTGTCTAGGCTTTCCAAGTGTATGGATTAAAGGCATGTAAGATCATGCCCAGCTATGACTAAAGGAGAGATGGCCCAGTCCAAGTTCATCTCATACAATCAAAATAAGAACTTATTACTATATGTCTCCATATATAGATCCAGAGAATCGTGATGCCTTCTTAGCCTTTGCAGTTTCCTGAAAAATCGCAATGTTTATTTTAATAAATGATTAATTTAAGATTCGTTCCACAGGCAGGCATTCCTTGTACTAAAAACAGGCAGAACTCCATAGCTAAAGAAAATATAGGTCTTATGGGGGAGGACTACAACTACTATTGTTAAATTGACATAGTATCAGACTGCCCTCTAAATACTTAACCTTATACCCATAGATTAGTTCATTTCTCATATCTTATCAGAGAAGATTCTTTATACGGTATTTGGTGGTTAACATACTTGTAAATGGTCAAAGTGGAGAAAATAGGTGACAGTGGAATGTTCAGTCCTAAATTTTATTATACACCTACCACCCAGTCTAAAGAGCCATCAGAGAAGTGATACAAACATTATATGACCTAAGAGTGCTTCTTGGAAATAGTATCTTCTGTACATAGCAGGGTTGTTGTATTTACGGACTTTTATAGTAAATATATAGGGATGCCTGCACAAGACTTAGTCAACATTCCAACATGGATGGATGGAGTATACTTAGAAGGCCTCATACTTTTCTTGCACACAACTGTCAATTAAAAACTAGTGAACGTGAAGATGTTGGTTTACTTCAGAGATGTAGCTTACAGTCCAAGTCCCAGTGGGTAGAACTGTATGAACATAGTAAGTTATTTAAAACTATAAAAAAATGACAACAGGAAGTTCAAAGAAGGTTCAAGAAAAGTGAAACAGGAGTTGTGACTGGATATTATTTAAGTACACTGTAAACATACGTAAAATAGCAAAGAATGCTGTGCAGTGTCACATGCCTTTAATCATAGCACTTGGGTGGCAGAGAGTAGGTGTTTAAGTTTGAGGACAACTGTTCTACACAAAATATACTGATAAGTCATAGCAACAGTGTGAACTTGTCTAAAAACTAAATAAAGTATAAGAGAATAAATAAATGAAGAGATTACTCAGCAGTTAAGAACAGTGGCTGCTCTTCCAGAGGACCCAGCTTCAATTTCCAACACCTACATGGCAGCTCACAAACATCTGTAACTCCATTTCCAGGAGATCTGACGCTCTCTTCTGTCCACACATGGTACATAGACATACATGCATGCAAAACACCATAAACATAAAATAAACGTTTAAAATAAGGAAATAATCAGCAGGTGTTATGGCCCACACTTTAATCACTGTACTCTGGAGGCACAGTCAGGCAGTTTTGTTAGTTCAACCCCACCCTGTTCTACAAAGTGAATTCTAGCCAGTGAAGTGTACTTAGTGAGATCCTGTATGAATAAATAAAACCTGAATAACTCTAGCATCATGGTGTATGTCTATCATTTCATCATTCAGGTCATAAAGGCGGGAATATAGAGTCCTATGATGATTTGGTCACAGAATGAATCTAGAGTTACATGATTTATAATAAACCGTAATCTCAAAAACAGAAAAAGAACAGATGGAGTACATAAAGAAAAAACACTAAATAAAAATATAAAGATAACTATGTGAAAATATTCAAATAAATTAGTTTGGGGCATAGAGATGTCTCAGCAGTCAAAAGACTTGTTTATCCTCTAGAGGACCCAATTAATTCCTGCCCATGTGATGTCTCAGAAATTATCTCCAAGTCCAGTTTCTAGAAGACTTGATGCCATGTTCTACACGCTGTATGCACATGGTGTCCAGATATGCAGGAAAAATATCCATATTAATATTTTATGATTAAAAGAATTGGAACACACACTTTTAATCTCAGCACTCAGGAGTGAAAGGTAGGTGGGTCTTTGAGTTTGAGGCCTGGTCTACACAATTTGTAGGGCTATAACACAGAAAAACCCTGTCTCAATAAAACAAATATTTGGCTTAAAAGAAAATGATCTTCAATAGCCAACACATTTTAACAGCTTTTTCTCTTTAAATAATGCAGTCTAAATAAATATGCATCATAAAACATTATGGACAATATTTTATTACATTATGTGCTGATTCAAAAGCAACTACATTGAGAAAATGTCAAAGTGAATAAATGATGAATCATTAAATAGTTAATAAGTTATCATGGTAGAATATATTTTTGAGAATTGTATGCCTACTAAATAATAATTAAAAGAACCAATTTAGTATATTCATAAACAGCATACTGTTTCTTTAAGGTAATAAAAGCTAACATAATGATTTGTTATGTTATACCATATTGTGAGAAGAAAGTATCTCACAATATGGAATTATGACATTTACTAATAAATAAATATGCTTCTTTTTTGTTTTGTTTGTTTGTTTTTTCAAGACAGGGTTTCTCAGCATAGTTTGTAGATCAGGCTGGCCTTGGACTCACAGAGATCTTCCCTCCTCTGCCTCCCAGGGGCTGGGATGAAAGGCATGCTCTACCACTGCCTAGGTTTCTTATAATGTTTAAAAATAAATGAAAAAGAAAATTAAATTTTCCTTAATTCATTCTAAATAGTATATGAGAACATGATGTTCAGAGTAGACATACTAAAATCATAATTATTCTGATATCAATTGTACAAAATATCTGTTTCTATTGCTGTTATATATATTGTTCAAGAAAAGGTAATTTTATCAATTAAACTCCAGATACCGTATTTCTCTCATTTCTATTAATTTTGGAATTAACTCTAACCTGTTTTCCTTGATTTCCACCGCCTTTGATGTTTCAATACTGCTTTAACCACCTCTTGGTGTCTCAGCTAAAAATGCCTGTCTAAGTTCTGCCTGGAAATCAACCACAGGAACTTGCTGCTGCTGCTGCTGCTGCTGCTGCTGCTGCTGCTGCTGCTGCTGCTGCTGCTGCTGCTGCTGCTGAGAACGTCGTGGGTACAGGTGGCACCTATAGCAAGAGCACAATATTTTTAAATCACAGAAAGTCGTTTATCAATGCAGATAGCAATACATTTTTATTCTAAAGAGCCTACTTTTAAAAAGGGTCATCTGAAAAAGGCTAGTTTATTTTAAAACATTCCATTTAGGTACTGAATGTAACAGTGAATTGGGCAATGCATGAACCAAAAAAGTTCTGCCCACAAAAATGAACCAACAACCACTAGATACTTATATTCAGTATGTGGATATATACCCTAGATCTCATATAGAATCCTTCAATACCATATGCATTCATTTTCCAATTGTATATGTGCAAATACTTTCACCCCTGTGATGAGGCAACAGAGTTGTTAAGAGTTATAAAACTCGGTCATTCCTACTTATCCTCCCAAGAAGGAATACCTAATGCACTTATCATCAATATGAACAGAGGCAAACGGAAAAATTATGCCACTGTCTCCACTCACTTCTTTCCCTACATGCCATATAATATTTATACATAATAGAGATCTGAGGAACTCAAATTTTTCTCCTTCAAAGTCATCAAAATGCCAAATTTGGTCACACATGTCTATAATACCAGCACACAGGAAGGACAGACAGGACCGACACACGCTCACAAACAAATAAATGGCCCGTCAGTTATTACAGCACCTAGAATACAATACAAACAATACAATCATCTCAGAACCAGCTTGTGCCAGGGCAAGAACCTGTTTCTAAGTGTGCATACACACATGAACACACTCACACTCATACAGACATTAAAGTGAAAAATCGGGGTTTGTAGAGATGATTAAGTAGTTAAGAGCAATGAACTGTTCCTAGTCCTAGAATTACTGTTCAGTTTCCAACATCCACATGGTGGCTTAAAACCTTCTGTTAACCTTAGTATCATAGAACCAGATGCCCTCTCCTAGCCTTGGTTAGTACCAGCTACATACATGGTGCAGACATACATGAAGGCTAAAAATAAATCTTTATAAAATGTATACCCGTGTATTTGACATAAAATAAAAGCTAAGTTCATCCCAACAAATGAAGATGAGATTTTTGTTGAGTCATCTATGTTACAACTGTCTGTAACATCCTCACACAGCCATACATTCAAGCAAAACACCAATACACATAAAATAAAATTCACTTTAAATTTCTCTTTAAAAATAACAGATATTTATAAAATGAGCAACATAAAATTCTAAAGATAAAAATTGCTTACACATGCTGAAATAAAAAGAAAACACTTGCATAGAATATATGAAGTCCTGAAGTTTAATTCTTACACCAAACATCAACAAAACAAACAAAACAACAACA
This sequence comes from Cricetiscus sungorus, assembly GCA_030556225.1. Taxonomy (NCBI): domain Eukaryota; kingdom Metazoa; phylum Chordata; class Mammalia; order Rodentia; family Cricetidae; genus Cricetiscus; species Cricetiscus sungorus. The sequence continues at coordinate 11,749,453 of JANBXA010000732.1, forward strand.
AAAAAACAGAAGAAATGGAAGCAACACTTCTATAATCGAAATGTCAGGGAAAAAGTCACACTACAATGAATGAGAGTTAAAGAGCCATGCATATGGATGCATGTTTTTAATTCCAGCACTCCTGAGGTGGAGCCAGATGTAATCACTGTGAGTACAAGCCATCAAGGCTGCACAGAGAAATCCTGTATGTAAAATTAATAAATAAATGGTAGAAGTTGACTTAAGTTAGGAAAATTACGGATTTCATTATTTTGTTACATCTTCTGTATTGAGTATTCAATTAACACTGTAATCTCTTCTGTATGATACTTGTGACTTGGTTTTTAGCCCAGACTTTACATACTCTTGGTTGCTCAGTGAGGCAGTCCTTCTACGTTTGACCTGGACTTCCACCTCTGGCACGTGCTGTTCAGTAGTTCTTCTCAGGTGTAAACGATCCCTGAAACAGGAAAAGAAATCTTCACGAAACAAAATTTTATTTAAAAGGATTACTAATGGTTGGGACTAGTTCTAAGATTTCTTCCCCAGGAAACAGGAAGCGCTGAGCTTCAGTCCCAGCACTGCATAAGAAGAGAGGGTGGTATATGCCTATAATCTCAGCACTAAAGAGATGAAGACGGGGTTATCATAAATTTTAAGTTCAAGGATACCCTCAGCTACCTACAAAAATTTGGATCAGCCTCGGCTATGAGTCCTTACACTGAAAAATAAACATAAGATTGATAAAATGACTCTTCAGGTAAAGGTGATTACCAGCCACTGATACAAACCAGACAATCAAATGCTAATCCCTAGACCTTTGAAAATAGGGAGAGAACCTACTTCATCAAATTAAATTGACTTCCATATATGCCATATTATGCATGCTGTCCCTGACCCCATCACAAACTAATAAAAATAAAATTAAATGTAAAAAGATTGAATGTAAAAAGGTCTTCATTTACCAATAATTTTAGTATACTGAATATTAGCACATATTAATAATCTAATTAAAATTATGGCAAGGTGTACCCTTAATTCCAGTACTTGGGAGGCAAAGGCAGAAAGAACCCTCAAAATTCAAAACTAGTCTGTTTTACATATTGAATTTTGAGCCAGACAGGGCCAACACATTAGGCCATGCCTCAAATAATAGTGTGATCAAAACATGGAAAATTTAGAATGTTTTCTACTTAAAAATATTAGAATCTCTAAACATAATCTAGCTTCCTTTAGCAAGACATTACATCAGAAAACCTGGATTTAAAGGTGAAGAAATGAAGTAATATATTCAACTCCTACTATAGTCTCAAACATATTTAAACTTAATCTAGCTTTCTTTAAAAAGACATTATATCAGAAAACCTAGATTTAAAAATCAAGAAGTGAAGTAAAATACATTTAATACATTCATCTCCTACTGTCTCAAACATATATGCAGATTTAACATACACACACTTACCACATATGCACAGACATATACAAATACATACTAGCCAAAAATAGAAAAGCTGACTCCAAATATTTGGGATTATTTTTAGATCATGATCCTTTTATACAGCAGACTAATGAAGAATTTAAAAAAATCACATTGCAAGATCATTAATTAAAAATGACTATGCAAATGTAAGTGTTTGGGATTTATAAAGAAACTGGAAGGTTACTAAAACAAGATGCTATCAACAACATAGGAAAGAAAACACTACAATTTTAAGTTCTGGGAGCACTTCACAAAATGGCTGTTTTATCAAACTGAAAATTGGCAGCCTCAGGGTGGTGGCCATGTTAGGGATTGCCACTGATATTAAAAATACAAAACCAGAAAAGACAAATGAAAAGGCTTGACACAAGTCAAGAAGGACTCTCAAAAGCAGAATCCAAATGCCAATTTTCTGAATCCTACTTATTTTTAAAACTGGCTAAATATTTAGATTAAGCATCTTACCAGTAATTAACAGGGTTTTTTGCTTATCTGTTTAAGACAACATCAACTGTACAAAAGAACCAAAAGAAAATAAATTTAAAAGCAGGTTAATATTTCCAACAGACAAAATGACATCTGAATTATGAGCAACTTAATATATTGAATTTTAACCAAGATTGCATAGGTTCGCTGCGCATTCCTATAATACCAGTATTAAGAAAACTTGCCACAGTAATTAAGATAAGCTAGGCTTTATAGAATGGGACAATCCAAAAACGAAGAGAAAAGATTGGTAAATTATCTAATTGCTTGAAATCAGATTTCTAGAACAAAACAAAAACAATAAAAATGGTGGGAGGTTTTAGAGATGATGGCATTTCGATGGAAGGCATAACTCAAAATAATGTTTTACAGCTTTCATACAATAGATTAAAAAGTGCAAAACCTGCTTTTAAAACAGGTAAGCAGGTTTCCTAATAACATTTAAGTGGTCAATAAGTATATAAAAATATTAATCAGAGGAATGAGAATTTAAAAATACTGAAGTATCATTTGACAATGACAGTGCAGAGAAAGGTAATGGGAATGTAAAGATGCACTAACCTTAATTAATGAAATTACTTGCAATGACACTAAAGTAGTGATGCTGTAATTCCACTGCCGTGATGGAATAATATTAAAATACCAACCTAGTACCACATACTAGTTCACCAGCAGTACTATCAGTACTGAGAACAAACAACACCAGATCGGATATACATTATATATTAGAATGCATTCATTTACAAACAGGAATGAGGATCTGATCCAGGCTGTTTAGCCTGGACTCAGAAATATATTTGATAATTTAATATTCGAAGACAGGGTCTCTCATGTACCCTAAGCTGTCTTCATACAGGATGGCAACGAACTCCTGATTCTGATACATAAATGTCCTTATAGTGCTATGATTATTGCTAGGGTGAATACCATAGACCCAATTTATAAAATTTGAATAAAATAGATAACCTGCCAACATTATAATTATAAGCTCAAATTCTGCCATTGCAAAGACTATTGTCAAAATTTTTACCAATTCCTGAGTTCCTCAGGGCAAAAAAAAATGGCTCTGTTCAATTATCAATACAAAAGTATTTTATTATTTCAATTTTCTAAATCTAACTTTTATATCATCTAAGAAGCTTATTTTTGAAAATACTGGTGAAGTTCAAATGCAGGCATTCACATTAAAATGGTACTTTTAAAGATGATTTAAGATGAGTAATTGCTCCAACATGCAAATAAGGAAAATTTAAATGTTAAGGAATAATTTAGTTCTGTGCATAGTGGTTTCTTTTTTTTTTTTTTTTAAATCACTGTCACCAGCAGATTCTATTTTGGAAATAAAGTGCAAATCAGAAGCCTCAGAAGCCTTCATTCCTATAAAATTCTCTCACAAAACTGTTTAGTATCTTCTATTTAAAAGTTAATGATAATCTCAGAGAAAATAGAGATACTTGATATCTACACCAGTATGTGCTCCCTGATATTAGGAAAAGTCAGTACCTCCAAGCAAAAATCTGAGGAAAATTGGTGGGCCAGCCATCACATAGAATTGCCAAGATTTCATGCTACACTGTATATAATTAGTTTAGGAGGTTAAAAGAAACAATTAAATCCCCATGGCTGTAACCCACCCTCTCCCCAGAAAAAGGAAGGGACAGACAGGATCACAGGCACCCCCTAATCCATACAAAGGAAACAAAAAATAAAAACCTTAGTGTGTTTATGATTGTTTTTGGTGGAAGCACTGAAGCACTTATAACTCTTTCAGCAAGTGATCAACTTAAAATCTGAAGTGCAAATCAGGATCATCGCCAACTTTTACTATACAATCAGCTTAAGGTCATAATGGGCTCTATGGCAAGACCTGTTTCAAAATGGCAAATTCCAGGCTTGATAGCTCATGTCTGTTATCTTAGCATTTGGTAAACTGAAACAGGAAGACCAACCTGGGTTATACAGCTATAAAATTTGGATCTGTCTCTCCTCTGTCATTTCCCTCCCTGCTCTCCATTCCCTCCTCAACAAATTTTCTACATTGCACCTTTGATAACAGTGAAGCTCCTTGATTAAAATTTCTTCTAAATCCAAGGAAATACACCATTTTAAAATTAGTGTCTGGTAGAGTAATAATCCTAACAGTTACAGGTCTACTGAGATTGGACTGAGGCCAGCCTGAGTTACAATTATAGCCTGCCTTTTTCTAAGGTCCCAAAAAAGAAAGAATATTCAAAGGTGCTTGATTCAACATTTACAAAATGATGAGTCATAATGGGCAAATTATAAAGAATCAGAAACAGAAGTTTAGCCAAAAGATACTGGAAGCAATATGTCCCTACAACCTAACACTAAATAAATTGTGTCATATATGATATTTTAAAAGGTATGTTATTTTTTCACACTACTTTAAGTCTGTTACCTGAAGTATGAAGATTGCAAGTTCAAGGTCAACGTGGGCTACAGAAGGAAGCAGTTAATATTCTTAAATTTATCCTCTTTAAAATTACAACTCATGACAACCATATATACTCTCTACTCATAGAAGGGAAGGAAAACAAGATATAAAAACAAGTACATAAAAATCCTGGAAAAAAATAAAAAGTAAATACTTAAATCCATGTTTAAAACACTCACATCCGTGGTTCTAGGGATTACAGAAGGGAAGAGACAGCTCCAGAGAAGCCTGAGATACTTACCATGCCTGCAATTTAATATGGGTTATTTTAGAATCCTAAAAATTTTAAAACATGTATTTAAAAAAAGAATATAAAAATGCAGTTATCTGACTCATCATTCTTTCAAATTTTCAGAGTAGCTTCAATTTAAAAAATCACGAAAATATTAACAATACATCAATAGAATGTATTCATGAGAAATAATTCTTATACCATACACACCAGTATTAATGGTTTTCTAATTATTTTCTACTTTAAGAAAATGCATCCTATGGGAGGCCTTACCCTCTCTGGAGCACATGGGAGGGGGGGAGTGGAGGGAGTGGGAGGGAAGGAGGGAGGGGGAACTGGGATCAAAATGTATAAAATAAAATACAATTTAGGGTATTAGCTGCTATGGACTTAGGTAGGTGGGTTCATTGATGGATGTGTTCAGCATCTTTAATGGAATGATGCGCCTATCTCCCATTTAGTACAAACTATCACCATGAGAGAATGGTCTATCAAAACATTAGGGATGACATAATACTAACATCGAGGCAATTTTTAATTATTAAATCTGTAAAATAGAAATAAAAGGGAATACACAGGGCTGAGTGCTGTTTAATTAATTATTTAATCTGACTACGTACAAAACAATAGAAAGGTATTAAAAATAATACATGCACATTAAAAAATTATAAATCCTTACCTAGCAGGGAAGGCTGTCTGTCTTAAAACATCACCAATCAATCGCTCCTGAGCTGGCTGTACTGCTTTTCTTAACTCTCACCCACCGAACTGGTCTTAGAAACCGCTAACCTCTATATGTTTTCACCCCCACCCACCCCCACGCCCTATGCCTTCCATTACCAAAGGTAATGTTTGTAAAAGACAGGACCAAGCCTTGTCTGCGCAAAACAGCCTCCTTTCTCCCCCACCCCTACCACTGCAGCATTGCAAAGCGGAGCTGCTAAATCGCCAGGTTAAGGATATGGCTGCCATGTACTGAACACCAATACCGAGTGATGCCTTTGCTAACTCCCTTCTGGCCTCAATGCAGGCAGAGGCGGGCGTCAGCCGTACCGCATAGCGCTCTCCTACGCCCACTGCGGCACTTTGGTGGGAGGGAAAGATGGGGGAGGCAGTCACCCGACAGGCTCAGTTCTCGCGGTCCTGAGAAGAGGGTGTGGCTGAGATCCCAACACTGCAGAACTGACAATCAGGTGGTTCGCCCGGTGACCACTGCTACCAGCAAGTGGGGAGGGGTCTACTGCCACGCCCAGCACGCTGCAGCACCAGGGTGCGCCTGCGCACACCAGCACCTCTGCACCAGCACCTCTGCACCAGCAGCCATCTTTAGCAACCTCACAATGGCGTTTGACAGGACACGACCCCTTCCTCCATAATACCAAAATTTTCAAAGATTAAATTCCGAATGCCGGGACAAAGAATAAAAGAAAAAGACACGTCGTCATGGCACCACTACAATTCAGTGCAAAGAAACATAAACAAAACCAACCAACCAAACAAACAAAAAACCACGTTTTGCACACGTTATATCAGCCACTGCTGATGATGGCAAAAAAATCAACAAGAAAGCACAACACTGAGGACTCCGTTCATGACTATCTTGTAAGCAGGGAACAATTCTACAAAAGGAAGTGACACAAACACAATTTGCAACCCGATTACCAGACAAGATTGCAAGGGACAAAAAAAAAAAAAATCATCTAAGATCTGATGTCTGGCCATCAAAAAAAAAAAAAAAGTCTGTTCTCTCCCCCTCCCCCAATACTGGTACATTCCGCAGATCCACCCTAGCAGACAGACAGCCGCCCCCTCCCCTCCCCCCAGCAGACCGCACCCTTGCAGAGCCGTGGACAGCACTGCCTCTGCACTGCGCGTTTACGTCACACACCCAGCTACCGTGGTTCTTCCACCAGACAGACATACAGCAAACACCTCCACCCACTCTGGTCGGATTCAAGGCCCCAAACCACGGTGATTCAAAAGCACTCCATCACTCCTGAGTCACGATTACCTTCTCGCCGCAAAAACCACACAAGCACTGAATCGGTCTCGCAGCGGTCACCGGGCGAACCACCTGTGGGCTGCAGACCGAGCTCATCACATTTCCCGGTCACCGCGGCAGCCGCGGATCGTGCTCGCCCTCCCTCGGTGCCACGGCTGCCTACCCTGCTCATCGTCCCTCGGTGCCGCAGTCCCGGACCATGCTCGCCCTCCCGCAATGCCGCGATCGCAGACCGTGCTCGCCCTCCCGCAATGCTGCGATCTCAGACCGTGCTCGCCCTCCTGAAATGCCGCGATCGCGGACCGTGCTCGCCCTCGATCGCGGACCATGCTCGCCCTCCCGCAGTGGGGCTACCACGGAGGGCCGACCAAGCTTCCCTCGGAGCCACAGCCACGGATTAGACTCAGCCCACCCCTCCCCCCTCGGTGCATTGGCTGCAGGTCGCCAGCGAGCTGCGACTTAGGGCCGACCCCAGACCCCATCTCTTCCCTCGGCTCTGTACCCTCCGAGCGTGCTCGCCTTCCCTCACGGCCGCGGCCGCGGTTACCTCATCCCGAAGCCCACGGTCACACCCTATCTGCACAGACTGCTAGTAGCAAAATAGATCCCCCCCACCCCCAAAGAACCGAGGCCTTCTAGCGGCTTGCTCTGCGAGTCCCAAAAATAAAGGCATCTGGCTCATCCAAAACCCCAGAGTCCCCAAATCTAGAATGTTTTGCTCAATACGTGAAAGCCCTCACAACTAAAACGGTAAAAGCCACCGAACCAGCTAGACCTTGCTCGCTCCATCGCGTTCCAAGTCGCTCCTCAGAACCCAGCGTCAGACATCTCCAGCTCCCTCTTCGCTCTACGCTAGGCTTGCCGCAGAGGCTGGGTTTAATCACGCAGCTCCCCACGCATGCGCCCCAGCCACGGACCGACCACACATGCGCACCTTTTACCGCAATGCAGGGATCGCACGGTCCGTCTGACCGAAATGACCTACAAAGAGATGGTCACCGGTCCCCAAGCAATCCCACGAAAGCAACCCGAGTGAGCATTTTCAGAACATAGCTGCCAACATGTGCTCATGAACGCAATTACCTATTTTTAAATACATTTGCAATAAACAAAGTTTAGTTCCACAGAGGTTTCAAGCAAGCATCGGTAGTCAACAGATCATGATTTTAAAACATCAAGGTGTTCATTATACGTTATTAAAAAAAGATTTTTATTATCAATATGCACGGGTCTGTGGTTTCTAGGCTGTAATGTGCGATATATGGAGACACCATTTTTTTTTCTTTTTGAGTGATGAGTTACAGAAGAAACCTGTACAGAAGAAAATTACCCTATTAATTCTACATTTTTAAATGTAGTGATAATTTTTTTTCTTTCTGTTTTTCTATATGGTTGTGGCCAACTGTGAAAATATTTCCTCCAAATCATAGTGCAATTAAATTTTAATAGAAAGAGGAGCCTTTAATTATGAAATCTATCAGCTTTTTTGTTGTTGTTAGGGCTTTTAAATACGGTGTTTTTCTGTATATCTCTAGAACTCATTCTGTAAACCAGGCAAATAATAGTGCTTTGCCTCCTTAGTGCTGGGAGTAAACTCATATTCTACCCTACCACCCAAGTCAATAAAAGGTGAGATTTTCAGCATATCAGCTGATGACATGAACATGTAAATGTAAGCAGGAGGGTCAGAAAATGAGTTCAATGTGGGCTTTTATTTATAAAGTAAATAAGAGATTCCAGCAAAGACCTAATGAGTCTTCCAAACAACACACACACACACACACACACACACACACACACACACACACAATCATGATGCTTGCTTTACTCATAACAGTAAATAAGGTAGGTACAGCAAGAATTTATCAGTAAAATTTATCTACATATTTAACTAGACTATACCATTTCTCCAATCATTTGATCATTTCTAGCATCAAAATTAACCCTCAAGCCAAACTGTTAGGGATATGGTTATGAGATTTTTAGGACACCAGATCTGACACAAATATCTTTTTAATAGCATTGCCAATAGAGAACTTGCAAAATCCGATCAAGACTCTTACATCACCTTAAATACTAAAATTAAAATGGATAATACCTACATTATTTAAAACATGAAAACTCAGAAGAACACCAGTGAACATTTCTGCTAACTTAGATTACTAGATATGATAGGTAAAGCAAAAGCAATCAAAAACAGTAAATTAGATCCCATTAATTGCATAAGGGACTTTGTTTCTACTGACACTCTTTAGAAAGTGAAAAGACTAAAGCAGGCTGGAAGAAATCATGTGCCCAACAAAAGCATCCAATTAAGGTATAATACCAAAATATTCAAAGAATTCATAAACTCAAAACATCCCTGTTTTTGTCAGAGAGAAAGTATTTAAATTAAGATTTTAAACTGGCACTCAAATAAACACATGAATAGATACTGTTGTCAGTCACTGCCGAAATGCTAATGAAAGCACAATTAGAGAGTAAGAGAAAAATAAAAAAGACAATATAGTAGGGCCAGGAATGAGACAATGTCACTTGGTTGGGGGTAAATTTTGTTGTTACTTTTCTGAGACAGGTTCTTAATCTATCCCAGGTGCACTTGGAAAACCCTCTGTAGCTCTAACTGGGGATTACTTTGTTATTCACAAGTGGGGGAGATTTGGAGACAGGGTCTGTCCTGGGTTGGAATGCAGGGTGAAACTCTGCTAAATTGAAGTAGGAATTGTGTGGTGCTGGAAATAAGAGGAATTTGCAAGCCTCAACTTCAAAGTGAAAACCTACCTATGGTTTTGTTGTTGATGTTGTTGTTTTGTAGATAAGGTGTCACTATGGGGCTCTCACTGGCCTGTAACTTTTTGTTTCCATATTGGCATTAAGACTCCTACTGTGCATCCCAGTCCTGGCATTACAGATTTGCTAACACACAAGGGCCTAGGGGCCGAGATAGGGTGGATATTTAGTGCACTTGAGAATGACTAAGACAAAGGACCTGAAAACTGACAACAAGCTGAAAAGAATGTAGATTGATGCAGCCATCTTGGACTAAAAACACAGTGGTTCATTGTGGTTATCTCAGGAAATGATAGTCAGATTGTTTATCATGAATTAAGGGTGTCCCTGAATTAAACAGTATTATCAAGCTCAAATTGGACAACAGAGTGGAGTGAGACTGTCTTCAAAATCACACACACACACACACACACACACACACACTACACACAGTTGAATGATTTTGGCATTGACTTGGTTAATCCTGAAAAACCTAATCTTTAAGTTGCCATCATACCAGCATTTCAAACTAGGCATTGTGGTTCATCCTACAATGTTATTTCTTGGGTAACTGATACAGTCAAATTTATACGAATACCAGCCAATCCTGAACCACCCAGAGCTTGAGACATTCTTCTTGTTTCTTTACAGAATATCATGAATGGAACTTCTCATCTAGCCATGTTGCATCATGTTTTAACTTTGAAATAATTAAAGAACCATTCTGCTATAGTTTTTTCATGAACTCCCTTTTTCAAAACCTCTGATTAAACTTGCTTTTGATCTCACAAACACTCTCACTAAATTTCAGGCATGGTTTTGGTTGGATGCTAGGGGTCGCTGTGGTTACATTAACCAAAGATTCCCAAAAGTATAGTGAGGCATTTACTTTACCTCCCCCTTTTCTTTATTGAGATTATAATGGAACTGCTTTATTTTCCATTTCCTTCTTCGGAGACCTCCCATGTACCTTCTACTGTTTACCAAATTCATTGCTCCCCTTTCTCCAATTGTTGTTTGGAATGTAAACATCCTGAGCTTTGACTTCAATTGTCTTCTTTCTAGAAGCCAATTTGATGCCATGACTCAGCATATTCACATTAAATCAAAAGGTGTTTCTACCCATATAACATTTTCTGGGCTCTCTTTTTCATTAAAGTTTATTTTATTGCTTTAATTGAGTTTGCTTTTGCACCAAGCACATGCCTGATGCCCTAGGAGGCTTTAAGAGATGTCAAGTGCCTTGACTTGAGGTACAGAAAGCTTCCATGTAGTTGAGGTAAAGTGAATCTAGGAGCTGTGGACAAGAAGTGACTACTCTTAATCATTCTTTAGTATTGGGGAAAAATTGTTTACTTACAGTATACTCTGACTACACATTCTCCTCCCTGAATTCTCCCAGATCCTTTCCACCTTCCTTTTTCCATGCAATTTCTTATCTCTCCTCTCTCTATTTCTCTTTAACTCTTGCTCTCTTTGTCTCTCTATAATACAAATAAAACAAAAAAACAATGAAAAAAGTCAAAAGAAACATACACACAATGAAAAAAGAAAATCAAAACCAAAGACTAAGTGGTGACACATGTCTTTAATCTCAGCACTTGGGAAGCAGAGGCAGGAGGATATCTGTGAGTTCCAGGCAGGCCTGGTATACCAAGTGATATCGAAGGCACCCAGAGCTGTTACACAGAGAAACCCTGTTTGAAAAAATTGAGAGAAAAAATCATAACCAAAATAGACAAGCAAAACCAAAAAAGACAACAAAAAATGACCAAAGCAATAGGAGACGAAAGATATACAAAAATTTCTGTGATTATTTTTATGTTGGTGGTGACTGTCTATTCCTATTAAAGGGCATAGTGGTAATCTGTGATTGATATGCTCAGGTTCAAGCCAGATAGAGTTCCAGTGCTTAGAATAGAAAGTGGAAAGTGGCTCTCTCTGTTCAACAAGAAGCTGGCATCCACTTGTTAAGAAAAACTAGTTTTCTATAATGTCCTGACTGTTGTTATTTGGGATTTATTAGAATTCCTTTTTACCCACGTCCTACTTTCCTCTTCCTGTGCACGATGCAATGAATCAGTAAAGGAGAAAGTGAGTTAGAAATGATGAAAGTTCTACTCAAATTCACGTGTTTATAAACATACATGGAAAATATATTATTTATCCATTATACATCCAAGGTCCTTAATGGTGGCCTATTACAGGAAACTAAAATAGTTAGTAAAAATTCATCATAATTGCTTATGTTGGGAAAGATTTGTCCTTGACTTTGTTGCTGTTTCATTTGTTGCTATTTTGAGCCAGGGAGTTACTACATAGCCCTGTCTGGTCTGGAATTTGCTCTATAGAACATGTTGAACTTTAACTCAAGATATCTACCTGTTTCTGCTGCTAAAGAGATGGGATTAAAGGTGTTTACTACTGAGCTCTAAAGGGGAGGCCTTCTAGAAATGGAGTGAAAGAGCACCTTAAAGACTGAAAGGTGATATAATAAGGATACGGTCATTCTCTCCCCATGGAAATGATGAAAAAAAGTGATTCAGATACACTAACCATCCCTCTTTGAGACACAAGCTCCATAACCAAGTCTCTACCTCATAGGAGCCATGGGATGTACTTGGTCATTGCAGTATGGAGATCTCATGAGTATCAGGTATTGGAGCGCAATACATAAAGGTCAGATATTACTGTAGTAGCTTATAATAATGAGGGTTGGAATAGATATCCCTATAACTATCAAAGATAGCAAAAACAATAGAGAGAAAATGTATTAAGTAGACTGCAGATATATGTGATTATGTTAAAGGGTTTAGACTAGCATGGAAGCTAGGGCCAAAAGCTACCAAAGCTTAGTAGCTTGTCAGCACATCATGGACTGGCTCACACAGACAAAGTACCACATTTGCTCTTAGGCAAATGTGATGAGATTTGTGCTAAGTAAGCATTGAATGCCTAAAGAAAAGGCGACCAAAAAGCCTCATGCTCTTCTAGCATGATTCTAGAATAATTTAAAAGCCAGGTACCAGTTTACAGAAAATGTAAACGCTAAGTTATACAGATGATAAAATTTGAGGCTGGGTGTGATAGCACATGCCTTTATTCACAAATACTGGCAGGCACAGGAGGTTTTCTGGAATTTAAACTATAGACTGCTCTACATAATGAGTTCCTGGCCACCAAGGGCTATGTAATGAGACCCTTTAAAAACTTCTTTTAAAGATTTTGTTCTATTAAGTTTATCCCACCCCAAGAATTCAGTGTAAATTTCTTTCCTGCAACAAAACCAACAGAGCACAGATGTTATTTTCCAGTCCTAGGACTTTTAGCAGTCAGTTTGATTCATGGAGCAGCAAGGGTCATTCATGGTAGTATTGTGGAGGCTATGAGAACCATGAAACTAGCTTGGCAGACAAGGCAGACTAGAAGGCACATGTAATGTTTTTAACGAGAAAATTTCCCCAGCAATTCTGGCATTTGAACACGAGATTTCCTGACAGTGGCTCTGTTAATGAGGTTTAGGTAGTGTAGCCTTGCTGGAGGAAATATATCACAAAGAGGGAGTTTTGTGATTGAAAGCCTTGTGTGGGTTCCAGTTTTCTCTCCCTGGTTACTGCTTGTCCTCTATACTCTCTGCTTTCTACTTTTATTTAGATATGAGCTTTCAGATCGCTACACAAGCCACCATGGTTGGTGAGAACACTGACGTTTATCAAAGCAAAGAGATGACTTTTTCTAAAGATGTAATGTTAACAACACTGCTAAGGTAGCAATCCATTGTACAAATATACTATATCACAATATGCTCAACAGATATGCATAATTTGTAAATTAAATATCTCACTTGGTTTCCATCTCTCTTTTCTCTTTCTCTCCACAAATCTTCCCAGAAAGATGGCTAAATAGTGTTAAAGAGCAATCTCCAGAATATATGATAGAATGAGAGAACAAACTGAATATTGTCCTAAGACATCACATGGATACTCAAGCCCTGCAAATGCATCACACAGGGAGAATACTCTCTCTCTCTCTTTCTCTCTCTCTCTCCCTCTCTCTCTCTCTCTCTCTCTTTCTCTCTCTTTCTCTCTCTGTCTCTCTGTCTGTCTGTCTCTCTGTCTGTCTCTCTGTCTCTTTCTCTCTCTCTCTCACACACACACACTTACACACACACTCACTCACTCACTGATGGCGAACATAATAATGGTTTTTAGAATATTTATTTAAAATATAAATAATGTTGTGGTGGTTAAAATGAAAATGATGAGCATGGGCTCATAGTGTGTGTAATTATTAGGAGATGTGTCTTTGTTTGAGTAGGAGTGGTTTTCTTGGAAAAAGCTTGTCTCTGGGGGTATACTTTAAGCTTCAGCTGCTCAACAGGCCCAGTGTCACTTTCTCTTCCTGCTGCCTGATGATCCAGACAGAACTCTCATCTCCCTCTCCAGCACCTTGTCTGTCTGCATGATGTCATGCTTCCCACCATGAAGATAATAGACTGAAAGTCTGCAATATGACCCATCCCCAATTAAATGTTTACCTTTATAAGAGTCGCGAGGGTCATGGTACCTACTCACAGCAATAAAAACCTGAGACAGAAGTTTATAAAATGGATTGGGGTATTGTTAGGATAGGCCTGAACTTTGAGTTAGGAAAGCAGTGGATGATTTAAGCTCAGTAGGACCATGGAAGACTGTGGTAATGAGGGTGATTTACAGCCTAGATCAAGAGGGCTCAAAGAAGAATTTAATATGTGGCTTAGAGAACATTCTTGCATTATTTTGGTAAGGAACATATATACTCTCTGCTCTTCTCCAAAAAAAAAGTGTACCAGAGACTAGTTAAATTGAAGTTATGGATTAACAATTTTGGCAAAGGACTTTTGAAAACTACCTATCATTGGTTATATTACTTGGTTATTATTGAAAAGCATTATGCAGATCTATAGTGAAAATAAGCACACAATATTAAAAAAATACAAATAACATATTTTGAGGAGAAGAGGACCAGAAGGAAATTATTTTAAATAAAAGCCTGATGGTAAACAGAATAAAGGGTGTGGTGACCTCAGGGCAAGACCCAACTCAGCTAAGCTTCCAAATAATGAAAAGGTATTAAGAGGTTAGGTCCGGGATTAGTGGTTCACGCCTTTAATCCCAACACTCAGAGACAGACACAAGTGGATTTCTGAATTCAAAGCTACCCTGATCTACAGAGCAAGTTTCAACCTGCCAAGCTTAGGTAGTGAAGGAAACCATCAAAAACAGAAAGTTAGTGAAGATGCATATATATGTGTATATATGTAAGCATGTATTATATGTATGCATATAATGTATTATATGTATGCATATGCATACATATAATACATGCATATATATGTATATATATACATATATATATGTAGCTTTTGAACAACAATATACCTCAGATTATTGAACAGTTCTATCCCAACAAGACATAGGTTATTAAGTAAAGATCGCAGTGTCAGATAAGGGTTACTACCCTATGAATTATTGGTCATAGAAGTTCAAGAGTTATTTAAAACTATAGGGGCTATTACCATTATTCTTGGTTGCTGATTAAAACTAGATCCAAGACCCTATTTTTGAAGACCTAGCATATATTATTATTATTTGCAAGACACAGAGAAATTCACCTTGAACTAACAAAAAAAATATTCAGGCTCAATCCATAGTATTAGAAATTGTTATGCAGAGTGCTTGCCTAGGGGAGAAAAGAGTCATTTTTAACCCATTGTTGAACCTCACATGTTACAATAATGACATAATAGGCTAAATGTACCTACTGTTGTAATAGTAGCAATACTGATTATGGTGGTAACGATCCATTTTCTTGACTAGAATTGAGGCCTGATTCATAGAAGGAAATTTGAACATGGACCTTTAGTTATGGTGGCAAAATCCCCGAAGAGCAAATAAACTAAATAAAATAAATCAAAACCATGGCTAGGGAAGTTGTTAATTTTAGAGGAAAACCCATTGATCTTTTCATAAATAGTCATTTTGCCATACTGCCCTCTAAATATTTTTGTTTATGTCCAGAGATTTGTTTTGCTATCAACCTTGGTTAGCCATGATCCTTCTTGAGGTTTGTACTGATCAATTCATTCTTGAATAATTACTAAAAGCACTGAGAATAAGCCACTATGATAACTCAGCTTTAGAGGCATTACCTATAATAATCCCTGTCAGGTCTCAAGAAATATCCTGAAAATGGTTGTGTAAAAAAAGTAAGAGCTGAAGAATAGGGAGGAATGCTGTGAAATATTTTCTTCCATACATAACATGGCTATTGCAAACATGACTTAGTAGTAGCTATAGTTACATATGTAGTCCTCACTAGAACAAGCACATATTCAAGCATGGAGGATGGAGGGGCTATCAAGGCTCTAATCCTAGCTGAGGAGCTAGTGCCATTGATTTATGCAGGAGCAAAAGTTTATTTTCTTTAAAAAAAAAAATGGCTACTGCTAAGGATAGAAAGGACATGTTACACCATAAGCCAAGAGCCAATGTCAAGCTAAATGTAAAGAAATTCAAATGCATTTTGTTAAAACTTGGAACAAGACAAGGATGTTAATTATTCTTCATATTCAGTATAATAAGTGTGTAGAGGTATCAATGGAGACCAGAGATATTGGACACCCCCAAGAGCTGGAGTTACAAGCAGTTGTGAGATGCCTGTCATGGGTTCTTAAAACCAAACTCCAGTGCTCTGGCAGGGCAGTAGTTGCTCTTAACAGCAGAACCATGTCTTTTATTCATTTCAAGATATTGGCAAATTAGATCCACACTCAATGTGCAAACAACAACAACAACAAAATATCAGGGCAAGTTTCTGCCTACTAAAAATGCATACATTCCATTTTTCCAATAAATGTAAATATGTAATGGGCTCAACAATATCCATGCCTGTAGATCAAAGACTATATGGGAAGGGAAAGTGTATAAAAGAATAACTGAATGTGCTTTGAAATCGGAAAATCAGCTCTATACAGTCAAGAAATGGCATTATTTCTAAAAATGTAAATATGGCTTTGAAAGCAAATTTAAAATTTTATCAGTAATAGTGTCTGCTCCAAACTTTATATAAGATACTAGTTTGAATGTATCCCTCCACAAAGTTTATCATTCTAGCTTGATGATACAGATTATAGAATTACACAGGGCATCTTCCATTGATGAGAGATATGAGATACAAAACCATTGTCTCTGCCTCATTCAGCTCCAAATCTCCACTTAGTCATTGTGGGGACACAGGTGCTAAGAAACTCATTGAGTAGTGTCTGTGGAAATTAGGGAAGAAGAGACAAAAATTAGCTTCTATGGCAACCAAGTGAAGAACACCTGCCACTCTCCTAGGTCAGAGATGAACAGTACCCTACAACCTATATGTCATAGAAGGAGGGAAGCTGTCTTAATCCATGGGCTTTCTCACACTTGGATGGCTTGGCAGGATTTTGAGGAGCTAGCCATATGTGGCTGAAATTGCTGCAATATAGGACTGAGCAGCTCAGTTTTCTCATCTCATATCATTCAATAATGTGAGCTGGGTAACTACTCTGAACCCTGTTGTGTTTGGCCAGTCAGTCCCTCTGCAACATCTGTCAGCTATGGAAAAATTTAAATTTGCTAACAAGATACTCTTGTTCTCTTGAATCTCAAGATACCTTTCAAGTCTAGCTTTCTAACTATAGGATAGTCACAGAAACCACAGTTCAGTTGGGCTTTCTATGGCTTTCTACTATCAGGATGCCTGACAGCAAGTTTTCATATAATTTAACTGCTTAATTTTTTAAGGCAGAATTTTTCTTAATAGATATGCTTCTCCTGGAACTTGCGATGTAGAATAGGTTGACCTTGAACTCAGAGTTCTCATTGCTTTTGACTCAACACTGAGATTAAAGATTCATGGCTAGGATGAATTTCATGGTTTAAGACAATACCCAACAAAGTCAAGGACTATATGGGGGTTAGCTAAAAAAGAAAACTAAAGCAAAATGTTTTGCAACCACCAATTTAATACAGGGTAGGATGGCATTAGAAAATAAAATTTTCCCTCTCACACCCGTTAGCCACTCACTCCTATGTTCTCTTCAGAAAAGGACAGCCCTCTCATGGATATCAGCCAACTATGTTATACCAAGTTGCAGTGAGACTAGGCACCTAGTCTTCTATTAAGGCTGGACAAGTCAATCGAATATCTCCTTGTAATTTATTAAGTCAGGTCTTCTTTTCTTTTTATTTAAGTTATATGCTCTAAAATTATTACTTGCAATCAATGAGAGCAAGAGTGAGAAAAATGGACACTTGCAAACAATATTAAGAAAATGTAACTTGACTTAACAATATCCTGTATGATGAAATATTATAAACTTTTAAAAATACTGCAATATTAAAATAATACTTTCATAAATGTTTTGAAAATTTTATCTATACACACAATATATTTTATCATACTATTTCTCATTAATTCCCCCAACACATCTAAGACTTTCCAAATCATCTTACTCTGTTCTTCATAACCATCATTACCATTAACATGATTATCCTCTTTTTCATAAACTCTCTGTGTCTAGTTAGCACTGACCCATACACACAGGTTTGGGCCTATCTACACAAATGGTGGCATCCCTCAAAGAAATGTGTATGAAAATGAATACATAATAAACCTAAACTTATGGGACACATGAAAATGTTGCTAAGAGGAATGTTCATAGTATTTAGTGCCTACATAAAAATCTTGGAGAGATCACATTCTAGCAACTTAACAACACACCTGAAAGATCTAAAACAAGAGGAAGCAATCTCATTCAAGAGAAGTAGGGAAATAAACTGAGGTCTGAAATTAATAAAACAGAAACAAAAAGAATAATACAAAGTATCAGTGAAATAAAGACTTGGTTCTCTGAGAAAATCAGGGAGATGGAAAAGTTTTTATCCAAGCCATCTTCATGAAAATTGCCACTAATAATTAAGGAATTGTGTCTTGTATTAGATTTCTGTTGCTTTGATAAAACACCAAATTTTGTGTTTACTTCTCTTTTAAATTTATGTATTTTAGAGTCAGTGTTTTACAAAGAAATCAAGAGAGAGGCCAGCCTTTGTCCCCTATCACCAGGCCTTGGCTAGAGGTGAGTCTGGGTCTAATTCCACTGGGGTGGATTCTCTCCTACACCCTTCCCAGGGAAATCCCTGGGTGGGTCCTGGATCTCGCTGCCCCTGCAAAATTTTGTGGTCCCTCACAAAAGAAGGAAGTGACAAGTCCCACAGAGCACATGGGAAATGGGGGGTGGGCAGTGACTGGAGAGAGAACTAGGAGAAAGAGAAGGGGAGGAGAGGAAAGCACATGTGACTAGGTAGATTGAGTCAGTGTAGGAATAGAAGACAGAAAAGAGAGAGAGAGAGAGAGAGAGAGAGAGAGAGAGAGAGAGAGAGAGAGAGAGAGAGAGAGAGAGAATTGTAAAATGGATAAAAAGACTTCTTAAAAAGACTGCAGAGGTCAGAGGACTTCACTACAGGCAGAGAGCTGATACAGATGAAAGCAAAGCCCTAAAAGGGACCCGATAAGAAGCTGTATAAACAGCAAGGTAAAAATAAAGCTGTCATAATATACAAAAGTACAACATACAAAGTTGTGCTGCAGGCAGTTCAATAGTCAGTTTTAAGTTTGTTGCTTGTTCCAGAGAGTAGAAAGTAGGAGAGTTGAGTCTAGGCAATAGTGGTGTGGTGAATATTTTTGTTTCCAATTTTACATAAACTTGGTCATCTCTGGAGAGAAAACTTCAATTGAGAAAATGACTCCATCAGATTAACCTGTAGGCAAGTCTGTGGCAGTATTTTCTTGATCAATGTGTAATGTGGGAGGACCCAGGCCACTAGGCAATTCCTTCTGGGTTGTATAAGAAAGCAAGCTGAACAAGCCATGATGAGCAGGCTACTAATCAAAGTTTCACGGTGGACTCTTAAGGTGCCTTAAGTCCTGTTTCTACATTTCTTCCTCAAAGATGGACTATAATGAGAAAATAAAAGCCAAATAAACCCCTTCCTTCTCAAGTTGGTTTAGGTTAGTGTGTTATCAAGGCAACAGAAACCTAGCTATACAAGATGCAATTTCTTAGATATGGCAGCTTTCATGAAGATGGCTTGTAATGGTCAATGCATTTGCCATATCACATTCTTGAGCTATGCCTTTGGGTACATTCTCAGAGGCAGGGGAGTATTCTGGTTCTCACAGGCTTTGTCTTTCATATTTTTGCTACACACCTTCCTAGGGTACTTCATTTACCTTTAAGACTATTGCTGGTCACTTTTTGTGTGTATGAATAAGGTCTTTACTAGTCTTTACCTTGGGGGGTCAGGATGTACAAGGAGTGGATGTTTACTCAAAAAACATGATAGTCACATTCTGCCTCAGCATCTATAAAAAAATGGGATAACTACAGTATTGTAAAATGCACTCATTAAGGGGAAGTGACAGTGTGAAAACATGGTTTCATTCAATATGGACTTAGTTACATAGAGGCACTACTGTGACCTCCACAGAAAAACCCGATCACATTCACATCTGTTAGTTGTGCTTTCCTGGAGAAATTAGGCCAATACAACACATATTATTTTAACAATCATTAAGGGAAAAAGAAATTAAGGAGGGGTATGTGAGGCGCATTAGAGTGAGAAAAGCAAAGTGGGAAGTAATGTAATTATATTATGATCTTCAAAATAGAAGACTAAAATAAAATGTGAAACTGAGAATTTCAAAGGGAGAGGCAAGAAAGATGTCTCAGCAGAGCAAAAGTTCTATAGCACAGGACTAACACTCTGCACTCACTCCTCTAGAACATAGGAGAGAAAAATGAATTACATAGTTACCCACTGGCCCCTTCATGTGTGAAGAGACATGCACACAAATTCCAAACCAATATAATAGTAATAAAAACAATAGTAAAATTCTACAAGTGTGTGTCTACGGAATTCAATCAACAAAGCACACAAGGAAGTGGAAGAAAGAATGAATTTCACAAAATTACCTTCTGTCCTCTACATGTTTGCTGAAGCATACACATATCTATTGAAACACAAACTTCACACACTCATGCAATACTACTAATAACAATGGCAAAACTGAATACAGTGTTTCTACAGGAATAAGTATTGGTGGATTTTCTGAATGAAGACATGGTTTTCTGAATTTGATGGATTCATATAAGTCTTTAAAAAAGAATTAATGACTTGTTCCTTTAATATTGACAATGCATCCTTTGGGGTTTTGGATAGATACCTCACTGAAGAAATTTTTTCCTGGCTATCATGCAGACCTGAATTTGATTCCTCATATCCCATGAGAAATAGCTGTAGAGGACATGCACCCGTAATTCCAGAAACATTAAAAGGAAAAATGCACAATCTTGGAACTTACTGCTCATGCTAGCCAAAACAGCAAGTGCCGGGCTCAGTAAGAGAATCTGTCTTAAAACAAACAAAAACACACGTTATGCATAGGGCTGGTGAGAGAGGTTAAGAGCACTAAGTGATTCCTCAAACAATCAGAGTTCCTGCTCTGAGTGACCCAAAACTTCCTTCACTTTTCTATGTCTTCTCTGGTCTGGTCACACCCCCACATGGACACACACATGAATGAAAAAAGTAAAAGTTATATATTCAATTAGCATTGGCCAGCAAGTTTCCATTGGATTTGAGAATTTCATTTTGAACTGGATGACAGTGAATCCATGAATGTGACTTTCAGTTCATAAAGTAAGGCATGTACATCAGTACTATGATGTTGGATAGTCTTGTTACATATCAGAGAGCATGCTGGAATAGGCTCTGAAGGAACAAACAACAAAATCAGCAAAAGGGGTCATTATATCCCACTTATACTTTCACCTAGCTGTACCTACACCTTCCTAAGTTCTTAGGCATTCACACTAAATCAGATCAAGGAGGGAGTTTCCACCCTGTTTCATGGTTGGACATACTCAGTATGGAGAATCACCAGAAGTAAAACAACTAAAGTACTATTTTCTTTCTTTAGAATCCTTTAAGGGGAAATGGTAAAATTATTGTAGGTTTTCCAATTACTGGTGCATTGTTTTAGAGACAGAGAGAGAGAGAGAGAGAGAGAGAGAGAGAGAGAGAGAGAGAGAGAGAGAGAGAGAGAGAGAGAGAGAGAGAATTTAAATGTTCCAAAGTACATGTTTGTGTGGCAAAGACAACTTGGGGGACTAAACTATTAATAGCTGATGGGACTGGATTCACTTCCTCAAAAATGGCAACAAGTAGGATAACTGCTGAGCCAACTTGTCAGTTCCAGAAATAATCATAAATGAAATACAAGTACTTGAACAATGAATTTGATCTAATTAATGGAAAATATATTTAGGCCCCCAATCACATAGAAGTGGTAGATTAAGTAGAGCTTCTATAGTCAAAGGCTGAAAAAGAAAACGGCACATATTAGTCAGGGTTTCCATAATTGTAAAAAATATTATGACTAAAGCAAGTCAAGGAAGAAAAGGTTTGCTTTGCTTACAATTCCACTTCAGTTCATCATCAAAGGAATCAGGGCAGGAACTCAAGCAGGGCAGGAACATGGAGGCAGAAGCTGAAGCAGACAGTAGAGAACAGTTCTCTTTACTTACTTGCTCTTCTTGGCTTTCTTAGCCTGCTTTCAGATAGAAGCTGGGATAAACAGCCCTGAGAAAACACCACTGTTATAATGGCTTTTACTTCTGGAATCAATCACTAATTAAGCAAATGCTCTACAGACTTGCCTACAGCTAGATCTCGTGAAGAAATTTCGCAATCTGGATTTCCTCCCCTAAGATGTCAGGTTTACACAGAATTAGCCAGCACAGTATAGAATTTGAGAAAGTTCTCTCTGTTTAGAGAAAATTCATTTTACCTTCTGGTAACTGAAAGCAAAACCTGTGGAGGACAGTCTTGTGAGTGAACATTCATGGATTTTTTACATTTAATTACTAACATATTCTTTAGTTAAGAATCATAGAAGTGCCTGGGCAATGATGGCACATGTCTTTAATCCCAACACTTCAGAGGCAGAGGCAGGTGGATCTCTAGTGTGAGGCCAGCATGGGTACCAAGCAAGTTTCAGGACAGCCAGGGCTACAGAGAAAAACCCTGACACCCAAAGAAACAGTCACAGAACAAATACCTAAGATTTAAAAGCATCAGTTTATAAAGCCATGAAAGTCCCTTGTGTTCCTTGAATGTAAGGCATACAGAAAGGGAAAAAGAAATACTACATAAAACCATGATTTTGGTGAGCAATGAGAATCATTATCTCTCTGTTCCTCTCCTCCCCTCCCATTTTCTCTCCTCATATCCTCTTCCCTCCCCTCTTTCCTCTCCTTCTCTGTCCTTAAGCTCTCTGTTTAATTTTGTTATTAGTTACATTTCCCTCACTTTGGTAAAACACCATGACCAAAGCAACTTATGGAAAAAATAAATTATTAAGGGCTTGTTGTTCCAGAGAGTCTGTGAAAAGGAGGTAGCAGGGCACAGGTGCTTGAGCAGCTGATGAAAGCTTACACCCCAAACAATACACGGGAGAAGAGAGAGCTAACTTCAAACATCTTGAGTTTTCTTGTAAACTCAGAGTGCTATTCTTTGTCCAGCAATGCACTATCCCTTATCTTCCTAAAATATACACCAATTAGGGGTCCAGTATTTTAATGCATGAGACTAGTAGGGGCATCTCATTCACTCCTTGGTGCTCATATTCTCACTGACATATCATAATGGAAAACTGTTAATCCAACTTCAAAAATTCTCTTTAGTGGGGCTATGGTGGGAAAAGCCTTTAATCCCAGGCAGAGGCAAGCAAATCTCTGAGTTCTAAGCTAACCTAGTTCAAAGAGAAAATTCCAGGAAATCCAGGATTACATAAAGAAAACCTCTCTTAAAAGAACCAAAATAAAGTCTTTATAATATTTCATATAATCAGTATTGTTTAAAAGCCAATGCTCTCTTTTCTGACTGAAGAGGTTATATTATCCTAAATATAAACCACTTTAAAAGCAAAAACAAGTTAGACATTCACAATATACAATATTATATTTCTTTTGAAATGGCTTGACACCATTCTGAAAAATGTTGTGGATGACCTTGTGCTTCACATAGTTTTCTGCCTCTACCTATGGAATGTTTGGGTCACCAGTGTATACCATCTCACCTTATTTTGTCATGGTAAAGGTTAAACACAGATATTTTTCTATGATAGGGAAAAGCGTTAAAAAGTGTGCAATATCACCCATCTCCCCATAAACTTCTTCATATATTATATTTTTTATTAAGGACCCTGTCATTTTGATCTAGCAAAACTCCCCTATAATGGGAAAGAAAATTAGCCTTTTCATCCAAAGTGAAATCAAACCACACTAAAATACAATGACTGAAATGAATGTGTGGAGGAAAAAATTTATTAGGCTTACCCATCAGCATTTTTGTTCATCATGGAACGAAGTCTGGTCAGTAACTCAAAGAAGGTAGGATCACAGTGTCAAGAGTTGATGCAGAGCCCTTGGAAGAGAGCTGCTTACTAACTTGCTTCACATGGCTTGCTAGGGCAATTTCTTATCAAATCCAGGAAGAGAATCCCAGGGTTAGCTCACCCATCATGATGAGGCGGGCCCTCAGCCATTGATTGCTGAATGAGAAAATACCTTACAGCTGGACTTACAAAGTCATGTTATCAACTGATGCTCCTTCAATAATTCTATTATTTATTAAGTTCACAAACAAACACACCCAGTACAATGTAATTAGAAAGATTTTTAAAAAATAATTTATGGCACACAAAAATATATACCAAATTTATTGTTTATTTACGAGCAGTCAGTGTTTCAAATTAATCTCATATAAAATCGTTCAAATAAAAAAGAAACAAAATTTAACTTTACACAAAAGGCACATAATTGGAACAACAACACAGACACATAATATTTGAACTAGGATTTGAACAGTGTGAGCAAGAGCTGTCTTTGCTAGTTCTGATGTCTTTTGGAACCCTTTTCTTCATTTAAGGTTTTATTCAGCCTTAATAAAAGTAGACATCCTTAGTTTCACTGCAAGGTGTTATGCCATGCTTTGCTTTGCTGATATACATGGGAGGCCCATTCTTTTTTTCAGACTACAAATATATGAGGAGTGCATTGTTGTGGTCAGAGTGGAGCCAGAGGGATCAGGAGAATAAATTGCTGTCAGGATGTAAAATAAATAAATTTTAAAGTATTGTCTCAGCTTGGCAGTGGCAGCCCATGCATTCTGGAGGCAAGGGCAGGTGGATCTCTGTGAGTTCAAGGCCAATCTGTTCTAAAAGTGAGTTCTTAGACAGGCTCACAAGCTACACAAAGAAAGCTTGTCTTGGAAAAACAACAAAAGTGTTACCTCATAGATGATATTTGTAACCAAAAAAAAAAGATAAAAATATTTGTACTTTGTATATGCAAATACAAATTTTTAAGAAAGCACTGTGAAGGTATATCCAATGTAATCATAGAAAAGATTAATAAATGATTTCTCAAAAAGCTGTAATGAGTAAAGAGAGCATATATCTTCATTATTTGACTATGGAGGACTTTCAAGGGTGGGAAAAATGAACACAATGATAAGAAGTGTAAAAGAGGAATTATGGATTAGAAAGAATTTTATGTGCTCGAGGATAGGAGAGAAGGTGAAGGGATGGAAATTGGGGAGGGAGAAATAACACTAAAGTATTTTAGAAAAACTCATATGAAAAACAATTCCCCCAGAGCTTCCTAACATGTATTCAAATACTCATAAAAAGGCTACAAATGCATTTACCATATAATGGGACAATAATGCCTTCTGTAGATAATACAGGGCAAATGAAAATGGGTCTAGTCCAAGGAATGGGTTTCCAGTTTTTGCACTGTGAGTTAGTGAGGCTGTATTAACTTACAAATGGAATTTTATTTATTGAGTGGTGAATAGTTAAACTGATTTCATGGCAATAAAAAGATAATTTCTAAATTAAGGACCCCTTTACAAGTGGAAACTCATAAATTACTTCATTATATGACTAATAAACCAATACTATAATATGATAAATAGGCTTAGTAGTTGTCATAGTTGAGGGACTATTGGTAAGATCAAACACCACAATGAAAAAAAGCAATTTATTTGTCATATGCTTCCACATCACTGGTTATCATCAAAGATTTGGGTTGGTCAGTAACTCAAACAGGGAAGGAATCTGCTGGTACAAAACTAATATAGTGGCCATAGAGGGGTACTGCTTACTATCTCTCCTGAAAGCATGCCTAGCCTCCTTTCACACAGTACCCAAACCCCTGCACACCCACAATGAGCCAGGACCTCCTCAATCAATCACTACTTAAGTAAATCCCCTAAAGGCTCCCCTATAGCACCACCATATGGAGACATTTTCTCAATTTCAGCCCTTTTTTTTCTGGTTTTCTGTCTTGTGTCAAGTTGACAAAGCTCTAGCTATCACAATACTAAAGGAAATGCCAATGTCCTCTTGGTATATGCATAGATTAGTGTACCTCTTAAACCACATCATAGAGTGCCATTTTTTCAGGAGATGTTAGGCAACACAAATATTTACAATTTGTCTAATGCACAATATAGGAGAGATAGTGTCACACAGCAGACAGAGTATGGTGCAGGTACTCCTTAAAATGCATCTCTGCATAGGATATGCTATCCAGTGAAAATGGCATGGGTAGGCAGCATCAAGAAGAACCTACATGTTTGGATGATGCAACAGATAGTGCCTCTGAGACAAAGCCAAGATAAATTTCATATATATATATATATATATATATATATATATATATATATATATATATGTATACATACACACACATATGCATGTGTGTATCTGACATGGGTTATAGATCTTATCAGTGTTGGGCTGGGAGGGATCTTCTCTGACTTGGCCATTTGATGAAATCTCCTTCTATTTCTACCTGCATTATATTTAAACAGAACAAAAAAAAATACTGGAAAATGCAGAGACCAAATCTTCTCCAATAAAACAACAAAGGAAACCATAATAGTCCCATGTGTCTGTGTACATGGGTTGACTATATAAAACAATTGTACTGACCAGAAATTTATTTAGTAAATGAAGATGGATAGGTTTGAGAATAATGAAGATCATTTGCATAGAGGATAATGCATTTTCTCTTGGTGTTTTCACCTTTTCTGTTAGTACTGACAAAAAAAATCAAGTGGCTACAAAAATCATCTTGATATAGAAAACAGTCCTGTGTCAAATACTTCCTCCTCTTTAGGATGGAGATTGAAGTGTTGATAAATGTTTCACACTTATATCCAATTTATACATATTAAATTTTGTTAATAGCATGATAGAGATGTAATTCTGTAAATATGTTTTTATTATTGGTTAGTGAATAAAGCACTGTTGGCCAATAGGAAAGCAAGATAGGTGGGACTAGGATACAATGCAGATTCAGGAAGTAGTAGGGAGTAGTTGCAAAATAAAACTACAGGGTAGAACCGGGCCCTCTCTCCGGCAAGATAAGGCCATGTGGAAATACTTAGGTTAATATAAATGGGTTAATATTTAAGACAGAGCTAGCAATAAGTAATGCTGGTAATAGGCCAACGGCATTATATCTAATACAGTGTCTGTGTGTTATTTGGGGCTGGCAAGGCTCTAGGACTAGGCTGCTGGGAAAACATACTAGTAACAAAATGGTGCCTTCAACATGGCTACTAATGTAAGACCCTCAGAATGAGGAGTCTCCCTGTATAGGTCAGTACACCCAAGAACTCATAGTTCAGTCCAGTTGATGCAACACGCAAGAGGCTTTAATGAACAGGATATGTTTGCACAAACGGACTTCTCTCAGCACACAGACTAGAGAAGCAACATTTTCTGGGTTCAGCTATATTGAAAGGAAAAAAAAACCACAAGCTTAGGGTGGGGCTGTGACTCCCTGTCCACTGAGTATGTGACCAGTAATGGGTTTTCCTTGAGGCTAGATGGTCTCACCTTAGAGCCTCAGGGTGTGCTAATTAATCTTGTCTGGGCAAACTGGAGTTGCAGCTATCACTGGCAGGAGGGGCAGTGTGAATTCTTGGTATCCTGCTATCTTAGGGCCCTGTGAGGGAAGTTGCCGGTACTTTTCTAGGTCAGGCTGTCCTTCATCTTAAGTGAGGGGTTTCTTCAACTTTGCTTTTGGTTTTTCACTAAGAACTTCCACTTAAAACTTAACAAAAGCTTAAAATGTGGCTTTAGAAACAAACAAACAAAAAAAAAAAAACAGAGACAAGCAAGGCTTCTTGGTAACCTCACTTTTCTCAGTTGGGCTCTGTTTTGCCAGAGACAAGCAGCTATTTGCACGGCTCCTTTAAGGGAGGTTTCCTAACTCAGCATAAGCAGCAAAAAAACTGCAAGGCTTTTAAAGAGCTCAGCTAGCAACTTAACGGTGTGTATGAGACCTGGCAATGTCAGTGGCCACATCTCCAAGTTGCCAACATGCTCCTGGGTGGCAGCATAGACCAAGGAAGTGAGCACAGCTCCCAGTTCTGGTGATAAAGGCACCTGACACTAGAGATAATACAGCTCTGGTTTTCATTTGACCAACGGTGTTTACCAGATAAAAGACTCGTGGCCAGAAAAATATAAAAACTTACAGTAAAGACAGATTCAGATAAAGAAAAACCTCTAAAGGTTCACACTGTGTTTTAAAATATATGTAGGCTTGGGAGAGAAAAAGAAACAGGATAAAATGGTTTAAAAAATATAATAAGAAAGAGAGTAGCTGGGTGTGGTGGTACATGCCTTTAATTCTAGCACTCGAGAGGCAGAGACTTTAAAGGCAGAGGCAATCAGATCTCTGTGATTTCAAGATGAACTTGTTATACAGAGTTAATTCCAGGACAGGCAAAAGTTATACAGAGAAGTCCTGTCTCAAAAATAAAGACATAAAAACAAAAGAAATAGAGTAATAAAAAAGCCACATAAAGATGGAAAACACAAGAAGTGTCTGGATACTGTATGCTGTTCTGTTATCTTTGTATTGTTTTGAAAGGATTAAAATACAGCTTAACTCTCTAATGACCACTAAAAGTTAGAAATTTAGAAAAAGTCCATCAGCATGTATTTAAAAATCACCCTAGCTGCCTGCAAATCTCGGGAAAAAAGAAAAACACATGAAATAGCTTGGTCATGATGACTGGTTTCTGGAAAGTATTAGTATTATTCATAATCACCTAGTTTCTGAAGAATGTTGTTATCCACAACAACAGTCTGGGAACTGTTAAGGGTCATCCTGTCCACAAAGAAAATTAATAACTAAAGACAGGACTCATAGAAAATAAGGGAAAGACAGAGAAAACAAGAGCTTCTGTCAATAAGATAGAGATAACTCCCTGACTTGAAAGTATATTCTCACAGCTGCTCAAGGACAAGACTAATGAGCCTGCTGGTCCTTGAGAAAGAAAACCCCCTAATCTTGCAGGTGTGATAAATCTCTGTAACCTAGGAAAACTTACTAACCATTCCATTCCAAGTTTTGAACTATCCCATGACTTTGCTTTTAGGCCTAGTGAAGATAACAGGCTAGCTTTGAAACTGGCCTTATTAGCTTTGATGTAAATCCTATAAAAGCTATCTCAATTCTGCACTAGGGGACCTCAGTCCTCTACCTCTGCACAGTATAAGACTTTAGACCCCAGTGCACTTGGAATAAAACTTCCTCATGCTATTTGCATGGAGACCGCTTCTTGTGAGTGATTTGGGGTGATTTGGGGTGTCACCTTTCCTGAGTGGGAGCATGAAGGTCCACGCTCTGCAGGTCATTCAGTTTGACTGCTTAGAAAATATCAACAACTGTTAAAATAAATGTTGCTGAATCCAATTTATATATTTTAAAAATGCTTTGACTCCAAAATTTAAGTGTAAGGACGGGTTACTGAGGAAAAGAATTTCTATTTTCATTTCCACAGAAGATAACAAGCTATGGATTCCTTCTGTAAGACCCTCAGGATGAGTCGTCTCCCCATTTCACACAGTACCCCCAAGAACTCAATGTCCAGTCCAGTTGATGCAACACACAAGAGGCTTTAATGAATGGGAAATGTTTGCACAAACAGGATCCCTCAGCACACAGCTAGAGAAGCAACATTTTCTGGGCGTGGGTAATTTTAAAGGAAAAAACCACAAGCTTAGGGTGGGGCTGTGACCCCCTGTCCATTGAGTACATGGCCAGTCATGGGTTCTCTCCTTGAGGCCTGATGGTCTCACTGTTCTGATCAGCAGACCTTAGGTCCTCGGGATGTGCTAATTAATCTTGTCTGGGCAAACCAGAGTTGCAGCTATCTCTTTGTTTCTTAAGGACCATATTTACTACCTGCTGATACACTGACAGGAGGGACAGTGTGAATTCTTGGTATCCTGCTATCTTAGGGCCTTGTGAGAGAAAGTTGCCAGTGGTTAGCAAATTCCAGAGAACTGATAGAAGCCTGGGCCAGCTTCTAGGTCAGACTGTTCTTCATTTTAAGTGTGTGTGTGGGGGGGGTTTCCTTAACTTTATTTTTGGTCTTTCACTTCCAGACTAGCATGGTTTGATCAAGCCAGACCCCTTGAAACATCATCCCAGGTGATCCAATATTCAGAACAGCTTGGACAAGGCAGCCTTGCAGACCACTACAGGCAGGGTTTCTGCATCTTCTTAGGATCTCCCATGACAGAGCCCCATACCAGCAGGAAAGCCCCATACCAAACTGGAAAGAACGATGCCTAGAAAGGTGTCTGTGAAAATGCAAATGAGATCTTGTCTGTTTAAGAAAGCTTTACAGGTCAGAGTAGAAAAAGTTTTCAAAAGTATTTGGGACTTATGTTACATCCCAAATACATCCAAATACATCAAATAGTAAAAATTAAACATAGCTTGTGATCATTAAATGCTTTTCAGAAATTATTGGGAAATATTCAATGGTTACTTCCTTTTTAAAAGCATCTACTGGCAATTTAAAATATTTAAGCGATATCCTTAAAGGAAATAGTGATCCCCAGTCACCCAGACAGCTAACTAAAGAGGGGTGACAAATTCTTCTGCAATTGGAGAATGCAATCCAATACCAACAGATATGCTATTTTGAGTATGCTAAACCATGGGAGGCTTATGTGCTTTTCACATAACATAGTCTGACTTCTTTTTATGGCAAGGGGACTGTTGTTATGGTTACATTTATATTACTTTGGTTTCCTCAAACAAAGTGTTAAATCATTATTTTAAAACAGTAGCTTGTATGGTACAAAATGCTGTATGAAGTCTAAGAGATTTTGCCAGAGAACCAAGCATAACACGTGTTTCCTATACCAAATAATAAGTTAATGGTCATTTTAAACCTTTACAATCGTGAATTAACATGGAAAGGAATGCTTACTCAGATGGTAAGGCACTCCTGACTTAAGGAGCTAACTTTCTTTTATCATTAGAAGTTCCCTTTTTCTGTATAGATTTAGGGCCTAAGTTTTCAAGCTTTTATTAATTATAATTTTTGGTCCTTCACCTTTTGCTAAGTTTTTGGAGAAAATTGATAATCAGTTTCCAGTTCATAGACTGTTACAATTTGTACTAATACAACCTTACATATTCTCTAAAATTGTAAGGGGTAATTCTGTAAAAAAGGCTGTTAGTTTCTCCTGATGGTTTTTCTAACGGAAAAGCAGCTTATGTTATTGATGGAAAAGCATATGTAGTACAGACAGATTGATCTTCAGCTCAGATAGTTGAGTTACAAGCTGTTGTAATAGTTTTTTTAGCTTCTAATAAATGATTCATTTAATTTATATACTGATAGTCATAATGTTTTAGAGCTCTTCAAGTTTTAGAGATAGTTCCATACATTAAAATTAGTAAAAATCAAGTTAAAATGCTGTTTGAGCAAATTCAAAGTGCCATTCATATTAAAGAGAGTCACTGTGCTTTGTGGGTCATATAAGAGCTCATTCAAACTTTCCCAACCCACTGGCTAAAGGTAATGAGTCAGTTGATAGGAAAATTAGCTCAATAGTCACACAGTTTTCATCATCAAAATAGTAATAGTCTAAAAAAGCAGTTTGGTTTAACTACGGAGACTGCTCAACAATTGTCAAACAATGTAATGTGTGCCCACAATATTTACCTGTAACTAATATAGGAATTACAGGTAACTCAGGCCTGCTTCCTAGTCATTTATGGCAAATGGATGTTACTCATATTGCAAAATTTGACAGAAGTACGTGCATGTGACAATTGATACATATTCAGGCTTCTTAATGGTCACTGCACAAACTGGAGAAGCCACTAAGCATGTCATAAGTCACTGTTTAAAATGTTTTGCTTATATGGGAGTTCCAAAAAATTATAAAGACAGACAATGTATCTGAATATACTAGTTAAGCATTTCAACATTTTGTGCACAATAAAAAATTAAACACACAACAGCCATTCCTTATAATCCTCAAGGACAAGGACTTGTGGAGCATGTTCATAGCTCCTTAAAAATGCAACTTATAAAGAGAAGGGAGTTGTGTCCCCAGTCTCCACATGATGCATTAAATCAAGCATCTTCATTTTAAATTTTTTTTAAATGTGGATGCCCATGAACAATCTATGGTGGACAAATTCTGAGATGATGGAACTCAAGAGACTTTTACTCAAGTCAAATGGAATGATCCATGCACTAGACTATGGATAGGGCCCAACCCTGTCCTAACAGGGGATTGAGGGGGTGGAGGGCATGTTTGTGTTTTCTTGCAGGAAGAAAATGAGGCCCAGTGGCTACCAGACCATTTGGTAAAATACATGGAACAGAAAAAAACCAGACCTGAGACCTAGGGAGTATAATTACCTCCTCTCTCTCTCTCTCTTTATCTCCATCTCTCTCTCTCTCTCTCTCTCTCTCTCTCTCTCTCTCTCTCTCTCTCTCTCTCTCAGGGCTTATTTTTTAAAACAGGCAAGGCTTATACCTATTGTTTTTACAACAAGGAGAGATTTGTGCAACACTCAAAAAAAAATGTTTCTTCTATAGAGAAGCAGCAAAAATAGGAACTAGGCTGGTTACCACCCTACTCCCTTATCCATTGCTGGCTTCTTAATTCTACTTGCTTTAGGCCCTTAGGCCATTAAGAGGTTAAATGGCTTTATCTGCCAACAGATCAACTCCATGATGACCAAGTCATAGGCTTGACCTCAAGGTATGTGGTCATGGTGAACCTTTAAAAGGTGACAACCCACCAGAACTTAGGGGGCCACTTCCCAGGGAAGCCTCCTTCTACTATTGACAAAATAAAACATGCCCCACCGAGGTGCAACTATGAGTGCAATAATGGAGCCACCAAAAGCACCACCCTGCCTGAACTTCATGGGAGTATACCTGGTTGCATGAAGGTCTATGTCAGAAAACAACCTTCCCTTTTCAAAAAGGCTAAGGCGTGGTGGCCTGAAGAATCTCACCTGTGAAGGCTGGGTTAGCCTGCTTGCTTCAGGATACATGTCACATAACTATCTAGGGAGACCAGGATCCCTGCTCCCACTCATGGTGACATAGTGTCAATAGCCCACCTTATTACTTGAGAAAAAAAAATGGAGGAATTGCCAGAAGCGATCATGGCATAAGCCTTAGAGATTGCCAGCTTTTTCTTAGAGTAGCCCATAGAGTTAAAAGATAGCCACTTTCAGTCCTGATCTTCCTTCTCCCCAAGTTCCTGAGAAGTAGAATTTAGGGTTTATAAGATTACTTAGTACCATTCCTTATACAGGTAATTAGCAACTCTTGAGACGTCTTCCCCTGCTAACAACCTGATTATCTCTACCTGCATTTCCCCTTAGCAGATAGCCTGCTCACCTTCATTGACCTATAGTGTAGAACACCAGGAGTTCCAGATACCAGACAATGACCTCCCCAGAGCTCTTGGAGGATTTTTGGCTATGTTATTATTCTTGGTCTCCCTTATTAAGGAATAACCATTTTGGGAGACAAAATTCCCGTCATTGCAGATGGCATACAGATTCCACTCATGGAATTTCTGCTACTCAGGTCTCTGGCCTAGGGCTATGCATTTCCACTTCTGAACCTCCTCAATATAGCCATCTTTGTAACAGAACCAGTTCTCCTGACTTATCTCACACTTACATTGTCCCTCCCAATGATGCTTGGCGGGCAGGTACTCATGGCCTTATCCCCTGCCTGGCCACAGCTGCCTTTTGTATTTTAATCAAGCTTTTGCCTCTCCTGCTTTACTATCACTCCAAAGACTTCCTTCCCTTATGGGAGGAAAGGGACATCTCTCCCCTACCTAGGCAACACAAAAAGCCTATTTCTGTCCTCACCATCTCTCTCTTCGGTCTTGGTGCCACTGGAGTGGGGACAGGCATTTTCTCCCTTGTTCTATCCAGCAACAGGTATTCTGAACTACGCTCAACTATTGACGGAGATGTCCAGTGACATCAGAAGGGAAACGTCCCTCATAGCCCTCCTGAGAGAGAGACTCCCTGCTAAACCTTCCTCTCCCCCTGTGGAGGTCACAGGAGCCTTTCAACCCACCTTATTCCCTGGACATCCTTCCTCTGCAGAATTGATCCTTCCACTAGCCAATTTAACTATTCATACCCTCCATCTGATCAAGAACACAGATCTACAAGAATGCTGTATTTGTTTTTCCCCAGGTCCCTTTTTTATGAAGGGATTGCTGTTTTTGATAATGTTTCTAATGTTACTAATGATACTAGCCAGTTAAGATGGAGCTCTACTTCCCCAACAGAACAAGGCCTGACCATTGGCCAGATCTAAGGACTGGGTCTGTGTCGTCTTGGCCCTCATATGACTCCCCCCTCCTCATTAATTCCAATATGTAATCAAACTGTTGTAATTTCCCCACAATATATGTATGTTACAGCACCAGAGAGAACTTATCTTGCCTGCTCCTCTGGATTGACTACTTACGTGGTAATGTCAGTTTTTCTAAAGAAACGAGACTATTGTACCTTGGTCCAGTTGGTACCCTGACTTACTGTACATGATCCAGAAACCTTCCTTAACTTTTGGGGTCGAGATACTTTCAGCCATGTAAAAAGAGAACCGGTAACTGCCATTATCTTGGCTGTTACTCTAGGTCTTGGTGCTGCTGGGGCAGGGACAGGAATAGCCTCTCTGGTACAGACTACCTCCCATTATAATCAACTCACAGCTGTAGTAGACAAAAATATTAAGGAATTAAAATATGGATTAAAAAATTCTAAAAGATTCACATACTTCATTAGCATAAGTTTTGTTACAAAATAGAAGAGGGCTTGATTTACTATTTTTACAACAAGGTGGCCTTTGTGCTGCCTTGAAAGAGGAATGTTTCTTTTATTCTGATAAGACTGGCTTAGTGGAAGACAGCTTAGACAGAGTGCAAAAAAGTCTTGAGGAATGTAAGCGACGAGGGGAACAGGCTGAGTCCTGGTACAAAAATTGGTTTTCCATCTCCCCTTGGCTTTCTACCCTCCTTCCTTCCCTCCTGGGACCATTGATGGGATTATTGCTGCTGCTAACTTTTGGGCCTTGGGCATTCCAGAAATTATCTTGATTGATCAAAACTCAAATTGATTCCATACTTGAAAAACCTGTTTCTGTACACTACCATCAGCTTTAAGAAAAGGAACAGAGCTCTTCTGAGAATGGTGGCAATGCCGATTCTAATTGCCCCAGGCAAGGACTTGATTTCACAGGACTCGAATAACAGAGGACCTGGTTCTCACAAATATGGAGACTTTAATGACAGTAATATTGTGGTGCCACAGATCAGATGCAGACCCTCTTAAATGGCTGTAGGTCCCTCATTGACAGGAGTTGCATAGATCTGTCTCTCAGGAGCCCACTTTTCTTGCACAAGTTTCTTGCCCGATTTTTGACTGTGTCCTTGAGTGCTGAGGGGAGATGCACCCTCTGTAGCCTAAGGCAGAGGTCCTACTCATTCATCACATAGTGAGAAGCCCTTCCCCAGGGTCCTGATTGTGGGAGCCCACCATGTAGCCTAAGACAGACCCTCCATAAAATATAATAAAATAGGGGGAGATATTGGGAGCTGGCCTTGAGTTACATCCTCTTGCAGAGTTGTTTACACCTTAGAACTCTAATTGAGTCTTATCTTGGTATACAGGAACCTGCTCGACAGGTGGTTTCTTCCACTCATCCCAAGTACTGAGATAAACCGAGGAGTGCCTGAAACTGAGATGGGCCTGGCACCAGGAACTAAGATATGCAGATATTTATGGTCTGTTGTTTATTGTCTGGGATAATTACCAGGACCCAGAAGTTAGCAGAAGTTACCCCTCCCCATTTCCTCCCTGCCTGCTACCCCTCCCCATTTCCTCCCCGCTTTGCTTTAAAACTCCTTTTTTCATCAAGCACTGCTTGGTATCCTTTCTTCTTTCTCTCCCATTATTTTCAGGTTCTAGCCCACCTTGATCCACAAATAACTATGCCCCACGGGTTGGGGCACGTGTTTATATAACTCATTTGGAAATATAATGTATAATTTAGTACAGATTATAGTTAGTTACCTATGTTAGTCAAAACTTAGAGTTAAGTTAGTTAGGTTTTTCAGATGTATTTGTGATGGACAGACATTCTTCAAAACTTTCAAAGACCTACAGAATATGGCATTTAAAATGGTTTAGAGTTTTTCGTAACAGTGAGGCACAACTGCTCCTGGCAAAACCACCTATGTCAGAAAGAAAAATGGACATGGAAGAAACTCGTTATGGAGTTTACTTCCAATATGGCAAGATTAGCTATTTGGACAAGATACTGTGACTGCTGACACAAGATGGACTTTGCTACAGGGTTCCTGCTTCATGGAAGAGTCTGCCAGGCAATCTACAGGACACAGAAAAAAGTGACTGACAAACTGCCAAAACAGATGGACAGTTTAAAGTTTCCTGCTTTGCTGAGGAGTCTGCCAGACACACTGCAGCCTATAGGCTGAAGATGGAACATTGCAGAAGAACTTCAGTTGACTGACCAGACAGTGAGTTGCCTCTGTCATTTCTAGAGTTTATACATTATCCTTCTGTGGCCTTTGAATGAGTTGAAGACAGATAGTTATGGTTATAGTTTTTTCATTAGTTAGGATTAAAGATAAATTATATGTAGGACTTTAGATCACAAAGATTGGATAGATGATAGACTATATTCTTTAAATATTGCTAAATATTAATGGACTAAATTTTTTTAACTGTGGTTCTTGGTTGATAACTGTTTTGTTATATATTTTATTATGTTAAAGTTAAAATCCTTCTTTTGTATTTATATAAAAAAGAGGAGATTATGGGAGATGTCATTCTGCAAATATGTTTCTCTTATTGATTAATGAATAAAGCACCGTTGGCCAATAGGAGAGCAACATAGGCAGGGCTGGGAGGCAAGGCAGATTCAAATAGTAGTAGGGAGGAGTTTCAAGATGTAGTACCAACAGAGTAGAACTCCTATCTCCAATCCCTATTCCTCACCCAATCCATTCCTTAGAAGGATTAAGACTTTCTTGGGTAGTCAACAAATCTGGGCATACAAAGTAGAGTCAGGGTCAGGCACCTCCCCACTGGGATGCTCAACTCTTAATCTCTGTCTGAATTAAGAAGAGATGTTAGATACACTATTGTTCTTAAATTTTATTGATAAATAAGACATGCATGAAAATTTCTTCTGTAGTTACAGCTCACAACCAGGATTAACAGTTCTAGCTATCCTGGAACTCGCTTTGTACACCAGGCTGGCCTCAAACTCACAAACGTCCTTCTGTTTAGACTCTTAGGGGCTGTAATTAAAGATGTGTGCCAACGGTGACTGACTTATGCAGAGACATTAATTCATTATGTTAGAAGCTTCCAACAATCTATATGAGATAATGTGATCCTAAGGATATTGTCTGGAATGTAATGTTATCAGGAATGCTGTGAAAAAGAAATTACACATTCCATCTATTTTCTTTTTCTTGCTTCAAAACAATGTTTCAGGGGTGAGATGTCTTGCAGGTTTGCTATAAGTTCAGCTGTAATAAAGTGGCTTTGTGTAGATCCTATCCAGTGAGAAGGTCAAGCTGAGAAGGTCTATTCTGAAGAGATGCAAACTAAAAAGTTGCATAGCAATAGACATGCAACTGTCATGGAATGTGGATGAAGAAAAAGAATAAAGGATGAAGAACAGAAGTAGGAAGTAGAGTGGTTCTTTCAGATGCTATTTTTCACTAATTGACTGAATAACATCTATATAACCAATTTCAACACGATTTATCAATTTATCAACCATCTATCTACCATTATCAATCAATCATCTCTCTGTGCATGTATACATTCATATAATATGTACACTTAGTAGATTTTTTGTTTTAGAAATATCTTTCTTAATAAAAGTGAAAGTATGGCATGAACAAATCTAACTATATACATTATTTATTTGATTTGTTCTGTGAGAATTTGAATTTCATGGAGTGTTTTTTATCATTTTCTCTACTTCTTTTCTTACTCCCAGATTTTCTCCTTCCCAACCTATCAAATTTACTGTCTTTAAAAAAGCGTTCACATACAATTTACACAGCTGTGTACCCAAGAAAGTGTAACATTAACTGGCCTGACAAAATATGCTCACTGATGCAATAGGAGTATGAATACCATGGGGGGAAAAACAAACTGCATTCTGACAGGATTTGAGGACTTCTCCATAGTTGAAAATTAAATATTCAAATAGTTATAGGTGCCAAGAAGATGGAGCAGACAGATAACAGGCCTCAGGGAAAGCCTAATGTTATTACTCCGCTAAATGAACATAGTATAAAACAAACTTTTAAAGACTTATTGTTATCTCCAGAGGTTAGTGGGTTTGTCAGGCACATCAGAGAAGGTTATTTTGTCAGGACACAATGCTTATTATAGAATATCATAAATTGTCAAGGTGGAGAGAATAAGAATTTTAGGCACTAAACACAATATCTACATCATACTCCTCACAAATTTCAGGTATTATTGTGGGAGGCACTCTGTTAGGATTTTAAATCATGTTGGGCATACTCCAAAGAAGATGTTTATTTTTAGTTTGTGTGTGTGTGTGTGTGTGATAGAGAGAGAGACACACAGAGAGAGAGACAGAGACAGAGAGACAGAGACAGAGAGAGAACATGCATGGGCACAGGCACATGCCATGCACATATGCGAAGCACAAAGGAAATTTTTGTGGTTGGAGTATGCTCTCTGTATTTACATTTCTACATATTCCAAGCACCAAACTCAAATTGCCAGGCATGAATAGTTATCACCTTTATCTGCTGAGTCTTTTGTCTTTATTTTACATTTTACTTTTTAACTTTTCATAGACATATACATGAACATAATAAACTTCAGTCATTTACTTTACTCTTTACTCTTTCTCATCTTTATGCATCCTGTCACGGATGGTCCTATTTCCAAAAAGTTCCATTTAAATTTGTGAAATATATGTAGTTATGAAGGTTATACATGATTTCCTTTTATGTAATATGGTAACACAAATATACAAAAGCCCCAAGACTGATATAGGGGTTCAAACTTCAAGCTGAATATCAGAAAAGCAAAGCAGATGGCCACTAGATTCTGTATTTTTCCTCAGACTGAATTGGCCCATCCTATTGACATGAGTTCTTACCAATCCTCAGACTGTAACCTGTTCTCAGCATGGTTTGCAAATGAAAACCCCTATCATCCACTTGAATGCCTTATACTGACTTCTTGCTCATGTTTTATATATGTCCCTAACACTGGGATCCCAGGTACTGAGGTCATTTTTGTGTGAGCTATTTCAACTTAGGACTGTATCAATTAGTGTAAATCTGGGTAGTCTTGAACTCACAGAGATCTATCTATCTATCTATCTCTTTATCCTGAGTCCTAGGCTTAAAGGTTTACCAATACCGCCTAGCTTCTGGCTACTCAGATTAAAGATACTTGTGGCTGACTTTTCTTTCTGAATCCTCAGGCAATCTTTCATAAATCATAAATAATATATCATTACAATTACATATTTATATAATTTCTTCTTTTCCTTTCTTCCATCCAATCTCTACCATAACCAGGCATTTTCTCTCATTCAAATTAATAGCTTCTTTTTTATTAATAATAGTACATTTTAGAATTTATTCCTATGTCCTATGTAATTGCCTATTTGAACATTTTCATGACTGCTTGCCTATGAGCACATATACATGCCACAGTGTACATGGCAATCAGAGAATAAAGCTCCTTATATGAGGTATGTAGATTCAATTTAGTTTGTCAGACACTACTTCAAGTGCCTTATTCTCATGAGAAAACTAAAGTGTTTATATTTTTTTTTTGTTTTTGTGTTTTTGAGACAGACATTCTTTGGTCTGTAGCCTAGACTAGCTTCAAACTCAGAGATCTGCTTGCCCGTATCAACTGAATGCTTGGATTAAAGGTGTGTACCACCACTGTCCAGCAAATTAACCTTGATCTGTGAAGAAGCAGAAAGCAGATTTTTCATTTAGTTCATAATGGTATTTAACCAAGTATACTCTAAGTAGTGACTGGAGTGATAATACAGCAATTAAGATCACAGGATTTTCTTATACATGACCCAATTTCTGTACCACCCTGAACCCACATGGTGACTCACAACCATCCAAACCTCTGTGTCTAGGGATCCAATCTTCTTTTATGTCTTCTTAGGACACTAGGCACAAACATGGTACACATACATACATGGAGGCAAAACAGTTATGCACATAAAGATAAAATAACTATATCCAAAAAAACAAATTCATTATATGGGTCACCGTGGAACTTTAAAGATTTTTTTCCTCTTCATATTTTACTTTTCTATCATGCTCACACCATTACTGAAAATATTATCAGAATTATAGACATAAAATTCCACTTAATTATTGTAAAAGTCTTGTGAATCAAATAGTCTACTTTCAAATGAGAATGAAAAAATCATATAATATAAGCTTTATGGAAATTTATAATATGGCATGATTCCCAGAGCACAACAGTCTACCTATTATATCATCTCGAAAGTTCACTAAATGATAATTATGAAAACACTAGTCATCATGTGGATAATGCCTGCCTTTGATGCACTGCAGCAGTCAGACAACAGGTGAAGGCCAGCCTAGATTACATGTGAGACCCCACTAAAATGAAAAAAAAAAGTTATAATATCTAACAATCACACAAAAAACATTTCCTGATAGATTTGTGCTCTGACTTTATCTCTGACTTTAGGAATAAGGAAAAATTTACCATAACATACCAAATTATGAAGATACTTTACTGGAGGAAATGAGGAACAAGAAAGTAAATAAAAACTATTCAGAAAATATGGAAATCCCAATTTCCATGATGCAGTTGTATACACATAATGAATTCACAATAGTAACTGAAATCATTTGCCATATAGTGAGAGACAAATAATTCTGAAACAAATTTAAATTTATTTTGAGATCTGATAATAAAATAAAGTATTTTAATTTCCAATATAGTGGGCAGTTAGATATAAATAAATAGAAAATTGTAGATTGATGAGTTTTGCAGTATCATAATAAGAATTTAGGTTTATTAGTGCAGTGGAAACTTCCTGATATCTTTGAAAGTGATCCTAATTATGACTTATATTAATGGGGGATATCAATTCTCAAATTGGCCATTCTTGTATCCAGGCAACACTTATAGTGGAAGAATTTGGTTGTGTTTAGTTAAATTGTTGGTCAAGAGATTTCCATGGAAAACCATCTAAAAACAGGGTAAATGCTGAAAGATTTGCTTTTCACAAACTGAAAGCCATGTTGACGAGACCATAGCAGTCTGAGATTTCAGTTAGAGGATTGGTGGAGCCTGGGTAGCCTTTCAGCCCTGAGACAGAGTTGAGAAGTAATGGCGAGCTGTTTTGCTTTCCTGATCTTCAGCTTGAAGCTTAAACCCAAATATCAGTCTCTAGGTTATTTATTTGTCATGTTATAATTTCATCTCTCTATTCTAGAAATTTTGGTGTAGGAAGGTCTATTGCATGCTACCAATAGTGAACCATGGACACCAGCACAGCCACAAAATCTCTGATCTACATAATGTCCTGCCTGCAAAATATGCTAGAGAAATGGTCAAACAGAATTTGTGGGAATAGCCAACCAATTTCTGATTTGACTTAAGGTTCAATCTACCAGAAGGAACCCATACCCGATATGGCTTGGATAACAAAGAACTATAAAATAGATAGCCCAGAGGCCTAGGACAAAACACACACACAAACACTAGTGGTCTAAAAAATCCAATAAAATGAACCCTTATGATATTCTGCTATACTCATGGATCATTGTCTTATTCAGTCATCATCAGAGAGGCTTCCTCAGGAGTAGATGTGAAGAAATGTAGAGCTCCTTAGCCAGGCATTATGTGATGAAACTAAATGAAGGAATCCATCAAATCCCTCCCCTGAAAGCTCAGGAAAGCCTGTGAAAAGCAAGTAGAAATGCTGCTAGTGTCAGGGGAAATGAGAATACTTAGAGAACAAGAACCTCTGAATCAGATCAGCAAGGAACACATGAGTCACAGAGACTGCAGCAGCAAGCACAGGGCTGAAATGGGTCTGTAACCAGATCCTCTCTGTATACTTTATAGCTATTAGGTTAGTAATTTTACAGGAATCCTGAATGTGAGAAGTGGGTCTCTGACTCCTTTGCCTGCTCTTGACATTCTTTTACTCCTGTTGGGTTGCAATGTCAACTTTGAAAGGAAAGTTTAGTTTCATACCATTATATCTTATTTTTTTCTTGTTTGTTGTTATCTCTTAGAAGCTTGCTCTTTTCTAAAGACAAACAGAAAGCGAGTTGATATAAAGGAGAGGGGTTTGGGAAGGAACGAGAAAGAATATAGGGAGGTGAAAATTTTTATCAGGATATATTGTATGAAAAAAGAATCTATTTCAAATAGTAAAAACAAATTATTTTTATTGAAAACATGGTTGATCTTTAGAATTGTTTGGGTGAAAAATATATTGTTTCAGACATATAGTTCATTCCAAAGGAAACAAGATGTAATTTCCTTGGAGGGAAATAATACTGAAAGCAGGTGTGAATACAGAGTCAGGATTACTTCAATATATGCTCCAACATGGAAGTATATTACACAGACCTGAATAACCACATGGCAGCTTATGCTGGAAAGGATGTGGTTTCCAATCAGAAAAGAAAATGAGACTCCAAAAAGAATCATCTTGTAATTTAATTCTTACAATTTGTTTTGTTAAAGTAACTATCATTTAATATTTCCTATCTCAGTTAACTGCATTTTGGGGGCACTCTTAGTTTAATTTAATGAAGGAATATTGAACAGTAAGGTACTACTTCTTAGATTAACCTTACTTTTGATCTCACAAATACTCTCATGCAATATCAGATACAGTTTTGCTGGATGCTAGGTGTTGCTGTCGTTACAGTGACCAAAGATTCGCAAAAGTATAGTGAGGCATTTACTCTACCACCCCCATTTTCTTACTGAAGTTGTAAGGAACTGCATTATTTTCCATTTCCTGCTTCCAGGTCCTCCCATGTGCCCCCCACTCTCTTTCAAATTCATGGCCCCCCATTCTCTAATCTTTCTTTGGAATTTAAACATCCTGTGCTTTGTCTTCAATTGTCTCCTTCCTACAGGACAATTTGATGGCCTGACTCAGCATCTTCACATGAAAACAAAAGGACTTTCTACCAAGATAATGTTGTCAGGGATCTCTTTTTCATTAAGGTTTATTTTATTATTTTAACTGTGTTTGATTTTCAGCAGGTACATGCCTGAAGCTCTCAGAGGCTTTAAGAGAGGTCAAATGCCATGACTTGAGGTACACAATGTTGTGAGTGACCATGTAGATGAGGTAAGTGACCCTTGGAGCTCTGGAAAATCAGTCACTACTCAGAATCATGACCCCTTGCTCCATTTTTAGTATTGAAAAAAGTTTAATTACATTATACTCTGACCACACATTCTCCTCCCAAAATTTATCCCAGATCCTTCTGATCATCCTTAATCTATGCAATTTATCTCTCTCCTTTCTCTTTGTTTCTCTCTACAAAAAACATATAAATACATTGACAAAAAAGTGCAAGGAACTACATACTATAAAAATAGAAAGTTATAATTAAGGAAAGATTGGTGGCATGTGTCTTTAATCTAAGCACTTGGGAGGCAGAGGCAAGAGGAATCTGTGAGTTCCAGCCTAGTCTGGACTACAAAATGCGTTCCTTGTCAACCAGAGCTGTTAAACAAAGAAACTCTGTCTTTAAAAACAAACAAACAAACAAACAAACAAACAAACAACAACAAAAACAAAAAAAAAAGAAGGACAAGAAGAAAAAAGGACTATAGCCCTGTAGTAGAGCTTATACTCGGGGATGGTGATGCCTCCTGAAGTCCTTTTACTGTACAGGAATGCTTTGGCTATTCTAGATCATTTGTTTTTCCATATAAAGTTGATTATTATCCTTTCAAGGTCAGGGAAGAATTGTGCAGGGATTTTAATGGGGATTGTATTGAATCTGTAGATTGCTTTTGGCAAGATTGCCATTTTTACTATGTGTATCCTACCTATTCAAGAGCATGGGAAATCTTTCTATTTTCTGGTATCTTCTTTAATTTTTTTCTTTAAAGACACAAAGTCCTTATTATATATGTCTTTCACTTATTTGGTAAGCATTACCCCCAGCCTGGTATTGGCACAAATATAGACAAGTAGACCAATGGAATTGAATAAAAATAATCCTGATATTAGCCCACATACCTATGTACATCTAATTTTTGAGAAAACAGCTAAAAGCATACAATGGAAGAAGGAAAGCATCTTCAACAAATGGTGCTGGCACAATAGGATGATGGTGTGTAGAAGACTGCAAATAGACCTATGTTTATAGCCATGGACAAAACTCAAGTCCAAATGGATCAAAGATCTGAACATAAATACTGAACCCCTTAGAAGAGAAAGAGGGAGGTATCCTTGAACAAATTGAAATAGGAGACAGCTTCTTGAACATAACTCCACTAGCATAGACACTGAGATCAACAATTAGTAAATGGGACCCCTCAAACTTAGAAGCTTCTGTAACGCAAAAGACACAATTGCAAAGACCAAATGGCAGCCCACAGATTGGGAAAAGATTTTCACCAATTCTACATCTGACAAGTGCTGATCTCCAAAATACTCAAATAACTCAAGAAACTAGTCAACAAAACACCAAATAACCCTATTAAAAAGTGGGGTATAGAACTGAAGAGAGAATTCTCAATAAAGGAAATCAGAAAGGCTGAAAACACTTAAGAAAGTGCTCAACATCCTATACTTAGGGAAATGCAAATCAAAACAACTTTGAGATGCCATCATACTCCTGCCAGAATGGCTAAAATTAGAAACACCAATGACAACTTATGCTGGAGAGGATCTGGAGAAAGAGGAAC
The DNA here is from genome assembly GCA_030556225.1 of Cricetiscus sungorus. Taxonomy (NCBI): domain Eukaryota; kingdom Metazoa; phylum Chordata; class Mammalia; order Rodentia; family Cricetidae; genus Cricetiscus; species Cricetiscus sungorus. The sequence continues at coordinate 11,794,374 of JANBXA010000732.1, forward strand.
ACTCCTCCACTGCTAGTGAAAGTGCAAACTTGTACAGCCATTTTGAAGATCAATATAGCTGTTCCTAAGGAAAATTGGAATCAGTCTACCACAGGACCCAGCAATCCCTCTCTTAGGCATGTACCCAAATGATCCACATCCATGAAACAAAGACATGTGCTCAACTTTGGTTCATAGCAGCATTATTTGTAATAGCAAGAACATGGAAACAACCTTGATGCCCCTCAACTGAAGAATGTCACAGGCAAGTAGAAGGAACTTGAAGAAACCATCCTGAATGAGGTAACCCAGTCACAAAAAGAGGAACATGGTATGTACTCACTCATATATGGATTTTAGACTTAGAGCAAAGGATCACCAGCCTCTAATACACACCACCAGAGGAACTAGTATACAAGTTGGATTCTAAGAGATTCATATAAGGTCCCTCATAGAAGGGGGAAGGGTCAAGTTCTCCAGAGCACATGTGTAAAGGGGGGCAGTGAGTGGAGAGGGAACTAGGAGAAAGAGAAGGGGAGGAGAGCAAAACATGTGGGACTAGGAAGATTGAGTCAGGGGAGGAATAGAAGACAGAAAGAGAGAGAGAGAGAGAGAGAGAGAGAGAGAGAGAGAGAGAGAGAGAGAGAGAGAGAGAAACATAAAAGAGGGAGCCATTATAAGATTGAAGAGAAAACTAAACCTAAAGAAATGTCCAGATACCTACAAGACTGACTCCAAATAACAATTTGAGCAACCGTGGAAAGGCTACAATAAATGTCCTTTCCTGATAATGAGATCAATGACTGAATTATCCACCATCATGGAGCCCTCATCTAGTACCTGTTGGGAACAGAAGCAAACACACACAACTAAACACTGAGACAAACTAGAATCTAGATACAGAGGGGGAGGACAAGACCACACTGTAGAAACACATAGAGACAGCTGACCTGAACAAGGAGGAGTTAATGACCCTCCCCAAACTGATAGCTGCGAATCCATCATGGGACTGACTCAGACCCCCTGAATATGGGTCTCAACTAGAAGGCCTGAGCAATCTAAGAGTACTCTGACAGAACCAGGATGTATTCCTGGTGCACCAAAGGACCTTGCGGGCACATTCCCATAGAGGGATACTCCCTTAATCTAGAAACAGGAGAAAAATCATAGTCCCTACTTCAAATGACTTGACAGATTTAGATGACCTCTCCTGGATGGCATCACCCTTCATGTGGAGTGTGTGTGTGGGGGGGATTGGAGGAGAGAGTGGTAGAAGTGAATGTGAGGTGGGGAGAGAGGAAAAGAGAGAGTGGGGGAGGGAGGGAGGGAGGAAAGAAGGAAGGGAAAAGGAACTGGGATCAATATGTAAAATAAAAAGAAAAAAAGAAAAAAATTTAAAAAAAGAAATAAAAACCATCATAACCAAAATAGACAAGTAATGACCAAGACAAAATAACAATGATGAAAATATTAATAATACTAATGCACAAGCAAAGCAATATGAGGTGAAACCTCTACAAAAATACCGTTGACTATGCTTTGTGTTGACCACCTATTACTGGGTAAAGGGTATGGCCTGAAGTGTGGTTAATATGCACATAAACATGCACAGGTTCAACCAGAAAGATCCACAATGCTTAGAATAGGAAATGGAAAGTGTTCACTCCACTCACCAAATAGGTATCTGCCATCAACTTATAATGAAAAAGTAGTTTTCTCCAATGTCGTGACTGTTGTTACTTGAATATTACTAGGATTCCTTTTTTCCCACATCCTAATTTTTCTTTCCTTTAACATGATGCAATGAATTAGTAAAGGAGAAAGTGAGTTATGAATTATAAAAGTCATATTCATTTGCAAGTGTTTATAAACATACATGCAAAATATATATTTATCCTTTATACATCCAGCACCCTTAATTGTGGCTCATTACAGGAAACTAGAACAGCTAGGGAAAATTATATATCAGAATTGCTTTTGTTGGTAAAATTTGCTATTAATTCTGTTGCTTCTTTGGTTGTTGTTATTCTGAAACAGGGAGTTACTATGTAGCCATGCCTGGTCTGGAATTTGCTATGTAGAACATGCTGAACTTTAATTTAGAGATCTACCTGTCTCTGCCTCTAAAGAGATGGGATTAAAGGTGTTTACTACTGTTATCTAATGGAGGACTTTTAGATATCTAAAAATGGAATGACAGGTGATGTAGTGAGGATATGGTCATTCTCTTTGCTTGGAAATGATGAAAAAAATGATACACTAATCATCCCTCCTTAAGACACAAACTCTATAACAGGGGACATCAGTCTCTCCCTCATAGGAGCTATGGGATGCACTTGGTCATTGCATCCTGGAGCCTTCATGAGTGTCAGGTACTAGAACACAACATATAAAGGTCAGACATTACTGTAGTAGCTTATAATAATGAAGGTAGTAATAGATGTCCCTATGACTATCAGAGATTACAAAACAATGAAGGAAATACTCAATTTTGAGTGGATGGCAGGTATGTGTGATTATGTTAAAGGAGTTAGACTAGCATGGAAAATCAGTCCTTAAAGTACCATAGCTAACAACAGGCCATCATGGATTAGCTCATGTAAAGTATGAGTCTGGGTTCACTCAAAGGCAAATGTGGTACAAATTGTACTGAGCATTGAATGCCCAAAGCAAAGGTGACCAAAAAGCCATGTGCTGTGCTAGCATATTTCTAGAAGATTTAAAACCAGGCAGCAGTTCATAAAATATGCAGATTTTAAAGATTAAGTTTGAGGTTGGATGAGACATACATGACTTTAATCCCCAATGGTGGCAGGCAAAGGAGGACTTTTGGTTTGTAAACTATAGACTGCTTACAAAGTGAGTTCTTGGTCAGCAAGGGCTATAAAAAGAGACTTTAAAAAACCTTTTGTACACCCCAATAATTCAGTGTAAATATTTTTCCTGTACAAAACACTCTGGGGGCAGATATTATTTGCCCAGCCCTAGGACTTTAAGCAGTCACATTGATTTATGGAGCAGCAAAGGACATGGTACTGTCCTGGGTCCTGTGAGAATCATGGAACTCATTTGGTGGGCGTGGCAGACTAAAAAGCAGGAGAAATTATTTCAATGACAAAATTTCCCCAGTGATTCTGGTATTTGAAAACTGGATTTCCTCATGGTGACTTTGTTTGGTGAGGTTCAGGTAATGTAGCCTTGCTGGAAGAAATATATCACAAAGAAGGAGTTTTGTGACTGATAGCTTTGTGTGGGTCCAGTTTGCTTTCCCTTCTTGCTTCTTGTCCTCTACATTCTGTATTCTCTTGTATTTACATGTGAGTTTTCAGCATTCTACACTATCCACCATTACTGGGGAGAACACTGACACTGACTAGAAAGAGATGACTTTTTAAAAAGATGTAATGTTAAGAAGCATATACTACATCATGGTGTGCTCAACAAATATGCATAATTTGTATTTGAAAATAGAAATCTCACTTGGTTTCCATTTTTCATCTTTCCTTTCTATATTTTTCTCTCCACATCTCTTCCCAAAAGGATGGCTCAAAAGATTAAAGTGGAATCTTGAGAATATACAATAGAAAGAGACAACAAATTATATATTGCCCTATGACTTTACATAGGTATTTTGGCCCTGCAAATGTACCATGTTCTCTCTCTCTCTCTCTCTCTCTCTCTCTCTCTCTCTCTCTCTCTTTCTATCTCTCTCTCTCTCTCTCTCTCTCTTTCTCTCTCTCTCTGATGATTAGCACAATAATTACTTTTTAAGTATTTATGTAAACATACATGCTATTCTGGTGGTTTTAATAAAGTGATGTCGATGGCATCATAGAGAGTATCATTTTAAGGGTTGTGGCCTTATTATAGTAGGAATGGCTTTTATGGAAAAAGCAAGTCTCTAGTCTCTAGGGTTAGGCTTTAAGGTTTAAGGTGCTCAGAGAAGGCTAGGGTCACTCTCTCTTCCTACTGCCTATTAATCCAGACAGAAAACTCTCATCTCCCTCTCCAGCACCTTGTCTGCCTGCATGATACCTTGCATGAAGATAATAGACTAAAAGTCTGAAATAAGACGCAGCCCCAATTAAATGTTTACCTTTATAAGAGTTGCCAGGGTCATGTCACCTACTCACAGCAATAAAACCCTGAGACAGACATTTTTACCTGGAATGAAGTATTGATGTGATAGGCCAGACCATCTTTTGCTTTGTTTTTCTTTGTAGGAATGTGGACATTGGTACTTTGGGTAAGTAAAGGGGTACATGCTATAAGCACACTTTAATTGGCCACACTAAGTGGAGCCTGGAAGGCTGATGTGCTGAGGGTGAAGCAAACTGTGAGAACATAGATTAAGAAGTCTCAGAGGAGATTTTAATATGTGTCTTAGATACTATACTTATTGTATTTTGGTGAAGACCATATATCCTCTCTTCCCTTATCAAAATAAATCTGCCTGAGTTAAAATGAACAGTTATGGATTAAATTTTAGGCAGAATACATTTATAAACTATCTAGCATATATTTTACTACTCGGTTATTACTGACCAGTATTAAGCAGATCTATAATGAAAATAAGAAAAATACAAATACACAGGAAGAAGAAACACAAGGAAATTAGGTAAATAAAATCCTGATGCTAAATAAAGGGAATGGTGACCACAGGATAAGACAGAACTCAGCTAAACTTCCATACAGTGAAAAGGAATTAAGACTTTAGGTACAGGCTTCTTGGCACATGCCTTAAACCCAGTACTGAAAATCATAAGTAAGTGGATCTCTGACTCAAAGCCAGTCTTGTCTACAAGGAAACCGTTGCAAGCTTAGGCAGTTAAGGAAACTATCAAAAGCAGAAAGTTGGTGAAGATGAGTCTCTCTCTCTCTCTCTCTCTCTCTCTCTCTCTCTCTCTCTCTCTCTCTCTCTCTGTGTGTGTGTGTGTGTGTGTGTGTGTTTGAGTATGTATGTATATATGTATTTATGTATGTATGTATGTATGCATGTTTATTCGTATGTATATCTATGAAGCTTTTGAACAACAATTTATCTCAGATGAGGGCACAATCCTATCCCAAAAAGACGTAGCTTATTAGGTAAAGGTCTCAGTACAAGACAAGGATTCCTACCCTATGATTTATTGGTCATAGAAGTCAAAGAGTTATCTACAACTGTAGAGGCTCTGACCATTGTTCTTGCTTGCTGATTAGAACTTGATGAAAAGACCCTTTTGTTGAAGACCTGGCAGATTTTGTTTGCAAGATGTAGAGAAATTGACCTTGAACTAACCAGAAAATTCTTCATCCATAGTACTAGAAATCATTATGTAGACTGCTTGCCTAGAGGATAAAAGAGCCAATTTTAACCTATGTTGGAATTTTCATGTTACAATAATGAAGTAATAGGGCACATGTAGTACTAATGTAATAGTATCCATATTATTAATGGGGTAACTATCTTTTCTCTTAATTGATATTGATGGCACTGAAGGAAGTTGGAGTAGGACCTGTAAATATGGTGGCAACTACCACCCAAAACAAACAAACAAAACAAAAGAAGCCAAAACCGTGGCTAAGGAAGTTGTAAGTTTTAGAGGAAAGCCCATTAATGTGATCATAAACAGTAATTTTGCTGTGTGTGTGTGTGTGTGTGTGTGTGTGTGTGTGTAGCCTATAGTGAAACTTTAAGAAACTGGATTAGTAGATTTAAGAATAAATCAGAGCCTGTTTTGCCTCCCATGTTTATGTATTGGCAGGGTTATTAATATGAAAACTGCCTTTTAATATTTTTTTATGTGCAGAGGTATATGTTGTTGTCAACTTTGGTTAGACATAATTCATATTGAAGTTTGTACTGAACAATTCATTCTTGAATAATTACTAAAAGCACTGAGAATAAGCCACCAGGATAACTCAGCTATAAAGGTGTTGTCTATAATAATCCCTGTAAGAACCACCTAAAAAAGGTTGATAAAGAAAATAAGAGCTAAAAAATAGGGAGGAATGCTTTGAGATATTTTCCTTTATACATTACACAGCTATTGCATTCATGACTTACCAGCAGCTGTAATTACATAAATAGTTTTCCCTAGATCAAGCACATATTCAAGCATGGAGGAGGGTGGAGGTGCTCTCAATGCTTCTTTCCTAGCTGAGAAGCTAGTGCCATTGATTTATGCAGGAGCAAAAGTTTATTTTCTTTAGAAAAAATGGCTACTGTTAAGGATAGAGGGGACATGTTATTCCTCAAGCCAAGAGCCAAGGAAATGCTAAATGTAAAGAAACACAAATGCATTTTGTTAAAACTTGGAACAAGACAAGGATGTTCATACTTCTTAATAGAAGACTTACAAAGTAATAAGAGATGTGAAAGAATAAAAGGCAATAGAAACAGGAAAGGAGAAAGTCAAAGTATTATTATTTGAATATCATGTAATTAATTATACACTTTAAAGTTTCTTAATGCATCTCCAGAACGCTCTTTCTACTGATAAGTGCATTCAACAAAGTGGAATGTTCAAAAATTAACAAAAAATATTAGTAGGTTCATAACAATAAGCATCCTTAGGAAAAAACTCATAAAACAATATTATTCTATCAATCAATCAATCAATCTACAGCTATAATTATATATATATATATATATATATATATATATATATATATATATATAGACACACACACACACATATTTCACACAAGTATATAAAGTCTACAGTCAAACTTAAGACATTGGATTAGTAGATTTGGGAGGAAATCAGAGCCTATTTTGCCTTACATTGTTATGTATTGGCAGGGTTATTAATAAGAAAATGGCCATTCTACCAAAAGCTACAAATTCAATATACTAACAATCAAAATTCTAGGAAAGAGCCTTCTCATTAATTGGAAAAGAGAAATTATAAATTGGTTTAGAAAAAGAAAAATCATAGTCTAGAAAAAAAATGCTGACCAATAGGAGAACCCAAAGAATCTACCATTCCATGTTTCAACTAATAATATAGAGCTAAAGTAATAAAAACAATATTATATTGGCATAAAAAAACAAGAGATCTAGGCTAGATTTAACATGATTGGCAAATGGAAAATGGAAATGATTCCTAATGATACTCTGCTACACTGACATCATTGCCCAGCCCAATTGTTAGCAGAGAGTCTTCACCCAGCAGCAAGTGGAAACAAATAGAGAAACCCACAATTGTGTCTTGCTCAACTTGATTTGACCTGGCTGGCTGATTTGCTTGGGAGACCTGAAGAACAATGAGGAGTGGATAGGAGAGTAAGGGAGTTTAGAGAGAGGGAATTGAAAGAGAGGAGTTAGGAAGGGAAAACTGTAATGGGGGTAATGTATTCATTAATTGATTAAAAAAAAGGAACCATACAGATCAAGGGAATATGCCCACACAATACAATCGTTTTATTGTTCAAAAAATATGAAAATGTTTGCTGTTTTCAGGTGGGGGCTTCAAGACAGGATTTTTCTGTGTAGCTTTAGACCTGTCCAGAAATCTCTCTACAGTCTCCTAGTAGGTTTGGTTGGATGGACATGAGTTCCAGAGATCTGCCTCTCTCAATGTTCCCTAATTGATTACAGATTCAACCTACTTTACCTTGCTATTTTACATTGTTTCTGGAGATTAAACTCAGATCCTCATGATTGCATGGCATTTTATCAACTGCAGAAATTATTCAGCTCCTTTTTAAATTTCATTTTAATTTGAGTCACAAAACCATGGCATGTGTTGTAAAATTCCAATATCTATACATGACAGCAAGTGTCACCCATGAAATTCCAAGAGTGTGGTCATGTAAAAATAGCAGAACTGTGAACACTATGATTGATATACAAACGTGTATGCTGGGAATCTAACAAGACCGCACTCATTGGTGAATAACTACAATCATATGTTGACCTAGTGAGATAGTGAAATCCTGTCTTCCTCTGTGATGAACCCTTACTTGCTTACCAAATATTTAATCTTAAAATATTGTACATATAAGAAATATTGAATGGATTCAGCAAGTTGCATTTATGTGTGTGTTTGTAAACCTATATGCACATGAAGATAAAAATGATTGGAGACGGAATGGGTAGTATGGCAAGAGTTGGAGGGAGAGGCAGAATGAGGGAAATGATTAAATAAAATACATATGACATTTTCAAAAATAATAAAGTTACATAAATTTAGATAAGATAATTATCCTTATGAAAGTAATAAAATTTGGACATTTACTTCAAAGTATAAATAGGATTTCTCAAATGGAAAAAATTAAAATTGAAATAATATCAACAAATAGATGCATAGATGGTGGATAATTAAAAATATCTTGTGTTACGAGCACGTTTTCCCTGCCACTCTGGTCCTGCCACCCTGCTACCATGCCAGCCCCAAATAACACTCAGAGACTCTATATTTGATACAATCCTGTTGACCAGTTACCATTATTGTTTATGGACCAGCTCTGTCTTAATTATTAACCCATTTCTACTTATCTAAGTATTTCCACGTGGTCATCTTGCCCAAGCATGGTGGCCTGCATCTTGCTTCTTCTAGGCTCTACATGCTGACTCCTCCTTCCTACTTCCTCTTTCCTCCTTGTCTCCTAGCCCCTCCTATCTTGCTTTCCCATTGGCCCAACAGTGTTTTATTAATTAACTAGTATGAGAAACATATTTACAGAATAACATCTCTCATTAATGCTGGAAATATTAGATGTTACCTTACCATAAAATGATATGAATTTGTCCATTTTATTCTAGAAAATCTGAAAAGTAGAGCATGCAAATATTCTTGAGAAATGTTATAATAATTATAAGAGGATATGTTAATTACAGAAGTATTTCATAGACTTAGTGTGCCAGCACCTTAACTTTTAATGTTAAAATAGTAACCCACATTTCCATGGTATTCAGAAACTAGGCTTTGACAGGTAAATGCATCTTGTTAGTGAATCATTCAAGGAAAACCATTAGCCTTATTAAAGGGAAAAATACAGTTGAATTGGATCACAATGAGAAAACAGCCAACTATACACAAGGGATAAAATCTTTACTTAGTAATATAATATTATAGTATGTACTTACAAATTAAAATTTTCAGCTATATCTTTGGATATGCAAATCTACAAGAACAGGACTATTCTATGGACTCATAATGAATAAAATATTTTTGAAATACTTTTACAGGAGATTTTCTTTACATAAAGTAACAAAAACAAAACAGGAAAAATAAGGTAGGGATTTTATAATTAAATAAATAAGCCCTAGAGAAATTACTAATTACTACTTATTATATTTATGTAGTCATTACCAGAATCCATAATTAGATTACACCCATAGATATATTAGATATATATAGTGAAATGCTTAGATAAAATTTCCTTACTTTATTATTGTCCAAAGATTCTACATGTTCTAACCAACTTTGGTCAATTTCATGGAAAATGCTGATTAGATAAACTGGAGAATTTCAATCTTTCTTACAGCTTTTCACCAGCAGCCAAACCACAATTTCTTAGTCACATTTCTGCTCATAATACTCCTTTGAAGCAATGACATTACTGCATTTCCCTTACAATCTAAATGAACTTAACAGGACCATCCTTGTAAAAGCATGTTTATACTAAGAAATATTCAACAATAAGGAATAAAATCATCAGCGGCTGGTTTCACATTCTATTGATTTCTCCAATATTTCTCACAATATTGCAAGTAATGCATACATTCGACATCTAAATCTAATTTTTTTTTGGCTGGAAAACATTATAATTTTAAGAGTAGTTTTAACCAGTACCAAAAAAATGTTATCAGTATTACTGAAGAAATATTTTGCATGCAATGAAATATGGTCTCAGATAACTTCAAAATTGCTAGGATTAGACTACCATGTATCTGCTCCAAAATTCCCTACACCCATCTTCATGGTATTTTAATTTTAATAAGCCATAAATTCTGATGTGTGCTGTACATATGTATATGTATGTGTTGACATCAACTGTCCCTCAATAAACAAACAAACAAACAAACAAAATGGATAATCCCTCCAAAAATAATGATCATTCCTATACCAGATATATTTGACTGCATTTTCTCAGTAAGGCGACTCACCCATTTTGGACATTATCTACCTCATATAAGCTGCAAAGTTTCTCAGTCCCATTTAAACATGTATTTATTTGAAGTAAGGTCTTAATAGGCATATCTGTTACAGATTAACTACTGTGTATCCTGGGTAAGCTTATAAGTCTTCATCATCATAATTTAGCCTGCTAGGGATCTGGATTCAGACATCAATAAACAAACCTATTTGTATCTTCATACTTCCTTGTTGTGTCTATGGGAACAAGGCCATAAAGTGTTTAAATGAATTTAAAAGCATTTACTTAATTCTAGTTGATCACTGAGAACTACATATATTAAAATAAATGGGTACATTTGAAAAAAAATCAAAATCTCTAGCAGTGATGAAGAGTGCATAAGGCAGGTCACTAGGTCCTGGTGATATTGTCTCTTTGTACCCAAGGATTACCTTATGTGGCAGCCAGAGGAAGTCGATGACACCCATCTTTCTCTGGAGGAAACAACATCTTTAAAAGTTGCTATTAATATCTACCACTCTAGTTTAATAGAATAGAGCAAAGAAGTCACACGCAATGTCATGCAAACAGAGACTACATAAATCTCCAATATTTCTTAAGTTCAGTTCCTGTAGCACAGGTGAATGAGCCAACAGCTAACCTGAGTGCTACAAATTGCACAAACCCATATTATTCCACCAGCTTTCTACTACCTACAAAGGAGTAGCTGCTGTAGCCAGTGCAAAAGCACCATAGTCACCATTCCCTGGCCACAAATACATTTTTGATAGAGACAATGCAATGTTCCCTGCCTTATTATAGTTCCTTGGGCTGGATGGTATGGGGCATGAAAATCTGTCATCTCAGGCTTTGCTGTGTTGACAAGACTATCACCACTACTGTGCTATATTTGTGTTAGTAATATCTCTGCAGAAGTGACAACCACTCCCTTCATTTGCAAAATGACTTTTGAAGTTTTAAATCTAAATCTAAATACAATTTTGAAATTAATTACAGAAACAAACGAGAAAGACTCCATGGACTTATCCATCAGATGATGCCTAAAAGAAGATACTACATTCCATTTGCATATCTTATAACCTCCAATCAAGATAGGAGATAAGAACAAGGTAAAATAGATGAAAAAAATTCACACAAAATATTTCCCAAGTATTTAGAAAACAGCACTTGTTTTATCTAGACAACATTATAGATTTAAAAAAAGAAAAGAAAGAAATGAAGACAAGGAAGAATGGTGAGATATTTTTTATGATTAGTTAATTATATTTAGAGATCAAATCTCTGATCAAATTTTAGAGATTTAGTGACTGGCCATAAAAGCCAGGTGTCTTTAATTCCATCTGCCTGAAACTAGGTCATGGAAGTACACACCTTTAATTCTTGGACCCAGGATTAACAGATTGATGGATCAATGTTAGTCCATGTCTACACAGATCTCCACAAGAGTGAGTCAGTCTAAAAGAGAATTATAGCTCACACCTTTTATTTCAACTTGAGTAAAGTGTATAAGACAGAAGCAAGGTCTCAGAGAAGCTTTTTGTTCTCCTGCCACACTAAGGAGGCAGCTGTTTGAGACTTGGTGAAGAGCTTGTGAGTGGCTCAGCCCTTTCAGCCTGAGATAGAGGTAATAGCTAGTGGCCAGATGCATTGATTTTCTGATATTCAGCTGAAGCTTGAACCCCAATATCAGTCTCTGAGTCATTTATTTATGTGGCAAGAAGTTTGTTCTCAATGTTGAAATGAGACAAAACTACCAGATCACATGAAAAATATTTGTCCGTCTGTACTTCTCTGTAGACTGACTGGCTATATGTGAAAAAAGCTCCTATTTCCACAAAGTGGTGCACTGCAGATACATCTACTCAGTTATGCTATTCAAGTGGAATACACACACACACACACACACACACACACACACACACACACACACACACACACACTTGTTCTCTCTCTTCTACTTCACTCTATCCACAATTCTTTCTTACAGTTGATTTGGAACCTCATTCCTTTATTTGTAACTACCACAGCATCAGAACTTACACTTAACCTTAGTCTCCAACCATCAGAAACTGGCAGCTCCAACTTACCATGGTCTGTTAGACACCTCCCCATGACCTACAGACACACATACTATATGTTCATCTGTGTGTTACATTTCACCTGCCTTCCTCACCTCACATCCTTTAGTGTCAAGCAGACACTGAAATTACCTTGTTAGGTTGTCACATTTGTGCAATATCCCCATACCATAACAATTGTTCATTTTTGTTGTCACTGCAGTTACTCCCACACACTCATAATCTATCATAATTGCCTCAGCTTTGAAATATAAATGCACATCCAGGCAGAGACCAACTGGAGATAACTGGCCAAGAAGACTCTGGGAGAAAGAGGAGGGGTACTCTTCAGCCTATACAACACAGGAGAGGACGAAGGAAGCTAGGTCTGATCAGAAAGCAGTTTTTTCCTGATTCTTTAAAGCCAAAAGATTTTAGGTCTCTACAACAATGATGTAACCCATACAAATTAATAATTTGTATGCAAACATATTGTCTACCTAAGAAACATACAACAGGACACATAGGGTACTAACCTTTGTTGCTGCATTGTCTTGCTGATGGTTCTTCAAGTATATTTGATGGGCATCTTTCCATTTCCTCTGAAAAGGACCTGCTGCTGCACTGATTTGCTGCATCACACTCCCAACCCCTATCCTGCACTAGTGAATCAATACTGCCCTGCAATAACGCATGCACACATGTGTGCCAGGCTGCAGGAACTCAAGAATCTTCTATGAATCTAATGAAATAAGATAGGCAGCCATGAGCTTTAATACTTATTAAGAATCTTTTCTAAATCTAATGACATAAGAAAGGCAGCTATGTGCTTGCGATTTAGTATTGTTTGTGTGTTACTAGAGAGATTGATAAGCCTATATAAATAGTCCAAAACAAAATCAAGCTGTTTTGTAGGTACTGCAGATTCCATTATCCTAATTATATTCATCCTTATCTCTCTAAAACAATAGACATGTGAAACACTGATAATTAAAAGATTAGAAACATGCATTAATCATACTTAACTTGTATGTATGTATGTGTGTGTGTGCGCGCGTGCGTGCGGGCGGGCGTGTGTGTGTGTGTGTGAATGTATATGAGCATATACATAATTAATTTCAAATATGTTCCGGAAATTTAAAATGCTACTATGAAAATAAAAATCATAGTTTTAATAAAAGTGAGAGTGATCATTAAATAGGAAAATTCCTTACGTATTGTGGTGAATAGTTTTATATCAAACTGACAAAAGCTAAAGCCATTTGAGAATAGGAAACCTTAACTGAGAAAATACCTCCTCAATATTCCACTGTACACAAGCATATAGAGCATATCTCAAAATTAGTCATAGATGGGCTCAGTCTGTTGTAGTTCCTTCCATTCCTAATATTGGTTATTCTGCGTTCTATGAGAAAGCCAAGGGGCAAGTCAGTAAGAAGCACCCTCCATGACCTCTACATCATCTGCTGCCCTCAGGATCTTGCCCTGTTCAAGTTCTCATCCTGAATTCCTTCAAAGATGAACAGCAATATTAAAATTTAAGGCTTTGATCATCAAAGGAATTCAGGGCAGGATCTCAAGCAGGGCAGGAACCTGGAGGCAGAAGCTGAAGCAGACAGCAGAGAACAGTTCTCTTTACCTACTTGGTCTTCATGGCTTTTTCAGCCTGCTTTCAGATAGAAGCTGGGATAAACAACCCAGGGAAAACACTACCCTTTGAATGGATGTAACTCTTTGATTCAATCATTAATTAAGAAAATGTTCTACAGATTTGTCTACAGCTAGATATCATGAAGAATTTTTACAATCTGAATTTCTTCTTCTAAATGACCTTAACCTGTGTCAGGTTTACACAATATTAGACAGCACTGTGTAGAATTTGAGAAAGTTCTCTCCGTACAGAAGAAATTCATGTCAACCTCTGGTAACTGAAAGCAAAATCTGAGAAGAAAATACTTGTGACTGAACATTCATGGAATTTTCATATTTAATTATTGACATATTCTTTTTTTAAGAATCATAGAGGTTTCTGGGTGTGTCTTAATTCCAACACTGGGAAGGTAGACACAGATGGATCACTAGTTTCAGTCCAGCATGGACAATAGATCAAGTTCTAGAACAGCCAGGACTATGCAGAAAACCCTGAATCCCAAAGAAACAGTGAAAAGGGTGAGTATCTAACTGTTAAGAGCATTAGTTTATAAGCCTAAAAGCCATGAAAGTTCCTTGTGCTCCTTGATTGTAAGACATAGAAGGAGTGGAAAAAAATTATATAAAACCATGAATTTGGTGAGCCTTGAGAATCATCATCTCTACTGTTCCTCTACTCTACTCTTTCTCTTCTTGCCTATCCTATCCCTCTCCTCTCCTCTCCTTTTTCACTTCTTCCATCCTCTTCCCTCCCCTATTTTCTCTCTTTTTCCCTCATTAATCTCTTTCTTTCATTTTATTTTTAGTTACATTTCATCTCTCTGGTAAAACACAATGACAAAAGCAACTTATAGAATAAATAAATTATGAAGGGTTTCTCATCCAGAGAGACTCTGAGGAAAAGATGGTAGCAAGGAGGAGCTTCTTGAGAAGCTGCTGACAGCTCACACCTTAAAAAATACACGGGAAGAACAGACAGCTAACTTGAAATACCACGAGTATATGGTAAGTTCAGAGTCACTCTCGAGGAATATTCTTTGTCAAACAATGACACATCACCTAATCTTCCTCAAACAACCACCAATCAGGGGTCAAGTATTATAATGCATGAGACTAGTAGGGGCATCAATCAAACAACCGTGTTCCACTCCTTCACGTTTATATTCTCACAGACATATCATAATGGAAAATGTTTTATTTTTTTTTATCAAACTTCAACAATCCTCTTTAGCAGGACTATGGTGGGAAATGCCTTTAATCCCTGGCAGAGGCCAGCCAATCTCTGAGTTCTAAGCTAGACTAGTCCGTACAGCAAATTCTAGGAAATCCAGGAATACAGGAGGAAAACCTGTCTCAATATAATCACAAACAGCATCTTTGTGCACCGTCTCTCCTGGTTTTGTCATGGTAAATGTTAAACACAGATCTTTTCGTATGGTAGGCAATAGCATTAACAAATGTGCAATATCAGCCATCTACCTATACAGTTTCTCATAAAATTTTATTAAGGATCCTGACATCTTGATCTAGCAAAACTCCCCTATAATGGGATAGAAGATTAACCTTTTTATCCAAAATGAAATCAGATGACACTGAAATACAATGGCTGAAAAGATTGTTATAAAAGAAAGAAATCATTAGACTTACCTATCACCATATCTGTTCATCATGGAAGGAGGTCTGGTCAGTAACTCCAAAAAGGCAGGATCCAAGAGTCAAGAGGTGGTGCAATGTCCTTGAAAGGGAGGTGCTTACTAACTTGCTTCACATGGCTTGCTGGACTGATTTTTTATTATACCCAGGACCAGAATCCCAGGGTTAGCTCCACCCATGATGAACTGGACCCTCCCCCATTGATTACTAAATGAGAAAATACTTTACAGCTGGATCTTATAAAGACATGTTTTCAACTTAGGCTCCTTCAATAATACTAACTTTTGTCAAGTTGACAAACACCACCCAGTACAATGTAATTATGAAAAATTTAAATAAAAATTATGGAACTCAAAAATATACCCAATTTATTGTTTGTTTACAAATAGCCAGTGTTTCAAATTAATCACATATAAGTACAAATATTATTAAAAATGACAATCAAAAATGCTGAAAAAGATTTCAAATAAAAGAACAAAAATTATACTTTACACTGAAGGCGCATAATTGGGACACCAATACTGACACGTAATAATTCAACTAGGATTTGTCCTGCCCATGGGATGTGCTGAAGTAAAGCTAGAACAGAGATTGTGGAAGTGGACATCCAATGACCATTCTAGTTTCATACCCATGCCTGGAGTGTTCCCTTCCTCCTTGAGACTGCCTGGAATGGCAGCATTCAGTGGCTGTATGGCAAGAGACCTAGGATAGAACCAAACATGACTGGAGAAAAAAGTTTTTAATGTGATGATGCCCAATGATATTCTGATGTTCTCATAGGATGTTTCTAGGCCAAATGCCATTGGTGAGGATTCATCCAGCAACTGATGGAAATAGATGCAGAGATCCACAGCCAAACATTAGGCTGAGCTTGGGGAATCCTGCAGAAATGAGGGATAATGGATAGTAGGATTCAAAGGTGCTAAGGACATCACAAGAAAACTCAGTGTCAATTAAGCTGGCTTCATAGTTGCTCACTGAGACTAACGCAACAATCAGTAAGCCTGAATAGAACCAAACTTGGCTGTTTGCATACATATGGCAGTTGTATAGCTTGGTCTTCTTATGAAAACCCTAACAGTGAGAGCAAATTTTTTTTGGCACATTTGCTGGCTTTTGGAACCCTTTTCCTCCCATTAGTTTTTGTCCAGCCTTAATAAAAGAGACATGCTTAGTCTCATTGAAAGGTGATATGCCATGCTTGCAGATATTCATGGGAGGGCCATCCTTTTCAGAATACCAGTAAAGTAGGAGTGAATTGTGGAGGTCAGAGTGGAGACAGAGGGACCAGGAGGAGAAACTATAGTCAGGATGTAAGATAATAAATAAATAAATTTGAAAATATTGCCGCAGGTTTGCAGTGGCAGCCCATGCGTTTATCTCAGCATTCTTGAGGCTAGGGCTGTTTGATCTCTGTGAGTTACAGGCCAATGTTGTCTAGAATGTGAATTATAGCAAGGCTCCCAAGGTACTCAAAGAAAACTTGTCTTGGAAAAACAACAAAAGTGTTACCTCATAGATTCAGACTGTAACCAAAAAAAAAAAAAAAAGAAAAGAAAAAAAAAGAAAGAAAGAAAAATATATTTGAATTTTGTATATAAAAACACAACTTTTTTTAAAGAAAGCATTATGAAGGTATAACCAATGTAATCATAGAAACAATTAATAAACATGATTTCCCAAAAGGCTGTTATGAGTAAAGATAGTATATATCTTCAGTAATTGACTATGAAGGACTTTCATGGGAGGAAAAAGGACCACAATGATGACAAGTGTGAAAGAGGAATTACAGAGCAGAAAGTATTCTATGAGGTGGAGAACAGGAGAGAAAGTGAAGTGATAGAAACTGGGGAGGGAGAAATAACATTAAATTACTTTAGAAAAAGTCATATGAAAAACAATTTCCCCAGAGCTTCCTAACATGTATTCAAATACTCATAGAAAGGCTACAAATGCATTTACTATATATTGGGACAATAATGCCTTTTGTAGATACTACAGGACAGATGAAAATGGGTCCAGTCCCAGAAATTTTCTACTTTTTTGCACTGTGAGTTAGTGAAGCTCCATTAACTTACAAATATATTTTCGTTTACTGAGTGGTGGATAGTGAAACTGATTTCATGACACTAAAAAGAC
Source organism: Cricetiscus sungorus (assembly GCA_030556225.1). NCBI lineage: Eukaryota > Metazoa > Chordata > Mammalia > Rodentia > Cricetidae > Cricetiscus > Cricetiscus sungorus. The sequence continues at coordinate 11,811,944 of JANBXA010000732.1, forward strand.
ACTTTGTAAGAATCCCTTTATAAGTGGAAACTTATAAATGACTCCATTATTTGAATAATAAACTAATACTGTAATTTGATAAATAGGCTTAGTAGTTGTCACAGTTGAGGCACTATTGGTATGATCAAACACCATAATGAAAAGCAATTTGGAGAAGAAAGGGTTTTATTGTCATACGCTTCCACATCACTGGTCATAATCAAAGATTTTGGTTGTTGAGAAACTCAAACAGGGAAGGAACCTGGTTGTAGGAATCTAATATAGTGGCCATAGAGGGGTACTGCTTTCTATCTCTCCTCACAGCATGCCTAGCCTCCTTTCACACAGTACCCAAACCCCTGCACACCCACAATAAGCCAGGATCTCCTCAATCAATCACTACTTAAGTAAATACCCTGAAGACTCCCCTATAAACCCACCATATAGAGACATTTTCTCAATTGCAGCCCCTTTTTCTCTGGTACTCTATCTTGTGTCACATTAACAATCCTCTAGCCAGCAGAGTCCTAAATGAAATACCAATGTCAACATGGTGTATTGCAGATTAGGGTACCTCTTAATCCTCTTCATATAGGGTCATTTTTTTCAGGACATGGTAAGTAACACAAATATTTACAATTGGTCTAGCTGCAGAAAATAAGAGAGGTAGTGCCACACAGCAGATAGGGGAAGTGCAGGTAGTCTTTAAAATGTATTTCTAAATAGGATATGTTATCCAGTTGAAAATGGCATGCATGGGAAGCATCACGAAGAACCTACATTTTTGGATGATGCAACAGATGTGCCTCTGGGACCAAGCCAAGATAAATTTCTTAGATTGTTAAAATTTTAAAATGGAAATATATACATACATATATATATATATATATATATATTACTGATATGGGTTATAGTTCTTATCAGTTTTGGGATGGGAGGGATCTACTGTGGCTTTGCAATTTGATGAAATCTCTTTCTATTTCTCCCTGCATTATATTAAACAGTATCAAAAATGACTAAAAATTGTAGAACCAACCCTTCTCCAATAACACAACAAAGGAAATTATAATAGTCCCATACATCTGTCTACATGAATTGACTCTATAAAACAATCTTACTGACCAGAAATATATTTAATAAATGAGGATAGATAGATTTTCAGAATAATGAAGATCATATGCATACAAGGTTGATGCATTTTTACTTTTTCTATTAGTATTGACAAAAAAAAATCGAGTGGCCACTGTCCAGCCAAAGCTTTCTTAAAATGTACTTTGATATGTGAAGAAGCAGCCCTTTCAGTTAGTTCATAATGATATTTGAACTAGAATACGCCACATAGTGTCTGGAGTGATAGCACAGCAATTACGAATACTTGCTGCTCTTAGAAGTGACTCAATATCTGTACCCTAACCCACATTGTGACACATAACAATCCAAAATTATGTGTATAGGGATCCAACTCTCCTTTTATTTCTTCTTAGAACACTAGGCACATACGTTGTACACCTACATAGATAGAGTCAAAACAGTTATGCACATAAAAATAAGATAACTATATCCAAAAAAGAACCCATTATATGGATCATAGTGAAAATTTAAAGATTTTATTTCTGCCTCATGATATTTTTTTTCTGCCTCATGATATTTTTCTTTTCTGCCATGCTCTCACTATCACTGCAAATGTTATCAGAATTATTGACATAAAATACCATTTAATTATATTGTAAAAGTATTGTAAATATAATACTATATATTCAAATACAAATGAAAATGTCATATAATATAAACTTCATGGAAATGTAAAATATGTTTTGAGTCCCAGAGCACAATTTCTAGCTATTATATCAACTTATATCAACTAGTAGGTTCACTACATGGATAATTATAAAAACACTTATATAAAAAGATGTTTATTAGATGGGAGTCTAGCCAGTTAGTGCCAACCCAAACCAAAATGTAGAGCAAGTTCCAGCACAGCCAAATATACATGAAGAAACCCTGTCTCAAAATAAACAAACAAAAATCAAAAGATGTTTATTAACATGTGTGCAGTAATTTGTATTAAAGGGTGCATTTTCCCCATTATTTATGTTTCTTAAGCTGGATTTCTTGTTCTCCTTTCCATCAGGGATGGACTGTTACATAAAAGTGTGGGAAGAAACAAAGCCTTTCTTCTATGATTTGTTTTGTTTTAATCACTGAATTAAGAAACAAACTAGTTATAAACCCTTTTGATGATTATAGTTATATGGTTTTTAAAAGTGTCACAAGACAGCTAGCAATATGAATAATTTTAAAGTAAGTGGGCACAGAGTAGTAAAGAAAAAAAGTATTATGTATGCCTGATTTGCTGTGAATATCTAGGGAACCCAGAAGTAATTACTGTAGTAGAGAGGACATTCTCCAGAAGTCCTCCATTTGTGGTATGCATATTGAAAAGGGAATTCAGAGTGTGCAGACTAATTTTGATACTTCCCTTTGCATTTTTCTCCCAATTCCTCCTACTCAGACACTCAGAACATCTAGTTGTCATAGAGACAGTGACTTCTAAATGAACACTTAGAACAGAGTAGGTACATCTCTTCTTGTCAGTTGTAATTATAGGTACAAGGCAATAGACCCACGTTTTTGATACTTGTAAATGCACGCAGGCATGAGTATTTTTATTGGTTCATACCTACAGCTATTAAGTGATGTATGTTTTGCTTACTGTATGTGTGTTAAGTGTTGGAACACTGTTAAAAGGATAATGCATGCCGAACTATGCATTGGGGAACTGTCAGTGTACCTTGAATCTAGATATGACCGCCTGTATTGCCTTCATGCTTTCCTGGCTGTAATCTACAGGACATGCCAGGCAATCATGTTTAAATTTGTCAACCTTGAGAAAGTTCTGAGAAAGAGCCATTTTGTCAATATTTTGTTTGGAATTACTGGTGTTTATTACATGTTTTTCTGATCATGTTTTTGTGAATTCAATTAACAATCCTTGGGTAATTGCTTTCCTGATATATTCATATATAGAAGTACACTGAAATGAAATAAGATTGTCTACAAACTGAATTATCTTTCAGGTCTCCAGATCCTGTGTTTTTCAAACAGATATGCATAGGCCTGTGAAATTTGAAACTCAGGACTGAATCCTCTCTTAGTCAAAGCAAAGCTTCTCCAATATGTCATAGATATTTAGAAATTTTCTTTTCCTCCTCTGCTCTTCTTGTTCCATATATAATAAACAAAATATTAACTAGAGGACAATAAAGTAATGGATACAAATGTAAGTAGGTGAAACTGAATATTAACTAAAACTTCTGGGAACACATAAAAAGGTGTTTTGTTTTTGTTTGTTTGTTTATGTTTGGAGTTTATTTTCATGGTGACATTTTGAAATATTCAGATGTCCTACCTACCAGTTTCCAAGTATGATTCTTTTGCTAAGTGGACTCGAAGGCACTGAAGTGTACAGAACCATATTTAATTCTGGGTGGTGCATATGAAAAAGCTGAAATCATTTTAGATTATGTAATATTCATCTATCTGCAAACTCTTGCATTTGGCATTGCAGCAAGAAGGCTGATACATGAAAAAAACACATTAGTTAATGGCTGTAGCTTTGTATCAAGAAATATTTTATAGTTTATGGACAGATTGTAGATCTGTTTCCTTAGTGAAGAGAAACATTAAGGGATGTTTTTACATCTCAATGTAAAATAAGGAACAGGGACTCCTGAGACAACAGATAGGCTGTGTGTTCACATTCTAACACTAATTTGAGATTAAAATTACAATTTACATTTACTTTCTCATTGAAAGAACAGTTATATTCATAAAACAAAGGGCAAATTTTTTTCACAACTTATTTTCAAATAAATATTTTATTTTTTAATGTAATAACAGAGTCCTAGTAGGTTGACATAATTTTCATGCACCCTCTCCACTTTCCCACTACTCTAATTCACCATAATCCTCCTCTAATCCATGAAATGTCTGAAATGGGGCTAGCATGACCTCAGGAAGAACAGGTACTTTCTTTGAGAAACCTTGCTTCTCTGACCTGATTTCTACATAGAGAACTCAGGTGGTGGAAGGGAGAGAACTGAGTCCTTCAACACTTTTCTAAACTGCATTTATTCCTTGTCATTGATGCCACCCAGCCACACACATAAATGAGGAAATGAATAAATTTAAAATACATTTAAAATATGAATACATTTAAAATATTTAAGAAACATTTAAAATATATCTCAAATGAGTAAACATGCTAATCATTGGTGCTCAAAGAATAAATGATTCCTCCTTGTTATTTCTTAAGTTAAATATTTAAAATATTTAGACACAGTAAGTGATATAAAAGATTTTCTGAGCAAACCACCGTGAAATACAGTAATACACACAGGATATAGGATTATCACAGACCTGTTATCTTTGATGATGATAATGGTATTGATCATTTTTTTCAGCATCAATATTTTTGTAAGTAACACAAAAATCCCTTATGCAAGTCTTCTCTTTTTTTCTTGAGACTCAGTATCTGCATTGCTTTGGAGCCTGTACTGGAACTAGCTCTTTATATCAGTCTACCTTTGTACTCACAGACATTCGCCTGTGGCTGCATTATGAGTGCTGGGATTAAAGTCATGTTCCTCCAATGCCCTACCCATGAGTCTGTTCTTAAGAACTGATGTCAGTTTTATTTTTCAACTCCTCTAATGTCAAAGTACATTCCTTCATATCATGGACCACTACATGGTCTCAGGCCTAGGAATGAAAACTACATATTGTTGAAACACAAAAAGTGAATTATGAAGGAAATCCAATCATAGTAACACTGGCATATATGAAAACGTCTGTATATTCTAGTTTCATTGGGGGCTTTGAAATTATACTATCTACCATCTTTGGATTGAATACCTGTTTAGAGACTGTGAATATTACCTGATAGCCTGTAGTAGCTGTAAAATAAGATGCAGCACAGAAAAGACAGGTATAACAATTCTTAAGTATATTTGAAAAGTTATGTTTTTCCCAAGAGACATAGAAAAGATAAAGAAAAAAATAACATGTCAAGCTTTCTAAAAATGGGGAAGAAGGAAGTAGTGTTGGTGTTGGTAGTGGTATTGGTAGTAGTGTTGGTAGTGATGTGAAGTTTGGTGAGAAACAATAAAGCGACATTGAAGAAGTCAATATGAGAAACTCTAGCTTCAAACCAAGAAAAATATTCAAAATAATCTAAGTACCAGTTACTCATCTTCAGCCTTGCAAAGCTTAGTAATGCAAATGTATTTTTGCTTTAAAAAGTATAGGAATTATCACTTTTTCTTTTTCTTGTGATGGTGCCACCCTTTAATCAGAAGACTTCTTTATATATATAATTTTGGAACTGATTCAGCCATACAAAGAAAATCATAATGGAAAAGCATCATTTCTCATTTCTGCATCCAGGTCAACTCATGTATCTCCTGCTCTCTGTCAAATTCATGGCCCCCCTTTCTCTTATTGTTCTTTGGATATTAAACATACTAAGCTTTGCCTTCAGTTTTCTCCTTTCTAGAAGACAATTTGAAGCTCAGATTCATCCTCTACATATTAAATCAAAGGAGTCCCTACTCAGATAACATTTTCTTGGCTCTCTTCCTCATTAAAGTTTATTTTATTATTTTACTTGTGTTTGCTTTTGTACTATGTGAATACCTGATTCCCTAGAAGGCTTTAAGATATGTCAAATGCAATGATTAGAGGTACAGAAAGATGTGGGATTTACTGTAGATGAGGTAAAGTGAACCTCAGAGCTCTGGAAGAGCAGTCACTATTCTAAATCATTGAGCACCTGCTCTATTCTTTAGTATTGAAAAATGTTTACTTACATTAAGCTGTGACCACACATTTTCCTCCCAGATACTCCCCAACTTCTTTACTCTATGCAATTTATTATCTCTCTCTCCCCACTCTCTCTGTTTCTGTCTCTAAAACAACACAAACAAAAAATATACAATGAAAAAAGTCACAATTAACTTACACACAATAAAAACAGAAAATCATAACCAAATGCTCTTTGGTGGCATGTGTCTTTAATCTCAGCAATTGGGAGGCAGCAGCAGGAGAATATCTGTGTGTTCAGGCCACCCTGGTCTATAAAGTGAGTTCCTCCTCACACAGAGCTTTTACACAGCCAAAACACTGTATTGAAAAAACCAAAAAAAGATAAAAATCATAAGGAAAAGAGACAAGCAAAGACTAAGGAGATTTAAAAAATATTTCCAAACAAAGCAATATGAGTCAAAAGCCTCTAAAAAATACAGATAACTATGCTTTGTGTTAACCACCTATTATGGGGCAAAGGGTATGGGCAGAACTGTGGTGTATATGTCTATAAGCTTGCACAGGTTCAAGCGAGATAGATCCCCAGTTCTTAGAACAGGAAACGGAAAGTGGCTCTCTGTGCTCACCAAAAAGCTATCTCACAAGAACTTGCAATGATAAACTGGTTTTACCTAGTATCAAGACTGTTGTTACATGAAATCTATTGGAATTCCATTTATTTCACATCCTATATTTTTTTTCTTTAAACATGATACAATGAATCAGTAAAGAAGAAAGTGAGTTATAAATGATAAAAGGGTCTACTCATTTGCAAGTAGTTATAAACATACACTAAAAATATATATTTATTCATTATACATCCAGCACCTTTAATGATGGCCAATTACAGAAAAATCATTATGCAGACTTTTTGCTTAGAGGATAAAAAATCCATTTAACCCATTGATGGAATTTACACTTTACAACAATGAAGTAATAGGAGAGCTGTAAGTAGCAATATTATGTATGTAGTAACTATGTTTTTACTTGATTGGTATTGATGCCACAGAAGGATTTGAAGTAGGGCCTTTAAATATAGTGGTAACCTCCACCCAAAATAAACAAACAAAAGAAAGGAAACCAAAACAATGGCTAAGGAATCTGTAAGTTTTAGAGGAATGCCCATTGATATGTTCAAAAACAGTCATTTTGCCAAACTGCCTTCTTAATAGTTTTAATTATGTCCAGAGTTTTGTGTTATTGTCAACCTGGGTTAGACATTATACTTATTGAAGATTGTACTGGTCAATTCATTCTTGAATAATTACTAAAAGCACTGAGAATAAGCCACCATGATAACTCAGCTATAAAGGTACTATTTATAGTAATCATTGTAAGGACTTCTGAAAAATGTTGTGTAAAAAATCAAGAGCTAAAGAATAGGAAGAAATGCTGTGAAATATTTTTCTCTATACAAGACTAAGCTACTGCAATCATGACTTACTAGCAGCTGTGGTTACATAAATAGTCCTCACTATGTCAAGCACGTATTCAAACATGGAGGGTGAGTGGCTCTCACTGCTCCAATCTTAGCTGAGAAGCTAGTACCATTGATGTATGCTGGAGCAAGTGTTAATTTTCTTTATAAAAATGGCTGCTACTAAGGATTGAGGAGACATGTTAAACCTCAAGCCAAGAGCTAACAAAATGCTAAATGAAAAGAAACTCAAATGCATTTTGTTAAAATTTGGAACAAGGAAAGAATGTTCATTCTTCTCCTTCCTATTCAGTAGAGTAATAGTAGCCTTATCTAAGAAAATAAGAGCCATGAAGAAGAAAAGGCAATAGAAACAGAAAAAGAGGAAGTTAAAGTATTATTATTTGAATATTTTGTAATTAACTATATACAGAAAAGTTTCTAAATGCATTACCAGAACCTTGTTTCTACTGATAAGTGCATTCAACAAAGGGGAAGTTTCAAAAATTAACATAAAATATTAGTAGGTTTCTTAGTCAACAAACATCCCAAGGAAAAAACTCATAACACAATATTATTCAACCAATAAATCAATAAATTAACCTATCTCTACATCTCTCTATATACATGTATCATATAATTCACACACACACATACACACACACACACTCACACACATACATACATACATACATATATATATATATATATATATATATATATAAAGTCTACATTGAAACTTTAAGAAGATTAATTGTACATTTAAGAGGAAATCAGAGCCTGTTATGCCTTCCATGATTATATATTCACAGGGTAATTAATAAAAAATGGTGACCCTACCGAAAGCAACTGATCTATATAATAACAATAAAAATTCCCTCAAGAAAACCTTCTCATAAATTGGAAAATAGAAATTGTGAATTTGTTTGGAGAAAAAAATTCATAGTAAAGAAAAAAAATGCTGACCAATAAGAGACCCCAAATTATCCACCATCCCATGCTTCAACTAATTCTATAGAGCTAAAGTAATAAAATCAATATGATATTGGCACAAAAAAAAACAAGAAATCTAGGCTAGAATTAGCATGATGGGTGGTCTGTAGAGTAAGTTACAGGTCAGTCAGGGCTACATAGAGAAACCCTTTACTGAAAACAAAACAAAACCCAGAAAACTACAAAAAAGCAAAACAACCAACAACTGCAACAAAAGAAATCCAATAAAAATGTGGGCCATAAATACATAGGTATATATTTATACCTACTATGGAAATATATGTGGAGGTTATAAAATAAGTTGGAAATTGATTTAGTATATGGTCCTGTTATAAGTTTTTTTGGTCATATGCTCCAAAAACAAATATATATATCATACTTCTGTGATACCAACTATCCATTTTCTTTGGTTTTAGATTCACAATAACTGGGAAATGGAATCAGTGTACACTCCACTTTTTGAGTAATGGTAATAAACATTTGTTATATCTATAAAATGAAATGTGATTCAACTCATGAGAAAATGTAAATATGAAAGGTACAGGGAATGAATGGAGATGAATACAATTATTCTGAAGGAGGTAAGAGAAAACCAAGAAGATAAAATTCTATGTGTTTTTTCTTATTCAAGGGCACAGGCTGTGTATTTTCTGAGAAGTATTTTCCTTCTTTTAAATTCAAAGGTATGGAAATTAGTAAAGGGCATTGGATTCTAAGAGAGGAGTGATTGATTGAAGTGCTATCAATGGTTAAAGGAAATAGTGATAATGAGGGACAAAACTTAAAGAGCATGAGTGAAGATTCCCTGTTAATGCTTTAGGTGAGCTCTTTACCCACAGATAAGTGTTTGTTCAAATATTCTTATAGCAGCTGTTTACATCATATTAAATTGACATTCATCCAAGCAATATTCAAAATCCTCAAAAATATGTATGCTATGAGGCTAATACTGTTCTGATATAAAAACCAATGATATGGTATACAACAGTAAACATTATGTTCAAACCGCTAATCAACACAGTTAAAAAATCATGAAAAGGAAATATGATTCAATAGCATGAACATAGGATAATTCTGCTTGATCAAATAGAATTAATTATAAGGGAGGAATAAATCATCATGTATTTTATACATAAATTTAAATAATTAATCCCAAATAAATTCTATAGTTAATTTTAAAGAAAGAAATGAGTATAAGTCTTCAACACACATTTCTCTAAGGAAGCTGTGAAAGAAAATGAGCAGGTACAAAGGAAAATATTGTCCTTAGACTTCATTTCATTTAGTGTTTACTCTCATGTACATTCTGCTATAATTTACTGAAGCATATGTCCCTAAATAGCAAATTACACCATTTATGTATGTGAGTGTATATGTAAATATATAAAAGAATGTGTGCATATTATGTGCCTGGGACTCATGCATATGTGCCTTTAAAGAATTGACAATAATATTAGTATTATATCGCAGGTAATACCTGGTTTGGTTTTTTTTTTTAATTAGGATCATGTGATAGCCTAGTGTTCACCTAATAGGTTTGGATGGCTTGGTATGTGTTTCTGAGTTCTGCCTGTTTCAATGTGCCCTAATTGATTACACGTTCAACCTTCCTTACCTTGCTATTTTACATTGTTTCTGGAGATTGAACTCAGATCCTTATTGCATGGCAATCATTTTATCAACTGAAACAATTATCCACTTCTTTTTATATTTCATTTTAATCTGAGTCACAAAACTATGACATGTGTTGTAAAATTGCAATGTCTATACATGACAAAGAAGTGTCAGCCTTGAAATTCCAAGTGTGTGGACACTTAAAAATAGCATTCCAAGTGTGTGGTCACTTAAAAATTAGTGAACACTCTACTTGATATACCAAAGCGTATGCTGGAAATCTCACAAGACTGATCTCCTTGATGAAAACTACAAGCATTTGTTGACCTAGTGAGATAGTTAAAACCAGGCTTCCTCTGTAATTAACCCTTACTTGCTTATTTATAACCAAATGTTTAGTCTTAAAACATAAATATAATATTGAAAAGACTCATCAGGTTAAATTTATTTTTGTATTTGTAAATATATGTACATGAAAATAAAAATGATTAGAGATGGAGTGGGTAGTATGGTAAGAGTTGGAGGTAGAGACAAAATGAGAGAAATGATTAAATAAATTACATATGATATTTTCGAGAAAGTAATAAATAGCAAAAAGTCAGAAAAATAATTATCCTTATGAAAGTAATGAAATTTGGATATTTACTTTAAATTATAAATAGGAATTCTCAAATGGAAAAAACTAAAATGGTGATAATATATAGCCACTTTGTTTATCAACAAATAGATGCATAGATGGTGGATAATTAAAAATATTCTGGAAATATTAGGTATTACTTTACTATAAAATGATATGAACTTGTCCATTTTTCTTCTAGAAAAGCTGAAAAGTAGAGCATTCATATATTCTTGAGAAATGTGATAACAACTATAAGAGGATATGTCCATTACAGATGTATCTCATAGACTTAATGTGTCAGCACCTAAACCTTTAATGTTAAAATAGTTACCCATATTGTCATGGTATTAGGAAACTGGACTTTGGCAGGTAAATACATCTTGTTAGCAGAGTCCTTCAAGTAGAAACTTATCCTTATTCAAAAGAGAAACACAATTGAATGGGATCACAATGGGGAAACACCCAGCTCTAAACAAGGAAGAAAGCCCTTACATTAGTAATATAATATTTTACTATGTACTTACAAATGGAAGTTTTCAACTATAAACTTGGATGTATTCATCCTTATAGACCACAAGAACAGGACTATTCTATGGGCTCATAATGAATAAAATATTTTTGAAATACTTTTACAGGAGATTTTCTTTACATAAAATGACAAAAACAAACCAGGATAAATAAGGTAGGATTATTATTATTAAATGAATTAGCCCTAGAAAAATTATTACTTATTAAAGTTATATAATTATTACCAGTATCCATAATTAGATTACACCCATAAATATATTAGATATATATGGGAGGCTTAGATCACTTCCTTTTTTTCTTGCTAATTGTCAAAGGGCTTCACATGACCCAACCAACTAGGTCAATTGCATGGAAAATGCTGACTAAACTGGGGAATTTCAGTTTTACAGCTTTGTAACAGTAGCTGAACCACAATTTCTCAGTGACATTTTTGTCCAAATTGCTTCTTTGAAGCAACGACATTGCTCACAATCTAATTCAACTTAATAAGATCATCCTTGTAAAAGCATGTTTAATATTCTGCCTAAGAAATATTCAACAATAAGGAATAAAATCATCAGCCTCTGGTTTCACATTCTATTCATTTCTCAAAGAGTGTTCACAATATTGCATGTAACACATAGATTTTATATCTAAATCTGAATTTCTTTTTTTTTGCTGGAAAATATTATAATTTTAAGGGTTGTTTTAACCAGCACCAAATATTATCACTATTACTGAAGCAATATTTTAAATATTATACAATCATACAATGAAATACAATCTTACATAACTTCACCTGCTAGAATTTGATTACCATGTATCTGCTTCAAAATGCCCTCCATCCAACTTCACGTAATTTTAATTTTGACATGGCATTAAGTCTGATGTTTGCTGTACACATGTATATGCGTGTGGTAATATTCACTGGCCCACAGGAAACCCAAATTTATATACTCCATGGAAAAATAATGATTTTTCAAATTATAGATGTGTTTGACAGTAGCTACTCAGTAAGCTGTCTCGTAGATTTTGGAGATTACCTACCTCAAATATGCTGCAAATTTGCTCAGACATACATAAAACATTTATTCATTTATTTGAAATATTGTTTTATAATTGGAGATGTCATTCTGTATATATATTTCTCCTACTGGTTAATGAACCAGTTGGCCAACAGGAAAGCAAGAGAGGCAGGAATAGGAGACAAGAGGACTCTGGGTGATGTAGTAGACAATAGTCACAATGTGATATATAGAAGAGAGGATATGAGTTTGGTGTTCTCCCTAAGAATGAATATATATATATATTCATTATATATATATGTATATATGTGTATATACATATATATATAATTTCTCTGTCTCTCTATTCCTCTGTCTCTCTATCTCATACACACACACACACACACACACACACACACACACACACACACACATATGTATAGGCAGCATTGACTTTATCTTCGTAGTTTACCGGGGCCTGGATTCAAGGTAACAAAGAACAAACTTACATGCACCTTCATACCTTCATAATTCATAGTATGGTGTCTATGGAAATAAATCCATGAAGTGTAAAGGAAATTTATAAGCTTTTATTTAATTCTCATTGACCATTGAGAAACACAAGGCCTATAACAGTAAATGGGAACATTTGAAACAGATAATAAAAATTTTTAGCAGTATGAGGACTGCATATTCCTGCACAGTAATCCAAGGTGTCATTGTCTCTTTGCACAAAAGGATTAGCTTCTGTAGCAGCCAGAGGAAGATGATGACACCCATCTTTCTCAGAAGAAAGCAGCATCTTTCAAAGTCGCTGCAGATATCTAATCCTCTTGTTACTAGAATGCAGCAAAGAAGTAATGTACAAAGTCATGCAAACAGAACAAAATTAATCTCTGATATTTCTTGAGTTATACTTTCCTCTTTCACTGTAGTGCAGGATAATGGGTCTGCTGCTATTCCCACTGGTACAAATTGCACAAACCCATATTATACCACTACCTACAGGAAAAGCTGCTGCAGCCAGAGCAAAAGCATTGTAACCACCATTCCCTGGCCACATTTGCATTCCTGATACAGACAGTGAAATGTTCCCTGCCTTAATGTAGTTCCTTGGGGATAGGATGGTATGGCGCATGAAATCTATCTTCTCAGGCTTTGCTGTGTTGACCAGATTATTACTCCTACTATGCTATATCTGTGTTAATAATACCTCTGCAGTAATGTCTACTTCTGGAAAACAGTGGTGCTATAAGAAGGCACCACTCCCTTCATTTTCAAAATGAATTTTAAAGTCTTAAATATGAACGAAATTTTGAAATTGATGACAGAAAGAAGAAAGGCCCCCATGCACTTATCAGTCAGAGGAAGCCTAAAAGAAAATGCTGCATTCCATTTGCATGTCTTTTAAATGCCAACCGAGTTAGAGGAACAGAACTAAGTAGGATAGATGACAAATTAAAAAAAAATATGTACCAAATATTTAGAATATAGCACATGATGTATCTAGACAGTATTACAGAAAAAAACCAAAAGAAATGAAGACAAGAAGAATGGTGAGATATTGTTTATGTGTAGCTATAGATATTCTGAGATTTCAGAGCGCAATTTCAGCCACAGGAAATAGAAGCCAGGTACCTTTAATCCCAGCTGCCAGCATCTAATTCATGGACACAGGATTTACAGAAGATGGATCGCTGTGAGTCCATGTCCACACATATCTACAAAAGAGTGAATCAGTCCCGCAGGAAACTATAGCTCACACAGTTAATTCCAATATTAGGGAAGTGTATAACAAAGAAGCAGGATCTCAGAGAAGCCTTTTGTTCTCCTGCACCACAAAGGAGTGGCAGCTGTTTGAGACTTTGTGAAGAGCTTGCTTGTGGATCTGCCTTTTCAGCCTGAGATAGAGGAGATAGCTAGTGACCTATTGCATTGCTTTTCAGATATTCAGCTGAGACTTGAATCCCAATATTACAGCCTCTGTGAAATTTATTTATTCATGTTTCTGGAAAGTTTGTTCTAAACATTCAAATGAGACAACATTACAAGGTCACACAAAAAGTCTTTGTCATTCTATACCTCTGTGTAGACAGTATGGCTCTATGTGAAAAAAAGTTCCTATTTCCACAAAGTGGCATATTGCAGATGCATCATCAACTCACGTATGCTACTCAAGAGGAACACACTTACACACACACACACACACACACACACACACACACAAACACTTTTTCTCTCTCTTTTTCTATTCTCTCTGTACACAATTTTCTCTTGCAGCTGATTTGGTAACTACTTTCCTTTATTTTAACTACCATAGCATTAGATCTCATACTTAACCTCAGTGTTCAACCATCAGAATCTGGCAGGACCAACTGACCATGGTCTATAAGACACCTCCCCATGACCTATACACACACATATTATATGTTAATTTGTATGTTACCTTTCTCCTGCCTTCATCACCTTGCATTCTGTAGTGGCAAGCAGACACCAAAATTATCTTGTTAGGTTGTCATATTTGTGCAATATCCCCATAGACAACACTTGTTCATTTTTGTTGTCACTGCTATTAAAACCACAGTCATAATCTACGTTAACTGCCTCACCTTTGAAATAGAAATATGTACCCAGGAAGAGACCCGAGACAACTGGTCAGGGAGAACACAGAGAGAGCAAGAGAAGGGGTACACTGCAGCCTACACAGCACAGGAGAGGACAAAGGAAGCCAGGTCCTGATCTGATAGCTTATTTTGTTTTTTCTTATTCTTCACAGCCAAAAGATTTTACATCTCCTCAACATTGATGTAACTCATACAGATTAATAATACTTAATATGCAAACATATCATCTATCTATGAAACATACATCATGGCACAGAGGGTGCTAACCTTTGTTGCTGCATTGTCTTGGTGACCGTTCTTCAAGTGGATTCGACAGGCACCTTTTCATCTCCTCTGAGCAGGACCTGCTGCTGCACTGATTTGCTGCATCACACTCCCAACCCCCATTCTGCGCTAGTGAATCAATACAACCCTGCAATAACGCATGCGCACATGTTTGCCAGGCTGCAGGGACTCAAGAATCTTTATGAATCTAATGACCTAAGATAGGCAGCCATGAGCTTTAAAATTTATTAACAGTCTTTTCTGAATCTAATGACATAAAATAGGCAGCTAAGCGCTTTGCGATTTATTATTGTTTGGGTGTTAATGGATTGTATTCATTACCCCCTGTATAAATCACCTGAAACAAAATCAAGCTGTTTTGTAGTACTGTGGACTGCATAATCCTAATATATTTATTCTTATCACTCTAATACAGTAGACACGTGAACCACTGACAGAAAGAGACTTTTTGATGTGTGTGTGTGTATGTGAATGTATGTATGTATATACATATTTAATTTCAAATATGTTCTAGAAATTAAAAATGCTACTACAGAAATCATAATTACAGGTTCAATAAAAGTGAGAATGAGCATTACCTAGGAAAAGTCCTTACTTACTGTGCTTGATAGTCTTATGTCAACTTCACAAAACCTAAATTTATTTGTTAGGAGGGAACCTTAATTGAGAAAATGCATCCATAACATCCAGCTGTAGACAAGCATATAGGGCATATGTGTAAATTAGACATTGATGGGTTCAGTCTTTGTAGTTTCTCCCTTTACTAATATTGGTTGTGTTGGGTTCTATGAGAAAGGCGAGGGGCAAGTCAGTAAGCAGCACCCTCTATGGCCTCTACATCAGCTGCTAGCTTCTGGATCTTGCTGTGTTTGAGTTCTCATCCTAGCTTCCTTCAATGTTAAATAGCAATTTGAAAATCTAGGCCAAATATTCCTTTTCTCTCTAATTGCTTTTGTCATCATGCTTCATCATAGCAATAGGAACTTAAACTAAGACAATCATGCTTACTAAAACACTTGCTAGGATGTTGATTTTTGTTCCAAATTTGTGATCGAGACAGGGTCTTCAAGTGAAGCCTTGGTTTGCATGGAAATTGTCATTGTAGACCAGGCATTCTTTGAGCTGGCTTTGAATCGCCAGCTTTTACCAGGTGAATGCTGGAATAGGAGTCATGTGCTACTACAATTGGCTAGATTTTACTATTTTTAATTCTTTTTATGTTCTCTCTCTCTCTCTTTCTCTCTCTCTCTCTCTCTCTCTCTCTCTCTCTCTCTCTCTCTCTATCTCTGAGTGTGTGTGTGTGTGTGTGTGTGTGTGTGTGTGTTCATACACTAGTCAAAGGAGATTAGAGGTATAGGATATCCTCAAGAGCTGGAGTTACAGGCAGTTGTTAGATGCCTCACATGGGTGCTGGAAAACAAACTCCAGTGCTTTGTTAGGGCAGTAGTTGCTCTGAACATTAGAATCATCTCTCCATCTCTCTTATTCTCTTCAAGATATTGGCTAATTAGAACCACACTCAATCTGCAAACAACAAACAAAAAAAGGAAAGAAGACAAATTTTTGCCTTGCAAAAATGCATACATTCCACTTTCCAATATATGTAAATATATTATTGGCTCAACAATATCCATGTCTGAAGACCAAAGGCTATGTGGGAAGGGAAAATGTATAACACATTACTGAATATGAGTTGAAATTGGAACACCACCATTATACAATCAAGAATGGGGACTATTTCTAAAAACGTTAATGAGGCTTTGAAAGCAAATTAAATGTTTTAACATTATTAGTGAGTGCTTCAAACTCTATATAAGATACTAGTTTGAATGTATCCTTCCACACATAATGTATACCAATCCACTGTGATAATGCAGATTAAAGGTTTACATGAGGCATCTTCTCTTGCTGACACTCAGGTAACAGCAATGTCAAGTTCTTTAAGGAACTGGCAGGTGCTGCAGTAACCTCTTGATCGTGTAGCATCTTCTACCCTTAAGGACAGGATAGTTAGTCTTCCTGTTCTGCAAATACTGAAGCAAAGCCACAGTTAGCTGTCAGAGGGCTTTTCTCAGTTTACGGTCGAGGCTCTCAGAGGCACCTGGTGTCATTACTTTCTGAGTTGCTGGGACGTGGCAGTGCTGGCCTGCACTAAAACCTGTAGCTAGCTAACCATGAAGTCGACCGTGGTGGCACTGAGCTCTAAGCTGTGGTCCAGCATATCCGAAGAAAGATGGAAGCAGAGGGTCTCACTTCTATTTGTATCTCATCCATTTACAAGCCGTGTGACCTGAAGTCCCAAGACGCACACCTCACTTCCTGGTCTATAAATGGGGTACCATCGCCTGTCCTGGGCTTTTCTCTCAGAGGGACTAAGGTCAGAAACTACAAGGTAGAGAGCACATATAAACACGAGCCAGTGCTTTCAGATTATTATTGTCACGTATTTGGAGCTACAGTACAGGAAGTCAGCAAGGTAGGGTGCAGCCATGCCAGAGTTGTTGGGCAGACTCAACCAAGTATTTCTGTATACCCTGGCAATCCTTGTCCAGGAGCTGATCCCTGACTGACAAGGACTATTTGAAAAGCTCCATGAACAAGTCAGAGATAAACTGGGGCAATGCTCAATATACAACAATGTATATGGTATGTATGTACCATAGGCTAACCTTAAATTCAGAGTTCCCACTGCTTCTGAATCCAGACACTGAGATTAAAGATTGATGCATCATGACCAGAATGACTTTCATATTTTTAAACAATACCCTCCAAGTCAAGAATTATTTGTGGGTTATCTAAATAAGAAAATTAAAGCAAGATTTTTTTTCAACCTCCAATTTATTACAGGGTGATAGGAGATGTTATTCTGTAAATATGTTTCTCATACTGGTTAATTAATAAAGTACTGTGGCCAATGAGAAAGCAATTTAGGCGGGGCTAGGAGACAAGGAAGAAAGGAAGTAGTTAGGTGGAGTCAGCATATAGAGCTTGGAGAAAGAAGATGTCAGCAGCGGCTCCCCGATAAGATGACCACGTGGAAATACTTAGATAAGTATAAATGGGTTAATGGGTTAATAATTAAGACAGAGCTAGCCCATAAACAATAATGGTAATTGGCCAACAGGATTGTATCAAATACAGAATCTCAGCGTGTTATTTGGGGCTGGCACGCCAGACCGGCGGCAGGCAGGCTGGCAGAAAACAACAAGCCTGAATAGGGCAGGATGATATTAGAAAATAAAATATCCCCCTTATATACCTCATCTACACTTTTTTCCTTTTTATCCTTCAGAAAATGGCAGGCCTCACAGGGATATCAGCCAGCTATGGTATACCAAGTTGCATTGAGTTTAGGCACCTAGTCTTCTAGTAAGCTTGGTCGAGAAACCCAGTATCTCCTGGTAATTTATTAAGTCAGGGCTTCTTTTCTTTTTATTTAATTAAAACACTCTCAAATTTGAACTTACAATCAGTGACAACAAGAGATTCAAAAATTGACACTTGCTACAAATTTAAAAAGAATATATAACTTGACTTAACAATATTATATATGATGAAATAATATAAACCCTTACTTAAAATACTGCAGTGTTTAAAATAATACTTTAGTAAATGTTTTGAAAATTTTATGTATATGCACAATCTATTTTATGATACCATTCCTCATTAATTCCCCCAAGACATCCAAGACTTTCCAAATCATCTCACTCTGTTCTTCAAATCCATCATTACCATTAACATGATTATCTTATTTTGTATAAGTTCTATGTTTCTAGTTAGCACTGACTCATGCACACTGAGTCCATCTACACAAACAGTGACATCCCTCAAGTGCTGGGCTAAGTGAGAGTCTGTCTTAAAAAATAAACAAAAATAGGTTGTATAAATAGGGCTGGTGAGAGAGGTTAAGAGCACAAAGTGATTCCTCAAACGATCAGACTTCCTGCTCAGAGAGACCCAACACTTCCTTCACTTCCTTATGGGCTCTCTAGTCAACCCCTCTCCCATATATGAATGGACACACATGCATAAATTAAAGAAAAAGTAAATTTTAAATTCTTATCATTGGCTGCCATGTTTCCTTGTGATTTGATAAGTTCAGTTTGAACTGGTTGATAGTGAACCCATAAAATGTGACTTTCAGTTTGTAGAGAAATGCATGTATAGCAGTATATGATGTTGGATATTCTTGTTACATATCAGAGATCATGCTGTTATATACTCTGAGGACACAAACAATTAAGAAATTCAGCAAGAGATGTCATTATGCCCCACTTTAGAATCCTTGAAGGGAAATGTTGAAGATTGTGAGTTTCCATTTACTAATGGATTCTGTAAGACAAAGGGAGGGAGAAGAGAGAGAGAGAGAGAGAGAGAGAGAGAGAGAGAGAGAGAGAGAGAGAGAGAGAGAAGAGCCAGAGAGGGAGAGAATGTAAATGTTCCAAATTACATGTATGTGTGGCTGAGACTATTTGTAGTTGATGGAATTGAATCACTTTCTGAAAAAAAAAATGGCAACAAGTAGGATAACTGCTGAGGAAACTCAACACTCATAGAATTAAATTATGAATGAAGTACAAGTACTTGAACATTGAAAATGTATCTGATAAAGGAAAAAATATATTTAGGCTCTCAATTAGGTATGTCATAGATTAAGTAGTGCTTCTATAACCAGGTCCTGAGAAATAATATAGTACACCTTAGTCAGGGTTCCTATTCCTATATTAAACATTATGGATCAAAACAAGTCTTGCAAGAAAGGGTTGCCTTTAGTTACACTTCCACAATGGTTCATCATCAAAGGAACTCAAGAAGGACAAGAACCTGGAGGCAGAAGCTGAAGCATACAGCAGGGAACAGTTCTCTTTACTTATTTCTTCTTTATGGCTTTCTTAACCTTCTTTCTATTAAAAACTGGGATAAATATCCCAGGGAAAACACCACCCTTTGAATGACTTTGAATCCTCGAATCAATCACTAATTAAGAAAATAATCTATAGACCAGCCATATAGCTAGATCTCATGAAGAATTTTCACATTCTGGATTTCTTGCTCTAAATAACCTTAATATGTGTCAAGTTTACACAAAATAATCCAACAGAGTCCAGAATTTGAGAAAATTCTCTCCATAAAGAAGAAATTCATGTCACCCTCTGTTAAATGAAAGCAAAACACGTGAGAAAAAGAGTTGTGATTGAACATTCACGGAATTTTCATATTTAATTATTGACATACTCTTTAGCTAAGAATCATTGAATTTGCTGGGTATTGGTGGCACATGTTTTTAATCCAAACACTGGGGAGGTAGAGGCAAGTGCATCTCTAGTTTGAGTCCAGCGTAGGCCAAATATCAAGTTTCAGTACAGCCAAGAAAAACTAGAGTAATAAAGAGCCACATAAAGATAGAAAGCACAACATGTTTGGATACTGTGTGCTATTATATTATCTTTAAATTGGTTGACTGCTGAGGAAATAACAACAACACTTAAAACATACTGCTGATTACTTCAATTTATATATTTTTAAAATGATTTCACTTCAACATTTAAGTCCAAGGACAGGTTACTAGGGAAAAGAATTTCTATTTTTGTTTCCACAGAAAATAAAAAGCTGTGGGTTCCTTTGACACTAACATGGATTGATCAAGCAAGACCCTCCCCTGAAATAGTGTCCCCGATCATCCAACATGTAAACACCTGGGACAAGGCAAACTTAAAGACCACTGCAGACAGAATTTCTGGGTCTTCTTAGGATCCCCTATTTACAGCAGCACTTACCAGCAGGAAGCAGTTTGGAATGAGTGACACACAAATTCCCAAATATTGTCTCTACATGTTTGTTTTCATTTAGTGCTGTTGGTTATAATGGTTAATGACCACAACCAATCTTTTTAGAGTTAAAAGGGAAATTATGGAATAGATATGAATACTTTGCTTTGTAATGGATTTTCATTTATTGAAACAATTTAAGGTCAATTTTGTGATATGTATATTTCTCCTCTTTTAAGGTATTGTGTTTTGTATATCTCATTTAAAATGTAATCTATAATTTAGTACAGATTATAGATAGTTACCTATACTAATCACAGCTTAGGTTAGTTAGGTTTCTAGATATGTAGAGATATATTTGAAATGGATAGGCATTCTTCAAGTCTTTAAAAGACCTACAGAATATGGCTTGTAAAATGGTTTAGAGTTTTTCTTGAAAGTGAGACATATCTGCTCCTGGCAACACACCTGTCAGAAAGGAAGATGCACATTGAAGGAACTCCTTATGGAGTTTGCTTTCAATATGGCAGGACTAGGCATTTGGACAAGATACTGATATTGTCTAGACTGTTTGACTATATGCTGTATAATCTGGACATGCAGGACCCACAGGAAAGTGACTGCTGATCAAGATGAACATTGCTACAGGTTTCCTGCTTTGTGGAAGGGTCTGCCAGACAATCTACAGGACCCAGGGTAAAATGATTGACAAACTGCCAACACAAGAGGGATACTTTAAAGTTTCCTGCTTTGCTGAGGCGTCTGCTGGAGACACTATGGCTTATAGGCTGAAGATGGAACATTACAGAACTTCAGGTGACTGACCAGGGAAGTTGTCTTGTCAGTTCTACGGTTTATATATTATCCTTCTGTGGTCTTTGATGGAGTTGAAAACAGATAGTTATGGTTATAATTTTCATTACTTAGGATTAAGATAAGTTACATATAAGACTTTAGCCTCACAAAAATAGTATAGATGGTTAAATATTTTCTTTAAATCTTACTGAATATTAATGGACATAATATGTTTAACTATGGTTTTTATTTGATAAATGCTTTGTTATATATTTTGATACGTTAAAATTTAAACACTTCTTTTTATATATACAGAAAAAAGTAGATGATAGGGGTGTCATTCTATAAATATGTTTTTCTAATTGGTTAATGGATAAAACCACTTTGGCCAATAGGGAAGTGAGAAATGTGGTACTAGGAGACAATGAGGTTTTGGGAAGAGGTAGGAGAGATTCAACATGGAAGATAAAGGTAGTAGAACAATGGGACCTCCCTCCTGTAAGAAGAGGCCGTGGGGAAATTCTTATATTAATAGAAATGGGTTAATAATAAGGCCGAGCCAGCTAAGAAGCTAGTAACTGGCCAACAGAATTATATATTATACAGAGTCTCTGTGTGTTCCTGAGTGCAGAGTGATGGTGAGACCAGGCCAGGAGAAAAACACCTCTTAAAAAACAGTCACAAGAGCAAATTCATAACTTTTAAGAGCTTGATGGTATAAGCCTTAAGTCTTTAAATCCACAAAAGTCCCTTGTGTTCCTTGAATGTAAGACATACATGGAGTGGAAAAAGGATTATTATAAAACCATGATTTTGGTGAACTGTGAAAAACATCATCACCATTTTTCCTCTCCTCTACTGTTCTTCTCCTTGCCTGTCCAAGCCATCTCCTCTCCCCTGCCTTTTTCTCCCCTTCCACCAAATTCCCACTCCTCTTCCCACTGTAGAAGCTCTATTTTCATTTTGAAATTAGTTACATTTTCATCGGTGTGGTAAAATGCCATAACAAAAGCAACTTATTTAAGAAATAAATTATTAAGTACTTGCTGTTCCAGAGAGTCTCTGTGGAAAAGGAGGTAGGAGAGAGCAGGTGCTTGAGCAGCTGCTGACAGCTTATACTGCAAACAACACGCAAAAAGTAGAGGAAACTAACTTGAAATACCATGCATTTTTTGTGAGCTCAGAATCTCTCTCCTGGAATATTTTTCATCCTACAATGCCATATCCCCTAATGTTCTTTAAACAGCCACTGATTATGGGTCAAGAATTTTAATGCATGAGACTAGTAGAGGCATCTTTCAACCAATAGTGCTCCACTCCTTGGCACTCATATTCTCAACCACATATCATAATGGCATTTTTTTAAATCTAGCTTTAGTGGGGTTATAGTAGGAAATGCATTTACTTCCATGCAGAGGAAAGCAAACCTTGATTTCTAAGCTAACCTAGTCATAAAGGGAAAATTCCAGGAAATCCAGAGGACTATGTAAAGAAAAACTAACTGTCTTAAAACAACCAAAATATGCCTTTTTAATTTTTCAAGTAATCAGTATTGTTTAAAAAAAACTGTTCTGTTTTGTGACTGAAGGCATTATCTTAAATAAAAGCCCCCTTAAAATCAAAAGCAAATTAGACATTTGCAAAATACAATATTATATTTCCTTTGAACTGGCTTCAGGCTGTTCTAAAAAATGCGGTGGATGACCTTGAGCTTTTCTGCCTCTATCTGTGGAATATTGGGATCACCAGTGTGTATCTACTAACATGCATTGGTCATGGTAAAGGTTAAACACAGATCTTTTTGTATGGTATGCAAAAGCACTAACAAATGTGCAATATCACCCATCTAGTCATACAGTTTCTAATATAGTATAATTTTATTAAGGATCCTGGCATCTTGATCTAGCAAAATTCTCCTATACTGAAATAGAATGAAGATTAGCCATTTCATTCAGGGTGAAGTCAGATCACAATGAAATACAATGCCTGAAAAGAATATTGTGGAAGAAAGAATTCATTAAGGTTACCCATCAGCATTTCTGTTTTCATGGAAGAAGATCTGGTCAGTAACTTAATGAAGGTTATATCCCAGAGTCAAGAGGTGATGCAGAGCCCTTGGAAGGGAGTGCATACTACAGGGTTTCACATGGCTTGCTAAGCGGGTTTCTGATCCAACCCAGGGCCAGAATCCCAGGGTTAGCTCCACCCATTATGATAAACTGGACACTAAATGAGAGAATACCTCACAGCTAGATCGTACAAAGTCATGTTCTCAACTGAGGCTCCTTCACTAACTCTAACTCTTGTCAAGTTGACAAACACCCCCAGTACATTGTAATTATGAAGGTTTAAAAAAATAAGATATGGAACCCAAAACTATATACACAATTGTTTGTTTATATGCAGCCAGTTTCAAATTAATTTCATATGGATACAAATGGTATTAAAATACCATCAAATATGCTGAAAAAGCTTTTAAATAAAAGAACATGAATTACACTTTTCACAGAAGGCTCATAATTGGGATACCAACACACACACACACACACACACACACACACACAATATTTGAATTAGGATGTGCCAAAGTGAAGCTAGCACAGAGATTGTGGAAGTGGACATCTAATGACCATTCTAGTTCCATACCCATTCCTGGATTGTTACCTTTCTCCATGAGATTGCCTGGAATGGCAGCATTCAATGGCTGTATGGTACAGAGACCTAGGATAGAACCAAACATGACTGGAGAAAAAGTTGTCAATAAGATGATGACTAATGATATTTTACTGTTCGCACAGACTGTTTCTAGCATACATGTCATCAAAGAGTTTTCATCCAGTAACTGATGGAAACAGATACAGAGACCCACAGACAAACATTAGAATGAGCTTGGGGAATCCTACAGAGAAGAGGGAAAAAGGATTGTAGGAGTCAAAGGGGCCAAGGACATCATAAGAAAACTCACAGTGCCTATTAAGCTGGCCTCATAGTTGTTCACTGAGACTGAAGCAGCAATCAGGGAGCTTGCATGGAAATTAACTTGGCTGTTTGCATACTTATGACAATTGTATACCTTAGTCTTCAAGTGGAACTCCTAAGAGTGTGAATTAGAGCTGCCTTGGCCAATTTTGCTGGCTTTTGGGACCCTTTTCCTCATAGTAAATTTTGTTCAGCCTTAATAAAAGAGGATATGCTTAGTCCCACTGCAAGGTTATATGCCATGATTTGCGGTTATCTATGGGAGGCCCATCCTTTTTTGAATACAAATAAAGCAGGGGTGCATTTGGGTGGTCACAGTAGAGGCAGAAGGACCAGGAGGAGAACTTGCAGTCAGAATATAAATTAAATAAATAGATTTTAAAATATTGGCTCAGCTTGCCAATGGCATCCCATGATTTTTCCCAGCTTTCTAGGTGAATCTCTGTGAGTTTCATGACAATCTAGTCTAGATCGTGAGATCTAGGACTGTCCCCCAAGCTACACACACAAAGCTTGTCTTGGAAATCAACAAAAATATTACCTTATATATGATGTCTGTAATCAAAAAATGATAAAACTATTTTAATTCTATGTAAATGGGAATACAACTTTTAAGAAAGCACTGTAAAGGTATATCCAATGTAATCAAAGAAAAGATTATTTAATATGATTGCTCAATCATGTAGGACTATGTAGGACTTTCAAGGTAGGGAAAAAGGAACACAAAGATAACAATTGTAAAAGAGGAACTAAGAATCAGAGTGAATTTTATGTGGTGGAGAATGGGAGAGAAGGTGTAAGGAGGGAATTTGGGGAGGGAGAATTAACACTATAGTACTAAAAAAAGTTATATGAATGACAAATAACTCAGGACTTTCTAAAATGTCTTCAAATACTCATAGAAATGTATTTACCATATAATGGGACAATAATGCTTTCTGTAGGCAGGACTGACAAAAATGGGTCCAGTCCCCGAAATGATTTTCCATTTTTTTTGCACTGTTAGTGAAACTCCATTAACTTACAAATAAACTTTGTTTACTGAGTGGTGGATAGTAAAACTGATTACATGACATGGCGGTAAAAACACATTTTCTAAGCTAAGAATCACTTTATAAGTGGAACATTATAAATGAATTAATTATGTGAATAATAAACCACTACTATAATCTTAGAAATAGGCTTAGTATTTTCCTCAGTTGAGGGTCTATTGGTATGATCAAACACCTTAATGAATATCAATTTGGAGGAGAAAGGGTTTAATTTGGAATATGGTTTCACATTACTGGTCATCATCAAAGATTAAGTTGGCCAGGAACTCAAAAAGGGAAGGAACCTGGTGGTAGGAAACTAATATAGTGGCCATAGAGGGGTACTGCTTACTATCTCTCCTCACAGCATTCCTAGCCTCCTTTCACACAGTACCCAAACACTTGAACACACACAATGTGCCAGGACCTCTTCAATCAATCACTACTTAAGTAAATACTCTGAAGGCTCCCCTATAGACCCATTATATGGAGACATTTTCTCAATTGCAGCCCCTTTTTCTCTGGATCTCAATCTTGTGTCAGGTTGAAAATCCTCTAGCCAGCAATGTAGTAGATGAAATACCAATGTCGTCATGGTATAATTCAGAAAGTGTTCCTGTTAAACCTCACCACAGAGGGTCCTTTTTTCAGGACATGGTAAGTAACACAAATATTTACAATTTGTCTAGGTCAGAATATAAGAGACATAGTATCACACAGCAGATAGGGTATGGTGCAGGTAGTCTTTAATATTTATTTCTTAATAGGATATGCTATCCAGTTGAAAATGGCATGTGTCGGCAGCATCAAGAAGAACCTACATGTTTGGATGATGCAACAGATGTGCCTCTGCGAACAAGCCAAGATAAATATCTTAGACGTGTTAAAATTTTTTAATATATATATATAAATGTGGTTATGTTCTCCACGCAGACCCATTACCCACTGAGCAGTCTGGGGCAGGATAATGCATTATCACCTTTTCTCCAAGTACTTAAAAAAATACAATTGGTTATATACCCCCAGTATCCAGCAAAAGCTTTCCTAAAAATTAACCTTGATGTGCGAAGAAGCAGACTTTTCAGTTAGTTCATAGTGGTATTTGAACAAGAATATGCCACATAGTGACCGTAGTGAGAGCATAGCAATTAAGAGTACTTGCTGCTCTTAGAAATGACCCAATTTCTGTATCCTGAACCCACATTGAGACACATAACTATCCAAAATTATGTCTTCAGGCATCCAACTCCTCTTTTATTTCTTTATAGGACACTAGGCAAACACATTGTATACATATATAGATATAGTCAAAACAGTTATGAACATAAAAAATAACTAAATCCAAAAAAGAACTCATTGTATGGATCTCAGTGAATCTTTAAAGATTTTAGTTTTGACTCTTGATATTTTACATTCCTGTCATGCTCACACTATCACTGCAAATTTTATCAGAATTATTGATATAAAATATCATTTAGTTATATTGTAAAAGTTTTGTAAATCTAATGGTCTATTTTCAAATGTGAATGTAAATGTCATGTAATATAAACTTGATGGAAATATAAAATATGGCTTGAGTCCTAGAGCACAACGTTCTACCTATTATATCTACTAGTATTTTCACTACATGGATAATTGTGAAAACACTGTATAAAAGATGTTTATTAGATGGGAAGTGTAGCAAACACCTTTATCTGAAAGGCAAGCCAGTTAGTTTCAATCCAATCTGAAATATAAAGCAATTTTCAGCACAGCAAATATATGAGAAGAAACCGTCTCAAAACTTATACACAAAAATCAAAAGATGCAAATTAACATATATGCCATATTTTATTTTAAAGTGTGCATTTTCCCCATTATTTATGTTTTTTAAGCTGAATTGCTTGCTCTCCACTCCATCAGGGATGGACTGTTACCTAAAATTGTGGGAAGAAAGAAAGCCTTTCTTCTATGGTTTGTTTTGTTTAATCACTGAATTAAGAAACAAACTAGTTATAAACTTTGTTGCTGATTATAATTATATAATTTTAAAAGTCTCACAAGACAGCTAGCAGTATGAATAATTTTAAAGTAATAGACACAGAATAGTAAAGAAGAATAGTATAATATCTAGGGAACACAGAAGTAATTACTGTAGTAGAGAGGACATTCTCCAGAAGTCCTTCATTTGTAGAATGCATATTGAAAAGGGAACTCAGAGAGTGCAGACTAATCTTGACAATTCCCTTGAATTTTTCTTCTAATATTCCTACTCATACCCTCAGAACTTCTAGTGTCAGAGAGACAGTGACAGCTAAGTGAACTCTTAGAACAGAGTAGGTACATCTTATCTTGTTAGTTGTAATTATGTAAGTATGAAACCAGGGTTTCATACTTGTGAATGCATGCAAGCATCAAAATTTTTATTGATTCATAGCTACAGTTAATAAGTGATGTACTTTTTGCCTACTGCATGTGTATGTTAAGTGTTGGAACACTGGTAAAAGAATGACACGGTGAAAAATGCATTGGGGAACTGTCAGTGCACCTTGAATGTAGATATGACGATCTGCCTTGCTTTAATGCTTTCCTCACTATAATCTACAGTACATGCCATGCAATCTTGTTTACATTCTCTATCATAACAAAGTTCCAAGTTGAACCACTCTGTCAATATTTTGTTTAGACATATTGCTGTTTATTTACATGTTTTTTCTGATCATGTTTTTTTTTAATTTTATTTTGAACTCAATTACATTCCTTGGATAATTGCTTCCCTGATTACATTTATATATAAAAGTACACTGAAATGAAATAAGATTGTCTACAAACTGAAGTATCTCATTCTTTCAGTTTCCAGATCCTGAGTTTGTCAATTTATATCTGCTTTAAGTCTGTGAAAGTTGAAACTAATAAGTGTATCCTCTCTCAGTCAAAGCAAAGCTTCTCTCCACCATGTCATACATATTTAGAAGTTTTCTTTTCCTTTTCTGCTCACCTTGTTCCATATATAATAAACAAAACATTAACTAGAGGACAATAAATGGAATGGATAAAAATGTAAAAATGAAATTGATAATTCTGGTAACATGTGTAAAGACGTTTTTATTTGTCTGTCTGTCTGTAGTTTATTTTCATGGTGACATTTTGAATCATTCAGATGTTCTACCTACCAGTTTACAAGTATGATTCTTTCACTAAAAAGACTCTAAGTCACTGTAGTGTACAGGTCCAGATTTAATTCTGGATGTTATACTTGACACAATTGAAATCATCTTAGTTTATAGAACATTCATCTAGCTGCAAACTCTTGCATTTGGTATTGCAGCAAGAAAGCTGATACGTGAAATAAAAAACACATTAGATAGTGGCTGTACTGATGTATCAAGAAATATTCTATAGTTAAATATTATATGGACAGATTGTGGATCTGTTAAATTAGTGAAGAGAAATAGGAAGGGGGGTTTTTACATCTCAATGCAAAATAAGGAACAGGGTCTCCTGAAACAACAGATAGGCTTTAAGTTCACATTCTAATACAAATTTGAGATTAAAATTACATCTTGCATTTACCTCCTCATTGAAAGAACAGCTATATTCTTAAAACACAGCGCTAATATTTTCTCTTTCACAATTCATTTTCAAATAAATATTTTTTCCTGACAGAGTCATACAAACCTACTAGTTGACATAATTTCCATGTGCCCTATCCAATTTCCTACACATGTAATTCACCACAAACTTTCTCTAATTCATGATCACCTCCATATTAACACACACATGTAGACACAGACACACACATGTGTATGTGTGTGCATGCTCAAACACACCCACACCCCCCACACACACACAATCACATAAGAAGTGGTATGAGGAGTTTAAAATAGACCTAGCATGACCTCTCAGGAAGTACAGGTCCTTTCTTTGAGAAATCTTGCTTCTGTGACCTGATTTCTACACCCAGAACTCAGGTGGTAGAAGAAAGAGAACTGAGTCCCTCACCACTTTTCTAAACTGCATTTATTCCTTGTCATCGATGCCACCTAGCCACACACATAAATGAGGAAATGAACACATAGATGCAAGAAAAATGTAAAGTATATCCAAAATGAGTAAACATGGTAATTATTGGTGCTCAAAGTCTAAATGTCCTCTACTTGTTGTTTCTTAAGTTGAATATTTAAAACCTTATGCACAGTAAGTGATATAAAAGGTTTTCTGAGCAAACCACCATGTAATAAAATAACTCTCACAGAATATATGATTTTTACAGTCCAGTTATCTTTGATGATGATAACATTATTGATCATTTTATCAGCATCAATATTTGTGTAAATAGCACAAAAAATATTTACGCAAGTCTGTTCTTTTTTTTTTTTTTTTTTCGAGACTCGGTTCCTCTGTTGTTTTATAGCCTGTACTGGATCTAGCTCTGTACTTACAGACATTTGCCTGCTGTTTACTCATGAGTGCTGGGATTAATGTCATATTCCTCCAATGTTCTGCCCTTGGTTCTGTTCTTAAGAAAGATGTCAGTATCCTCATTCAACTCCTCTCATGCCAAAGTACATTTTTTCATATCATGGACCACTAGATAGACATGGACAAGTTCACCTGAAACTTAAAATTCTTTTTTTTTTAATTTATGAATTAATGGATAGAAAAGATAATTATTTCACGTAAAAATGATGAAAATCGGTACCATATTTTACAGTAAATGATTAGTCTCAGGCCTGGGAATAAAAAATACATATTGTTAAAACACAAAAATAAATTATGAAGGAATTCCAATCATAGTAACAAGGGCAAATTTGAAAAGGTCTGAATATTCCAGTATCATTGGGGATTTTGACATTATACTATCTACCATCTTTGGATTGAATACTTGTTTAGAGACTGTGAATATTACCTGATGGCATGTAGTACTGTGAAATAAAATGCAGCATAGAAAAGACAGATATAAATATTCTTAAGTATATCTGAAAATTTATGTGTTACCCAAGAGACATAGAAGGGATAAAGAAAAAAAATAGCATGCTAAACTTTCTGATCATGATAATGATGAAGGAGGTGTTGGTTTTGATAGTGTTATTGATGTGAAGTTTGGTGAGAAAGTAAAAGCAACATTGAGGGTGTCAGTATGAGAAACTCTAGTTTCAATCCAAAAAAAAAAATATTCGAAATGATCATAGTGCCTGTTACTCATCTTCATCCTTACAAAGTGTAGGAATACATATGTATTTGTGCTTTAAATAGTATAGAAATTATCTTTTTTCTTGTGATGATGACAACCTTTAATCACAGGGCTTTTTTGGTGGAGGCAAGCGGTTTTATATGAATTTATATGAATGCTACTATTCTTCATAGAGAGTTCCAAGAAACTATGTCTACATAGGAAGATATTGTATTAAAAGTAACAAAAAATAAATAATTTAGGAGTTGATTTCAGCCATAAAAAGGAAAAAATTAAAAGACAGAATTATAGACTATTCTGAGAAATATGTAGAATTGCATATTATTACGTTCAATGAAATCCAATGGCCTAGAAAGATTACTTCATCTTCTGCCAGATGCATAAACTAGAATAAAAAATATGAGTGACATTTTAACAAAAATTTATCATTTAGAGGGAGAATAATCCCTAAGTGGAAGTAGTATGAGAATAAAAACATACTTGGAAATGACCAATATCACACGTTTTCTCTTAGGAATGGAGGTACAGTTATTTACTTAAAGTGATGCATCATGTCTGTAGAAGAGATACAAGGCAGATAGGTACATGTTAAATAGGAACTAAATGCAATGCATGGGATGTAAGAAAACGCCATTCAGGAACCCTGAATATGTATTCCAATTGATAATACTTGATACAAATTAAATACATAAAATAAATAATTAAAAGGACCCAGTGTCTAGAATTAACAAGTACTAACTTACTACTAACTAATTCACTTCATAATATCGAGAACAGACCTAGGACTTTGTGAATGGTCATCAAACATTCTGTCAGTGAGGACTTCTCCATACCTTTCATATTTTATACTGGAGATGTAGCATCACTAAAATTTGCAAGGTGGACTTGAATTGTTTGTGTCTGATCTAGGGTTTGAACTGATGTTCTTAAGGTACTACTATATCTTATTTTTGGCATTGGTATCTCACACCAGCAGTAAAAACTTCTGCAATGTACCAAAAGAGAAAGTATACACAGTCATATTTTCAAACACTTTGTTCTGCAGGGGAGTCCTGCCTGCAAGATATGCTAGTGAAATTGTGGAACAGAGTTTGTGGTAGCAAACAACCTACATCTCAGTTAACTCAAGAAATATTTGATGAGATGGAACACATACCCGACACTGCATGTGTGAGAAAGAACCTGCATTTATATAGCCCCATCAACTACAGTAAAACAAAATAGTAATATTTTAAAAAGTTTACATAAAATGACTTTTAATGGTATTATTACAAACTAACAGATCAGCACCTAACATAGTCATGTTCAGACAGTTCCTACTGCAAAATGTTTGGAAAATACAGACCTACAACAAGATATTATGCAGACATGGAGATCCCATGAAGCACTCAGGCCTAAACTTCATGTATCCAATAAGCATCCCGAGAAAATAACCCAAAAACAATATTATTCTATAAATCAATCAATCAATCAATCAATTTACCTATCTATCCCTATCTCTCTCTATCCCCATATATCAAAAAATTCACACGCACACACATATAAATGCAGGACCAAACGACCATGGTCTGTAAGACACCTCACCATGACCTATATACACACATAGTATATTTTCATTTGTATGTTACATTTATCCTTGCCTTCATTACCTTACAATATTTAGTAGCAAACAGACACCAACATTATCTTGTTAGGTTATCACATTTGTGCAATGTCCCTACGCAACAACACTTGTTCATTTTTGTTGTCACTGCTCGGACAACCACAGTCATAATCCACCATAACTGCCTCACTTTTGAAATAGAAATGTGCATTCAGGAGGAGAACAGAGACAACTGGTCAAGGAGAAGACAGAGAAGAAGGAGAAGGGGTATTCTGCATTCTAAAAAACACAAGAGTGGACAAAGGAAGCCAGGTCCAGATCTGATAGCTTATTTTGTTTTTTCTTATTCTTCACAGCCAAAAGATTTTACGTCTCTACAACACTGATGTAACTCACACAGATAAATAATATGTAATATGCAAACATATC
The DNA here is from genome assembly GCA_030556225.1 of Cricetiscus sungorus. NCBI lineage: Eukaryota > Metazoa > Chordata > Mammalia > Rodentia > Cricetidae > Cricetiscus > Cricetiscus sungorus. The sequence continues at coordinate 11,844,626 of JANBXA010000732.1, forward strand.
ATCTATATATAAAACATAAAACAGGTCACAGAGGGGCCTAACCTTTGTTGCTGCATTGTCTTGGTGACCGTTCTTCAAGTGGATTCGACAGGCACCTTTTCATCTCCGAGCAGAACCTGCTGCTGCACTGATTTGACGCATCACACTCCCAACCCCCATTCTGCGCTAGTGAATCAATACAACCCTGCAATAACGCATGCGCACATGTTTGCCAGGCTGCAGGGACTCAAGATTCTTTTAACAATCTAATGACATAGGATATGAATCTGTGAGCTTTAAAATTTATTAACAGTCTTTTCTGAACGTAATGACATAAGAAAGGCACCTAAGATCGTTGAGATTTATTATTGTTTGGATGTTATTGGATTGTATTCATTACCCCCTGTATAAATCACCTGAAAGAAAATCAAGTTTTTTTGGAAGTACTGTGACCTGCATAATCCTAACTGTATTTATTCTTATCTCTCTAATACAGTAGACGCGTGAACCACTGACAGAAGGAGACTCTTTGATGTGTGTGTGTGTATGTGTGTGTGTGTGTGTGTGAATGTATGTATGTATATACATATTTAATTTCAAATATGTTCTAGAAATTAAAAATGCTACTATGGAAATAATAATTGTAGGTTCAATAAAAGTGAGAGTGATCATTACCTAGGAAAACTCCTTACTTATTGTGCTTGATAGTTTTATGTCAACCTCACAAAAACTAAATTAATTTGATAGGAGGGAAGCTTAATTGAGAAAATGCATCCATAACATACAGCTGTAGACAAGCGAATAGGGAATATGTGCAAATTAGTTATAGCTGGGCTCAGTCTTTGTAGTTCCTCACTTTCCTAATATTGGTTGTCTTGGGTTCTATGAGAAAGCCGAGGGGCAAGTCAGTAAGCAGCACCCTCCATGACCTCTACATCAGCTGCTAACTTAGGACATTGCCATGTTTGAGTTCTCATCCTATTTTCATTCAATGTTAAACAGCATTTTGAAAATCTAGGCCATATATTCCTTTTCTATCTAAGTTGCTTTTGTAATTATGCTTCATCATAGCAATAGTAACCTAAACTAAGACAATCATGCTTACTAAAACACTTGCTAGAATGTTGATTTTTGTTCCAAATTTGTGATCAAGACAGGGTATTTAATTGAAGCCCTGCTTTGCATGGGATTTCTCATTGTAGACCAGGCATTCTTTGAGCTGGTTTTAAATTGCCAGCTTTTACCAGGTGAATTCTGGAATAGGAGTCATGTGCTACTACAATTGTCTAGATTTTACTATTTTTAATTATTTTTACATGTGTATTTCTCTCTCTCTCTCTCTCTCTCTCTCTCTCTCTCTCTCTCTCTCTCTCTCTCTCACTCACTCACTCACTCTCCTCCCCTCCCTCTCTCCCTCTGTGTGGTCTATGTGTGTTCATACACTAGTATGTTGAGGTGTCCATGGAGATTAGAGGTATTGGGTATCCTTAAGAGCCTGAGTTACAGGCAGTTGTTAGAAGCCTGACATGGGTGCTGGAAAACAAGCTCCAGTGCTCTGTTAGGGCAGTAGTTGCTCTGAACATTAGAAACATCTCTCCATCTCTCTTATTCTCTTCAACATATTGGCCAATAAGATCTAAACTCAATGTGCAAAGAACTAAAAAAAAAAGCCGAAAAAAGACAAATTTATGCCTTGCAAACATGCCTACATTCCACTTTCCAATATATGTAAATTATTGGCGAAACAATATCCATGTCTGAAGACCAAAGGCTATGTGGGGAGGGAAAATATATAACAAATTACTAAATGTGAGTTGAAATTGGAACACCACCATTATACAATCAAGAATGAGGCCTATTTCTAAAAACATAAATGAGGATTTTAGAGCAAATTAAATGTTTAGAGGGAGAATAATCCCTAAGTGGAAGTAGTATGAGAATGAAAACATACTTGGAAATGACCAATATCACACGTTTTCTCTTATGAATGGAGGTACAGTTATTTGCTTAAAGTAGATGGATTATGTCTGTAGAAGAGATACAAGAAAGATAGGTACATGTTGAATAGGAACCAAATCCAATAAGCATCCTGAGATAATATCTCAAAAAATATTAATCTATAAATCAATCATTCAGTCAACCTACCTATCTATTCCCATCTCTGTCTCCCTATATCATATAATTCACAAACACACATTTATAAAGGCTACAGTGAAACGTTAAAAAACTGTATTAGTAAATTTAAGAAGAAATCAGAGCCTGGTATGCCTTCCATGGTTATGTACTGGCAGGTTTATGAATATGAAAATTTCATCCTACCAACAGTAACATATTCAATAAAATAACAATCAAAATTCCATCAAACAGCATTCTCATCAATAGAAATCAGAATTAGGAAATTTGTTTGGGAAAAGAAATGTCATAGTATAGAAAAAATTTCTGACCAATAAGAAACTCAGAAGTATCCACCATACTATGTTTCAACTAATGCTATGGAGCTAAAGTAATAAAAAAACAATAGATCTAGTCTACATTTAACATGATGGGCAAAAAAGGAAGTAAAAATGATTCCTAATGATACTCTGCTACACTGACATCATTGCCCAGCCTAATTGCTAGCAGAGAGGTTTCACTCAGCAGCAAGTGGAAACAGATGCAGGCACCCACAGCCTAGTCTTGCTGCAACTTGACTTGACCTGACTGGGTGATATGCATGGGAGACTTGAAATTTTCTGAAGAGAAAGGAGGGAATAGGAGGGTAATGGAGTTTAGAGAGAGAGAGAATTGGAAGAGATCGTTAGGAAGGGAAAATGTAATCGGGTGGGTTAAATGGATAAATTAATTGATAAAAAAGGAACCACACAGATCATTCGAATAGAATTGAGGGCTCACATATAAACCCAAACAGTATAATCATATTATAGTTCCAAAAACTTTGAAGATGTTTGCTTTATTTCAGGTGGGGGCTTCAATTCAGGATTTCTTGGAGTAGCTTTAGACCCTGTCCAGAACTCTCTCTGTAGTCTTGGCTGTCCTCAAGCTCCTGACTGCCTCTGCCTCCCTATTGCTATGGTCAAGTTATTCCTTCATCACTGCCCACTATTACAATATTTTTGATAAGCAGTGCTGATTAAATGCAGAGCCACATTTATAAGGATGAATGAAATATGTATCTCCTATCCTGCTCAAACTTAACTATAAATGAACTGAGGAGTTCAGCTTACGACCTAAATATGATAAAGAAGAAAGTAGGGAGCATACTTGTAACCAAGAATATTTGAATGTTATACTTTTCAGCTTTTATAGAAGAAAAATGGACAAATTGTTATCATTTTAACGAAAGGTAACATACAATTTGCAGGATTTTTCTTGAGAAATGTGATAACAACTATATGAGTATATTTCCATTACAGATGTATTTCATAGACTTAGTGTGTCACCACCTTAACCTTTAATGTTAATATACTAAACTACAGTGACATGGTATTAGGAAACTGTGCTTTGGATGCTAAAGACATCTTAGTATCAGAGTCCTTCAAGTAGATACTTTAGCCTTATTCAAGAGAAAAACAGAGTTGAATGGGCTCAAACTGAGAAAACAGCCAGCTATAAACAAGGAAGAATGTCCTTACTTAGTGATATAATATTTTATTATGTACTTACGAATGGAAGTTTTCAATTATAATTTTGGATGTGTAAATTCTTACAGACTATAAAAACAGGAAAATTCTTTGGGATGTGATGAATAAATTATTTTTGAAATGCTTTTACAGTAGATTTTCTTTACATTAAAAACAAAAACAAAACAGGAAAATTAATAGGATTTTTATTATTAAATGATTTAGCCCTTGAAAAATTTATGATTATTACATATTACAGTTATATAATTATTACCAGAAACCATGATTAGATTATACCCATAAATATATTAGCTATATACTGAAAGGCTTAGATCACATTTTTTTTCTTGCTAATTGTCAAAAGGTTCACATGTCCCAAAAAACTTTGGTCAATTGCATAGAAAATGCTGATTAAATAAAATGGAGAATTTCAGTCTTACAGCTTTCCAACAGTAGTTGAAACAGTATTTCTCAGTCACATGTTTGCTCAAATTGCAATGGCATTGCTTACAATGTAATTCAACTTAATAAGATCACCTTTATAAAAGCATGTTTAGTATTCTGTCTCAGAAATATTCAACAATAAGTAATAAAAACTAAGCTTCTTGTTTCACATTCTAATAATTTCTCCAGTAGTGCTCACAATATTGCAAGTAATGCATACACTATATATCTAAATCTGAATTTCTTTTTGTTTTGCTGGAAAACATTATAATTTGGGGGTTATTTTAACCAACACCAAATAATGTCATCATTATTACTGAAGCAAAATTAAAATGATATTATATAATCATGCAATGAAATATGATCTTATATAACTTCAAACCTGCAAGAATATAGTTTAATGTATCTGCTCCAAAATGCCCTGCACGTATCTTCATGGAATTTTAATTTTGACAAGCCATTAGGTCTGATGTTTGCTGTACACATGTATATGGGTGTGCTGATATCCACTGGCCCATGGAAAATCCAAAGTAATATACTACATGCTAAAATAATAATTCTTCATATTATAGAAGTATTTGACAGTAGCTACTCAGTAAGCTGCATCGTGGATTTTGGAGATTATCTACCTCATATATGCAGCAAATTTGGTCAGACCTATTTAAAACGTTTACTCATTTATTTAAAATAATGTTTTATAATCAGAGATGTCATTCCGTATATGTTTTTCTCTTACTGGTTAATGAATCAAGCCATGATGGCCAACAGGAAAAGAAGAAAGGTGGAAGTAGGAGACAAGCAGGACTCTGAGTGATGTAGTAGACAATTGTCACAACATGATCTCAAGAACAGAGGATATGAGTATGGTGTTCTACATATATACATATATACATATGTATATACATAATTTCTCTCTGTCTCTCTTTATCTCTTTCCAACACACTAACACAACACATGAACACACACCCATATAAGTATACATATATGCATATATACATATGTACTTATATTTGTATATATATATGTATATATAGGCATAATGTCAAAGGCCTGGAATCAAGGTAACAATGAATAAACTTATATGAATCTTCATCTACATATCTCATAGTATGGTGTCTATAGAAATAAATCCATGAAATGTAAGGTAAATTTGTAAGCTTTTACTTAATTCTTATTGACCATTGAGAAACATAAGGTCTATAAAAGTAAATGTGAACATTGAAAAAGATAATCAAACTATAGCAGTGACGAAGACTGCATATTGCAGTACAGTAGGTCCTGAGTGTCATTTTCTCTTTGGACACATGGTTTAGCTTCTGTGGCAGCCAGGGGAAATCTATGACACTCTCCTTTCTCTGTAGAAAGCAGCATCTTTCAAAGTTACTACAGATATCTATTTCTCTAGTTTACTAGAATGCAGCAAAGAAGTAACATACAATGTCATGCAATCAGAGACTATATAAATCTCTGATATTTCTTGAGTTCTGTTTCCTTCTTTCACTGTAGTACAGATGAACGGGTCTGCTGCTAATCCCAGTGGTACAAATTGCACAAACCCATATTATTCCACAAGATTACCACTACCTACAAGGAGTAGATGCTGTAGCCAGAGCAAAAGCATTGTAGCCACCATTCCCTGGCCACATTTGCATTCATGATAAAGAAAGTGCAATGTTCTTTGCCCTATTGTAGTTCTTTGGTGGTAGGATGGCATGGGGCATGAAAATCTATCATCTCAGGCATTACTATGTTGACCAGACTATTACCCTACTGTGCTCTATATGTGTTAATAATAGCTCTGCAGAAATGACAAATTCTGAAACAGTGTAGCTGAAAGAGGGAACCATTTCCTTCATTTTCAAAATGACTTTTAAAGTCTTAAATCTAAATACAATTATGATATTAAAGACAGAAAGAAAGGAGACAGGCTCCCATGGACTTATCAGTCAGAGGATGACTAAAATAAAATGCTACCTTCCCTTTGCATATCTTTTAAACACCAACCAAGGCAGGATATCAGAGCAAGGTAAAATAGATGACAAATTCAAACAAAATATTTCCCAAATATTCAGAATACAACACAGGTTGTACCTAGATAGTATATTAGAAACAAAAGCAAAAGAAATGAAGAAAGGAATATGTGTGAGATATTGTTTATGTCTAGTTATAGCTTTTCTGAGATTTCAGAGAACAATTTCAGCCACAGGCCATAGAAGCCAACTACGATTAATCTCAGCTGCCAGCATCTAGGGGGTGGAGGCAAACACTTTTAATCCTACGACACAGGATTTACAAAAGGTGTATGTCTGTGAGTCCCTGTCCACAAATATCTGCAAAAGAGTGAATCAGTCCTGAAGGAAACTATAGCTCACGCATTTAATTCCAATATTAGGGAAGTGTATAACAAAGAGGCAAGTACTCAGAGAAGCCTTTTGTTCTCCTGCCCCACTAAAGAGTGGCAGCTGTTTGAGACTTTGTGAAGAGCTTGTTTGTGGATCAGCCCTTTCAGACTGAGAGAGAGGAGCTACCTAGTGAATATCAGCTTCTGTGGAATTTATTTATTCATGTTTCTGGAAAGTTTGTTCTCAATGTTCAAATGAGCCAACATTACAAGGACACAAGAAATGTCTTTGTCATTCTATACCTCTATGAATACTGTATGGCTCTATGTAAAAAAAAAAAAAGCTCCTATATCCATGAAGTGGTGTATTGCAGATGCTTCATCAATTCAGTTATGCTACTCAAGTGGAACACACGCACGCACATTCACACACACACACACACACACACACACACACACACACACACACACACACACTTTTTCTCTCTCTTTTTTCTATTGCTCTCTGTCTACAATTCTCTCTTGCAGCTGATGTGGAAACTACTTTCCTTTATTTTTACTACCATAGCATTAGATATCATACTTAACCTTAGTATCCAACCATCAGAAACCGGCAGGACCAACTGACCACTGTCTGTAAGACACCTCACCATGATATATACACACACACATAGTATATTTTCATTTGTATGTTATATTAACTCTGCCTTCATTACCTTGTATAGTTTAGTGCCAAGCAGACACCAACATTATCTTGTTAGGTTGTCACATTTGTGCAATATCCCCATACAACAACACTTGTTCATTTTTATTGTCAGTGCTCTTACAAACACAGTCATAATCCACCATAACTGCCTCACCTTTGAAATAGAAATGTGCACCCAGGAGGAGACACTGGTTAGGGAGAAAACAGAGAGCAAGAGAAGGGCACTTTACATCCCAGACAACAAGGAGAAGACAAAGGAAGCCAGGTCCTGATCTGATAGCTTATTTTGCTTTTTCTTATATTCACAGCAAAAGATTTCATGTCTCTACAACACTGATATAACTCTTACAGATTAGTAATACTTAATATAAAAACCTAACATCTTCCAATGAAACATACATCATGGCACAGAGGGTGCTAACCTTTGTTGCTGCATTGTCTTGGTGACCGTTCTTCAAGTGGATTCGACAGGCATCTTTTCATCTCCGAGCAGAACCTGCTGCTGCACTGATTTGACGCATCACACTCCCAACCCCCATTCTGCGCTAGTGAATCAATACAACCCTGCAATAACGCATGCGCACATGTTTGCCAGGCTGCAGGGACTCAAGATTCTTTTAACAATCTAATGACATAGGATATGAATCTGTGAGCTTTAAAATTTATTAACAGTCTTTTCTGAACGTAATGACATAAGAAAGGCACCTAAGATCGTTGAGATTTATTATTGTTTGGGTGTTATTGGATTGTATTCATAACATCCTGTATAAATCACCTGAAAAAAACTCAAGCTATTTTGTAGATACCGTGGATTGCATAATCCTAATTATATTTATTCTTATATCTCATCTCTCCAATTCAGTAGACACGTATACCACTGACAGAAGGAGGCTTTTGTGTGTGTGTGTGTGTGTGTGTGTGTGTGTGTGTGTGTGTGTGAATGTATGTATGTATATACATATTTAATTTCAAATATGTTCTAGAAATTAAAAATGCTTCTATGGAAATAATACATACAGGTTCAATAAAAGTGAGAGTGATCATTAACTAGGAAAAGTCCTTACTTATTGTGCTTGACAGTTTTATGTCAACCTCACAAAAACTAAATTCATTTGATAGGAGGGAAGCTTAATTGAGAAAATGCATCTATAACATACAGCTGTAGACAAGCGTATAGGGCATATGTGCAAATTAATTATTGATGGGTTCAGTTTTTGTAGTTCCTCCCTTTCCTAATATTGGTTGTCTGGGGTCAATGAGATAGGTAAGTGGCAAGTCAGTAAGCAGCACCCTCCATGACCTCTACATCAGCTGCTAACTTCAGGATCTTGCCATGTTTGAGTTCTCATCCTACCTTCCGTCAATGTAAATAGCAATTTGAAAATCTAGGCAAAATATTCCCTTTCTCTCTAAGGTGCTGTTGTCATCATCCTTCATCATAGCAATAGTAACCTAAACTAAGACAATCATGCTTACTAAAACACTTGCTAGGATGTTGATTTTTGTTCCAAATTTGTGATCAAGACAGGGTATTCATGTGAAGCCCTGGTTTGCATGGGAAATCTCATTGTAGACCAGGCATTCTTTGAGCTGGCTTTGTATTGCCAGCTTTTACCAGGTGAATTCTGGAATAGGAGTCATGTGCTACTACAATTGGCAAAATTTTACTATTTTTAATTCTTTTTATTTTTATGTGTGTATTTCTCTCTCTCTCTCTCTCTCTCTCTCTCTCTCTCTCTCTCTCTGAGTATGTGTGTATGTCTCTCTCTCTCTCTCTCTCTCTCTCTCTCTCTCTCTCTCTGTGTGTGTGTGTGTGTGTGTGTGTGTATGTGTTCATATACTAGTCAAAGGAGATTAGAGGTATAGGATATCCTCAAGAGCTGGAGTTACAGGCAGTTGTTAGATGCCTGACATGGGTGCTGGAAAACAAACTCCAGTGCTCTATTAGGGCAGTAGTTGCTCTGAACATTAGAACCATTTTCCATCTCTCTTATTCTCTTCAAGATATTGGCTAATTAGAACCACACTCCATGTGCAAACAACAAACAAAAATAGGAAAGAAGACAAATTTTTGCCTTGCAAAAATGCATACATTCCACTTTCCAATAAATGTCAATGTATTATTGGCTCAACAATATCCATGTCTGAAGACCAAAGTCTATGTGCGAAAAGAAAATATATAACAAATTCCTGAATGTGAGTTGAAATTGGAACACCACCCTTATATAATCAAGAATGGGGACTATTTATAAAATCATAAATGTGGCATTGAAATAAATTAATTTATTTTAACACTAAATATTTTAACATTAAAAGTGAGTGCTTTAAACTCTACATAAGATACTAGTTTGAATGTATCCCTCCACATAAAATGTATACCAATCCATACTTATGATGCAGATTAATGGTTTACATGAGGAATCTTCTCTTGCTGACAGTAGGATAACAAAACCTTTGCTATGTACAATAGGCTGACTTTAAACTCAGAGTTCCCTTTGCTTCTGACTCCAGACATTGATATTAAAGATTGCTGTATCATGACCAGAATGACTTTCATATTTTTAAACAATACCCTCCAAAGCCAAGCATTATTTGTAGTTTAACTAATAAGAAAACTACAGCAATATTTTTTGCCACCTCCAAGTTATTACAGGGCAGTATGATATTAGAAACAAATTATTCCCTTTTGTATACCTCATCTATACTTTTTCCTTTTATTCTTCAGAAAAGTGCAAGCATCCCAGGGGTATCAGCCAGCTATGGTGTACCAAATTGCATTGAGTTTAGGCACTTAGTCTTCTAGTAAGTTTGGTCAAGCCAACCCAGTAAATCCTGGTAATTTATTAAGTCAGGGCTTCTTTTCTTCTTATTTAATTAAAACACTCTCAAATTTTTACTATAATAACAAGAGATTCGAAAATTGACATATGAAACAAATTTAAGAAGAATATATAACTTGAATTAACAATATCATATATGATGAAATATTATAAACTCTTAATTTAAAATACTGCAGCGTTTAAAATAATACTTTTCTAAATGTTTTGAAAAGTTTATGTATACGCATAATCTATTTCATACCATTACTTATTGATTCCCCCAACATATTCAAGACTTTCCAAATCATCTCACTCTGTTCTTCATATCCATCATTACCATTAACATGATTATCTTATTTTTTATAAATTCTATGTTTCTAGTTAGCACTGAATCATGCACACTGGTTTTGGTCCATCTACACAAACAGTGACATCCCTCTAGTGCTGGGCTAAGTGAGAGTCTGTCTTAAAACAAACAAAAACAGGTGGTATATATAGTGCTGGTGAGAGAGTTTAAGAGCACAACCTGATTTCTCAAACAATCAGAGTTCATGGTCACTTCCTTATGGACTCTCTGGTCACCCCCACTCCCATATAGGCATGGATACACATGCATAAAATAAGAAAAAGTAAATTTAAATATGTTATCATTGGCTGCCATGTTTCCTTGTGATTTGAGAAGTTCAGTTTGAAGTGGGTGATAGTGAACCCATAAAATGTGACTTTCAGTTTGTAGAGAAATGCATGTACAGCAGTATATGATGTTGGATAGTCTTGTTACATATCAGAGATCATGCTGCTATATACTCTGAGGACATAAACAATTAAGAAATTCAGCAAGAGATGTCATTATGCCCCACTTATACTTTCACCTGGCTGTTCCTAGGTTTTCTTAGTTCCTGGGTATCAACTCTAAATCAGATGACGGAGGAAGATTCCCACCTTTTTCACTGTTAGATATATACTTAGTATGGAGGATCACTTGAATTAAAACAAATAAAGCACAGCGTTCTTTCTTTAGGATTCTTGAAGGGAAATGTTGAAGATTATTGTGAGTTTTTATTTACTAATGGATTCTTTAAGACAAAGAGAGGGAAGAGAGAGAGAGAGACAGAGAGAGAGAGAGAGAGAGAGAGAGAGAGAGAGAGAGAGAGAGAAGAGAGAGCAAGAGAGGGAGAGATTTTAAATGTTCCAAATTACATGTTTCTGTGGTTGGAACAAAACTATTTGTAGTTGATGGGATTGAATCACTTTCTAGAAAATATGGCTACAAGTAGGATAACTGCTGAGATAACTCAACACTCACAGAATTAAATTATGGAAAAAGTACAAATACTTTAAATTTGAAAATGTATCTGATAAAGAAAAAATATATATAGGAACTCAATTAGGTATAAGTCATAGATTAAGTAGTGCTTCTATAATCAGGTCCTGAGAAATAATATAGTAAACCTTAGTCAGGGTTTCTATTCCAGTAATAAACATCATGGCTAAAAGCAAGTCTAGCAAGAAAGGGTTTCCTTTGGTTACACTTCCACATTGGTTCATCATCAAAGGAACTCAAGCAGTGCAGGGACCTGGAGGCAGAAGCTGAAGCAGATAGCAGATAACAGTTCTCTTTACCTATTTATTCTTCATGGCTTTCTCAACCTGCTTTCTATTAGAAGCTGTGATAAACACCCTGGGGAAAACACCACCCTTTGAATGCCTTTGAATGCTCGAATCATACACTAATTAAGAAAATACTCTATAGACTGGCCTACAGCTAGATCTCATGGACAATTTCACATTCTGGATTTCTTGTTCTAAATGACCTTAATCTGTGTCAAGTTCACACAAATTTAGTACAGATTATAGATAGTTATCTATAATAATCAAAACTTATAATTAGGTTAGTTAGGTTTTCTAGAAATATAGAGATGTATTTGAAATGGATAGGCATTCTTCAATCTTTCAAAGACCTACAGAATATGGCTTTTAAAATGGTTTAGGGTTTTTCTTGAAAGTGAGAAATAACTGCCCCTGGCAACAGTACCTATCAGAAAGGAAGATGGACACTGAAGGAACTCCTTACTGAGTCTGCTTTCAATATGGAAAGACTAGGCATTTGGGCAAGATAAGGTCTTGTCTAGACTGTTTGACTTTATGCTGTATCAACTGGACATGCAGGACCCACAGGAAAGTGACTGCTGATACAAGATTGATATTGCTACAGGTTTCCTGCTTTGTGGAAGGGTCTGCCAGACAGTCTACAAGACACAGAGAAAAATGACTGACATACTGGCAACACAGGAGTGGCAGTTTAAAGTTTCCTGCTTTGCTGAAGAGTCTGCTAGAGACACTATGGCCTGTAGGCTGAAGATGGAACATTAAAGAAGAACTTCAGGTGACTAACCAGGCAAGTTGTTTCTGTAATTTCTAGAGTTTATATATTATCCTTCTGTGGTTTTATATGGAGTTGAAGACAGGTAGTTATGTTTATAATTCTCACTACTTAGGATTAAATATAAGTTACATATAAGACTTTAGCCTCACAAAAATAGTATAGATGGTTAAATATTTTCTGTATATCTTACTGAATATTAATGGACTAAATATGTTTATCTATGATTCTTATTTGTTAACTGTTTTGTTATATATTTTCTATGCTAAGGATAAAATTCTTCTTTTTATTTTAGACAGAAAAGTGTAGATGATGGGGGATGTCATTCTATAAATATGTTTCTTTAATTGGTTAATGGATAAAACCAATTTGGCCAAGAGGGAAGTGAGAAATGTGGTACTAGGAGACAATGAGGTATTGGGAAGAGGTAGGAGAGATTCAACAAGGAGGATAAAGATAGTAGAACACTGGGCCCTCTCTCCTGTAAGAAGAGGCTATGGGGAAATTCTTATATTAATAGAAATGGGTTAATAACAAGGCAGAGCCAGCTAAGAAAGTAGTAACTGGCCAACAGAATTATATATTATACAGCGTCTCTGTGTGTTACTGAGTGCAGAGTGATGGTGAGACCAGGCCAGGAGAAAAACACCTGTTAAAAAATAATCACAAGAGTGAATACCTAACTTTTAAGAGCACGAGATTATAAGCCTTAAGGTTCTAAATCCACAAAAGTCCCTTGTTTTCCTTGAGTGTAAGATATTCATAGAGTGGAACAGAAATATTACATAAAACCATGATTTTGGTGAGCTGTGAAAAACATCACCTCCACTGTTCCTGTCCTCTACTGTTCCTCTCCTTGCCTGTCCTAGCCATCTCCTCTCCCTTTCCCTTTTCTTCCCTTCCATTCTCTTCCTACGCCTCTTTTCACTCAAGAAGCTCTTTTTTTTTCATTTTGATATTAGTTACTTGTCCATCGCTGTTGTAAAACACCATGACAAAAGCAACTTATGTAAGAAATAAATTAAGTACTTGCTGTTCCAGAGAGTCTCTGTGGAAAAGGAGGTAGGAGAGAACATGTACTTGAGCAGCTGCTGACAGCTTACACCTCAAACAACACACAAGAAGTAGAGGGAGCTAACTTGAAATACCATGAGTTTTTTTTTGTTTTGTTTTTTGTTTTTTTTTTGTGTGTGAGCTCGGAATCTCTCTCCTGGAATATTCTTTGTCCTACAATGCCATATCCCCTAATGTTCTTTAAACAGCCACCAATTATGGGTCAAGAATTTTAATGCATGAGACATTAGCAGCATTCAACCCATAGTGTTCCACTCCTTTGCACTCATATTCTTACACACATATCATATTGGAAAATGTTTTTATAACCTAACTTCAAAAATTCTCTTTATTGGTGTTATAGTGGAAAATGCCTTTACTCCCAGGCAGAGTCAGGCAAATCTCAGGGTTCTAAGCTAACCTAGTCCAAACACCGAATTCCAGGAAATCCAGAACTACATAAAGAAAAACTGTCTTAAAACAACCAAAATATGCCTTTGTAATTTTTCAAGTAATCAGTATTGTTTAAAAAAAATGTTCTCTTTTGTGACTGAAGGCGTTATCTTAAATAAAAGCCCCCTTAAAATCAAAAGCAAATTAGACATTTACAAAATACAATTTTATCATTCTTTTGAACTGTCTTCAGGCTGTTCTAAAAGATTTGTGGATGACCTTGAGCCTCACATATTTTTATGCATCTATCTTTGGAATGTTGGGATCACCAGTGTGTATCTACTAACATGCATTGGTCATGGTAAGGATTAAACACAGTACTCTTTGTATGGTATGCAAAAGCACTAACAAATGTGCAATATCACCCATCTAGTCATACAGTTTCTCTTATAGTATAATTTTATTAAAGATCCTGGCATCTTGATCTAGCAAAATTGTCCTATACTGAAATAGATAGAAGATTAGACATTTCACTCAGGGTAAAGTCAAATCACACTGAAATACAATGCCTGAAAAGAATATTGTGGAAGAAAGAATTCATTAGGCTTACTCATCAGCATTTCTGTTTTCATGAAAGAAGTTCTGGTCAGTAACTCAATGAAGGTAATATCCCAGAGTCAAGAGGTGATGCAGTGCCCTCAGAAGGGAGTGCTTACTACAGGGTTTCACGTGGCTTGCTAGGCAGGTTTCTGATCCAACCCAGGGCAAGAATCCCAGGGTTAGCTCCACCCATAATGATGAACTGGACACTAAATGAGAGAATACCTCACAGCTAGTTTGTACAAAGTCATGTTCTCACCTGAGGCTCCTTCAATAATTCTAACTCTTGTCAAGTTGACAAAAACCCCAAGTACATTGTTATTATGAAGATTTAAAAAAATAAATTATGGAACTCAAAATTATATACTGAATTAATTGTTTGTTTATGAGCAGCAAGTTTTTCAAATTAAACTCATACGACTACAAATGGTATTAAAAATGACCATCAAACATGCTGGAAAAGCTTTCAAATAAAAGAACAAAAATTATACTTTACACAGAAGGCACATGATTGGGACACCAACAAAGACAAACACTATTTGAACTAGGATTTGTCCTGCCTATGGGATGTGCCAAAATAAAACTAGAACAGAGATTGTGGAGTTGGCCATCCAATGACCATTCTAGTTCCATACCCATGCCTGGAGTGTTCCGTTCGTACTGGAGACTGCCTGGAATGGCAGCACTCAGTGGTTGTATGGTACAGAGACCTAGGATAGAACAAAACATGGCTCAAGCAAAAAGTTGTCAATGTGATGATGCCCAATGATATTCTGATGTTCTCATAGAATGTTTCTAGCAAAAATGTCATCAAAGAGTATTCATCCAGTGACTGATGGAAACAGATGCAGAGGCCCACAGCCAAATATTAGAATGAGCTGGGGAATCCTATGGAGAAGAGGGACAAAGGATTGTAGGAGTCAAAGGGGCCAAGGACATCACAAGAAAACTCACATTGTCAATTAAGCTGGCTTCATAGTTGTTCACTGAGACTGAAGCAGCAATCAGGGAGCTTGCATGGAAATAAACTTAACTGTTTGCAGACATCTGACAATTGTATAGGTTAGTCTTCATGTGGAACTCCTAAGAGTGTGAATGAGAGCTGCTTTGGCCAATTTTTCTGGCTTTTGGGACCCTTTTCCTCATAGAAGATTTTGTTCATCCTTAATAAAAGAGGATATTCTTAGTCTCACTGCAAGGCTATATGCCATGCTTTGTGGATATCCATGGGAGGCCCATCCTTTTTTGAATACAAATAAAACAGGGGTGCATTTGGGTGGTCACAGTAGAGGCAGAAGGACCTGGAGGAGAACTTGCAGTCCGAATGCAAAATAAATAAATACATTTTAAATATTAGCTCACTTTGCCAATAGCATCTCATGCTTTATCCCAGCATTCTGGTGGCAAGAACAGGTGGATCTCTTGATTTCCAGGCCAATCTGGTCTAGAATGTGAGTTCTAGGACAGGTTCCTAAGCTACACACAGAAAGCTTGTCTTGGAAAAAAACAAATATTTTACCTTATAGTTGATGTCTGTAACCAATATAAGTGATAAAACTATTTGAGTTCTATGTAAATGGAAATACAACATTTAAGAAAGCACTGTGAAGGTATATCCAATGTAATCAAAGAAAAGATTAATAAATATGATTGTTCAAATGTCCTTTATTTGAAAGCACTATCTTTATTAGTTGACTATGTAGGACTTTCAATTTAGGCAAAAAGGAACATAATGATAACAATTGTGAAAGAGGAACTAAGGATCAGAGTGAATTTTATGTGGTGGAGAATGGGAGAGAAGGTGTAAGGTGTGAATTTGGGGATGGAGAAATAACATTAAAGTACTTAGAAAAAGTCATATGATTAACCAATCACCCATGACTTCGTAAAATGTCTTCAAATACTCATAGAAATGTATTTACCATATAATAAGACAATAATGCTTTCTGTAGATACTGCAGGACAGACAAAAATGGGTTCAGTCCCCGAAATGGACTTTCATTTTTTTGCACTGTGAATTAGTGAGGCCCTATTAACTCATAAATACACTTTAATTTACTAAGTGGTAGATAGTGAAAATGATTTCTTGACACGATGGTAAAAAGACACTTTCTAAGCTAAGAATAACTTTATAACTGGGAACTTATAAATAATTTAATTATTTGAATAATAAACCACTACTGTAATCTGGTAAATAGGCTTAGTATTTTCCACAATTGAGGCAATATTGGTATGATCAAACACCATATAGAAAAGAAATATGGAGATGAAAGGGTTTGATTTGAAATATGCTTCCATATCACTGGTAATCATGAAAGATTTTGGTTGGTCAGGAACTCAAACAGGGAAGTTACCTGATGGTAGGAATCTAATATAGTAGCCATAGAGGGGTACTGCTTACTATCTCTCCTCACAGCATGCCTAGCCTCCTTTCACACAGTACCCAAACCCTTGCACACATATAATGTGCCAGGACCTCCTCAATCAGTCACTACTTAGTAAATACCCTGAAGGCTCCCCTATAGACCCACCATATGGAGTCATTTTTTTAATTGCAGCCCCTTTTTCTCTGGTACTATATCTTGTGTCAGGGTGACAATCCTCTACCCAGCACAGTACTACATGAAATACCAATGTTGTCATGGTATATTTCAGATAGTGTACCTGTTAAACCTCATCATAGAGGGTCCTTTTTTCAGGAAATGGTAAGTAACACAAATATTTACAATTGATCTAGGTGCAGAATATAAGAGAGATAGTATCACACAGTAGATACGGTATGGTGCAGGTACTTTTTAAAATGTATTTCTGAATAGGATATGCTATCCAGTTGAAAATGGCATGCATGGGCAGCATCAAGAAGAACCTACATGTTTGGAGGATGCAACAGATGTGCCTCTGTGACCAAGCCAAGATAAATTTCTTAGGTGTGTTAAAACTTTTTAATATATATGTATATATATATATTTATTTATATGTATATATATATATATATATATGATTATATATGAGGTTAGGGTTAGGGGTACGGATATATATATATATATATATATATATATATATATACATACATACATACATACATATGTATATAACTGATGTGGGTTATAGTTCTTATCAGTGTTGGGCTGGTAGGGATCTACTGTGACTCTGTCCTGTGATGAAATCTCTATTTCTTCCTGCATTATATTTCAACAGTACCAAAAATGACTGAAAAAAATGACTGAGTGCAGACTAATCTTGATATTTCTCTTTGTGTTTTTCTCCCAATTCCTCCTACTCACTCAGAACATCTAGTTGGCATAGAGACAGTGACTTCTAAGTGAACTCTTAGAACAGATGAGGTTCATCTTACCTTGTTAGTTGTAATTATAAGTACAAGGCAATAGACTCTGGTTTCATACTTGTCAATGCATGCAGGCATCAATACTTTTATTAATTAATAGCTACAGATATTAAGTGATATATTTCTTGCCTACTGCATTGTGTTAAGTGTTGTAACACTGTTAAAGGATAGACATGCTGAACAATGCATTGGGGAACTGTCAGTGTGCCATGAATATAGATATGACTGTCTGTCTTACTTTAATGCTTTCATCGCTATAATCCACAGTACATGCCATGCAATCATGTTTAAATTATCTATCATTACAAATTTCTGAGAAAGAAACACTCTGTTAGTATATTGTTTGGATGTATTGGTGTTTATTTACTTGTTTTTCTGATTATGTTTCTTATTTTTTTTTTAGTTTTTAACTCAATTACATTCCTTGGATAATTGCTTTCCTGATTACATTCATATATAAAAGTACAATGAAATGAAATAAATACTACAAACTGAAGTATCTCATTCTTTCAGTCTTCAGATCCTGGGTTTTGCATATGTAGATCTACATGAGTCTGTGAAAGTAGAAACTAACAACTGAATCCTCTCTCAGTCAAAGCAAAACTTCTCCCCACCATATCATAGATATTTAGAAGTTTTCTTTTCCTTTTCTGCTCTGCTTGTTCCATATATAATAAACAAAACATTAACTAAAGGTCCATAAAGGGAATGGATAAAAATGTAAAAAATAAAGCCTGATAATTCTAGGAACACATGGAAAGGTGTTTATGTTTGTTTGTTTGTAGTTTATTTTCAAGGCAACATTTTGAAATATTCAGATGTTCTACCTACTAGTTTTTAAGTATGATTCTTTCACTAACTAGACTCTAAGTAATTGAAGTGTTCAGGACCAGATTTAATTCTGAGAGGAGTACATGACAAAGTTGAAAGTTGAAATCATTTTAGATTATAGAACATTCATCTATCTACAAACTCTTGCATTTGGCATTGCAGCAAGAAGGCTGATATATGAAATATAAAACACATTAGTTAATGGCTGTAGTCATGTATCAAGAAATATTTTTATAGTTAAATAATATATGGACAGATTGTGGATCTGTTTCCTTAGTGAAGAGAAACAGGAAGGGGGGGTTTTACATCTCGATGCAAAATAAGAAGCAGGGTTACCTGAGACAACTGATAGGCTTTCTGTTCACATTCTAACACTAATTTGAGATTAAAATTACATCTTACATTTACCTTCTCATTGAAAGAAAAGCTGTATTCATAAAACAGAGAGCTAATATTTTCTCTTTCACAATTCATTTTCAAATAAGTATTTTCTTTTTTTCTATATAGTCATACAACCTACTATGTTGACATAATTTCCATGTCCCCTATCCACTTTCCTACACCTGTAATTCACCACAATCCTCTTCTAATCCATGATCACCTCCATATTAACACACACATGTAGATAAGATACACACATGTGCATGTGTGTGCGTGCTGAAACACACACACACACACACACACACACAATCGCATAAGAAGTGGTATGAAAAGTTTGAACTGGACCTAGCATGACCTCTCAGGAAGTACACGTCCTTTCTTTGAGAAATCTTGCTTCTGTGACCTGATTTCTACACTCAGAACTCAGGTGGTGGAAGAAAAAGAACTGAGACCCTCACCACTTTTCTAAACTGCATTTATTCCTTGTCATTGATGTCACCTAGCCACACACATAAATGAGGAAATGTATACATAGATGCAAGAAAAAATTAAAATATATCTAAAATGAGTAAACATGTTAATTATTGGTGCTCAAAGTCTAAATGTTTTATACTTGTTATTTCTTAAGTAGAATATTTAAAACCTTATGCACAGTAAGTGATATAAATGATTTTCTGAGCACACCACCGAGAAATATAATAATCCACACAGAATATATGATTATCACAGTCCTGTTTTTTGATGATGATAACATTATTGACCATTTTATCAGCATTAATATTTGTGTAGTCTGCTCTTTTTTTTTTTTTGAGACTCAGCTTCTCTGTATTGTTTTGTAGCCTGTACTGGAACTAGCTCTGTATATCAGGCTAGCTTTGTATTCACTGACATTTGCCTGATGTTTACTCATGAGTTCTGGGATTGATGTCATGTTTCTCCAATGATCTGTCCTTGGGTCTGTTCTTAAGAAAGATCTCAGTATTCTTTTTCAACTCCTTTCATGCCAAAGTACATATCTTCATATCATGGACCACTGATGGACATGAACAAGTTCACCTAA
Source organism: Cricetiscus sungorus (assembly GCA_030556225.1). Taxonomy (NCBI): domain Eukaryota; kingdom Metazoa; phylum Chordata; class Mammalia; order Rodentia; family Cricetidae; genus Cricetiscus; species Cricetiscus sungorus. The sequence continues at coordinate 11,864,582 of JANBXA010000732.1, forward strand.
AACTTAAATTAACTTTTTTAAATGTATGAATTAAAGGATAGAAAAGATAATTACTTTTAAGTAAAAATGATGAAAATCGGTACCATATTTTACGATAAATGATTAGTTTCAGGCCTGGGAATAAAAACTACATATTGTTAAAACACAAATAATGAATTATGAGGGAATTCCAATCATAGTAACACTGGCAAATATGAAAAAGTCTGTATATTCCAGTTTCATTTGGGGTTATGACATTATACTATCTACCATCTTTGGACTGAATACTTGTTTAGAAATTGTGAATATTACCTGATAGCATGTAGTAGCTGTGAAATAAAATGCAGCTACTACAGTAAAAGACAGGTATAAAAATTCTTAACTATATCTGAAAAGTTATGTTTTCCCCAAGAGACATAGAAAGGATAAAGAAAAAAATAACATGTTAAGCTTTCTGAACATGATGATGATGTAGGTCTTGTTGCTGTTGATAGTGTTATTAATGTGAAGTTTGGTGAGAAAATAAAAGTAAAAGCAACATTGAGGAAACTTGAAACTTTAGTTTCAAACCCAAAAAAAAATATCCAAAATGATCAAAGTGCCAGTTACTCATTTTCATCTTTACACAGTGTAGGAATGCAAATGTATTTGTGCTTTAAAATATATTGTAATTATCATTTTTTTATTTTTATTTTTTCTTGTAATGATGACAACCTTTAATCTCAAGACTTCTTCAGTGGAGCCAAGCGGTTCTATATGAATTCAAGGCTACTATTCGTCATAGAGAGTTCCAAGAAAGCTATGTCTACAAAGGAAGATATTGTATTAAAAATAACAAAAAAATAAATGATTTAGGAATTGATTTCAGCCATACAAAGGAAAACTTTAAAAGACAGAATTATAACCTATTCTGAGAAATATGTAGAACTGCAAATTAGTATGTTCAATGAAATCCAATGGCCTAGAAAGATGACTTCATCTTCTGCCGGATGCATAAACTGGAATAAAAAAATATGAGTGACATGGTAACAAAAATTTAGAATTTAGAGGGAGAATAATCCCTAAGTGGAAGTAGTATGAGAATGAAAACATACTTGGAAATAACCAGTATCACACATTTTCTCCTATGAATGGAGGTACAGTTATTTGCTTAAAGTAGATGGATCATGTCTGTAGAAGAGATACAAGGCAGATAGGTACATGTTGGATAGGAACCAAATGCAATGCATGGGATGTAAGAAAACGCCATTCAGGAACCCTGAATATGTATTCCAATGGATACTAATTGATACAAAAATAAATAGATAAAATAAATAATTAAAAGGACCCAGTGTCTAGAATTAACAAGTACTAAGTTACTACTAACTAATTCACTTCATAATATCGAGAACAGACCTAGGACTTTGTGAATGGTCATCAAACCTTCAGTCAGTGAGGACTTCTCCCTACCTTTTATATTTTAATATTGGAAATGTAGCATCACTAATATTTGCAATGTGGTCTTGAATTGAGTTTGTGTCTGATCTAGGGTTTGAACTTATGTTCTTAAGGTACTACCCTACCTTATTTTTGGCATTAGTATCTCACACCAGCAGTAAAAACTTCTGCAATGTACCAAAAGAGAAAGTATACACAGTCGTATTTTCAAACACTTTGATCTGCAGGCGAGTCCTGCCTGCAAGATATGCTAGTGAAATTGTGGAACAGAGTTTGTGGTAGCAAACAACCTACATCTCAGTTAACTCAAGAAATATTTGATGAGATGGAACCCATACCCGACATATTATTCCACAATTAATAAATGTAACCTCTTGAAATGAAGAAATATTTTCTGAACAGCAACGTGCATTTATACATGTGAATGTTTTGTGGAATATAAAAATCACTTCTAAGCTGGAGGGGGCGGTGACACACACCTTTGTTTCCAGCTCTTGGGAGGCATAGGCAGTTGGATCTATGTGAGTTCAAGGCCATCCTGGTCTACATAGCAAGTGCCAGGACAGGCTCTACAGAGACGCAGAATAACCCTGTTTTAAAAAAGGCATACAATCTCTCCTAAACCTAAACATTAAGGAAGCAAACTATCAAAACATTGGGATTAAATGTATATATTCCACACATATTGGGTGGAGGCAGAGGTGCCAGATCATGGTATTCCAGACTAAGGTAGTCTATAAGGTAAGTTACAACACAGCTAGGGCTACATAGAGAAACTCTTTCTTGCAAGCAAACAAATAAAAATAAACAGAAAACAACAAAAAAGCCCAACAACCAACAACTGCAACAAAATAAATTCAATAAAAAATTTGGCCATAAATATATAAGTATATATATATGCATAACTCCTATGGAAATTAATATGTAGGTAATAACTTAAGTTAGGAATTGAATTAGTATATGGTCTGGTTATAACCTTTTTGGCCATATGCTCAAAGAACCTATGCCATACTTCTGAGATACCAGCTATCCATTTTCATTGATTATACATTCCCAATAATTGGGGAAGGGAATCAGTTTACACATCCATTCTTTGAGTAATGGAAATAAATATTTCTTATATTTATACAACGTAGTGTATACAACTCTTTAGAAACTGAAAATATGAAAGGTACAGGTAAATGAATTGAGCTGAACACAATTATTCTGAAGGAGGTAACAGAAAAGCAAAAGATAATTTTTTTCCTTATTCATGGTCACTGGCTGGGTATTTTCTCAGAAGTATTTTTCATTCTGAAAATTCAAAGGTATGGAAATTAGTAAAGGGCAATGGATTTTAAGAGAGGAATAATTGATTGCAGTGCTATCAATGGTTAATAGAAATATTGATAATGAAGGATTTAAAGAGCATGATTGAAGATTCCCAGTTAATGCTCTATGAGGGCACTTTACCCACAGAGAAGTGTGTCTAAGTTTTCTCAAATATTCTTATAGCAGGTAATTACATCATATTAAATTGGCATTCATCCAAGCAATATTCAAAGTCTTCAAAAACATGTGTGCTATGAGGTTAATACTGTTCTGATATAAAAACCAAAGAAATAGTATACAACAGTAGATATTATGTTAAAGCTTCTAATCAACACAGTTAAAAGATCATGCAAAATAAACACGATTCAATAGAATAACAATGGGATTATTCTGCTAGATTTAGTGGAATTAATTTATAAGGAAGCTATAAATCAGCAAGTATTATATGGGTAAATTTAATAATAAATTCAAATAAATTATATTTATAATTTTAAAGAAAAAATGTGTTTAAGTCTTCAATACACATTTCTCTAAGATAGCTAGAAAAGTAAATGAGCAAAAACCAAGGGAAAAATGGCACTTAGAGATCATTTCATTTTCCTTCTTACTTTCATACATATACTGCTAGAATTTCCCAAAGCATATGTCCCTAAAAAGCAAATTACACCATTTATGTTTGTGTATATGTATGTATAAATATAAAAGAATATATGCATTTTTATGCCTAGTAGCTCATGTTTATGTGCCTTTAAAGAATTGAAAACAATATTAGATATCATTTCTCAGGTACTACCTGCTTTGTTTTTGTATTAAAATTATGTGGATCATGTGATAGCCTAGAGTTCACCTAGTAGGTTTGGATGGCTTTGTATGAGCTCTAGAGATTTGCCTGTCTCAATGTGCACTAATTGATTACATATTCATCCTTCCTTACATTGCTATTTTACATTGTTTCTGGAGATTGAACTCAGATCCTTATGATTGCATGGAACATATTTTATCAACTGGAATATATTTTATCAGCTCCTTTTTATATTACATTTTAATTTGAGTCACAAAACCATGGCATGTGTTGTGACATTGCAATGTCTATAATGACAGGAAGTGTCACCCATGAAATCCCAGCAGTGTGGTCACTTAGAAATAGCAGAACAATGACAACACTAATTGATATACCAAAGTGTATTGGGGAAATCTCACAAGACATCACTCCTGGGTGAATACCTACAATCAGTTGATGACCTTCTGAGAGAGTGAAAACCAGTTTTCCTCTTTGATTAACCCCTATTTGCTTATTTAAAAGTAAATATTTAATCCTAATATATTATACATTAAAGAAGTATTGATTGGATTCAGCAAGTTGTATTTATGTATGTGTTTGTAAACATATATGTATATGACAATAAAATTGGTTTGAGAGGAAGTAGAAAGTATGGTTCAGTGTTAGAAAGAGAGGCAGAATAAGGCAGATGATGAAATAATATACTCACATATGATATTTTCAAAAAAGTAAAAGCATAAAGTTAGATAAAATAATTATTATGGTGAAAATAATAAATTTGGAATATTTACTTCAAATTCTAAATAGGATTTCTCAAACGGAATAAATTAAATGAAGACTGTATGTATGTATGTATATATATGTACGTATGTATATATATATGTATATGTATATACTTATATATATATACAGAGAGAGAGAGAGCTAGCAACATTGATGAACAACAAACAGAGTCGTATATTGGATAATTAAAAAATCCTGGAATTTGCATGTTACCTTACTTTAAAATGATATGAATTTTCCATTTTTCTTCAAGAAAAGCTGAAAAGTAGAGCATTCAAATATTCTTAAGAAATTTGATAACAACTATAAAAGCACATGCCCATTACAGATGTATTTCATATACTTATTGTGTCAGTACCTCAACCTTTAATGTTAAAATACTAACCCACGATGCCATAGTAATAGGTAACTGGGCTTTGGCAGATAAATACATCTTGTTAGCAGAGTCCTTCAAGTAAAAACTTTAGCTTTACTCAAGAGAAAAACAGAGTCAAATGGGATCATAATGAGAAAACAGCCAGCTTTAAACAAGGAAGAAAGTCTTTACCTAGTAATATAATATTTTATTATGTACTTACAAATGAAAGTTTCCAACTATAACTTTGGATGTGTAAATCCTTATAGACTGCAAGAACAGGAAAACTCTTTAAGCTCTAATGAATAAAATATTTTTGAAATACTTCTACAGGAGATCATCTTTACATTAAAAAACAAACGCAAAACAGGAAAAATAGAGTAGGATTTTTACTATTAAATAAATTAGCCCTAGAAAAATTCATGATTATTACTTATTACAGTTATAAAATTATTATCAAAATGCATCATTAGGTTACACACTAATTATGCATAATGAAAATAATGAAAGGCTTAGATCACATTTTCTTTTTTGCCAAATGTAAAAAGGCTTCACATGTCCCAACTAACTTTGGTCAATTGCATGGTAAATGCTGATTAGATGAACTTGCCAATTTGAATATTTCTCACAGCTTTCCTTTAGTAGCTGAATCTCAATTTCCCAGTCACATTTCTCCTCAAATTGTTTATTTGAGGCAACGACAATTATTACAATCTAGTTCAACTTAAGATCATCATTATAAAAGCATGTTTAATATTCTATTTAAAAATATTCAACAATAAGAAATAAAATCATCATCTTCTGGCTTCACATTCTATTCATTTCTCGAAATGTGCTCATGGTATTGTCAGTAATGCATACATTTACATCTAAATCTGAATTTCTATTTTTTTTGTTTTGCTAGAAAACATTATAATTTTAAGGGTACTTTTAACCAACACCTAATAATGTCATCACTATTACTGAATATTTAAAGGATATTATACAATCATGCAATGAAATATGATCTTATATTACTTCACACCTGCTAGGATTTGATTACCATGTATTTGCTCCTAAAGTGTCCTCCACCCATCTTCATGAAATTTTAATTTTGATAAGGCATTAAATCTGATGTTTGCTTTACACATGTATATGAGCATGGTCATATCTACGGGCCCATAGGAAACCCAAAATTATATACTCCCTGGAATAATAATGATTCTACATATTATAGATATATTTGACAGTAGCTACTCAATAAACTACCTCACGGATTTTGGAGATTATCTACCTCATATATGCTGCAAATTTGCAGCATATTTAAAACAGTTATTCATTTATTTGAAATAATATTTTATAATAAGAGATGTAATTCTGTATATATGTTTCTGTTACTGATTAATGAATCAAGCCCTGTTGGCCAAAAGGAAAGCAAGAAAGGTGGATGTAGGAGACAAGGATAACTCTGGGTGATGTAGTAGACAATAGTCAGAATGTGTTCTCAAGAACAGAGGATATGAGTATGGTATTCTCCCTAAGATAAGAGCATATATATGCGCGCGTGTGTGTGTGTGTGTGTGTGTGTGTGTGTGTCTGTATATATATTATATACACAAATATATTAACCCATAATCTCTCTGTGTCTCTGTCTCATACACATATACATACATGCATACATACATACATACATACATACATACATACATAAAACTTCATAGTAAGGTGTCTTGAAATAAATCGATGAAGTGTAAGGGAAATTTATAAGCTTTTATTTAATTCTCATTGACCATTGAGAAACACAAGGTCTATATAAATAAATGGGGATATTTGAAAAAGATAATCAATTTTTTTTAGCAGTGATGAAGGCTGCATATTGCAGCACAGTAGGTCCTGGGTGTCATTGCCTCTTTGCACACAAGGATTAGTTTCTGTGGCAGCCAGAGGAAATCTATTATACCCATCTTTCTCTGGAGAAAGCAGCATCTTTCAAAGTCACTAAAGATATCTAATTCTGTAGTTTACTAGATTGCAGCAAAGAAGTATCATGCAATGTCATGCTAACAGAGACTACATAAATTTCTGGAGTTATGCTCCCCCCTTTCACTGTAGTACAGGAGAATGGGACTGCTGCTAATCCCAGTGGTACAAGCTATACAACCCCATATTTTTCCAATACCTTTCCAATACCTACAAGGAGTAGCTACTGTAGCCAGAGCAAAAAGCATTGTAGCCACCATTCCCTGGCCATGTTTGCATTGTTGATAAAGACAGTGCAATGTTCCCTAACTTATTGTAGTTCTTTGGGTTAGGATGGTATGGAGCATGAATATCTATCATCTCCGGTTCTGCTGTATTGACCAGACTATTACACCTACTATTCTATGTCTATGTTAATAATACCTCTGCAGAAGTGACAACTTCTGTAAACAGTGGTGCTGAAACAGGGACTACTCCCTTAATTTTCTAAATGACTTTTAAAGTTAAATCTAAATACAATTTTGAAATTAATAACAGAACGAAAGGAGAAAGCCCCCCCATGGACTTATCAGCCTGAGGATGAGTAAATGAAAATGCTACATTCCTTTTGCATATCTTTAAACACCAACCAAGGCAGGGGATCAGAACAAGGTAAAATAGATGACAAATTAAAGCAAAATATTTCCCAAAAATTTAGAATACAACATATATTTTACCTAGATAGTATCACAGAAACAAAAGCAAAAGAAATGAAGAAAGGAAGAGTGGCATGATATTGTTTATGTCTAGTTATAGCTTTTTGGAGAATTCAGGAAACAATTTCAGCCACAGGCCATAGAAGCCAGGTACCTTTAATTCTAGCAGCCAGCATCTTGGAGGTGAATGGCACCTTTAATCCTTAGACTCAGAATTTACATTAGGTGGATCTCTGTGACTCTATGTCCACACAGATCTACACAAGAGTGAATTAGTCCTGGAGAAAACTATAGTTCACACCTTTCGTTCCAATTTTAGGGAAGTGTATAAGATGGAAGCAAGGTCTCAGAAAGGCTTTTTGTTCTCCTGCCACACTGACGAAAGGCAGCTGTTTGAGACGTGGTAAAGAGCTTATTCATGGATCAGCTATTTCAGCCTGAATAGAAGTTATAGCTATTGACCAGCTGCATTGTTTTATGATATTTAGCTGAGGCTTGAACCCTCATATCAGTCGCAGTGAAATTTATTTATTCGTGTTTCTGGAAAGTTTGTTCTCAACATTCAAATGAGAAAACATTACGAGGTCACAGGAAAAGTGATTGTCATTCTGTACCAGTGTATAGATTGTTGGCTCCATGTGAAAAAAACTCCTATTTCCACGAAGTAACATACTGCAGAAACATCATCACTCAGTTATGCTACTCAAGTGGAACACACACACACACACACACACACACACACACACAAAACACTTTTTCTCTCTTTCTATTTCACTGTGTCCACAATTCTCTCTTACAGCTGATTTGAAAAACAATTTCCTTTATTTTAACAATCATAGCATTAGATCTAATACTTAACCTTAGTGTCCAAACATCAGAAACTGGCAGGATCAACCGACCATAGTCTGTAAGACACCTCCCTATGACCTATACACACACATTCTACACATTCTATATGTCTATATGTGTGATACCTTTATTCAGTCTTCATCACCTCACATCCTATAGTGCCAAGCAGATACTGAAATTATCTTGTTAGGTTGTCAAATTTGTGCAATATCCCTATACTACGACAGTTGTTCATTTTTGTTGTACCTGCTCTTATACCCCCACACACTCATAATCCACCATAACTGCCTTAGCCTTGAAATATAAATGGGCACCCAGGAAGTAACCAGTGACAACTGGACAGGGAACACAGAGTAGCAAGAGGAGGGGTACTCTGCAGCTTAAACAACACAGGAGAGAACAAAGGAAGCCAGGTCCTGATCAGATAGCTTTTTTTTTTCTGATTCTTCAAATCCAAAAGATTTTAGGTCTCTACAAAAATTATGTATCCCATACAGATTTATAATACTTAATATGCAAACATACCGTCTACCTATGATACATAGAACAGGGCACAGAGAGTGCTAACCTTTGTTGCTGCATTGTCTTGCTGACTGTTCCTCAAGTGGATTCGACAGGCATCTTTTCATCTCTTCTGAGCAGGACCTGATGCTGCACTGAACTGCTGCATCACACTCCCAATCCCCAGCATGCACTAGGGAATCAATACAACTCTGCAATCATGCATGTGTGCATGTTTGCCAGTCTGCAGGGACTCAAGAATGTTTTACAGAATCCAATGATGTAACATAGGCAGCCATAAGCTTTAATACTTATTAAGAGTCTTTTATGAATCTAATGACATAAAATAGGCAGCTACGTGTTTTGAGATTTACAATTATTTTTCTGTTAATGGATGGTATTCATAACCTCCTGTATAAATCGCCTGGAACTAAATAAAGCTGTTTTCTAGGATCTCAAAATTACATAATATTAATTATATTAATCCTTATCTCTCTAATACAGTAGACACGTAAAACACTGACAGTCAGAGACACGTTGATGACTAAAAGATCCTGATTAGGAACATGCATTAATCATAATATACTTTACTCTCTCTTTCTCTCTCTCTCTCTCTCTCTCTCTCTCTCTCTCTCTCTCTCTCTCTCTCTCTCTCTTTCTCTCTCTCTCTCTGTGTGTGTGTGTATAATTAATTTCAAGTAAATCAGAAAATTGAAAATGCTACTATGAATATAAAAGTTATAGTTTCAATAAAAGTGAGAATGATCATTAAATAGGAAAATTCCTTACTTATTGTGCTTGATAGTTTTTTGTCAACCTTTCAAAAGCTAAAGCCATTTTAGTGGAGGAAAAATTAATTGAGAAAATGCCTCCATTAAATCCAGATATAGGGAAGCATATAGGGAATATTTCTAAATTAGTCATCGATAAGCTCAGTCTGGTTGTTCTGGGTTCTATGAGAAAGCCAAGGGGCAAGTCAGTAAGCAGCACCCTCCATGACCTCAATCAACATCAACTGCTGCCTTCAGGATCTTGCCCTGTTTGAGTTCTCATCCGGACGTTCTTCAATGATGAACAACAATATGAAAATTTAGGCGAAATAAACTCTGTCCTCTCCAAATTCCTTTTGTATCATGCTTCATCATAGCAACAGTAACACAAACTAAGACACTCATGTTTCTAAAACAGTAGCTAGGGTGTTGATTTCTGTTTCCAATTTTGTGATTGAGACAGGGTCTTCTAGTGAAACCATGGTTGCAAAAGAATTCTCTTGGTAGACCATGCATACCTGAAAATGTCTGTGATCCACAAGATTTCACCTGATGAATGCTGGAATATAAGGCATGCACCAATACAATTAATCTAGATTTTATTATTTTTTTATTATTTTTATGTCTCTCTCTGTCTCTGTGTCTGTCTGTCTGTCTGTCTGTCTGTCTCTCTCTCTCTCTCTCTCTCTCTCTCTCTCTCTCTCTGTGTGTGTGTGTGTGTGTGTGTGTGTGTGTGTGTGTGTTTGTACACACATGTGTAGAGGAGTCAATATGGACCAGAGATATTGCAACCACCCAAGAGCTGATGTTACGGGCAGTTGGGAGATGCCTGACATGGGTGCTTGGAAACAAACTCCAGGGCTCTGGTAGGGCAGTAATTGCTATCAACATTAGACCATGACTCCAGCTCTTTTATTTCCTTCAAGATCTTGGCAAATTAGATCCACTCTCAATGAGCAAACAACAAATGAACAAAAAAGAAACCAAGGCAAATTTCTGCCTGTTATGAATGCAAACATTCCATTTTTCCAATAAATGTTTATATATTATTGGCTCAATAATATCCATGTCTGAAGAACAAAGACTATATGGGAAGGGAAAATGTATAACATGTTACTTAATATGCTTTAAAATTGGAAAACCGTCACTACACAATCAAGAATGGGGACTATTTATAAAAATGTAAATGTGGCTTTGAAAGCAAATTTAAATTTTTTATCATCAATAGTGACTTCTCTAAACTTTACATAAGATACTAGTTTGAATGTATCCATACATAATGTGTACCAATCCACCTTGATGATGCAGATTAATGGTTTATATGAGGCATCTTCTCTTGCTGACAGAAAGCAAACAAAACCATTGCTCTGTAGAATAGGCTGACCTTAAACTCAGAGTTCCCTTTGCTTCTGACTCCAGACACTGAGATTAAAGATTGCTCCATCATGGCTAGGCTGACTTTCATATTTTTAAACAATACCCTCAAGTCAAGGATTATATGTAGGTAAGCTAAACAAGAAAACTAAAGCAAGATTTATTGCAACCACCAATTTATTAAGGGCAGGATGGAACTAGAAAATAAAATATCCCCTCTTACATACCTCATCCACACCTTCTCTTTTTTATTTTCAAGAAAAGAGCAGGCCTCCCAGGGATATCAGCCAACTATGGTACACCAAGTTGCAATGAGATGAGGCATCTACTCTTCTAGTAAGTTTAGTCAAGTCATAATTTATTAAGTCAGAGCTTCTTTTCCTTTTATTTAATTAAAACACTTTTTTCTTATTATCAGTGATAGCAAGAGAGAGGAAAATTGACATTTTAAAGAAAATAAGAAGAAAATATAACTTGATCAACAAGATCATATATGATGAACTACTATAAGCTCTTAACTGAAAAATACTGCAATGTAAAATAATACTTTAGCAAATGTTTTGAAAATTTTAAGTATACACACACTATTTTACCATACAATTTCTCATTATTTCCTCCAACATATCCAAGACTTTCCAAATCATCTCACGCTGTTCTTCATATCCATCATTACCATTACATGATTATCTTATTTTTCATAAACACTGTGTGTCTAGTTAACACTGACTTTGCACACTGGCTAGAGCCCATCTACATAAACATTGACATCCCTCAAAGAAATGTGAATGTAAATGAATGCACAATAAACTTAAATTTATAGGATACATGAAAATCGACTAAGAGGAAAGTTCATAGTATTAAATGCCTACGTGAAAATCTTGGAGAAATCGCATTCTAGCAATTTAGCAACACACCTGAAAGCTCTAAACACAAAGAAGCAAGCTCATTCGAGAGGAGTACAAAAACAATCAAACTGAGGGCTGAAATCAGTAAAACAGCAAGAACAAACATTACAAAGTATCAGTGAAATTAAGACTTGGTTCTCTGATAAAATAGGGGCATACAATGAATGTGAGCCATGCTGAGACTGCCTGGTGTGCCAGGGCCAGTGGTTGTGTGGTACAGAGACCTAATATAGAACCAAACATGACTGGAGCAAAAAGTTATCAATGTGATGATGCCTAATGATATTCTATTATACTCATAGATTGTTTCTAGCCCAAATGTCACCAGAAAGGATTGATACAGCAATTGATGGAAACAGATGCAGAGACCCAAAACTAAACATTTGGCTGAGCCTGGCGAATCCTGCAGAAAGAGGGAGAAATGTTTGTAGGGGTCAAAGATACCAAGGACATCACATGAAAACTCAGTGCCAATTATCCTGGCCTTATAGTTGCTCACATAATTAAAGTGGACATCCTTAGTCTCCCTGTAACTTGATATGCAATGTTTTGCTTATATCCATGGGAGGACAATCCTATTCAGAATACAAATGAAGGAGGAGTGCATTGTGGTGATCAGAGTGGAGGCAGAGGGACCAGGAGGAGAAGCTGCAGTCCAAAGTAAACTAAATAAATAAATTTTAAAATATTGCCTAACCCTGGCAGTGGCAGCATTTGCTTTTATACCAGGATTATGGAGGCCAGGGTAGGTACATCTCTGTGAGTTCAATGCCAGCCTGGTAACAGTGTGAGTTCTAGTACAGGCTACAAAGCTACACATAGAAAGCTTGTCTTGGAAAACAACAAAAATATTTCATCACAGAGGATTTCTGTAACCAAAGAAATGGTAAAATGATTTGAATTTTATGTATATGAAAAACAACTTTGTAAGAAAGCAATATGAAGGTGTATCCAATGTAATCAGAGAAAATGTTAATAAACACGATTTCTCAAATGGCTGTAAAGAGTAAAGATTATATATCTTATATATATCTTATATATATTCACTAATTGACTATGAAGTTCTTTCAAGGGAGGGAAGAAAGAACAAAATGATAACTAGTGTGAAAGAGGAATTATGGATCAGAAAGGAATTTATTTGGTGGAGAATGGGAGAATAGGTGAAAGGAAAGAATGTGGTGAGGAAGAACTAACAATGAAAAATTTAGGAAAAGTCATATGAAAAACTACTCTCAGTGAGCATCCTAATATATGTACATATAAAAATATAGATGTAGTTACCAAAAAATGGGACAATAATGCTCCAAGTAGATACAATGGAGCATAGATTAACTGTACTGTCCCAGAGACGGTTTACCATTTTTTGCATTTTTGACTAGTGAAGTTCCATTGACTTACAAATGGCCTATCAATTACCCATTAGTGAATAGTGAAACTGATTTCATGGGAGTAAAAAGCCACTTTCTGAATTGAGAAACCCTTTACAAAATAAACCTGATACATGACTTCATTATATAAACAATAGCCCACTACTGTCATCTAATAATGAGCCTTAGCATTTGTCTCAGGTGAGGGAATATTGGTGTGATTCAATACCATGATGAAAAGCAATTTGAAATATAGAGGGTTAATTTGGCATATACTTCCACATTACGCATCACCATCATAGATTTCAGTGGATCAAAAACTCACGCAGGGCAGGAACCTGAAAGTAGGAACTAATATATTGCTCATTGAGGGGTACTACTTACTGACTTTCTTCTCATAGAATGCCCAGCCTGCTTTCATATAGAACCCGTCACCCTGGCACACCCACAATGAGCCAGGACCTCCTCAATCAATCACCACTTAAGAAAATGCCCTGAACATCCACCTGTTTACTTTCTGTGTTTATGAACTTACCATTTCCAGATAAGAATTAGAACTAAAAATAGTACCATCAAAGAAAGAACTAAAGAAAGAACGAAAGGAAGGAAGGAAGGAAGGAAATAAATAAAGAAAGAAAGATTGGAAGGAAATGCCCTAACACATTGCATATATCCCAATTGTATGGGACAATTTTTCAATTGCAGCTCATTCTTCTCTGGTACTTTATCTTGTATCAACTTGACAAACACCTAGCCAGCAGATTATTAAATAAAATACCAATGTCTCATTGGAAAATCTGGAGATTATTGGACCTCTTAAACCTCATCTAATAAGGTTCCTTTTTTTTCAGAACAGGGATAGTAGCACAAATACTCACAAGGGGTCTAGGTGCTAAAATAAAGGAAATATTGTCAGACAGCAGTTGTAAATGGCATGGGTGTGCCCATTTTATGAGATTGAACTCATACCTGACATTGCTTGTATGACAAAAAACCTGCATCTATATTTCTCCATCAACTACAGTAAAACAAAATAGTAATTAAATAAAAAGTGTAGCATAACATGACTCTTAATGATATCATGACAACCTTGGAGATCAGTACCGAGCACAGTCATTATCAGAGACACTTCTTCATGCAAGAAATGGGAAAAATACACAGATGCACAATCAGTTATTATGCAGAGAGAGAGACCACAAAGCCCTCAGGCCTAAATTTGATGTATCCAACAAATTACTCCCCTCAGAGTTGAGGGAACTATGAAAATGGAGTCAGAGGGAATGTAAGAGCCAGAGGTACTGGAGGATATCCTGAAAACAGGGCTTATAAATAAATTCAAGAACAAACTTACAGTGTCTGAGGCAGCTTACACTGTACCTTCATAGGTTTCTGTGGATCATAACATATGCTCTGCTTATGTCGTATGCTTTCTAGTTTAGTATTTTTTAAGACTTCTGAGTATGCTACTGAGGTTTCAGAATCTTGTCCATTTTGCTTAGTTTTTCTTGTTCAATTCAAATTGTTTTGTTTCATCTTATTACATTTATTATAAATATTTTATTTTGTAATTAATCTTAAGAAGACTGTTTTCTAATGAATGATGGAAAAGAAGTTGTATAGGACCTGAAAAAAGTAGTTGAGTGGAAACATCAATCAAGATAAATCCCAAAAATATTTTTCTTAGAATAAATTGAGTAGTACTCTGTAGCGTGTATGTTTCCGCCAGCCCGCCAGCCCCAAATAACACTCAGAGACTCTGTATTTGATACCATCCTGTTGGTCAGTTACCATTATTTTATGGGCTAGCGCTGTCTTAATTATTAACCCATTTCTACTTATCTAAGTATTTCCACGTGGTCGCCTTATGTGGGAGCCGCGGCAGGCGTCTTCCTTCCTCCCCTGGCTACATCTCGACCCCTCCTTCCCACTTCCTCTTTCCTCCTTGTCTCCTAGCCCCGCCTATCTTGCTATCTCATTGGCCACAGAGCTTTATTAACCAGTATGAGAAACATATTTACAGAATAGCATCTCCCATCAGTACTCCACTGTGTAAATATATCACATTTTATTTACTCATTCTTTTACTGAGGGACATCTAGTTTGAAGACCATTAGAGTGACTTGTGGATCACCCAAGAAGATAAATAGGTTATATATCCTGGCTATACTGGGGCTGTGGGTGGGATAAAGGGAAGGAAAAGAAAATGTTTCTTGTACTCAAATTATACTTTACAACTATAGAATCAGTTGTTAGATTGAGGAGAAATCAAGATTCCATAGATTGTTGTGGATATGACCAAATATTATTTCTTGGTTTACAATCAGAAAAAGAAATGAGACTCCAAAATGAATCATCTTATAATGTTATTCCTACAATTTGCTTTGTTAAAGTAACTGTCGTTTAATAGTTCCCAGTCAGGTAAGTACATTGTGGAGCACTTTGAGTTCAATTAATGAAGGAATATTTAATAATTAGGTGCAAGCACTTAGACTAAACTTGTTTTGATCTAACCAAAACTCTCATGCAATTTCATACAAAATTTTATTGTATGCTAAATGTTGCTGTGTTTACATTGAGCAAAGATTCCCAAAAATAGGGAGGAATTTACATTATCACCCCCATTTTCCTTATTGAAATCATAATGGAAAAGCATCATTTTTCATTTCCTGCTTCCAGGTCAACCCATGTACCTCCTACTCTCTGTCAAATTCATGGCCCCACCTTTCTCCAACTGTTCTTTGGATATTAAACATCCTAAGCTTTGATTTCAATTTTATCCTTCCTAGAGGACAATTTGATGCCCAAATTCGGCATCTATATATTAAATCAAAGGAGTTTATACACAGATAACATTTTTTGGGCTCCTTTTTTCATTAAAGTTTATTTTATTATTTTACTTGTGCTTCTTTGTACTTGGCGCATACCTGATTCCTTAGAAGGCTTTAAGAGATGTCAGATGCCATGACCAGAGACACAGAAAGTTATGAGATTTCTTGTAGATGAGGTAAAGTGAACTTCAGTGCTTTGGAAGAGCAGTCACTACTCTGAATCCTTTAGCCCCTGCTCCATTCTTTAGTATTGAAAAACATATGTTTATTTACATTATGCTATGACCACACATTATCCTCCCTGAATTCCTTCCAGATACTCCCCAAATTCCTTATATGAAATTTCTTATCTCTCTCTCCCCACTCTCTCTGTTTCTGACTCTAAAACAAAACAATCAAAATATATACAATGAAAAAAGTCACAAGGAACATACCATAAAAACAGAAAATCAAAACCAAAGGCCAGTTGATGCCATGTGTCTTTAATCTCAGCACTTTGGATACAGAGGCAGGAGGATATCTCTGAGTTCCAGCCCTGTCTGGTCTATAAAGTGAGCTTCTCCTTACCCAGAGATGTTACACAGAGAAACTCTGTATTGAAAAACCAAAAAATATAAAAATCATAAGCAAAATAAACTAATAAGATATGAAAATATATTTTCAAACAAAGAGTATGGCTTAAACCTCTAAAAATACAGGTGACTATGCTTTGTGTTAATCACCTATATGGGGTAAAGGGTATGGCCTGAATTCTGGTTCATATGTCCATAAGCTTACACAGGTTTATTGCAAATAGATCCCCAGTTCTTAGAACAGAAAATGGAAAGTGGTTCTCTGTCACAGACTGCTCAGTGGGTTGCAGGTCTGTGTGGAGACCAAGACTCGGATGACCAGGCCAGGAATGGCTTCGGCTTGACAGACAGACACAAACACACATGAGGAGGTGTGCAAACTGCTGCAAAGTTTACTTCAGAATACCAGGTTTTTATACAGAAAGTTCAAAGAACAGATCTTTGGTCACAGTTTAAAGATAAACAGGCATTCTATAGATGTCAACAATTCCCTTTGAAGTTTCTCAGCAAGTGCATAATTGGGAAACTCTGTTTATTTTGGCCTGCTTGTGGTCAGCATATCAGAGATTTGATTTGTTGAGTTTAGAGGCTCATCTTTGTCTCTAGATAGTAAACTTTTATAGTGTTGATTTAGGGGGCCCTAAGATCCCAAATTAGAGTATTGTTGTGAATCCCACAGCACGTTTGTTGTAGGCGGGTTAATTACAGGCAGGGTTTCATTGTGGGCTGCTTCCTACAGCATTATCCCTAATTGATTTATCAGGCCCTAGCTGACATCTGAAATCACAACTGGTGCCTAGGATCTGTGTCTGAAGGCACAGAGGGCAATACCCACCTATTGACTGCTGATCTGTATCCCTTTTAGTTCCTGAAACTATATCTAAGTGTTCTCTAGGCATCTCTGAATTACTAGTGGAGCTTACAGGCTAAAATATCCCTTGAATAAAAGTAAATACTGTTATCAAAGCACAAAACACATCTAGCACCCATGCCACACAGCCAGCCACGAAAGTAGCTGCAGGGACCTGAACCACTTTTCCCCAGGAGGCGTAACCACGTGTGGTGCAAAACTCTGGACAGATAGCCATTGAGATTTCTCTCAGCATTGCTACACTGTCTCCACTGGGACTGGTGTGGCAGCTCTCTCTGCTCACCAAAAACCTTTCTCACAACTACTTGCAATGAAAAACTAGTTTTCTCCAATGTTGTGACTGTTGTTACATGAACTGAATTGGAATTACATTTATCTAACATCCTACGTTTCTTTTTCTTTAAACATGATGCAATGAATCAGTAAAGGAGAAAGTGAGTTATAAATGATAAAAGGTTCTACTAATTTGCAAGTGTTTATAAACATACATGGAAAATATGTATTTATTCATTATACATCCAGCACCCTTATTGTTTGCCCATTGCAGGAAACTATAATAGTTGGTGAAAATTCTACATCAGAATTCCTTTTGTTGGGAAAGATTTGGAGACTTACCTGTCTCTGCCTATAAAGAGATGGGATTAGAGGTGTTTACTACTGTATTCTAATGGGGAGGACTTTTAAATATCTAAAAATAGAATGAGACGTGATACAGTGAGGATATATGGTCATTCTCCATGTGTGGAAATGATGAAGAATGGATACACTAACCCTCCCTATTTGAGACACAAGCTCCATAACCAGAGGCATCAGTGTCTTCCTCATAAGAGCCATGGGATATACTTGGTCATCACAGTATGGAGACCTCATGAGTATCAGGTACTGGAGCACAATAGGTAATGGTCAGATATTACTGTAGTAGCTTATAATGGTGAGGGTGGGAATAGATGTTGCTATAACTATAAAAGATAACAAAAACAATGAAAGATGTACAAAATTTTAAAGACATGGCAGATATGTGTGGTTATGTATAAGGGTTTAGACTAGCATGGAAAATATGATCTTACATAACTTCACACATGCTAAGGTTTGATTACCATGTATCTACTCCAAAATGCCCTCCCCCGAAATTCATTGAATTTTAATTTTAACAAGGCATTAAGTCTGATGTTGCTGTACACTTGTATATGAGTGTGGTGATATCCACTGGCCCACGGGAAACCCAAATTTATATACTCCCTGCAAAGATAATAATTCTTCATATTATAAATGTATTTGATGGTAGCTACTCAGTAAGCTGCCTCGTGGATTTTGGAGATTATCTACCTCATATATGCTGCAAATTTGCTCAGACCTATTTAAAACATTTCTTACTTATTTATTTGAAGTAATGTTTTATAATAGGAGATATACATACATATATATATATATATATATATATATATATATTTCTTACTGGTTAATGAATCAAGTCTTGTTGGAAAACAGGAAAACAAAAAAGGCAGGAGTAGGAGAAAATAGGACTCTGGATGATGTAGTAGACAATAGTCACAATGTGATCTATAGAAGAGCAGATATGAGTCTGGTGTTCTCCCTAAGATAAGAGCACACACACACACACACACACACACACATATGTAAATATATATGTATATATATACATATATAAGCATATATTTGTATATATATATCCATAATTTCTCTCTTTCTCCTCTCTCTCTCTCTCTCTCTCTCTCTCTCACACACACACACACACACACACACACACACACACACACACACATATATATATATATATATATATATATATATATATATATATATATAGGCATCATTGTCTTCATCTTCGTAGTTTACCGTACCAGGCCAGGATTCAAGGTAACAATGAACAAATTTAGATGTATCTTCATCTACATATTTCATAGTATGGTGTCTATAGAAATAAATCAATGAAGTATAAGGGAAATTTATAAGTTTTTACTTAATTCTCATTGACCATTGAGAAACACAAGGTCTATAAAAACAAATGGGGACATTTGAAAGAGATAATCAATATTTTTAACAGTGATGAAGACTGCATATTGCTGCACAGTAATACTGGATACCATTGTTTCTTTGGACACAAGATTAGCTTTTCTGGCAGCCACAGGAAATCATTTACACCCATCATTCTCTGAAGAAAGCAGCATCTTTCAAAGTCACTACAGATATCTAATTCTCTAGTTTACTAGAATGCAGCAAAGAAGTAACATGCAAAGTCATGCAAACAGAGACTACATCAATCTCTGATATTTCTGGAGTTATACTTCCCTCTTTCCCTGTATTGCAGGACTGCTACTAATCCCAATGGTATAATTTGCACAAACCCATATTATTCCACTACCTTTCTACTACCTATCACTAGTAGCTGCTGTAGCCAGAGCAAAAGCATTGTAGCCACCATTCCCTGGCCACATTTGCATTCTTGATAAAGACGGTGCAAAGTTCTCTGCCGTATTGTAGGTCATTGGGGGTAGGATCACATGGGGCAGGAAAAATCTATCATCTCAGGCTTTGCTGTGTTGACCAGACTATTACCCCTATTATTTGTGTTAATAATACCAATACAGAAATGAAATCTTCTCTAAAGAGTGGTGCTAGAACTGCTCTCATCATTTTCAAAATGACTTTTAAAGTCTTAAATCTAAAGAAAGACCCCCATGGACTTATCAGTCAGAGGATTCCTAAAAGAAAATGCTGCATTCCATTTGTATATCTTTTAAACACCATCGAAGGTACAGGATCAGAAAAAGGTAAAATAGATGATGAATTAAAGCAAAATATTTCCAAATATTAGAATATAGCACATGTTGTATCTAGATGGTATCACAGAAAAAAGCAAAAGAAATGAAGAAAGGAAGAGTGGTGAGATATTGTTTATGTCTAATTATAGCTTTTCTGAAATTTCAGAGGACAATTTCAGCCATAGGCCATAGAGCCAGGTACCTTTAATCCCAGCTGCCAGCATCTAGGAGGTGGAGGCACACACCTTTAAACCTAGAACTCAGGATTTACAGAAGATGGATTCCTGTGATTCCATGTCCACCTATATCTACTAAAGAGTGAATCAGTCCTGAAGAAAATTATAGCTCACACTTTTAATTCCAATATCCGGGAAGTGTATAACAAAGAAGGAATGTCTCAGAGAAGCTTTTGTCCTCTTGATACACTAAGGAGCAGCAGCTATTTGAGACTTTGTGAAGAGTTTGGTTGTGTATGAGTCATTTCAGCCAGAGATATAAGAGATAGCTAGTGACCAGCTGCATTGCTTTTCTGATATTCATCTGAGCCTTGAACCCAATATCAGTCTCTGTGAAATATATTTATTCATGTTTCCAGAAAGTTTGATCTCAATGTTCAAATGAAACAACACATGAGATCACAGGAGAAGTGTTTGTCATTCTCTACCTCTGTGTAGACTGTATGGCTCTTTGTGAAAAAAAAAATCTCCTATTTCCTCAAAGTGTCATATTACAGATACATCATCAACTCAGTTATGCTACTCAAGTGGAACACACACACACACACACACACACACACACACAAACACACACACACTTGTTCTCTCTCTTCTTCTATTCCACTCAGTCCACAATTCTCTTTTGAAGCTGATTTGGTAACTACTTTCCTTTATTTTAACTACCATGCCATTACATCTTATACTTAATCTTAGTGTCTAACTGTCAGAAACTACTAGGACAAACCTAGTTGTCACTGCTCTTACTACCACAGTCATAATCCACCTTAACTGCCTCATCTTTGAATAGAAATGTGCAAGCAGGAAGAGACCAGAGACAACTGGTCAGGAAGAACACAGAGGGAGCAAGAGAAGGGGTACACTGCAGCCTACACAACACAGGAGAGGACAAAGGAAGCCTGATCAGTTAGCTTATTCTGTTTTTTCTTCTTCTTCACAGACAAAAGATTTTACATCTCTACAACAATAATGTAACCCATACAGACTTAAAATACTTAATATGCAAACATATCATCTATCTATGAAACATATAACAGAGCCAAGAGGGTGCTAACCTTTGTTGTTGCATTGTCTTGGTGAGCGTTCTTCAAGTGGATTCGACAGGCACCTTTTCATCTCCTCTGAGCAGGACCTGCTGCTGCACCTTGTTGGGAGCCGACCTTGAGTGACATTCTCTTGCAGAATTGCTTACACCTTAGACCTCTTAATTGAGCCTTATCCTGGTATACAGGAACCTGTTTAACAGGTAGCCTCTTCCACTCATTCCAGGTACTGAGTGCCTGGAACTGAGATGGGCCTGGCCCAGGAACTAAGATAAGCAGCCATTTACTGTCTGGTGTTTACTGTCTGGGATAATTACCAGGACCCCGGAGTTAGCAGAAGCTACCCCTCCCCATTTCCTCCCTACCTGCTACCCCTCCCCATTTCCTCCCTGCTTGCTACCCCTCCCCATTTCCTCCCAGCTTTGCCTTAAAAACCAATTTTACATCAATAAAGTTAGACCTTGACAAATGCACTGCATGGTCTCCTTCCTTCTTTCTCTCCCATTATTTTCAGGTTCTAGCCCACCTCGACCCACAAATAACTAGGCCCCGCGGGTTGGGGCAGCACCTATTTGATGCATCACACTCCCAACCCCCATCCTGCGCTAGTGAGTGAATACCACCCTGCAATAACACATGTGCACATGTTTACCAGGCTGCAGAGACTCAAGAATCTTTTATGAATCTAATGACATTAGATAGGCAGCCATGAGCTTTAAATTTATTAACAGTCTTTTCTGAATCTAATGATGTGAGATAAATAGCTATGTACTTTGTGATTTATTATTGTTTTAGTGTTAATTGTATTCACAGACCCCTGTATAAATTGTCCGAAACAAAATCAAGCTGTTTTGTAAGTACTGTGGACTGCATAACCCTAATGACATTCATCCTTATCACTCTAATACAGTAGACATGTGAAACACTGACAGAAGGAGACTCTTTGATGATTAAAAGATTCTGATTAAAAACATGCATTGATCATACTCAACATATGTGTGTGTGTGTCTGAATTTATGTATATACATATTTAATTTCAAATATGTTCTGGAAATTAAAAATGCTACTATGAAAATAATAATTATAGTTTTAATAAAAGTGAGAGTGAACATTACCTGGGAAAATTCCTTACTTATTGTACTCAATAGTTTCATGTCAACTTCACAAAAACTAAATTAATTTGAACCTTAATTGAGAAAATGCATCCATAACATCCAGCTGTAGTCAAGCATATAGGCATATTTGCAAATTAGTCATTGATGGGCTCAGTCTTTGTAGTTCCTTCCTTTCCTAATATTGGTTGTCCTGAGTTTTAGGAGAAAACAAAGGGGCAGGCCAGTAAGCAGCACCCTCCATGACCTCTCCATCAGCTGCTGCCTTCAGGATCTTGCCCTGTTTGAGTTGTCATCCTGGCTTCCTTCAATGTTAAACAGCAATTTGAAAATTTAGGCCAAATAAACTCTTTGCTCTCTAAGTTTTTTTTTGTCATCATGCTTCATCATAGCAATAGTAGCTCAAACTAAAACACTCATGTTTACAAAAATACTTGCTAGGATGTTGATTTTTGTTTCAAACAAATATGAGGCATGTGCTACTACACTTGGCTAGATTTTACTATTTTTAATTATTTGTATGTGTGTATTTTGTATTTCTCTCTCTCTATCTCTCTCTCTCTCTGTGTGTGTATGGTTTGTGTGTGTGTGTGTGTGTGTGTGTGTGTGTGTGTGTGTGTGTGTCTTTATACACAAGTGTGTAGAATTGTCAATGGATACCAGAGATATTGAACACCCTCAAGAGCTAAAGTCACAGGCCGTTGTGAGATACCTGACATAGGTGCTGGAAAACAAACTCCGGTGCTCTGTTAGGGAAGTAGTTGCTCTGAACATTAGAACCATTTCTCCATCTCTCTTATTCTCTTCAAGATCTTGACAAATTAGATCCACACTCAATGTGCAAACAATAAACAAAAAAGAAAACAAGACAAATTTCTGCCTATTACAAATGCATACATTCCATTTTCCAATAAATGTAAATATATTATTGGTTCAACAACATCTATGTTTGAAGAACAAAGACTATATGTTAAGGGAAAAGGTATAACAAATTACTGAAGGTATGTTGAAATTGGAACACTACCATTATACAATCAAGAATGAGGACTATATCTAAAAATGTAAATGTGTCTTTGAAAGCAAATTTAAATGTTTTATCAATAATAATGAGTGCTTCAAACTTTACATAAGATACTAGTTTGAATGTATCCCTCCACACATAATATATACCAATCCATCCTGATGATGCAGATTAAAGGTTTACATGAAGCATCTTCTCTTGTTGACAGTCAGATAACAAAACCATTACTATGTACAATAAGCTGACCTTAAACTCAGAATTGCCTTTGCTTCTGACTCCTGACACTGAGATTAAAGATTGCTGCATCATGACCAGAATGACATTCATATTTTTTAAAAATACCCTCTAAAGTCAAGGATTATTTGTCAGTTAGCTAAATAAGAAAACTAAAGAAAGATTTATTGCAACCACCAATTTATTAAGGGCAGGGTGGCATTAGAAAATAAAATATCCCCTCTTATATACTTTGTCTACTCTTTCTTTTTTTTTATTCTTCAGAAAATAGCAGGCTTCCCAGGGATATCAGCCAACCATAGTATACCAAGTTGCAATGAGTTTAGGCACTTAGTCTTGTACTAAGTTTAGTCAAGACAACCCAGTATCTCCTGGTAATTTATTAAGTCAGAGCTTCTTTTCTTTTATTTAATCAAAACACTCCCAATTTTTTACTTATAAACAGTGATAACAAGAGATTTGAAAATTAACATTTGCAAACAAAATTAAGAAAATATAACCTAACAATATCATATATGATGAAATATGATAAACTCATAACTTAAAAATACTATGTTTAATATAATACTTTGGTAAATGTTTTGAAAACTTTATGTATGCACATAATCTATTGTATCATAACTCATTTTATCATATCATTCCTCATTAATCCCCCCAACATATCCAAGACTTTCCAAATCATCTCACTCTGTTCTTCATATTCATCATTACCATTAACATAATTATCTTATTTTTTATAAATTCTATGTTTATAGTTATCACTGACCCATGCACACTGGTTTTGATCCATCTACACAAACAGTGACATCCCTCAAGTGCTGGGCTCAGTGAGAGTCTGTCTTAAAAAACAAACAAAACATGTGGTATAAATAGTGCTGGAGAGAGAGGTTAACAGCACTAAGTGATTCATGAAACAATTAGAGTTCCTGCTCAGAAGGACCCAACACTTCCTTCACTTCCTTATGGACTCTCTGGTCACCCCCTCTGCTCATATATGCATGGACATGCAGGCATAAATTAAAGAAAAATACATATTATTATCATTGCCCACCAAGATTCCATGTTAATTGAGATGTTCAGTTTGATCTGGGTGATAGTGAATCCATAAAATGTGACTTTCAGTTTGTAGAGAAAAGCATGTATAGCAGTATATGATGTTTGATAGTCTTGTTACATATCAGAGATCATGCTGGTATATGCAAGGAGGACACAAACAATTAACAAAATCAGCAAGAGATGTCAATATTCCACACTTATTTTTTCACCTAGCTGTACCTAGGTTTTGCTTATTCCTGGGTATCCACTTTAAATCAGATGATAGAGGCAGATTCCAACCTGTTTCACAGTTAGACATACTCTATTTTCACGAAGAGGCATACTGCAGATACATCATCCACTCCATTATACTACTCAAGAGGAAAATACGTACACACACACACACACACACACACACACACACACTTGTTCTGATATAACTGGACAGGGAACACGAGGGAGCAAGAGGAGGGGTACCCTGCAGGAGAGAACAAAGGAAGCCAAGTCTGATGAGATAGCTTTTTTTTCCAGATTCTTCAAAGCCAAAAGAATTTAGGTCTCTACAACAAGAATATTACCAATACAGATGTATAATACTTAATATGCAAATATACCTCCTACCTATGAAAAATACAATAGGGCACAGAGGATGCTAACCTTTGTTGTTGCATTGTCTTGCTGATCGTTCCTCATGTGGATTCAACAGGCATCTTTTCATCTATTCTGAGCAGGTCCTGATGCTGCACTGATTTTCCGCATCACACTCCCAACCCCCAGCCTGTGCTGAATCAATACAACCCTGCAATCACGCATGTGTGCATGTTTGCCAGGCTGCAGGGACTCAAGAACATTATACAGAATCCAATGACGTAAGATAAGCAGCCATGAGCTTTAATACTTTAGAGTCTCTTATGAATCTAATGACATAAGATAGGCAGCTATATATTTAGAGATTTATTGTTTGTATGTTAATGGAGGATATTCATAACCCCCTGTATAAATAGCCTGAAAGAAAATAAAGTTGTTTTGTAGGTATTGTGGACTGCATAATCCTAATTATATTAATCCTTATCTGCCTATTATAGTAGACACGTGAAACACTGACAGTAGGATACAGTTTGATGACTAAAAGATCCTGATTAGAAATGTGCTTTATTCATACTTAACTTTTGATATATATATATATATATATATATATATATATATATATATATAGTGTGTGTGTGTGTGTGTGTGTGTGTGTGTGTGTGTGTGTGTGTATGTTTAGGAAAGTGAAAATGCAACTATGAATATAAAAGTTATAGTTTTAATAAAAGTGAGAATGAATATTGAATAGAAAAATTCCTTATTTATTGTGCTCAATAGTTTTATGTCAAACTGACAAAAGCTAAAGTCATCTGAGAGAAGAGAAACTTAATTGAGAATATGCCTCCATAAGATTCAGGATTAGGCAAGCATATAGGGCATATTTCAAATTAGTCATTGATGGGCTCAGTCATTTTTAGTTCCTTCCATTACTAATATTGGGTTTCCTGGGTTCTATGAGAGAGCCAAGGGACAAGTCAGTAAGCCACACCCTCCATGACCTCTACATCAGTTGCTGCCTTCAGAATCTTTCCCTGTTCAAGTTCTCATCCTGGATTCCTCCAATGATAAACAGCAATATGAAAATTTAGGCCAAATTAATCCTTTCCTCTCCCAATTCCTTTTGTCATCATGCTTCATCATAGCAACAGTAACCCAAACTAAGACGCTCATGTTTTCAAAAACACTTGCTGGGAGGTTGTTATTTGTTTCCAAATTTGTCATTGAGACAGGGTCTTCCAGTGGAGCCCTGGTTTGCATAAGAATTCTCTTTGTAGACCAGGTATTTCTTGAACTGGCTGTGATCCACCAGCTTTCACCTGCTGTGCTGAATGCTGGAATATGAGGCATGTATACTACTACAGACTAGATTTCATTATTTTTAATTTTTGTATCTCTCTCTCTCTCTCTCTCTCTCTCTCTCTCTCTGTGTGTGTGTGTGTGTGTGTGTGTGTGTGTGTGTGTGTATGTTTACACAAGTGTGTAGAGGTATCATAGGAGAACCGAGATATTGGATACCCACTAGAACTGGAGTTACAGGCAGTTGTAAGATGCCTGTCAAGGCTTTTTAAGAACAAACTCCAGTGCTATGGTATGGCAGTAGTTGCTTTGAACTTGGTTCTCTCATAAAATGGGGAGATGGCTAATAAGCTCTTATCCAAGCCATCTTATAAAAATTGCCACTACTAAGGAATTGTTTTCTGTATTATCTTAATGTTGCCTTGATAACAAACCAAATATTATCTTCATATGTTTTAAATTTATTTATTTTAGGGTCAGTGTTTTACTAAGAAATCAAGAAGAATTGACATTTGCATTAGTGATAACTATTTTACATCAGGCATATACAAGGACTTATTTATAAGGGTAATATGAATTTCATATAAAATTGACAAATATCAATTAAGGGAAATTTTATTCTGATCACGATTATAAATATTAAGTAAGATTACATTAACCTGAACACAGATTTTCACATGTGAATGATACACACACACACACACACACACACACAGAGAGAGAGAGAGAGAGAGAGAGAGAGAGAGAGAGAGAGAGAGAGAGAGAGAGAGAGAGAGAGAGAGAGAGAGAGAGAGAGAGAGAGAGAGAGAGAGAGAGAGAGAGAGAGAGAGAGAGAGAGAGAGAGAGAGAGAGAGAGAGAGAGAGAGAGAGAGAGAGAGAGAGAGAGAGAGAGAGGGAGGGAGAGAGAGAGAGGATGGGGAATTGTAAAATGGATAGAAATGGTTGAGTCCTGGCAACAGTGGTGTGTTGATTATTTTTCTTTTTAATTTAACACAAATTTGGTCATTTGTGAAGAGGGAATATCAGTTGAGCAAATGACTTCATCAGATGAAACTATAGGCAAGTCTGTGGTAGTATTTTCTTGATTAATGACTAATGCAGGAGGTCCCAGGCCACTGGCAGTTACTCCTGAGTTCTATAAGAAAGCAAGCTAAACAAGCCAGCCTGAGGAGGCTACAAACCAGAGTTTCACAATGAACTCTGCCTAAAGTCCTGTTTCCTGCTTTCTTCCTCAAATTTGGACTATAATGAGAAAGTAAAAACCAAATAAATCTTTTCCTTCTCAATTTGTTTTTTTATAGTGTGCTATCAAGGCAACAGAAACCTAGCTAAAACAAGATGCAATTTCTTATATGGGGCAGCTTTCATGGAGATGGTTTGTAATGTTCAGTGTATTTGCCATATCACATTTTAAGTTATGTTTTAGGAAGCATTGTCAGAGGCAGGGATGTATTCTAGTTCTCACAGGTCTTGGTGTTTAGTTGTTTGTTATACACCTTCCAAGTGTACTTTATTTATTTCAAGACTATTGCTGGTCACATTTTGTGTGTATGAATAAGGTACTTACTCGTCTGTACCTTCTGGGTCAGAATGCCAGGGAGTGGACATTTACCAATAAAAACATGATATAAACACATTAAAACAACTAATGTACTACTTCTCATCTTAAGAGTCCTTGAAGGGAAATGTTAAAGATAATTATAAGTTTCCATTTACTAATGAATTATTTCAAAGACGAAAAGGCAGAGAGAGAGAGAGAGAGAGAGAGAGAGAGAGAGAGAGAGAGAGAGGGGGGGGGAGGGAGAGACAGAGACAGAGACAGGTAAATCGAGAGAGAGAGAATGTAAATGTTCCAAATTACATGTATGTGTGGCTGAGAAAAACTTGTGCAGCTCAAGTGTTTGTAGTTGTTTGGATTGGACTCAATTCAACAAAAAAAAAAAATGTCATCATGTACTAGGGTAACTGCTGAGCTAACTCACCAGTCCTAGAATAAAATACAAGAACTTCAACTTTCAAAATGTATCTGATTAAAAAAAACTATTTAGGACCCCAATTAGGTAGAAGTGTTAGATTAAGTAGTTGTACTACAATCAGGGCCTGACAAAGAACACAGCGCATCTTAGTAAGGGTTGCTATTGCTGTAATAAACATTAAGGCTTAAAACAAGTCTAAGAAGAAAGGATTTACTTTGCTTACAATTCCACTTCAGTTTACCATCAAAGAAATTCAGGGCAGAAATTCAATTAGGGCAGGATCCTGGAGGCAGAAGCTGAAGCAGAGAGCAGAGAATGGTTCTCTTTACTTATGTTATCCCATGGCTTTCTCTGCATGCTTTCAGATAGAAGCTAAGATAGACATCCCAGGGAAAATGCCACTGTTAGATTGGGTGTAACTCCTCAAATCAATCACTAATGAAGACATGCTCTACAAATTTGTCTACAGCTAGATATTATGAAAAATTTTCACAATCTGTATTTCTTACTCTAAGTGACTTTAATCTGTCTCAGGTTTATACAAAATTAACCAGCACAGTGTAGAATTTGAGTAAGTTCCTCCATACAGAAGAAAATCATGTCAGCGCCTGGTAACTGAAACCAAAATCTGTGAAGGAAAGACTTGTGATTGAACATTCATAGAATTTTCATATTTAATGATTCACATATTCTTTAGTTTAGAATCATAGAAGTGGCTTCACATTGGTAGCTCATGTCTTTAATTTCAACACTGGGGAGCTAGAGGCAGGTGGATATCTAGTTTGAGTCCAGCATGTGCTACAGATCAAGTTCCACGACAGCCAGGGTTACACAGAAAAACCCTCTGCCCCTAAAAAACAGTCACAAGAGCGAACACATAACTGTTAAGAGCATTAGTTTATAAGCCTGAAAGCTACGAAAGTCCCTTGTGTTCCTTAATGTAAGACATAGAGGGAGTGGAAGAACAATAATACATAAAACCATGATTTTGTTGAGCTGAGAGTATCATCAACTGCATTGTTCCTCTCCTTGAAAGGCCTAACCTTCTCCATTTTCCTCCCCTTTTCTCTGCCTCTATCCTCTTCCCTCCCCTCTTTCCCCTCTTTTTCTCTCATTGAGCACTTTCTTTCATTTTGTTATTAGTTACTTTTCTATCGCTGTGGTAAAACACAATGACCAAAGCAACTGATGGAAGAAATAAATTATAAAGGGTTTATTGTTCCAGAGAGCCTCTAAAAAGGATGTAGCAGGGGGCAGGTGCTTGAGCAGCTTTTGACAGCTTACACCCCGAATAACAAACAGGAAGGGGAGACAGCTAACTTGAAATACCATAAGTTTTTGAAAACTCAGAGTGATATTCTTTGTCCAACAATGCCATATCACCTAATCTTCCTCAAACAACCACCAATCAGGGGTCTAGTATTTTAATGCATGAGACAAGTAGTTGCATCTTATTCAAACCACCGTGTTGCACAACTTGGCATTCATATTTTCATAGACATGTCATAATGAAAAATGCTTTTTTATCCAACCTTAAAAATCATTTTTAGCTTGGCTATGGTTGGAAAATCCTTTAATCCCAGGCAGAGGCAAATAAATCTCTGAGTTCTAAGCTAACCTGGTCCAAAGAGCAAATTCCAGGAAATTCAGGACTACATAGAACAAAATTATCTCACAAAAAACAACAATAAAAAATATCTGTGTAATAATTCAAATAATCAGTGTTGTTTAAAAGCCAGTGTTGTTTTCTCTGACTCAAGGCAATATCTTAAATATAAAACCTTTTAAAATCAAAAGCAAATTAGACATTCACAACATACAATATTACCTTTCTTTTGAAATGGCTTCACATTGTCCTGAAAAATGCTGTGGATGACCTTGAGCTGCACATATTTTTCAAGCTCTACCTACGGATTGTTTGGATCACCAGTGTGCACTTGCTCAGCTGATTTTTTCATGCTAAGGGTTAAACACAGAACTCTTTGTATGGTAGGCAAAAGGATTAACAAATATGCAATAACACCCAACTTCCCAAACACTTTCTTATACATCAAACTTTTATTAGGTATCTTGGCAACATGATCAAAATTCTCCTTTAATTAGCCTTTTCATCCTTCATTATCCCAAGTGATGTCAGATTCCCTGAAATTTTTGTGAATAATTTTCTATTCATGGAAACTCCTACAATAGTCACTGTGATAAGTAATTTCTGAGCCTTGTTTAGCTTAAACTGCCTATCCATACAAATAACCTAGTAGGGGTGATGACCTCTTATCTGCCATTGCCACTAACTGAATATTTTTGGAAGGATGCATTTGAATGTACCCATGTCTTTAAAAGAGTTTTCAATATGAAGTATACATGCTATCTTCTGTGGGGATACATTGTTCCCACAGAATCAACACACTATGCCAAAATCTACCTTCCTACAATGCATATTAATCATATTCTGATGTGCAAATCTAACAGGAATAAAATTTTTCATGAAATATCTTAAAAATACATATTTAGTCAAGAAATTCAAACTAATTCCTATTTGATAGTGGAAAGGCATTATACTCATTTAAGAATATGCGCATGATGTAAGGATTCAGGCATTATGCTGGCTTTTCCCTGTCACCTGGCAGAATGCCCTCAGGCACTAAGGTGGTCAGCCCAGGGTTCCATGAGTACTAGTCTGCAGGCAGGTGTAAAGGACCTCTTTAAATGTCAGACTCCTGCCCACTTATGCTATCTTTTGTGCTCTCTCTCTTGCTTTCAGGTGACTCCCAGGTACCTCCCTGTTCTTCTCATCCCCCCCTCCCTCTATGTTCCTTGCACCTCTATGCTTCTTCCATTCTCCCTCATTCTACCTTCAAAATAATCTCCTCATTTAAGATCTATCTACCTAGTGTGTTGTTTCCTCCAACTCGCCACCTCAACAACCTCACCTTCTATGGAACCTGCTATGCTCTCCCATGTGTCCCTTACCTTGGGACTCCACTCACTTGGGAGCTTCTCTCAGGACCCCCACCCCTTCTCCAGCTGTAAGTAAAGAACAACACATGATATCGCAGATAGAGTAGAAATCTCTTCTTCCTTTGCCACTGTGTCTTAGATAGAGCTTCTATTGCTGTGAGAAAACACCATGTCTGAAAACAATGTTGTGGAGGAAAGAATTCGATAGGCTTACCCTACATCATTTCTGTTAATCACTGAAAGAACTCTGGAAAGGAACTTAAACAGGACAGGATCTCAGACGAAGGAGTGGATGAAGAGGCCTTGGAAGGGAGATATTTCTAATTTGTTTCACATGGCTTAATAAGCTGATTTCTTATAGAACCCAGGACCAGAATCCCAGGGTTAGCACCACCCATAATGATGAGCTGAGCCCTCCCCCACTGATTACTAAATGGCAAAATACCTTAAAGCTGATCTCACCAACAAATGGTCTCAACTGAGGCTCCTTCAATGATTCCATCTTTTCTGAAGTTGACAAAAAAACCCTCCTTAGTATAGTGAAATTACAAAGATTTTAAAAATTTAAATATGGAACTTAAAGCTATATATCTGATGTGGATGTTTGTTTATAAATAGACAATGTTTAAAATTAATCTCATATGAGTAGAAATGGTATTTAATTGACCATCCAACATGCTGAAAAAGCTTTCAAATAAAAGAACAAAAAATATAATTTCACAAAAGACACAAAATTGGGACACCAACACAGACATAATATTTGAATGTGTATGTGTCCTGTCTATGGAAAGTGCTGAGATTAGGAGAACACAGAGCTTGTGGAAGTTGTCATCCAATGACTGTTCTTGACTCAGAGCTATACCATGAGTTGAGCGCCACTGGGGCTGCCTGGAGTGCCAGGCCCAGTGGTTGTATGGTACAGAGACCTGCTATAGAACGAAACATGAATGGAGAAAAAAAGTTGTCAATGTGATGATGCCTAATGATACTCTGCTATACGCATAGATAGTTTCTAGCCCAAATGTCATCAGAAAGAATTCATACAGCAACTGATGGGAATTTATGCAGAGACCCACAGCTAAACATTTGGTTGAGCCAGGAGAATCCTGCAGAAATGAGGGATAAAGGATCCCAGGAGTAAACGATACCAAGGACATCACAAGAAAACTCACAGGATCAATTATCCTGGCCTTATAGTTGTTCACATTGACCAAACCAACAATTAGGGAGCATGCATGGAAATAATCTTGGCTGTTTGCATATATCTTACACTCATATAGATTGGTCTTCTTGTGGGACTCCTAAAATGTGAGCAAGAGCTCTCTTTGACACTTTACTGGCTTTGGGGACCCTTTTTTCTCATAGTAGAATTTATCCAGCCTTAACAAAAGGGGACATCATTAGTCTCTCTGCAACATGATATGCCTTGCTTTGCTGATATTCTTGGGAGGACCATCCTATTCAGAATACAAATAAAGGAGGAGTACATTGTGGTGTTTAGATTGGAGGCAAAGGGACCAGAAGGAGAAACTGCAGTCACGATGTAAAATAAATAAATTTTAAAATGTTGCCTCAGCCTGTCAATGGCAGCAAATGCCTTTATATCCACATTCTGCAGGCAAAGGCAGGTGGATCTCTGTGAGTTCAAATCCAACTTGGTCTACAATGTGAGTTCTAGGTTAGGATGCAAAGCTACACAGAGAAAGATTGTCTTGGAAAAACAACGAAAATATTACCTCATAGATGATGACTGTAACCAAAGAAATGATAAAACTATTTGAATTTTATGTATATGGAAATATAACCTTTTAAGAAAGCACTGTGAAGGTATATCCAAAGTAATCAGATAAATGATTAATAAAGATGATTGATCAAAAAGCTGTAATGAGTAAAGATATTACATATCATCAGTACTTGACTATGGAGTACCTTGAAGGTTGGGAGAAAGCAAAAATGATAAGTGTGAAAGAGGAATTATGGTTCACAAAGGAATATATGTGGTGGAGAATGGGAGAGTAGGCAAAAGCAAAGAATGTGGGGAGGGAGAAATAACATTGAAGAACTTTGGAAAAAGTCATATGAAAAACTACTCACACAGAGCTTCCTAAAATGTATACAAATACATATATAAATGTAGTTACCATATAATGGGACAATAATGCCTCCATTAGATACTTTAGAAGAAACATAAACTGTCCGAGAAATAATTTACCATTTTTTTGCATTGTTGACTAGTGAAGTTATATTGACTTATAAACGACCTATAGATTACCCATTAGTAAATAGTGAAACGGATTTCATGGGAGTAAAAAGCCACTTTCTAAATTAAGGACCCTTTACAAGATAAACCTTATATATAACTCCATTATATGAATAATACCTCACTACTGTATTGTTATAATGAGACTTAGCATTTGTTTCAGTTGAGGGAGTATTGGTATGATTAAATACCATGATGAAAAGTATTTTGGAAAAGAGATGGTGTATTTGGCATATACTTCCACATCACTGATCATCATCAAAGATTGTGTTCAGTCAGAAACTCAAAGAGGGCAGGAACCTGAAGAAAGGAACTAATATAGTGTCCATGGAGGGTTACTGCTTACTGGCTTTATCCTCATAGCGTGCACAGCCTGCTTTCATACAGTACCCAGCACCCCAGCACACACACAATGAGCCACCTCCTCAATCAATCACTACTTTAAAAACTGCCCTGGAAATCCACCTTTTTTAGTTTCTGTGTTGTTGAGCTTACTGTTTCCAGATAAAAATTAAAAGTAACAATACCACCAAAAAGAAAGAAAGAAAGAAAATGCCCTGAAGCCTTGCCTTATCCCAATCATATGGGACAATTTTTCGATTGCATCTCCTTCTTCTCTGGTACTTTATCTTGTGTCAAGTTGACAAACACCTAGCCAGCAGAATATTAAATGAAATACCAATGTCTCATTGGTAAATCTGGAGATTAGTAGACCTCTTAAACCTCATCAAAGAAGGTTTCTTTTTTAGGACATGGATAGTAGCACAAAAATTCACAAGGGGTCTAGGTGCTGAAATAAAGAAGATATCGGCACAGAGCAGTTGTAAATGTCATGGGGGCATTTCATGAGATGGAACCCATACCTGACACTGCTTGTGTGACAAAGAACCTGCATCTATTTAGCCCTATTAACTACACTAAAACAAAATAGTAATATTTTAAAACGTATACATAAAGTGACTCTTAATATTATGACAAACTCAGATATCAGTACTTAGGATATTTACCCTCAGAGACACTTCCTCATGCAAAATGTGAGAAAAATACACAGATCTACAAGAGGATATTATGCAGACAGGAAGAGACCATGAAGCACTCAGGCCTAAATTTGATGTATCCAACAAATCACACCCCTCAGAGTACAGGGAACTAAGGAAAATGTAGTCTGAGGGAATGTAAGAGCCCGAGGTGCTGGAGGATATGCTGAAAACAGGCCTCTAAATAAATGCACATATGAACTTACAGTGTCTGAGGTAGCTTACACAGTACCTTCATAGGTCTGTGTGGATCATAACATATGCTCTACTTATGTGGTATGCCTTCTAGTTTAGTGTTTTCTCTAGGATATCTGAGTGTGTTAATAAAGAGGTCTCTGAATCTTGTCAGTTTTTATTTTTTTTGTTTCTTGTGCAAATCAAATACTTTTTTTCATCTTATTACATTCATTTTATTTATTTTATTTTGTAATTAATCTTAAGAATATTGTTTTCTAATGAACGGTGGAAAAGAATTTGTATAGTAACTGGAAGAAGTAAATGCGGGGAAAGGAAAATCAAGAAGAATGGCAAATAAAAATGTATTTTCATTAAAATAAATTGAGTAGTACTCCATTGTGTAAATGTATCACATTTTCTTTACCCAATCTTTTCCTGAAGGTCATCTTGGTTGAGAAACATAAGAGGGACATAGGGATCACCCAGAGATGGTGAAATATATGATAAATCCTGGCTATACTGGTGGTGTGGGTGCAATAAAGGGGAGACATCGAAAAAATGTTTCTTGTACTCTTATTACAGTTTACAAGTGTAGAATGAGTTTCTAAATTGATGAGAAATCAAGATTCTAACCAACACTCTTATGAAATTTCAAAAACAGTTTTACTGGATGCTCGATGTCACTGTGGTGACATCTAGCAAAGATGCCCAAAAGTATAGTGAGGTATTTACATTACCACCCCCATTTTCTTTATTGAAATTATAATGGGAAAACATCATTTTCAATTTCCTGCTTTCTGGTCCTCCAATATACCTCTTGCTCTCTGTCATATTCATGTCCCCGCTATTTATATTTGTTTTTTAGAATATAAACACCCAGAACTTTGACTTTAATTGTCTCCTAGGGGACAATTTGATGCAATGACTCAGTATATACACATTAAATAAAAAGGAGTTCCTACCCAAATAACATTTTCTGGCTTCTCTTTCAGATTAATGTTTATTTTATTAGTTTACTTGAGTTTGCTTTTGTACCAGGTGCATGCCTGATGCCCTGGAAGGCTTTAAGAAATATCACATGCCATAATTAGAGGTAAAGAAAGTTGTGAGATTCATTGTAGATGAGGTAAAGTCAACCACGGAGCTCTGTAAGAACAGTCACTATTCTAAGTCATTGAGGCCCTTCTCCTTTCTTTAGTATCAAAAAAAAAATACTTACCTTATGCTGTGACCACAAGTAGCCCTCCCTGAGTTCCTCACAGACACTCCCAAACTTCCTTGCTCTATACAATTTCTTATCTCTCCCCAACCTTATACTCTGTTACTCTATTTCTGTCTCTAAAACAAAAAAAAAAAAACCATACAAGGAAAAAAGTCATAAGAAACATACACAACATAAAAACATAAAATCATAAGCAAAGGTTGGTTGGTGGTATGTGTCTTTTATCTCAGCACTTGGGAGGCAAATGCAGGAGAATATCTGTTAGTTCCAGCCCAGCCATGTTATAAAGTGATTTCCTCCTCACCCAGAGTTCTTAAACAGGGAAAATCTGTCTTAAAAAACAAAGAAGATAAAAATCTTTAGCAAAGTAGACAATCAAACACTAAGAAGACAAATAAATTATGTTCAAACAAAGCAATAAGGGGCTAAATCTATGAAAAAGCACGAGTGACTATGCTTTGTGTTGACCACCATTTACTGCATAGAAGGTAAGGCCTGAACTCTGGTTATATATCAATAAACTTGCTTAGGTTCAAGCCAGATAGACTCCCAGTTCTTAGAAAGGAAAATGAAAAGTGGCTCTCTCTGCTAACCAAAAATCTATGTCACATTAATTTGCAAAGAAAAAGTAGTTTTCTCCAATGTTGCAACTGTCATTACATGAACTCTACTAGATTTTCATTTTCCTCACATCCTACTCTTCTCTTCTTTGAATATGATGTAATGAATCAGTAAAGAGAAAGTGAGTTATAAATTATAAAATGTTCTACAAATTTGCAACTGTTTATAAACATACATAGAATGAATATATATATATATATATATATATATATATATATATATATATTCCTTATACATCCATACATCCAGCACCCTTAACAGGAAACTAAAATAGTTAGTGAAAATTCTATACCAGAATTGCTTTTTGGAAAGATTTACTAGTGACTCTTTTGCTGCTTTGGTTGTTGTTATTATGAAACAGGGAGTTACTATGTAGGTCTGTCTGGTCTGGAATTTGCTATTGGAACATGCTGAACTTTAATTTGGAGACTTACTTGGCTCTGCCTCTAAAGAGACTGCATTAAAAGTGTTTACTACTGTGATATAAGGGGCGAAACATTTAGATCTAAAAATGGAATGACAGGTGATGCAGTGAGGATATGATCATTCTCTATGCTTGGAAATGATGAAAAATTGATACACTAACCATCCCTCTTTGAGATACAACTCCATAACAGGGGACATCAGTCTCTCCCTCATAGGAGCCATGCGATGCACTTGGTCATTGCATCATGGAGCCTTCATGAGTGTCAGGTACTAGAGCACAACATATAAAGGTCAGACATTACAGTAGTAGCTTATAATAATGAGAGTGGTAATAGATGTCCCTATGACTATCAGAGATTACAAAACAATGAAGAAATTACACAATTTTGAGTGGATGGCAGGTATGTGTGATTATGTTACAGGAGTTAGACTAGCTCAAGTAAAGTACCTGTCTAGGTTCACTCATAGGCAAATGTGGTGAGATCTGTACTGAGAATTAAAGGCACATAGCAAAGTTGACCAAAAAGCCATGTGCTATGGTATCATGTGTCTAGAAGATTTTTAAAGCCAGACAATAGTTCATAAAATATAAATGGTAAAGTATGCAGATGTTAAAGATTAAGTTTGAGGCTTGATGAGACATACTTTTAATCCTAGATGGTGGCAGGCAGAGAATGACTTTTGGGTTTTAAACTATAGACTTCTCTACACAGTGAGTTCTTCGTCAGCAAGGGCTATAAAAAGAGACTCTTTAAGATACATTTTGTACATGTTAAGTTTACCTCACCCCAAGATTCAGTATTAATTTTTCTTGCAACAAAACACACTAGGGTCAGATATTATTTGCCCATCCCTAAGACTTTAAGCAGTCACATTTATTTGTGGTGCAGCAAGGGTCATGATAGTACTGTCCTTGAGCCTATGAGAATCATGAATCTGGCCTGGCATGAATGGTAGACTTGAAGGCGTGTGTAATGGTTTTAACAAGAAAATTCACCATTGATTCTGATATTTGAACAATAGATTTCCTGATGGTGACTTTGTTTAGTGAGGTTTTGATAGTATAGCCTTGCTGGAGGAAATATACAACAAAGACGGAGTGCTATGACTGATAGCTTTGTGTGGGCCAGTTTGCTCTCCTAGTTTACTTTCTGTCCTCTACACTCTGTAATCTCTTGTATTTAGAAGTGAGATTTCAGCTTTCTGCACTAGCCACCATTATTGGAAAGAACACGGACACTTATCAAAACAGAGATGACTTTTTAAAAAGATGTAATTCTAAGGAGCAAGTCCATCTTAAGTCCATATACTACATTACAGTATGCTCAACAAATATGAATAATTTGTATTTAAAAATAAGATATCTCACTTGGTTTACATCTTTCTGTTTTCATCTTTCCTTTCTATAACTTTTTCTCCACATCTCTTCCCCAAATGATGGCTCAAAGGATTAAAGTGGAATCTTGAGAATATACAGTAGAAAGAGACAACAAATTATATATTGCCCTATGACTTCACATAGGTATTTTGGCCCTGCAAATGCACCATGCTAGAGAATGTGTGTGCGCATGTGCACACATGCACGCACACACACACACACACACACACACTCACACACAAACTCTCTCTGATGATTAGCACAATGATGATGTTTAAACATTTATTTAAAATATATACATGTTTTTCTGGTAGTTTGAATAAAATGATGTTCATGGCATCATAGAGGGTATCATTATTAAGACTTGTGGCCTTATCTGAGTAAGTATGGCTTTTGTGGAAAAATTATTTCTCTTTGGATGGGCTTTGAAGTTTCAGGTGCTCTAAGCAGGGCCAGTGTCACTTTTTACTGACTATTAATCCAGATAGAGAATTCACAGCTCCCTCTCCAGCACCTTGGTTGTCTTCATGACGTAATGCTTCCCACCACAAAGATAATAGACTAAAAGTCTGAAATATGACCCAGAACGAATTAAATGTTTACCTTTATAAGAGTTACCAGGGTCATGGCACCAACTCACAGCAATAAAACCCTGAGACAGAAGATTCTTACCTGGATTGAAGTATTGCTGTGATAGGCCAGACCATCTTTTGTTATGTTTTCCTTGTGGGAATATGGACATTGGTACTTTGGGTAAGTAAAGTGGTGCATGCTATAAGCACACTTTATTGGGCCATACTAAGCAGGAACATGGAAGACCATTGTGCTGAGGGTGGATTAAACTGTGAGAGCATAGATCAAGAAGTCTCAGAAGAGATTTCAATATGTGTCTTAAATACTATTCATGTGGTATTTTTGTGAAGACCATATATAATTTCTTCCCTTATCAAAATAAACCTGCCTGAGGTAAAATGAACATTTATGGATGAAAATAATAGGCAGAAGACATTTATAAACTAGCATATACTGTACTACTCAGTTATTACTGACCAGTATTATGCAGATCAATAATGAAAATAAGAAAAAAATACAAATACACAGTTTTCAGAAAGAAGAAACACAAGGGAAATATTTATATAAAAGCCTGATGCTAAATAGAATAAAGGGAGTGGTGACCACAGGGCAAGACCCAATCAGCTAAACTTTCAAACAGTGAAAAGGAATTAAGAGGTTAGGTTCAGGCTTCTTGGTGCATGCCTTAATCCCAGCACTCAAATTCAGAAGCAAGTGGATATCTGACTCAAAGCCAGTCTTGTCTACATGGCAACCGTTACAAGCTTAGGCAGTTAATAAAACCATCAAAAACAGATAATTGGTGAAGATGAGTCGTGTGTGTGTGTGTGTGTGTGTGTGTGTTGTGTGTGTTTATTGATATGTATGTCTATAAAGTTTTGAACAACAATTTACCTCAGATGATAGGACAATCCTATCCCAAAAAGACATAGCTTACATGTTAAAGGTCTAAGTGCCAGACAATGAATGGTTCCTACCCTATGATTTATTGGTCAGAGAAGCCAAAGAGTTATCTACAACTGTAGAGGCTCTGACCATTACTCTTTGTTACCAATTAGAACTTGATCACAAGACCCTATTTTTACATTTTATTTGCAAAATGTAGAGAAATTGACCTTGCATTAACCAGAAAATTCTTCATGCGTGCTCAATACACACTACCAAAAATCATTTTTCAGTCTTCTTGCCTAGAGGATAAAAAAGACAGTTTTAACGTATTTCTGGAATATACATGTTACAAAAATGACATAATAGGAGAGTACTAATGCAATAATAGCAACATTATTTATGTCATAACTAACTTGTTTATTTGATTGGTATTGATGCTACAGGAGGAAATTTGGACTAGAACCAGAATATATGGTGGCAACCTCCACCCAAAATAAATGAACTAACCAAAGAAAGGAAACTAAAACAACAGTTAAGAAAGCTGTAAGTTTTAGAGGACAGCCCATTGATATGTTCATAAGCAGTCATTTTGTCAAACTTCCTTCTTAAAATTTTTATTTATGACCAGAGATTTGTGTTATTGTCAACCATGGTTAGACATGATTATGATTCAAGTATGTACTCATTAATACATTCTTGAATAATTACTAAAGGCACTGAGAATAAATCACCATGATAACTATGGTATGCAGGTGTTATCTATAATGATCCCTGTAAGGACTACTAAAAAAGACTGGGTAAAGAAAATAAGAGCTAAAAATAGGGAGGAATACTGTGAAATATTTTCCTCTATACATTACACGGCTATTGCAATCATGACTTACCAGTAGCTGTAGTTACAATAATGGTGCTCACTATAATAAGCACATATTTAGCATGGAGGTTGGAGCAGCTCTCACTGCTCCAATCCTAGCTGAGAAGCTAGTGCCATTGATGTATGCAGGAGCTAGGATTTATTTTTTTTAGAAAAAAATAGCTACTGCTAAGGATTGAGGGGACATGTTACTCCTCAAGCCAAGAGCCAACAAAATGCTAAATGAAAAGAGACTCAAATGCATTTTGTTAAAATTTGGAACAAGAAAAGGATGTTCATTCTTCTTCCTATTCAGTAAAATACTGAAAGACTAAGCTACGGAAATAAGAGATGTGAGAGAAGAAATGGCAATAGACACAGAAAGGGGGAAAGTCAACATATTATTATTTGAATATCATGTAATTAATTATATACATAAAAGTTTCTAAATAGATCACCAGAACCCTCTTTCTACTTATAACTGCATTCAACAAAGTGGAAGGTTAAAAAATAATCACACAGTATTAGTAGGCATTCTAAATGACAAGCATGCTGAGGAAAAAAGTTGGTAAAACAATATTTTTCTATCTGTTAATCAATCACTCTACCTTTCTATCTCCACATGTCTCTAAATACATATATCCCATATTCACACACACGTATATAAATGCTACAGTGAAACGTGAAGAGACTGCATTAGTAAATTTAAGAAGAAATTAGAGCCATGATTATGTGTTGGCAGGATTATGAATATGAAAATGGCCATTCTACCAGAAGCAACAGATTCAGTATAATAACAATCAAAATTCCAGTAAACAGCCTTCTCATCAATTGGAAAACAAAAATTGTACATTTTTTAGGAAAAAGAAAAGACATAATTTCGAAAAAAATATGCTGAGCAATGAGACCCCAAAGTATCGACCATTCCATGTTTCAAATAATGCTATAGACCTCAAGTAATAAAACAATATGATGTTTGCATTAAAAAGAATAGATCTAGGCTAGATTTAACATGATGGCAAAATAGAAAAAAGTAAATGGAAATAATACCTAATGATACACTGCTCTTCTGACATCATTGCCCAGCCTAATTGTTAGCAGAGAGGCTTTACTCAGCAGCAAGCAGAAACAGATGGAAAAACCCACATCTTAGTCTTGCTGCAACTTGACATAACCTGTCTGGCTGATATGCATAGGAGACTAGAAATTTTCTGAAGAGAAAGGAGTAGTGGAAAGAAGGTTAAGGGAGTTTAGAGAGAGGGAATTGGAAGAGGGGAGTTAGGAAGGTAAAAACTGTTATCAAGTAAGGGTATATGGATTAAATAATTGATTTAAAAATCACACAGTTCAATATAATAGACTTGAGGCTTACGTATAATTCTCCACAATATAATCATTTAATTTTTCAGAAAATGTGAAGATATTTGCATTTTAAGGTGGGGTCTTACAAGATAGGGTTTCTCTCTGTAGCTTTAAAACCTGAACAGATCTCTCTCTCTCTCTCTCTCTCTCTCTCTCTCTCTCTCTCTCTCTCTCTCTCTCTCTCTCTCTCTCTGTAGTCTTGGCTGGCCTCGAACTCAAAGAGATCCACCTGCTTCTGCCTCTCTATTGCTAGGATGAATGTCTTTCTTCACCATTGCCTAGTCTAAAAATATTTTTAATAAGTGGTGCTGATTAAATGTACAGCTACTTTTATAAGGATGGGATGAAAGCTTTAGCTCTTATTCTGCTCAAACTTAACCACAAGTGAACTGAGGACTTCAGCTTAAGACCTGAATAGGAAAAAGAAAAAAGTAGGGGGTGTACTTGTACCCATTGACACATGAAATGCTTTTCCTATCAGTACAGTGGTATCAAATTTATCATGTTACACAATTAATAAATGTATCTTCCCCCTGAAAATAAAAATTAATTCCTGTACAGCAAAGTATAGCCTTTGTATTAGAAAAAAAAGGCTTTATCTGTTATACATCTGATAGTTTTGTGGAATATAAAAAGCACTTCTAAGCTGGATGGTGGTGACACACACCTTATATAACACCACTTGGGAGGCCTAGGCAGGAGAATCTATGTGAGTTCAAGGCCATCCTAGTCTACAAGGCAAGTGACAGGACACGTTGTAAAGCTGCACAGAGTAATCCATTATCAAAACGGCATAAAAAGCTCTCCTAATACTAAATTTTAAGGAAAACAAACTATGCCAACATTGGGATTACATAAGTTTATTCCAAACATTTAGAGGGGCAGGGGGCAGAGGCAGGCAGATTACAGAAATCCAGACTAGGGTGGTCTGTAGAGTGAGTTACAGCACACGCTGGGCTAAATAGAAAAATCCTTTCATGAAAACAAAACAAATAAAAAGAAAAAATACAGAAAAAAAACAAAAAAGCAAAACAACCAACAACTTCAACAAAATAAATCCAATAATAACATAAGTCATAAATACATAAGTATATATGTATATCTACTATGAAAATCAATGTGAGGTTACAAAATAAGTTAGAAATTGATTGAGTAGATGGTCCTGTTATACGACTTTTGGTCATGTGTTTTAAGAACCTATGTCATACTTCTGAGATACCAGCTATTCATTTTCATTGGTATTACACTCACAGTAGGAAGGAAAGGGAATCAGTTAACACATCTATTATTTGAGTAATGGAAATAAACATTTGTTATATTTATACATTGTAGTATTATTCAACTCATGAGAAATTGAAAATATGAAACATACAGGTAAATGAATGGAGCTGAAAACAATTATTCTGAAGGAGGTAAGAAACACCCAAAAGATAAAATTTTATGTGTTTTTTCTTATCATGGACACTGGCTGTGTATATTCTGAGAAGAATTTTCCATTTTGAAAATTCAAAGGAATGGAAATTAGTAAAGGGCGATGGATCTTAAGAGAGGAATTACTGATTGCAGTGCTATCAATGGTTAAAGGAAAAATGATAATGAGGGATTTAACAGTAAAGCATACATGAACTTTCCTTGTTTATGTTCTATGTGAGCACTTTACCCACAGACATGTATGTCTAAGTTTGCTCAACTATTCTTATAGCAGGTATTTATATCATATTAAATTGACATTCATCTAGGCAATATGCAAAATCCTCAAACTCATGTATGCTATGAGGCTAATCCTGTTCTTATATAAAAACCCAAGAAATGGTATACAACAATAAACATTATGTTAAAACCTCTAATCAACACAGTTAAAAAAAATCATGAAAAGGAAACAAGTTTCCATAACATCAATACAGGATAATTCTGACTTATTTCTCCTGTTCAGAATGAATTTTATCCATAAACTTAAAACATAAATTCAAAACAATTATATTTACAATTTTAAAGAAAGAAATGAGATTAAGTCTTCATCACATATTTCTGTAAGGAAGCTGTGAAAGTAAGGA
Organism: Cricetiscus sungorus; assembly: GCA_030556225.1. Taxonomy (NCBI): domain Eukaryota; kingdom Metazoa; phylum Chordata; class Mammalia; order Rodentia; family Cricetidae; genus Cricetiscus; species Cricetiscus sungorus. The sequence goes on from JANBXA010000732.1 coordinate 11,909,049, forward strand.
ATAACTGGTGCTTAGACTTCATTTCATTTTCGTGCTTCCTGTCATGTACATTCTGGTAGAACATCCAAAAGCATAGTGCCTAAATTGCAAATTACAACATTTATGTATGGGTGTATGTATGTACATATATAAAAGAATGTCATGTATATGGTCCTTTAGAAAATTGAATAAATATTAGCTATCATTTCTAATGTGATATTAGTTATCAATTCTTAGGTAATATCTCAGTCTCATCTATGACTTTGGATGTGTAAATCCTTACAGACCATGAGAACAGGAAAATTCTATGGGCTCATAATGAACAAAATACTTTTGAAATGCTTTTACAGGAAATATTCACTACATAAAATATTCATTAATTTAACAGGAAAAAGATAGTAGAGATTTTATTTTTAATAAGCACTAGAGAAATAAATGAGTACTTCTTATGACATAATTCATAATTTAATTACACCCACAATTATATTAGACATATAATAAAAGGCTTGGAAAACATTTGTTTCTGTTTAATTGTCAAAAGGCTTCTCATGTCCCAACAAACATTGGCCAATTACATGACAAATGTTGATTAGAGAAATTGGAGAATTTTAATCTTTCTCAAAGTTTTTCACCATAGCCTAACCACAATTTCCCAGTCACATTTGTTCAAATTGCTCATTTGAAGAAACTACATTGGTGCATTTCCTTTACAATCTAATTCAAGTTAAGAGCAACATCCTTGTAAAAGTATGTTTAATAATCTGTCTAAGAAATATTTAAAAATAAGGAATAAAATCATCAGCTTCAGGTTTCAAATGAATTCATTACTTTAGTAGTAATAATGCTCAGCAATAATGCCAGTAATACATACATTTTACATCCCAATCTATTTGTCTCTTTGATGGAAAACATCAAATTTTTAAGAGTAGTTTTAACAAACACCAAATAATGATACCACTTTTATGGTAACAATATTTTAAAATGCTATTATGCAAGCATGCAATGAAATATGACCAACATAACTTGACACCGACTGCGTTTCGATTCTCATGTATGTGCTCAAAAATGCCCTCCACCCATCTTCATGGTATTTTAACTTTGATAAGTCATTAAGTCTGATGTTTGCTGAACACATCTATGTGGGTGTGGTGACATCCTCTGGCCCACAGGAAACCAAAAAAAAATAGATACTCCCTTTAAAAATAATGAATCTTCCTATTATAGATGTATTTGATATCAGCTATTCAGTAAGCTGCCTTGTGGATTTTGGAGATTATTTACTTCATATATGCTGCAAATTTACTCAATCACATTTAAAATATTTATTCATTTATTTGAAATAATGTCTTAAAATGAGAGATGTCATTCTGTATATATTGTTTCTCTTACTGGTTAATCAATCAAGCCGTGTTGGCCAACAGGAAAGCAAGAAAGGCAGGAATAGGAGACAAGGAAGATTCTGGGTGATGTAGTAATCGAGAGTCACAATGCAATCTCAGAAAAAGAGGATTTGACTCTGACTCTTATGTTCTCCCTAAGATAAGAATATATATATATTCTTATATATATATATATATATATTCCATAATCACACACACACACACACACGCACACACACACACACACACACAGAGAGAGAGAGAGAGAGAGAGAGAGAGAGAGAGAGAGAGAGAGAGAGAGAAAGAGAGGGAGAGAGAGAAATATAGGCATCAATGTCTTTATCTCTGTAGTTTAGCTTTCCAGAACCTGGATTCATAGTAACAATGAACAAACTTAGATGTATCTTCATAGTTCTTAGTATTGTGTCCATATAAAAAAGTCTACAAAGTATAAGGGAATTCTTTATAAGTTTTTATTTAATTCTCCTTAACCATTGAGAAACACAAGGTCTATAAAAATAATTGGGGACATTTGTTAAAGAAACCAAAATCGCTAGCAGTGATGAAGACTGTATAAGGCAGCACAATAGGTCCTGGGTGTCATTGTCTCTTTGGACACAGGATTAGCCTCTGTTGCAGCCAAAGGAAGTCTATGACACCCATCCTTCTCTGGAAAAAGCAGCATCTTTAAAAGTTTCTATAGATGCAGCATCTTTCAAAGTTTCTGCAGATGCAGCAAAGAACTAACATGCAATGTCATGCAAAAAGAGACTACAAAAATTTCTAATATTTCTTGAGTCCAGCTCCCCTTTTTCTGTGTAGTACAGGTGAATGTGTCTGCTGCTAATCCCAGTGACGCAAATTGCACAACCCCATATTATTCCACTAGTTTTCCATTATTTACTACTAGTAGCTGCTGTAACAAGAGGAAAAGCATTATATTACCATACCCTTGCCATATTCACATTCTTGATACAGTCAGTGCAATGTTTCCTACCTTATTGTAGTTCCTTGGGGTTGGGTGGTACAGAGCATTAAAATCTATCATCTTATGCTTTGCTGTGTTGACCAGACTAATACACCTACTGCACTATATCTGTGTTAATAATACCTTTGAAGAGGTGACAAATTCAGGAAACAGTAGTCATCGAATGTGACACTACGCTCTTAATTTTCAAAATGATGTTTAAACACTTAAATATAAATTCAATTTTGAAATTAATGACAGAAAAAAAGGAGACATGCCCCATGGACTTATCAGTGAGAAGATGACTAAAAAAAATGCTACATTCAATTTGCATATCTTTTAAACTCCAACCAAGATAGAAGATCAGAACAAGGTAAAGTGAATGACAAATTAAAACAAAATATTTCCCAAGCATTTAAACATTTTGAAAACACTTGTGTCTAGACAGCTTTATAGACAGATACAAAAAATTACAGGCAGCATTATAGATACCAAAAAGAAGAAAAGAAAAAGAAAAAAGATAGCTAGATAGATGATATATGATTGATAGATAGATAGACAGATAGATAGATAGGTAGATGGAAGGAAGGAAGGAAGGAAGGAAGGAAGGAAGGAAGGAAGGAAGGAAGGGAAGAGGGAAGGAAGACAAGTAAGAGTAATGTGATATGATTAGTTAAAGCTTTTTAGAAATTTCAGAAATCAAAATTAGTCACTGGCTATAGAAGCCAGGCACCATTAATCCCAGCAGCCAGAAACTAGGTGGTGGTTTTTTACACCTTTAATCCTTGGATTTAATACAATCAGTATTAACAAATTGATGAATCACTGTGAGTCTATGTCCACACAGATCTAATCAAGAATGAATCAATCTAGAAGAGAATTGTATCTAAAACCTTTAATTCTAACATTAAAGAAGCATGTAAGACAGAAGCAAGGTCTCGGAGAAGCTTTTGTTCTCATTCCTTACTAAGGAGCAGCAGCTGTTTGAGACTTGGTGAAGAGCTTGTTTGTGGATCAGCTCTTCCAGCCTGAGATAGAGGTGACAGCTAGTGGCCACCTGCATTGTTTTATTGATATACAGCTCATGCTTGAACCCCCAAATCAATTTCTGTGTCGTTTATTTGTTCATATGGCAAGAAAGCCTGTTCTCAACGTTCAAATGAGATAACACTATGAGATCACAGCAAAAATATTTGTTTTTCTGTACCTGTGTGTAGACTGTAATGCTGTATGTATAAAAAGCTCCCATACTATGGGAGTACATTCCCCATGGAGGGATACTCCCTTAATCTAGAGGCAGGAGGGATGGCCTAGTCTCTACTCCAAATGATTTGACAGATTTTGATGACCCCTCCTAGAAGGCATCACCCTACCTGTGGAGTGGGTGTGGCTGGGGTGGAAGAATGGTTGGGGGGCACTAGAGAAAGGGAGAAAGGGAAAGAGAGGGGACTGGGATCAATATTTAAAATAAGAAACATAATTTAAAAATGAAATGAAAGCTACTATTTCCACAAAGTGTCATACTGCAGATACATCCACACAGTTACACTACTCAAAAGGAACACACACACACACACACACACACACACACATAGTTCTCTCTCTCTCTCTCTCTCTCTCTCTCTCTCTCTCTCTCTCTCTCTCTCTCTCTCTCTCTCTCTCCCACTTCACTCTGTCCACAATTCTTTCTTGCAGCTGATTCGGAAACCACTTTCCTTCATTTTAACTACAGTGCCATTAGAACATACACTTACCTTTAGTCTCCAAACATAAGAAAATGAAAGGTCAAACTAACCAAAGTCTGGTAGACATCTCCCTACAACCTACACGCACACACATACATACTACATGTTCGTCTGTGTCTTACCTTTCACCTGTCTTTATCACCTCACTTCGTTTATTTGCAAGCAGACACTAAAATTATGTTGTTAGGTTTTCAAATTTGTGTAATATTCCCATACCACAATAATTGTTCATTTTTGTTGTCACTACTGTTAATCCACCCCTCACATAATCCACCATAATTCCCTCATCTTTGAAATATAAATATGTACGCCAAAAGAGTCCGATATATCTGGACAGGAAAGAATGAGGAAGCAAGAGAAGGGGTACTGTGGATCCTACACAACACAGGAGAAGACAAAGGAAGCCAGGTCCTGATCAGATAGCTTTTTTTTTCTGATTCATCAAAGCCAAAATATATAAGGTCTCAAAAACAATGATGTAACCCATTCAGATTTATTATAATACTTAATATGCAAACCTATTGTCTACCATTGAAACATACAACAGGGCACAGAGGTGGCTAACCTTTGTTGCTGCATTGTCTTGCTGACCCTTCCTCAATTGGATTTGACAGGCATCTTTTCATCTCCTCTGAGAAAGACCTGCAGCTGCACTGATTTGCTGCACCACACACCCAACCCCCAACCTGTGCTAGTGAGTCAATACAACTCTGCAATCATGCATGCATGCATGTTGGCCAAGCTGTAGGGACTCAAGAATCTTTTCTGATTCTAATGACATGACAAAGGCAGCCATAACCTTTAGTATTTATTAAGAAGCTTTTTAAATATAATGACAAAAGATGATCAGCCACTTGCTTTGTGATTTATTATTGTTAATGTGCTATAGGATTGTATTCATAAACCCCTCTATAAATCACTAGAACAAAATCAAGCTGTTTTGTAGGTACTGTGCACTGCATAATCCTAATTATATTCATTCTTATCTCTCTAATACAGTAGACATGTGAAACACTGACAGAAGAGGACAGTTTGATGATAAAATGATCCTGATTAGGAACATTCATTAATCATGTTTTACTTCATTATGTATGTATGTTTATATGTATGTGTGTATATATTAAATTTATACACAAATATCTACTAAATATATTCAGGAAATTGAAATTTTAATATGAAAATAATGATTATAGTTGAGGGATCATTCAAATAGGAAAATTCCCTACTTATTGTGGTTGATATTATATTGTCAACTTGACAAAAGCTAAAGTAATCTGAAAGGAGGGAACCTTAATTTAGAAAGTGCCTCCATATGGGGCACTTTTCAAAAAAATCATAGATGGGCTCAGTCTGTTCTAGTTTCTTCCATTCCTAATATGTTTGTTCTGGTTTCTATGAGAATGTCAAGGGGCAAGTCAGTAAGCCACACCCTCCATGAACTCTACATCAGCAGCTGCCTTCAGGATCTTGCCCTGTTCGAGTTCTCATCTGGACTTCCTTTAATGATGAACAGCAATATGAAAATTTAGGTCAAATAAACTCTGTCCTCTCCAAGTTCATTTTGTATCATGCTTCAACAAGCAACAATAACCCAAACCAAGACACTCATGTTTTTTTTTTTAAAAAAAAAAACTTGCTATGATGATTTTTATACATTTATGATTGAGACAGTGTCTTTCAGTGAAGCTGTGGATGGCATCAGAATTATCTTTTTAGACCAGGCAATCCTAGAAATGGCTTTGATACACCACCTTCACCTGCTGAGATTAAAAACATGTGCTACATCAATTTGCTATCTATTATTATTTGTGATTATTTGTATGTGTGTATTTCTTTCTCTGTGTGTGTTTGCACACAAGTGAATAGAGGTGTTACTGGAGACCAGAGATAATAGATACCCACAAGAGCTGGAGTATAGGCAGGTGTGAGATGCCTTACATGGATGCTTTACACCAAACTCTAGGGCTCTGGCAGAGCAGTAGTTGCTTTGAACAGTGGAACCCTCTCTCCAGTTCTCTTTTTCTCCCCAAGATATTGGCAAATTAGAACTTACAACCTATTTGCAAACAACAAACAAACAACAACAAAAATCAGGGCAAATTTCTGCCTGGTAAGATTGCATACATTCCATTTTTCCAATAAATATAAATATATTACCAGCTCAATAATATCCATGTCTAAACATCAAAGACTATATAAGAAGGGAAACTGGACAGATGCTTTGTAATTGGAAAACCAACAATATCTAATCAAGAAAAGACATTATTTATAAAAATTCAAATATGGCATTTTTATAATTGATAATGACTACTCCATACTTTACATAAGATACTAGAATACCACACAAAGTATACCAAACAAGATTTATTATATAGATTACAGAATTCAACAGGGCTTCTTCCCTTCCTGACAGACATGAGAATTATAACCCTTCCTCTGTAGAATATTTTTAGACAATACCCTCCAAAGTCATGGATTATATGTGAGTTAGCTAATCTAGAAAACTGAAGAAAGAGTCTTTGCAACCACTTATTTATTACAGAGCATGATGGAATTAAAAAATAAAATAAAAATAAAAATAAAATAAAAAATAAAATATCCCCTCTTACATAACTCATCTACTCCTTATCCTTCAGAAAAGGGAAGGACTCCTATGGATATCATCCAGCTATATCATACCAAGGTGTAGTAAGACTAGGCATCTACTCTTCTATTAACGCTGGTCAAGCTAACCCAGTATTTCATTTTAATTCATTAAGTCAGGGGATCTCTTCTTTTTTTTAAAGTTAAACCCTCTCAAAATTTTTTTGTAATCAATGATAGCAAAGGTGAGGAAAATAGACATTTGAAGCAATATGAAGAAAATATAAATTGACTTAACAACATCAGATATGATGAAATATATGAACTCTTAACTTAAAAATACTAATATTATATTTAAAATAATACTTTTGTAAATGTTTTGAAAATTTTATGTATATACAAAATATATTTTATCATACGATTCATCATTAATTCCTCCAAACATCCAAGACAATCCAAACCATATCACTCTGTTATTCATACCCACCATCACCATTAACATGATTATTTAATATTTAATAAACTACCTGTGTCTAGAAAATACTGATCACAGCATTCGTGTTTGGGTCCTTCTACAGAAATGATGGCATCTCTCAAAACATGTGACTAAAAATGAATGCACAATAAAACCAAACTTATAGGACACATGAAAACAGTGCTAAGAGGAAAGTTCATAGTAATAAGTGAATACATAAACACAATAGCAACATAACAACATATATGAAAGCTGTAAATTAAAATTAATCAAACTCATTGAAGAACAGTAGAGAAATAATCAAACTGAGGCTTAATTCAATAAAAGAGAAAGAAATAAAACAAAAAGAACAATACAAAGTATCAGTGAAATAAAGACTTGGCTGTCTGAGAAAATCTGAGAGAGATAATAAGCTCTCATCCAAACTATCGTTATGAAAATTCCCACTACTAAGGAACTGTGTCTGTATTAGGTTGCTGTTGCCATGAGAACACACCCAATTTTGTATTTACTTTTATTTTAAATTTATGTATTTAAGGGTCTGTGCCAAAAACTAAAATAAGAGAGTCTTATATTTGCATAAGTGATAACTGTTTTATTTCATGCTATTGAGGAATATATTTATATGAGTAATCTGAATTTCATATAAAATTAACCAATGGCAAAAATAGGATAATTTGTTCTGTTTATGAATATGAATATTAACTCAGATTACATTTAACTGAACACAGTTTGTCATATGTGTGTGATACACACACACACACACACACACACACACACACACACAAAATCTCTTTCAAAGAGAGAGAGAAAAGAAGAAAGAGAGAGAATCACAAAATGGATAGAAAGAGTTCTTTAAAGACTGCAGAGGTCAGAGGATTTTACTACAAGCAGAGAGCTGACACAGATGAAAGCAAAGCCCTAAAAGGGACTTGATAAGAAACTGTATTAACAGCAAGGTACATTAAAAGCTGTTATAATATGCAAAATTACATGATACAAAATTGTTCTGCAGCCAGTTCAACAGTCAGTTAGGGTTAAGTGTGTTGCATGTCCTAGACAATAGAAAGGGGGAGTGTTGAGAGGAACAAAGGGTAGAGACCAACAACAGTGGAGTGATGATTATTTTTCTTTCCAAATTAAAACAAACTTGGTCATCTTTGAAGACAGAAACTAAACTGAAAAATGATCCCATCAAATTAAACTGTAGCCACATTTATGGCAGTATTTTCTTTCTTTTTTTCTTCTTTTTTAAAATTAATAATATAATTTAAATATTTGGATCCCAATTTCCTCTCCCTTTCTCCCCCTTTCTTCTTTCCCTCTCTCTCTCCCTCCCTCCCTCCCTCCCTTTACCCTCTTTCCCGTGTGAAATGCACCCTGGTCAACCTCGCCTCCCATCCCCCACCTCCATTCCACTTGTAGGGCTGTGCTATCCAGGTTGAGTCATATAAAACTGTCAAATCATTTGAAGTAGGGACTAGGACTTCTTTCCTGTCTTTAGGTTAAGGAGGTATCCCTCCATGGGTGATGTGTCCACAAGGTCCTTTTGTGCACCAGGAATAGATCCTGTTTCTACTCTCTTTGGTCCCCAGACTGCACAGTCCTTCTAGCTGAGAACTATATTCAGGAGGTCTGAGTCAGTCCCATGCTGGATTCCCAGCTATCAGTGGGGGGGGGGGGCATTTGCTCCTCCTTGTTCAGGTCAGCTGTCTTTGTGTGTTTCTGCAACCTGGTCTTGTCTCCTCTCTTTGCACCTGGTTTCGAGTTCGACTCAGTGTTTGGTTATGGGTGTTTGCTTCTGTTTCCAACAGGTACTAGATGAGGGCTCAATGATGGTGGATAATTTAGTTGATAATAAATGATTAATGTGGGAGGACTCAGGCCACTATTAACTCATATTCACACACACACACACACACACACACACACACACACACAAAGGCATTACCAATGTCTTCATCTTCATAGTTTAGCAATACTGGGGCCTGGATTCAAGGTAACAATGAGCACACTCAGATGTATCTTCGTACATAGTATTGTGTCCTCAGAAATAAGTCAATGAAGTGTAAGGAAAATTTGTATAAGCTTATACTAAATTCTCATTGACCATTGAGAAACACAAGCTATATAAAAATAAATGGGGACATTTGATAAAGAAATCAAAATCTCCAGCAGTGTTGAAGACTGCATAAGGCAGCACAGTAGGAACCTGGGTGTTATTGCCTCTTTGCACACAAGGAGTACATTCTGTGGCAGCCAGAGGAAATCTATGACACCCATCTTTCTTTGGAAAAAGCAGCATCTTTCAAAGTCACTACAAATCTACTTCTCTAGATACTAGAATACAGCAAAGAAATAACATGCAATGTCATGCTAACAGAGACTACATCAATCTCTGATATTTCTGGAGTTATGCTTCCCTCTTCCACTGTAGTACAGAAGAATGGGACTGCTGCAAATCCCAATTGAATAATTTGCACAAACCCATATTATTCCACTACCTTTCCAATACCTACAAGGAGTAGCTACTGTAGCCAGAGCAAAAGCATTGTAACCACTATTCCCTGGCCACATTTGCATTCTTGATAAAGACAGTGCAATGTTACCTACCTTATTGTGGTTCTTTGGTGTAGGATGGTATGGGGCATGAAAATCTATCATCTCAGGCTTTGCTGTATTGACCAAACTATCACCACTACTGTGCTATAACTGTGTTAATAATACATTTGCAGAAGTTACAACATGTGGAAACAGTGATGCTGCAATGGGGCACGCCTCCCTTCATTTTCAAAATGACTTTTAAAGTCTTAAATCTAAATAAAAAATTGAAATTAATGACAGAAAGAAAGGAGACATGTTCCAAGGACTTATCAGTCAGAGGATGTCTAAAAGAAAACCCTGCATTTAATTGAATATTTTATACAATCCAATCAAGATAGGAGAACAGAGCAAGGTAAAGTAGATGACAAATTCACATAAAATATTTCCAAACCATTCAGAAAATAATACTTGTATCTAGACTGCATTATAGCTACAAAAAAAGAAAAAAGAAAGATAGAAGGAAAGACAAAGGAAGGAAGGAAGGCAAGGAAGAGTGGTGGGATATTTTTTATGATGAGTTAAAGCTTTTCAGAGATTTCAGTAATCAAAGTCAGTCAGCGGCCATAGAAGCCAGGCACCTTTAATCACAGCAGCCACAAACTAGGTGGTGGTGGTACACACCTTAATCTTTGGACCCAGGATTAAAAAGAGCTATATGGATCTCTGTGAGTCTATGTTCACACAGATCTTCAGAAGAGTGAATAAGTCTAGAAGAGAATTATAGCTCACACCTTTAATTCTAACGTTAGGCATGTGTAGAAGACAGAAGCAAAGTCTCAGAAAAGCTTTTTGCTCTCCTGCTGCACTAAGGAGAGGCAGCTGTTTGACCCTTGGTGAAGAGCTTGTTAAAAGATCAGCCCTTTAATCTGAGATAGAGAAGAGAGCTAGTGGCAAGCTACATTGGTTTTCTGATCTTCAGCTGAAGCTTGAACCTCAATATCAGTCTCTGTGTGGTTTATTTATTCATATTGCAAAAAAGCTTGTTTTCACCATTCAAATGGGACAACACTATGAGGTTGCAGGAAAAATATTTGTCCTGCTGTACCTTTGTGTAGATTATATGGCTGTATGTGAAAAAAAAAAGCTGCTATTTCCACAAAGTGGCACACTGCAGATACATCCACTCAGTTATGCTACTCAAGTGGAACACACACACACACACACACACACACACACACACACGCACACACGCACACACACACACACACACACACGCACACGCACACACACACTTGTTCTCTTCTACACACTTCTACTTCACACTGTCCACAATTCTTTCTTGCAGCTGATTTGGAAACTACTTTCCTTTATTTTAACTACAGTACCATTAGAACTTATACTTAACTTTAGTCTCCAAACACTAGAAACAGAGAGAGGTCAAACTGACCAAAGTCTGGAAGACACCTCTCCACAGCCTACACACATACATACTGTATGTTCATCTGTGTGTTACCTTTCACCTGTCTTTGTCGCCTCACATCCTTTAGTTGCAAGCAGACACCAAAGTAATCTTGTTCAGTTTTCACATTTGTGTAATATCCAAATACCACAATAATTGTTCATTTTTGTTATCATTACTCTTACTTACCCCACACACATAATCCACCATAACTGCCTCACCTTTGAAATATAAATATGTACCCTGAAAGAACCCGGAGATAACTGAACAGGAAGGAATGAGGGAGCAAGAGAAGGGGAACTGTGGATCCTACACAGCACAGGAGAGGACAAAAGAAGCCAGGTCCTAATCAGAGAAATTATTTGTTTCCCATTATTCAATGCCAAAAGATATTAACAACAATGAAACAACCCATTCAGATTTATAATACTTAACATGCAAACCTATTGACTACCTATGAAATATACAACAGGGCACAGAGTGGGCTAACCTTTGTTGCTGCATTGTCTTGCTCACCGTTCCTCAAGTGGATTCGACAGGCATCTTTTCATCTCTGAGCAGGACCTGCTGCTGCACTGATTTGCTGTATCACACTCCCAACCCCCATCCTGCACTTGTGAATCAATACAACCCTGCAATCACGCATGCGCACATGTTTGCCAGGCTGCAGAGAATCAAGAATCTTTCACACAATTCAATGACGTAAGGCAGCCATGACTTTAATACTTATTAGGAATTTTTTATGAATCTAATCAAATAAAATAGGCAGCAATGTAATTTGCAATATATTATTGTTTGTGTGTTAATGGAGGGTATAATTCTAGTGAAACAAAATCAAGCTGTTTCATAGGTACTGTGGTCTACATAATCCTAATTATATTCATCCCTATCTCTCTAATACAATAGACAAGTGAAACACTGACAGAAGGAGACAATTTAATGATTAAAAGATCCTGATTAGAAAATATGTTCAGGAAATTGAAAATGCTACTATGAAAATAAAAATTATAGCTTTAATAAAAGTGAGAGTGATCCTTACTTATTTTGCTTGATAGTTTTATGTCAACCTGACAAAAGCTAAAGCCATTTGAGAGGAGGCAACCTAAATTGAAATAATGCCTCCATAAAAATCCAGCTGTAGGCAAGTCAGTAAGCAGCACTATCCAGGATCTCTATATCAGCTGCTTCCTTCAGGATCTTGCTCTGTTTGAGTTCTCATCAATGAGAACGCTTTCAATGATGAACAACAATATAAAAATTTAGGTAAAATAAACCCTTTACTCTCCAAGTTCGTTTTTTAAATTAAGATACTCATGTTTTCAAAAATACAGGCTAGGATGTTGATTTGTGTTTCCATATTTGTATTTGAGACAGGATATTTCCAGGAATCCATGGCTGGCAGGAGAATTGTTTTTTGTAGATCAGGCATTCCTTGAGCTGGTGATCTTTTGGTTTTCACCTGCTGAATGCTGGAATTTGAGGCATGCGCTAATACAATTGGTTAGATTTTATTATTTTTAACTGTTTGGAAATGTGCATTTCTGTCTGTCTCTCTCTGTGTGTGTGTGTGTGTGTGTGTGTGTGTGTGTATACACAATTGCATAGAGGTGTCAATGTAGACAACAGGTATTGGATACCCCCAAGAACTGGAGTTATAAGTAGTTGTTAGGTGCCTGCCATGGGTGCTTGAAAACAAACTCCAGTGCTCTGGTAGGGCAGTAGTTGCTCTGATCATTAGAACCATCTTTCCAGCTCTTATTCTCTGCTAGATCTTGGTAAATTAGATCCACACTCAATGTGTAAACAACAAACTAAGAAACAAAAAAGAAAATAAGGTAAATTTCTGCCTGTTAAAAAATGCAACATTCCATTTTTCTGATAAATGTAAATATATTATTGGTTTAATAATATCCATGTCTGAAGAACAAAGATGATTTGAGGAGGGGGAATGTATAACATGTTACTTAATGTGTTTTGAAATCGGAAAACCAGCACTATACAATCAAGAATGGGGACTATTTCTAAAAATGTAAATGTGGCTTTGAAATCAATTTAAAATTAACTTTAATAAGATACTGGCTTGAATGTATTCCCCCACACATAAAGAATACCAATCCACCCTAATGATGCAGATTAAATATGTACATGGGGTCTTTTCCTTTGCTGACAGACAGGAGAAACAAAACCCTTGCTCTATAGAATAGGATGACCTTGAACTCAGAGTTTTCTTTACTTCTGAATCCTGACACTGAGATAAAGACTGCTGCATCATAGCTAGGCTGAATTTCATATTTTTAAACAATACCCTCCAAAGTCAAGGATTATATATGGGTTAGCTAAACAAGAAAAGTTAACCAAGGTTTATTGCAACCACCTATTTATTACAGGGCAGGATGGAATTAGCAAATATAATATGCCCTCTTATATAACCTCATCCACACCTTCTCCTTTTTATTCCTCAGAAAACAGGAGGCCTCCCAGGGATATCAGCCAGCTATTGTATACCAAGTTGCAATGATTTAAACACCTACTCTTCTAGTGGGGTTTGGCAAGCCATCCCAGTATCTCCTTGTAATTTATGAAGTCAGAGATTCTTTTCCTTTAGTAAAACACTCATAACTTATTACTTGTTATCAGAAACATCAAGAGAGATGAAATTAAGAAGAAAATATAACTTGATCAGCAATATCATATATGATGAATTACTATAAACTCAACTTAAAAATATTGCAATATTTAAAATAATACTTTAGTAAATGTTTTGAAAATTTTATGTATACACAAAATTTATGTTATCACACCATTCCTCATTAATTCCTCCAACATACCCAAGACTTTCCAAACCATCTCACTCGGTTCTTATATCCATTATTACTATTACACGATTATCTTATTTTTCATAAACTCTCTGTGTCTAGTTAATGCTGACCTATTCACACTGGTTAGAGCCCATCTACATAAATGGTGACATCCTTCAAAGAAATGTGAATGAAAATGAATGCACAATTAACCTAAACCTATGAGACACATGAAAATCTTGCTAAGGGGAAAGTTCATAGTATTAAATGCCTACATAAAAATCTTGGAGAGATTGCATACTAGCAACTTAGCAACACACCTGAAAGCTCTAAAACAAAAGGAAGCAAGCTCATTCAAAAGGAATAGATAAATAATCAAACTGAGTCCTGAAATCAATAAAACACAAAGAAAGGGAACATTACAAATATCAGTGAAACAAAGACTTTTTTTTTCAGATAAAATAGAAAGATGTATAATAAGCTCTAATCCAAGCCATCTTCATAAAAATTGCCTACTACTTAGGAATTGTGCCCTGTACTATGTTTCTGTTGCCTTGATAACAAAACATATATTTACTTTTGTTTTAAATTTATGCAATTTAGTGTCAGTGTTTACAAAGAAATCAAGAGAGATTGAGTTTTTCTTTAGTGAAAACTATTTTTCTTCATGGATATACTGGGACTTGTTAATATGGGTAATATGAATTTCATATAAAATTAACAAATATCAATAAAGGGAAATTTTACACTGATCATGACTATAAATATTAACTCATATTACATTGACCTGAACACAGATTTGCACATGTGAATGATACACCCACACTCACACACAGAGAGAGAGAAAGAGAGAGAGAGAGAGAGAGAGAGAGAGAGAGAGAGAGAGAGAGAGAGAGGGAAAGAGAAGGAGAGAGGGGGAAGTTGGAATTGCAAAATGGATAGAAAGGAATCCAGGCTACAGTAGTTTGTTGATTATTTTTCTTTCTAATTTAACACAAATTTGTTCGTCTGTGAATAGGGAATATCAGTTGAGAAAATGACTCCATCAGATGAACCTGTAGGCGAGTCTCTGGTAGTATTTTCTTGATTAATAATTAATGTTGGAGGACCTAGAACACTGGGAGTTCCTCCTGGGTTCTATTAGAAAGCAAGCTGAACAATCCAGCCTGAGGAGGCTACTAACCAGAGTTTCACAATAGACACTGCCTAAAGCAGTGAATGTAAGAGCCAGACATTCTAGAGGATACACTAAAAACAAGGCCTCCGAATAAATGCATATATGAGCTTATAATGTCTGAGGCAGTTTAAACTATACCTTCATAGGTCATCAATATGTTTGATCTGCCTATGTAATATGACTTCTAGTTTGGAGTTTTTCTAGAACTTCTGAGTATGCTAATAAGGACCTGAATCTTGTGGGTTTTTTTCTTGTTTTTCTTGTTCAATTCAAATTGTTTTTGTTTCATCTGATTACATTCAATAGGTTTATTTTATTTATTTTACTTTGTATTTAATCTTAAGAAGACAGTTTTCTGATGAATAATGGAAAAGAAGTTGTATAGGAACTGGAAGATGGAGATGAGGGGAAACAAAAATCAAGATAAATGATAAAAGTATTTTCATTAAAATAAATTGAGTAGTACTCTATTGTACAATGTATCACATTTCTTTTCCCTTTCTTTTACTGAGGGTATTTAGGTTGAGGACCATAAGGGGACATATGGATCACCCAAGGAAGGTGAAATAGATGATATATCCTGGCTACACTGGGAGTGTGAATGGGATAAAGGGAAGACATGAAGAAAATGTTTCTTATACTCACATTACTGGTTACAACTTTAGAATCAATCAATTGTTAGATTGATGAGTAATCGGGATTCCATAGATTGTTGTGGATATAAGCAAATATTATATCTTTGTTTTTAATCAGAAAAGAAAAAGAGACTCCAAAAAGAATCATCAAAATGTTATTCATACACTTTCCTTTGCTACAGCAACTGTTATTTAATGTATCCTATCTCAGGGAACTACATTGTGGTGCACTTTGATTTTAATTAATGAAGGAATATTGGATAATGAGGTGCAAGCTCTTAGATTAAGCTTGTTTTAATCTATAAAACACTCTCATGCAATTTCAGACACAGTTTTATTGGATACTAGACTTCACTGTGGTTACATTGAGCAAAGATTCCCTAAGTATAGTGAGGCATTTACATTACCACCCTCATTTTCTTTTTTGAAATTATAAAAGAAAATCATGATTTTTCATTTCCTACTTCTTGGTCCTCCTGTGTACTTCCTGCTTTCTGTGAAATTCATGTCCCCCCTTTACCTAATTGTTCTTTGGAATTTAAACATCCTGCACTTTGACTTCAAATATCTCCTTCCTATTGGACAATATGATGCCCCGACTCAGCATCTATACATTAAAACAAAAGGAGTTTCTACCCTGATAACATTTTCTTTGCTCTCTTTCTCATTAAATTTTCTTTTATTATTTATGTTGTGGTTGTGTGTGTGTGTGTTTGTGCCAGGTGCATGCCTGATGCCCTGGAATGCTTTATGAGATGTCAGATGTCATAACTAGAGGTTCAGAAAGTTGTGAGCTTCCTTGTAGATGAGGTAAGGTCAACCTCAGAGCTCTGGAAGAGCAGTCACTACACCTAATCATCGGGGCCCTTCTCCATTTTTTGCTACTAGAAAAAATGTTTTCTTACATTGGGCTGGGGCCACACATTCTCCTTCCTGAATTCCTCCTATATGCTCCCCAAATTCCTTACTCTATGCAGTATCTTATCTCTCATACACCTCTCCCTCTGTTTCTGTTTCTTTCTCTAAAACAATACAAAAAATATATAAAATGAAAAAGTCACAAGAAACATACACATCATAAAAACAAAATCATAACCAAAGGCTGGCTGGTGGCACATGTCTTTAATCTCAGCACTTGGGAGGCAGAAACTGGAGGATATCTGTGAGATCCTGTTCAGCCTCATCTATAAAGTAAGTTCATGATATCCAGGGCTGTTAAACAGATAAGCCTTGTCTTGAAAAACCAAAAAAAGAATAAAATCATAACAAAAATAGACAAAAACTAAGAAAATAAAAAATTATTTCCAAACAAGACAATTTGAGGCAAAAGCCCTACAAAAATACCTGTGGCTATGCTTTGTGTTGAGCAACTTAAACTGGGTTTGGGTATGGCATGAACTCTGGTTGATATGTCTATGAGCTTGCACAGGTCCAAGTCAGATAGATCTCTAGTTCTTAGATTGGGAAATGAAAAGTGGCTCTCTTTGCTCACTTTAAAGTTATATCACATTCACTTGCAATGAAAAACTAGTGTTCTCCAGTGTTGTGACTGTTGTTATTTGAGATTTTTAAATTTCCACTTCCCCACATTCTACTTTCCCTATATTTGAACATGATGCATTTAATCAGTAAGCAGAAAGTAGTTATAAATGATAAAAAGTTATACTCATTTGTAAGGGTCCATAAACATACATTAAAATATATATATTTATTGATTATATCCAGCACCCTTAATAGTGGCCCATTACAAGAAACAAGAATAGTCAGTAAAATTCTACATCAGAATTGTTTGTGTTGAGAAAGATCTGTTGTTGACTATGCTGCCGCTTTGGTTGTTGCTATTCTGAAACAAGGAGTTTGTATGCAGCCTTGTCTGGTCTGGAATTTGCTATGTAGACATAATGAACTTTAATTTGGAGACTTACCTGTCTCTGCCTTTAAAAATATGAAATTAAAGGTGTTTAGAACTGTGTTCTAAGGGGGGGACTTTCAGATATCTAAAAATAGAATGGCAGGTAATGCAGTGAGTATATGGTCTTTCTCTATGCTTGGAAATGATGAAAAAAATCAAAGCCCTAACCATGCCTCTTTTAGACACAAGCTTCATAACAGGAGGCATCAGTCTCTCCATCATAGAAGCCATGGGATGCACTTAGTAATCACAGTATTGAGACCTCATGAGTATCAGGTACTGGAGCATAACAGATAAAATCAGGTATTGCTGTAGGAGCTTATAATAATGAGGGTGGCAATACATGGCAGTATGACTATCAGAGATTACAAAAACAATGGAGTAAGTACAAAATTTTGAAGGGATGGCAGATGTGTGTGATTATGTTAAATGGTTTAGACTAGCATGGAAAACTGGTCCTTAAAGTACCATAGCTAACAACAGGGCATCATGGATTGGCTCAAGTAAAGTACCTGTCTAGGTTCACTCTTAGGCAAATGTGGTGAGATATGAACTGAGCATTGAATACCCAAATAGAAGGTGACCAAAAAGCCATGTGCTGTGCTAGCATGTTTCTAGAAGATTTTAAAGCCAGGCAGCAGTTCATAAAATATAAATGGTAAATAATGCAGATGTTAAAGATTAAGTTTGAGGTTGGATGAGACATACAAGCCTTTAATCTCAGGTGGTTGCAGGCAGAGCAGGGTTTCTGTGTTTTAAACTATAGACTGCTCTACACAGTGAGTTCTTGGTCAGCAAGGGCTTTAAAAAGAGACTCTTTAAAAATGTCACAGGGGAAAGAAAGTAAGAGTGAGGAAGGGGGAGGAAGGAAATATATCATGAAAGAGTTTTGTGACTGATAACTTTGTGTGATTTAGTTTGTACTCCCTGCTTGGTTCTTGTCTTCTACACACTGTATTCTCTTGTATTTAGAAATGAGCTTTCAGCTTTCTACACTAGCCACCATTATTGGGGAGAACACTGACACTTATCAAAACAGAGAGATT
Source organism: Cricetiscus sungorus (assembly GCA_030556225.1). Classification (NCBI taxonomy): domain Eukaryota; kingdom Metazoa; phylum Chordata; class Mammalia; order Rodentia; family Cricetidae; genus Cricetiscus; species Cricetiscus sungorus. The sequence continues at coordinate 11,927,748 of JANBXA010000732.1, forward strand.
AAATTTTAAAAAGATGGAATACTAAGAAAACAGTCTGTTGAAAAATATACTCCATGGTTTGTGCCATGATAATAATGGAGTAGACCCGTGAAACCATAAATAATCCACATTAAATGATTTAGTTCAAATAAATAAAACAAAAAACAGATATAAAAATATACTCCATCACAGTGTGCTCAAAAATATGCATTTTTTATTTGAAATATGATATCTCATTTGGTTTCTATCTTTTTGCTTTGATCTCTCCTTTCTATCACTTTTTTGCTTCATCTCTTCCCAAAAATATGGAGGTAGAAACTCAAAAAAATACAAAAGAAAGCGAGAACAAATTAAATATTGTCCTATGACTTCACATGGTTATTTTGGCCCTGCAAATGCACCATGTACAGAGAAAGCACACACATACACACAAACACACACACACACACACACACAAACTTACACACACATACACACACACACACGCACACACTCATGCACACACACACACACACACACATTCACTGGTGATAAGCACAATAGTGATTTTTGAAATATATATTTAAAAATATATACATGTTATTGTGGTGGTTTGAATAAAATGATGCCCATGGCATCGTAGAGCATAGTAGTATTAAGAATTGTGGCCATATCTGATTAATTATTGCTTTTTGAAAAAGCATATCGTTGGCCTTTGAAGTTTCAGGTGCTCAAGCAGGCCCAGTGTCACTGTCACTTCCTATTGCCTATTAATTCGGACAGCGAACTCTCATCTCTCTCTCCAGCACCTTGTCTGCCTGTCTGCATGATGTCATGCTTCCCACCATGAAGATAATGGACTGAAAGTCTGAAAAATGACCCAGCTCCAATGAAATGTTTACCTTTATAAGAGTTGTCAGGTTCACAGCACATACTAAAACTTCTGAGGCAGAAATTTTACCTGGATTGAAGTATTGCTGTGATAGGCCAGACCATGGTTTATTTTGTTTTTCCTTGGAGGAATGTTGACTTTGGTACTTTAGATAAGGAAAGCACTGCATGCTATAAGCACACTTTAATGGGCCATACTAAGTAGGAGCATGGGAGACCATTGTGCTGACGGTGAATTAAACTGTGAGAGCCTAGATCAAGAAGTCTCAGAGGATTGAGCAGAAGACATTTATAAACTATCTAGCATAGATTGTACTAGTAGGTTATTACTGACCAGTATTATGCAGATCAATAATGAAAATAAGAAAAAAACCCACAAATACACAGTTTGAAGGGAGAAGGAACACAAGGGAATTATTTAAATAAAAGCCCAATGATAATTAGAATAAAAGGCGAGTTGACCACAGGGCAAGACAGAACTCTGCTAAATTTCCAAGCAGTGCAAAAAAATTAAGAGGATAGGTTCAGGCTTCATGGTACATGCCTTTATCCCAGCACTCAAAGTCAGAATCAAGTGGATCTCTGACTCAATGGCAGCCTGGTCTACAAAGCAACTTCCTACCATTGCAAGCTTAGGCACCATCAAAACCATCAAGAAAAACATCAAAAGCAGAAACTTGAGGTGGTGTGTATGTGTGTGTGTGTGTGTGTGTGTGTGTTTATTTGTATGTATGTCTATAAGACTTTAGGACAACAATTACCTCAGATGAGTGTACAAACTTAATCAAAAATGACATAGCTTATTATGTGAAGATTTCAGTGTCTGACAAGGGTTCCTCCACTATGGTTTATTGGTAAGAAAGTCAAAGAGTTATCTACAACTGTAGTGGCTCTGACCATTATTCTTGGTTACTGATTAGAACTTGATGACAAGACCCCTTTTTGAATATCTACCAGATTTTGTTTGCCAGATGTACTGAAATTGACCTTGAACTAACCAGAAAATTCTTCATGCTGGCTCCATCCATAGGAGTAGAAATCATTATGTAGACTTCTTGTATAGAGTATATAAAAAAGCCATTTTTAACCCATTGCTGGAATCAACATTTTACAATAATGAAGTAATAGGACAGCTGTAAGTACTTATGTAATAGTAGCAATATTATTTATGGGATAACTGTCTTTTTCTCAATTCATATTGATGCCACAGAAGGAAATTTGAACTCCACCCAAAGTAAACACCAAAAAAGAATACCAAAAGCCATAGCTAAGGAAGTTGTAAGTTTTTAGAGGAAAGACCATTGACATGTTTATAAACAGTCATTATGCCAAACTGCCTTCTTAATATTTTTGTTTAATTCCAGAGATTTGTGTTGTTGTCAACCTTGTTTAAAAATGAATCTTATTCAAGTTTGTACCAATCAATTCACTCTTGAATAATTACTAAAAGCACTGAGAATAAGCCACCATGATAACTCAGCTTTACAGTTGTCATCTATAATAATCCCTGTAAGGACTACTGAAAAATGCTGTGTAAAGAAAATAAGAGGTAAAAAATAGGGAAGTATGTTGTGATATATTTTCCTCTAAATATTACACAGCTATTGCAATCATGGCTTACCAGATTACATAAATAGTCCTCACTATATCAAGCACATATTCAAGCATGGAGGATGGAGGGGATCTCAATATCCAATCTTAGCTGAGCAGCTACTGCCATTGATTTTTGCAGGAGCAAGATTCAATATTGTTTTAAGAAAATGGCTACTGCTAAGGGTAGAGAAGACATGTTACACCTCTAGCTAAGAGTCAACGAAATGATAAATAAAAAGAAACTCAAATACATTTTTGTGAAAACTTGGAACAAGACTAAGATGTTCATGCTTCTCCTTCATAACCAGTAGAATAATAGAAGCCTTAGCTATGGAAATAAGAAACATAACAAATGTGAAAAAAGATAAGACAATAAGAACAGGAAATGATAAAGTCAAAGTATTATTATTTGTATATCATGTAACTAATTAGGTACATAAAAGTTTCTAAATAGGTTGCCAGAACCCACTTTCTACTTAAAAGTGCATTCAACAAAGTGGAAGGTTCAAAACTTAACACACAATATTGGTTTCCTAAACTACAAGCATCCTGAGGAAAAAACCCATAAAACTATATTATTATATCAAACAATCAATCAATCTACATATATATATATATATATATGTGAGTGTGAAATATGTATATATATATTAAAAGAAACTGGATTAGTATTTTTAAGAAGTAATTAGAGCCTTTTGTGTTCCCATGAATGTGCATTGGCAGGTTATTAGTATGAAAATGGCCATTCTACCAAAAGCACCAGATGAAATATAATATAATCAAAATTCCAGCAAACAGCCTTCTCATCATTTGGACAACAGAAATTGTAAGTCTGTTTTTGAAACAGAAAAGTCATGTTACCAAAAAAAATATAGGCTTACCAATAGAAGACCGCAAATTATCCACCATTCCAATTTTCAACTAATGTTACATAGTAAAAGTAATACAAATGTGATATTGGTATAAAAAATAAGAGATCTAGGGTAGATTTAACATGGTGGTCAAAAAAGAAAAAAGTAAAAGAAAATGATTCTTAATGATATTTTTCTACACTGATATCTTGCCCAGGCTAATTGTTAGTAGAGAGGCTTCACTCAGAAGCAAGTGAATAACATATGCAGAAATCCACAGCCTTGTCTTGCTGCAACTTGATTTGAGCTGTCTGGATGACATGAACTTTTCTGGAGAGAAAAGAGGAATGGATTAGAGAGTAAGGGAGTTTAATGAGAAGGAATTTGAAGAGAGGAGTTAGGAAGGGAAAACTGTAATCAGGTGAAGGAAAATGGATTATTTGATTGATTAAAAAAAGGAACCACACAGATCATTGGAATAGAATTGAAGGCTCACATTTAAGCCCACACAACATAATCATTTTATTGTTCAAAAAAAGGTAAGATGTTTGCTCTTTTCAGGTGGGGGGGCTTCAAAGCAGAATTTCTCTGTGTAGCTTTACAGTCTGTTCAAAAATCTCTGTAGTCTTGGCTGGCCACAAACTCAAAGAGATCCACCTGCCTCTGCCTCTGCCTCCCTATTGCTAGGATCAAAGTATTCCTTCATCACTGCCTAGTGTAAAAATGTTTTTAATAAGGGGTGCTGATTAAACTGCAGAGCTACATTTATAAGGATGGGATTAGATCTTTATCTCCTCCCCTGCTCTAACTTAACTACTAATGGACTGAGAGGACTTCAACTTAAGACCTGAATATGATAAATAAGAAAGTAGGGAGCATACTTGTACCCATTGACACATAAAATGATTCTCTGAACAGTACAGTGGTATCAAGACATTATGCTCCACAATTAATAAATGTAACCTACTGAAACTGAAAACTAATTCCTGTACAAAATAGTACATCCTATGTGTTAGAAAAAAATGTCGTTATCAGTTATAGATCTGATAGTTTTGTGCAATATAAAAAGCACTTCTAAGCTGGGTGGCAGCGACACACACCTTTGATCCCACCACTTGGGAGGCCATGGCAGGTGGATCTATGTGTGTTCAAGTCCATCCTGGTCTACATGGCAAGTGCCAGGACAGGTTCTAAAGCTACACAGAGTAACCCAGTATCAAAAATGCATTAAAAAGCTCTCCTAAATCTAAACATTAATGAAAACGACATGTGCAAACATTGGGATTACATCTGTTTATTCCACGCATTTGGGAGGGCAAGCAGATCACGGAAATTCCATGTGAGCCCATGTTTACCCACAGAGAAATGTGTCTGAGTTTGCTCAACTATTCTTATAGCAGGTATTTACATTATATTAAATTGGCATTCATCCAAGCAATATTCACAATCCCCAAAAAATGTATACTATGAGGCTAATACTATTCTGATATATAAACCAAAGAAATGGTATACAACACTAAACATTATGTTAAAACCTCTAAACAATCTAGTTAAAAAATCATGAAAAGGAAACATGACTCACCATGAAGACAGCATACTTCTGCTTGATTAAGTAGGATTAATTCATGAGAGAGAAATGAATCAGCATATATTTTATCCATTAGTTTAAATAATGAATTCAAAATAAATTATATTTAAAATTAAAAAAAAGAAAAGAGTTTGAGTCTTCAACACACATTTCACTAAGGAAACTGTGAAAGTAAATGAGCAGGAACCACGGAAAAAATGGTGCTTAGACTTCATTTCATTTTCGTCCTTACTGTCATGTAGATTCTGCTAGAATATCCAAAAGCATATGTCCCTAAATAGCAAATTACACCATATATGTACATATATAAAAGAATTTATGAATATTATGTGCCATGGAGTTTATGTATATGTGCCTTTGTAGAATGGAAAATAATGTTAGTTATCATTTCTCAGGTACTACCTGTTTTGTTTTTGTATTAGGACCCTGTGATAGGCTAGTGTTCACCTAGTATGTTTGACTGGCTTGGACATGAGTTCCAGATATCTTCCTGTATTACTGTGCCCTAATTGATTATAGGTTCAATCTACCTTACCTTGCTATCTTTCATTATTTCTGGAGATTGAACTCAGATACTCACAATTGCATGGCAATCATTTTATTAACTGAAACAATTATTCAGCTCCTTTTCATATTAATTTTAATTTGAGTCACAAAACCATGGCATGTGTTGTAAAATTGTAACATCAATATATAACAGGGAAGTGGAACCCATGACGTTCCAGCAGTGTGGTTACCTAGAAATAGCAAAACAGTGATAACACTCATTGATATTCCAATTTGTATTGGTGAAATCTTATAAGACACCACTCCTGGGTGAATACCTACAACAAATTAATGACCTAGAGAGAGTGAACCTGTTTTCCTCTGTGATGAACTCCTACTTTCTTATTTATAACTATATATATATATAATATTAAATTATTATACAATAAGAAGTATTGATTGGACTCAGCAAGTTGTAATTATGTGTGTTTTTATAAACACACACACACACACACACATATACATATATATATATATATATATATATATATATCCTATTTGATGAACTAAAAATAGAAGCATATGGTGGATATAAAAAATTCCTGGAAATTGTAGATGTTACATCATCTTAAATATGATATGAATGTTTTCCATTTTTCTTCTAGAAAAGCTGAAAAGTAGAGTATTCAAATCTTCCTGAGAAATGAGATAACTATAAGAGGATATGTCCATTACAGATTTATTTTATAGACTTAGTGCACATCGCCTCCATATCTAATGGTAAAATACTAACCGATAGTGCCATGGTATTGGGAAACTGGGCTTTGGCAGGTAAATGCATCTTGTTAGCAGAATCCTTCTAGTAGAAACTTTAGCCTTGTTCAAGAGAAAAACACAGTTGAATGGGATCACAATGAAAAGACAGCCAGCTACACACAAGGAAGAAAGTCCTTACCTAGTAATATAATATTTTATTATGTACTTACAATGGAAGATTTCACCTATATCTTTAGATGTGTATATCCTTGTGGACTACAAGAACAGGAAAATTCTATGGGCTCATAATAAATATAATATTTTTGAAATACTTTTACAGGAGATTTTCTTTACATAAAAAATAACAGAAACAAAACAGGAAAAATAAGGTAGGGATTTTATTATCAAATGAATTAGCCCTAAAACAATTGATGACTATTATTTATTACAGTTATATAATCATTACCAGAATTCATAATTAGATTACACCCACAAATAGATATATAATGAAAGGCTTAGATCACATTTTTTTCTTGCTAATTGTCAAAAAGCTTCACATGTCCCAACCAACTTTGATCAATTGCATGGAAAATTCTGATTAGATAAACTGGAGAATTTCAATCTTACCCAAAGCTTTTCACCAGTAGCCTAAGTACAATGTCACAGTCACATTTTTGCTCAAATTGCTTCTTTGAAGCAATGATATTGCTCACAATCTAATTGAACTTAATAGGTTCATCCTTGTAAAAGCATTTTTAATATTTTAAGAAATATTCAACAATAAGGAATAAAGTCATCAGCTTCTGGTTTTACATTCTATTCATTTCTCCAACAGTGCTCACAATATTGCCAGTAATGCATACATTTTACATCTCAATCTGAATTTCTTTCTTTCCTTGAAAACAATATAATTTTAAAAGAAGTTTTAACCAACAGCAAATAATGTTATCACTATTATTGAAGAAAAACTTTAAAAGTATATTTTACAAGCATGAAATGAAATATGGTCTCACATTACTTCACACTTGCTAGGATTACCATTTATCTGCTCCAAAATGCCTTGCACCCATCTTCATGGGATTTTAAATTTGATAAGCCATACAGTGTTAAGTGTCTTGTATAAATTGATATGGGTGTGTTGATATCCACTGGCCTTCAGTAAAACAAAAAAAAATTTAAAAAAATAATAGATAGATAGATAGATGATAGATGATGATAGATAGATGATAGATAGATGATAGATACATAGATAGATAAATAGATAGATAGATAGATAGATAGATAGATAGATAGATGGATAGATAATCCCTCCAAAATTAATGGTTCTTCGTATTCCAGATATATTTGACTACAGTTTTCAGTAAGGTGACCTATTGGTTTTGGACATATCTACCTCTTGTATGCTGAAAATTTGCTAAGTCCTGATTAAAATATATATTTATTTGAAATACAGTCTTAATAGGCAGCTTTATTGCAAATTAACTACTGTGTATCCTTGGAAGGCATCAAAGTCTTCATCATTGTAATTTAGCCTGCTAGGGGCCTGGTTTCAGAGATAAATGAACAAACCTATTTGTATCTTCATACTTCATAGTATTGTGTCTATAGAAACAAGTCCATAAAGTGTAAGAGAAACTTTATAAACATTTATTTAATTCTAGTTGACCATTGAGAAACTCTACATCTACTAAAATAAATGGGTACATTTGAAAAAGAAAATCAAAATCTCTAGCAGTGTTGAAGACTGTATAAGACAGCACAGTAGGCCCTGTGTGTCATTGTCTCTTTGCAGACATTAGTAGCTTCTGTGGCAGCCAGAGGAAGTCTATGACATCTAATATTCTCTGGAGCATTTTTCAAAGTTGCTACAGATATCTATAGCTCTAGTTTACTATAATGCAGCAAAAAAGTAACATGCAATGCCATGCAGAGACTAAATAAATCCCTAATAGTTTGTGAGCTCAGGTCTCTTCTTCACTGTAGTACAGGTGATTGAGACTGCTGCTATCTGTGAGCTACAAATTGTACAAACCCATATTATTCCACTACCTACAAGGCATAGCTGCTGTAGCCAGAGCAAATGCATTGTAGCCCCATTCCCTGGCCACATTTGCACTCTTGATACAAACAGTGCAATTTTCCTGCCTTATTGTAGTTTCATGGGACAGAGTGATATGGGGCATGAAAATCTATCATCGCTGGTTTTGCTGTGTTGACCAAACTATCATCACTACTGATCTATACCTGTGTTAATAATACCTCTGCATAAGTGCCAACTTCTAGAAACAGTGCTCCTGGAATGTGGTACCACTCCCTTCATTTTCAAAATGATGTTTAAAGTCTTAAATCCAAAGACTATATTGGAAGGGAAATGTATAACAACTTACATAATGTGCTTTGAAATTGGAAAACCAGCACTAACAATCAAGTTAACAATGGGGACTATATAAAAATGTAAATGTGGCTTTGAAGCAATTTAAATTTTTTTATCATTAATAGTGACTGCTCCAAACTTTACATATGAAGCAAGTTTGAATGTATCCCCACACACATAAAGTGTACCAATCCAACCTGATGGTGCAGATTAAAGATTTACATGGGCCATCTTCCTTTGCTGACAGGCTGTAGAATAGGCTGACCTTGAACTCAGAGTTTGCTTTACTTCTGAATCCTGACAATAAGATTAACGATTGCTGCATCATGACTTGTCTGACTTTTACATTTTTAAACAATACCTTCCAAACTCAAGGATTATATGTGGGTTATCTAAACAAGAAAACTAAAGCAAGATATTGTGCAACCACCAAATTACCAAATGGCAAGATGGCATTAGAAAATAAAAAAAAAATATACCCTCTTACATACCTCAACCATACCTTCTTTTTATTCATCAGAAAATGGCAGGCTCCCAGGGATATCAACCAGCTATGGTATAACAAGTTGCAATGAGATGAGGCACCTACTCTCCTAGTGAAGTTGGTCAAGGCAACCCAGTATATGTTTTAATTTATTAAGTCAGAGGTTCTTTTTTTTATTTAATTAAAACACTCTCAAAATTTTACTTGTTATTATTGATAAAAATATAACTTGATCAACAATATCATGTATGATACACTACTACTATAAACTCTTAACTAAAAAATAATGCAATGTTTAAAATAATACTTTAGTAAATGTTTTGAAATTTTTATATATGCACACAATCTCTTTTATGATACCATTCCTCATTAAGTCCTCTAGCATATACATGACTTTCCAAACAATCTCACTCTGTTCTTCTTATCCATCATTACCATTACATAATTATCTTACTTTTATAAACTTCTGTGTTTCGTTAGCACTGACCAATGCACACTGGTTAGAGCTCATCTACACAAATGGTGACATCCCTCAAAGAAATGTGAATGAAAATGAATGCACAATAAACCTAAATATATGGAACACATGAAAATCTTGCTAAGGGGAAAGTCCATAGCATTAAGTGTCTACATGAAAATCTTGCATTCTAGCAACTTAACAACACACCTGAAAACTCTAAAACAAAAGGAAGCAAGCTCATTCAAGAGGAGTAGAGAAATAAACAAACTTAGGGCTAAATCAATAAAACAGAAAGAATGAGAGCATAAAAAAGTATTACGGAAATAAAGACTTGGTTCCCTAATAAAATAGGAAGATGGATATTAAGCTCTTATCTAATCCATCATCTTAAAAATTGCCACTACTTAGGAATTGTGTCCTGTATTATGTTTCTGTTGCCTTGATAACAAACAAAACATTGTCTTTCTTTCTGTTTTAAATTTATGTGTTTTTGAGTCAGTGTTTTACAAAGAAATCAAGAGAGTTTGAGATTTGCATTAGTGATAACTTTTTTACATGAGGAATATAGAGGAACTTATTTATATGGGTAATATGAATTTCATATAAAATTGGCCAATACCAATAATGAGAAATATTATTCTGATCATGATTATAAATATTAACACAGATTACATAGTCCTGAACAGATTTTCATATGTGAATGATACACATACACACACACATAAACACATGGGGTGGGGGAGAATTGCAAAATGGATAGAAAGGGTTGAGTTCAGGCAATAGTGGTGTATTGATTATTTGTCTTTCCAATTTGACACAAACTTGGTCATCTGAGAAGAGGGAACCTCAATTAAGAAAATGACTGCATCAGATGAACCTGTAGGCAAGTCTGTGGCAGTATTTTCTTGATTAATGATTAATGTGGGAGGACCTAGGCCACTGGCAGTTCCTCAATGGGTTCTATAAGAAAGCAAGCTAAACAAGCCAGCATAAGGAAGCTACTAACCAGAGTTTCACAAAGGACTCTGCCTAAAGTCCTGTTTCCTCCTTTCTTCCTCAAAGATGGAATATAATAATGTAGTAAAAACCAAATAAATCTTTTCCTTCTCAATTTGGTTTTGGTTAGTGTGTCATCAAGGCAAAAGAAACCTAGCTAAAACAAGATGCAGTTCCTTAGATGGGACAGATTTCATGGAGATGATTTGTAATGTTCAGTGATTTGACATATCGCATTCTGAGTTGCTTTTGGAAACATTCCCAGGGCATGGGGTATTCTAGGTCTCACAGGCCTTGGTTCTGATGTTTGTGATACTCCTTACAAGTGTACTTCTTTTACTTAAAGAAAATTGCTGGTCACTATGTGTGTATGAATAAGGTCCTAATCATCTGTAACTTGTGGGTCAGGATGCACAGAGAGTGGATATTTACCCTATAAAACATGATATATACACATTAAAACAACTAATACACTACTTTCTATCTTTAGAGTAGCTGAAGGGAAATGGTAAGTTTCTATTTACTATTGGATAGTTTCAGACACAGAGACAGATAGACAGACAAGAGAGAGAGAGAGAGAGAGAGAGAGAGAGAGAGAGAGAGAGAGAGAGAGAGAACAAGTGAGGGAGAGAATGTAAATGTTATACATTACATGTATATATGGCTGAGAAAAACTTTTGAGACTAAAGTATTTGTAGTTGTTGGGATTGGACTCACTTTCTAAAAAAAATGGCAACATGTAGGGTAAATGCTAAGCTAACTCCACCCCTTCTCCAGATTCTATTCTTATAACTCTAACTAAAGAAAAACACAGGATATCACAGGTGGATGAGAAATCTCTTCTTCCCTTGCCTCTATGTCTTAGTTAGGGCTTCTATTGCTGTGACAAAACAATATGTCTGATAAGAATATTGTGAAGTAGATATTTCATTAGGCTTACCCTTCAGAATTTCTGTTCATTACTGAAGGAATTTTGGAAAGGCACTCAAACTCAGATAGGATATCTGAGTAAGGAGTTGATGCAGAGGCCTTGGAAAGGAGATGCTTTCTAATTTGCTTCACATGGTTTGCCCATCTGATTTCTTATAGAAACCAGGACTAGAATCCCAGTCTTAGCACTGTGTATTATGATGAGCTAAGCCCTCCCCCTTGATTACTAACGTGAAAATACCTTATAGCTGGACCTCACCAATGCATGTTCTTCACTGAGACTCCTTCAATGAATCCAACTTGTCTCCAAGCCAAGTTGACAAACAAGCCACTCCCCAGTATAGTGCAATTACAAAGATTTTAAAAATTAAAATATGGAACTCAAAATTACATACTTAATGTGAATCTTTATTTACAAACAATATTTCAAATTAATGTCATATGATTAAAATGGTATTAAAATGTCCATCCATCATGCTGAAAAATCTTTCAAATAAAGGAACAAAAACTTTTAATTTGACAGAAAACAAATTGGGACACCAACACAGACACATAATATTTGAACATGGATTTATCATGCTTATTTAAAGTGCTGAGGTAAGGAGAGCACAGAGCTTGTGGAAGTGGTCATCCAATGACTGTTCTAGACCCAGGGCCATACCATGAGTGTGGGGCCCGCTGAGATTGCCTTGAGTGACAGGACCTAGTGGTTGTATGGTGCAATGACCTACTATAGAACCAAACATGACTGGAGAAAAAAGTTGTCAATATGATGATGCCTAATGATATTCTACTATACTCATAGATTATTTCGAGCCTAAGTATCATCAGAAAGGATTTATACAGCAATTGATGGAAACATATGCAAAGACCCATAGCTGAGCCTGGTGTATACTGCAGAAAAGAGAGAGAAAGGATTGCAGAGGTCACAGATATCACAAAAAAAACCTCACAGTGTCATTTATCCTTGCCTTATTGTTGCTCACATTGTCTAAAGCAACAATAATGGAGAATGCATGGAAATAATCTTGGCTGTTGGATATAAATGACAGTCATATAGGTTGGTCTTCTTGTGGGACCCCTAAGAGTGTCAGCAAGAGCTGTCTTTGATACTATTGCTGGCTTTGGGGACTCATTTTCATAGTATATTTTATCGAGCCTTAATAAAGGGGGACATCTTTAGTCTTACTGCAACTTGATATGCCATGTTTTTCTGATATCCATAGGAGGATTATCCTATTCAGAATACAAATAAAGGAGGAGTACATTGTGGTGTTTAGAGTGATGGCAAAGGGACCATGGGGAGAAACTGAAGTTATGATGTAAAATAAATAAATAAATGTTAAAGTGTTGCCTCAGTGTGGCAGTGGCAGCAGTTGCTTTTATCCCAGCATCATGGAGGCCAGGGCAGGTGCATCTCTGTGAGTTGATTGCCAACCTGTTCTATTATGCAAATTCTAGGACAGGCTCCATAGCTACACAGAGAAAGCTTGTCTTGGTAAAACAACAAAAATATTATCTCATAGAAGATGTTTGTAACCAAAGAAATTATAAAACTATTTGAATTTTATGTATATTAAGAAAGCACTGTGAAGATATATCTAATAAAATCAGATAAAATATTAATAAACAGCTGTAATGAGTAAAGATAGTATATATATTCAGTACTTGACTATGGAGTACTTAAAGAGAGGGAACAAAGAACACGATAATAATAAGTGTGAAAGAGGAAGTATTGGTCAGAAAGGAGATCAGAAATAAACAAAAAAGCTTGTATTTCCACAAAGTGCCTTACTGCAGATACATTCACTCAGTTATGCTACTCAAGTGGAACACACACACACACACACACACACACACACACACACACACACATACTTGTTCTCTCTCTCTCTTCTCCTTCTTCTTCTTCTTCTTCTTCTTCTTCTTCTTCTTCTTCTTCTTCTTCTTCTTCTACTTTACTCTGTCCTCAATTCTTTCTTTTTTACATGTGATTTAGAAACAATTTTCCTTTATTTTAACTATCATAGCATTACAACTTATACTAGCCTTAGTCTCCAACCATCAGAAAATGGCAGGACCAACCAACCATGCTCTTAGGCACCTCTGTACAACCTACATACACCATACTATATGTTCATGTGTTTGTTACCTTTCAACTGCCTTCCTCACCTCTCATACTTTAGTGCCAAGCATACACTGAAATTATCTTGTTAGGTTGTCACATTTGTGCAATATCCCCATACTATAACAATTGTTCATTATTGTTGTCACAGCTCTTACCCCCACACACTCATAATCTACCATAACTGCTTCAGCTTTGAAATATGAATATGCACCCAGGAACATACCTGAAATAACTGGACAGGGAAACTGGGGGAGCAAAAGCAGGGGTACTCTGCAGCCTACACAACTCAGGATAGGACAAAAGAAACCAGGTCCTGATCACATAGCTAATTTTTTCCCTCATTCTTCAAAGCCAAAAAATTTAGGTGTCTTCAACAATGATGTAACGCATACAGATTTATAATAATTAATATGCAAACATATCGTCTACCTATGATACATAGAACAGGGCACAGAGGGGGCTAACCTTTGTTGCTGCATTGTCTTGCTGACTGTTCCTCACATGGATTCGACAGGCATATTTTCATCTCCTCTGAGCAGGACCTGCTGCTGCACTGATTTGCTGCATCACACTCCCATCCCCCATTCTGCGCTAGTGAGTCAATACAACCCTGCAATCAAGCATGCGCACATTGTGGCTAGGCTTCAGAGACTCAAGAATCTTTTTAGAATCTAATGGCATTAGACAGGCAGCCATTCTTAATATTTATTAAGAATCTTTTTAATCTAATGACAAAATATAGTCAGCAGTTCCTTGCGATTTATTATTGTTGGTGTGGTATAGGATTGTATTCATAACCCCCTCTATAAATTACCAGAAACAAAATCAAGCGATTTTGTAGGTACTGTGCACTGCATAATCTAATACAGTAGACAATGAAACACTGATGGAAGAGGACAGTTTGATGATAAAAAATATCCTGATAAGGAACATGCATTAGTCATGTTTTACTTCATTATGTATGTATGTTGTATGTATGTGTGTATGTATAAATATAAATATGTATTAAATATATTCAGGAAATTGAAATTTTACTATAAATATAATAATTATAGTTTTAATAAAATTATTGAGTGATCATTCAATAGGAAAATTCCTTACTTATTGTGCTTGATAATTTAGTGTCAACTTGACAAAAGTTAAATTCATCCGAGTAAAGGGAACCTTAATTGAGAAAGTGCCTCCATATGGGGCACTTTTCAAAATACTCATTGATGGGCTCAGTCTGTTTGAGTACCTTCCATTCCTAATATTGTTTGTTCTGATTTCTATGAGAATGTCGAGGGGCAAGTCAACAAGCCGCACCCTCCATGACCTCTGTATCAGCTGCTGCCTTCAGGATATTGGCCTGTTCAATTTCTCTTCCTGACTTCCTTCAATGATGAACAGCAATATGAAAATGCAGACATATGAATCCTTACGTCTGCAAGTTACCTTAGTCATTAGGCTTCATCATTGCAATAATAACCAAACTAAGACACTCATGTTTTTATTTTAATCTTGCTAGGATGTAGATTTTTATTCATTTATGATTAAGACAGGGTCTTTCAGTGAAGCTGTGGATGGCATGAGAATTCTCTTTTTAGACCAGGCATTCCTTGAAATAGCTTTGATCCACCAGCTTTCACCTGCTGAGTGCTGAGATTAAAGGCATGTGCCACATCAGTTGGCTATCTTTTATTATTTGTGATTATTTGTATGTGTGTATTCCTTTCTGTGTGTGTGTTTGCACACAAGAGCCTAGAGGTGTTAATGGAGACCAGAGATAATGGATACCCCCAAGAGCTGGAGTACAGGCAGGTGTGAGATGCCTTATATGGATGCTTTACACCAATCTCTAGGGCTCTGGTAGAGCAGTAGTTGCTTTTAACAGTGGAACACCCTCTCCAGCTCTCCTATTCTCTTCAAGATATTGCCAAATTATATCCACACCCTATGTGCAAACAACAAACAAACAAACAACAATACCAAAAAACAGGGCAAACTTCTGCCTGGTAAGAATGCATACATTCCACTTTTCCAATAAATGTAAATATATTATCAGTTCAACAATATTCATGTCTGAACATCAAAGCCTATATAAGAAGGTAAACTGTAGAGAGATGCTGAATGTGCTTGGAAATTGGAAAACCAGCACTATACAATCAAGAAAAGGCATTATTTATACCAATCCAGCTCAATGATGTAGAGTAAAGAATTACACAGAGCTTCTTTCCCTGCTGACAGACATTAGAAACATAACCATTCCTCTATAGAATAAGCTGATCTTGAACTCATAATTTATTTTTCTTCAGATCCCAAACACTGAGGTTAAAGATTGATGCATCATGGCTTGACCAATTTTCATATTTTTAGAAAATACACTACACAGTCATGAATTATGTGTGGGTTAGCTAAACAAGAAAACTAAAGAAAGATTCTTTGCAAACACTTATTTATTACAGGGAAGAACAGCATTAGAAAATAAAATATCCCCTCTTACATACCCCATCCACTCCTTATATATAGTTCCTCTTCAGAAAAAGGAAGGACCAAGTTTTAGTGAGACTAAGCACCTATTCTTCTATTAACACTGGTCAACCTAACCCAGTATTTCATTTTAATTTATTAAGTCAGGGGATCTGTTCTTTTTATTTAAGTTAAACCCTCTCAAATTTATATTCATAATCAATGATAGCATGGGCAAGGAAAATAAACACTTGCAACCAATATGAAGAAAATATAAATTGACTTAACAACATCAAATATGATGAAACATTATGAACTCTTAACTTAAAAATACTGTAATATTTAAAATAATACTCTTGTAAATGTTTTGAAAATTTTATGTATACAAACAATATATTTTATCATACAATTCATCATTAATTCCACCAAACATCTGAGACAATCCAAAACATCTCACTCTGTTCTTCATACCCACCATCACCATTAACATGATTATCTTATTTTTAATAAACTACCTGTGTCTAGAAAACACTGACCACAGCATTCAGGTTTGGATCCTTCTACAGTATGGTGGTATCTTTCAAAACATGTGACAATAAACCCAAACTTATGGGACACATGAAAACAGTGTTAAGAGGAGAGTTTATAGTAATAAGTCACTAAATAAAAATCTTGGAGACATCACATACTAGCAACATAACAACACATCTGAAAGCTCTAAATTAAAAGTAAGCAAACTCTTTCAAGAAGAGTAGAAAAATAATCAAATTGAGGGCTGAAATAAAAAAAACATGAAGAAATAGAAACAAAGAGAACAATACAAAGTATCAGTGAAATAAAGGCTTGGTTCTCTGAGAAAATTGGAGATGGATAATGAGCTCATATCTAAAGCATCTTCATGAAAATTGCTACTACTATGGAACTGTGTCTGTATTAGATTTCTGTTGCCATGAGAACACACCCAATTTTGTATTTACTTCTATTTTACATTTATGTATTTAAGGGTCAGTGCCAAAAACTAAATCAAGAGAGATTTGCATAAGTGATTACTATTTTACATCAGGGCTATTGAGGAATATATTAATATGAGTAATCTGAATTTCATGCAAAATTGACCAATAGCAACAATTGGATAATGTATTCTGATCATGACTCTGAATATTAACTCAGATTACATTTAACTGAACACAGTTTTTCATATGTGTGTGATACACACACACACACACACACACACACACACACACACACACACTCAGAGAGAGAGAGAGAGTAGAAGAAGAAAGAGAGAGAATCGCAAAATGGATAGAAAGAGTTTTTCAAAAGACTGAAGAGTTCAGAGGACTTCAATCCAGGCAGAGAGCTGATATAGATGAAAGCAAAACAATACAAGACACCTGATAAGAAGTTGTATTAACAGCAATGTAGATTTAAAAGTGTTATAATATACAAAATTACCACATACAAAATTGTGCTGCAGCCAGTTCAACAGTCAGTTTTAAGTATGTTGTATGTCCCAGACAGTAGAAGTGGGAAGGTTGAGACCAGCAACAGTGGTGTGGTGATTACCTTTCTTTCCAAACTTGGTCACCTGAAAAGACTGAACCTCTATTGAAAAATGATTCCATCAGATTAAACTGTAGCCAAGTATGTGGCAGTATTTTCTTGATTAATGATTAATGTGGAAGGACTCAGGCCACTACTAGTGCGCGCGCGCACACACACACACACACACACACACACACACAAAGGCATCATCAATGTCTTCATCTTAATAGTTTACCATTCCAGGGCCCTGGATTCAAGGTAACAATGAAAAAACTTAAACATATCTTTATACTTCATAGTATTGTGTCCATAGAAATAAGCCAATGAAGTGTAAGGGAAATTTGTATAAGCTTTTACTAAATTCTCATTGACCATTGAGAAACACAAGCTCTATAAAATTTAACGGGGGCATTTGAAATAGAAAACCAAAATCTCCAGCAGTGATGAAGATGGTATAAGGCAGCAAAGAAGGTCCTGGGTGTCATTGCCTCTTTGGACACAAGGAGTAGCTTCTGTGGCAGCCAGAGGAAATCTATGACACCCATCTTTCTTTGGAAAAAGCAGCACCATTCAAAGTCACTACAAACATCTACTGCTCTAGTTTACAGCAAAGCAATAACATGCAATGTCATGCAAACAGAGACTATATAAATCTCTGATATTACATGAGTTTAGATGCCCTCTTTCACTGTAGTGCAGGAGAAATTGTCTGCTGCTAACCCCAGGGTACAAACTGTACAACCCCATATCATTCCACTTGCTTTTCACTACCTACAAGGAGTAGCTGCTGTAACCAGAGCAAAAGCATTGTATCCACTATTCTGTAGCAACATTCGTATTCTTGATACAGACTGTGCAAAGTTCTCTGCCTTATTGTACTTCCTTGGTATGGGGTGGTATGGGGCATAAAAATCTATCATCTCAGGCTTTGCTGTGTTGACCAGTCTATTACCACTACTGTGCTATTACTGTGTTAATAATACCTCTACAGAAGTGACAATGTGTGGAAAAAGTGATGCTGCATCAGGGAAATCTTCCCTTCATTTTCAAAATGACTTTTAAACTCTTAAATCTAAATACATTTTTTAAATTAATGAGAACAAGGAGACATGCCCCATGGATTTATCAGTCCAAGGATGTTAAAAAGAAAATGTCACATTTAATTGAGTATCTTTTAAACTCTGCCCAAGATAAGAGAACAGAACAAGGTAAAGTAAATTACAAATTCACATAAAATATTTCCCAGGCATTTAGAAGAAAATAATACTTGTATCTAGTCTGCATTATAGATACAAAAAAGAAGGAAGGAAGGAAAGAAAGAATGAAAGGAAGAAATGAAGGCAAGAAAGAGTGCTGAGATATTGTTTACGAGTAGTTTAAACTCTTCAGAGATTTCAGAAATCAAAGTCAGTCACTGGACATAGAAGCCAGGCACTTTTAATCTCAGCAGCCAGAAACTAGGTGGTGATGGTACACACCTTTAATCCTTGTACTCGGGATTAAGAGATAGATGGATATCTGTGAGTCCATGCCCTCACATTATATACAGTGGAGTGAATCAGTCTAGAAGAGAATTATAGCTCACACCTTTGATTCAAACTTTAGGGAATTATAGACGACAGAAGCACTGTCTCAGAGAAGCTTTTTTGTTCTCCTGCTTCAATAAGGAGAGGCAGCTGTTTGAGCCTTGGTGAACAGCTTGTTAGTAGATCAGCCCATTCTTCTGAGAGCGAGTGGCCAACTGCATTAGTTTTCTGAAGCTTGAACCCCAATATCACTATCTGTGTTGTTTATTTATTCATATTGCAAGAAAGCTTGTTTTCAAAATTCAAATGAGACACTATGAGGTCACAGGAAAACTATTTGTCCTTCTGTACTTGGGTAGATAACATGGGTGCATGTGAAGAAAAGCTGCTACTTCCATAAAGTAGCTTACTGCAGATACATTCACTTAGTTATGTTACTCAAGTGGACACACACACACACACACACACACACACACACACACACACACATTCATGCGCACACGCACACACACACACACACACACACACACACACACATTTGTTCTCTCCCTTCTACTTCACTCTGTACAAAATTCTTTCTTGCAGATGATTTGGAAACCACATGTCTTTATTTTAACTACAGTACCATAGAAAATATATTTAACCTTAATCTCCAACTACAACTACTAGGAAAAGTAAAGTGCAACCTACCATTGTCTGTTAGACACCTCCCCACGACCTACACACACACACACACACACACACACATACTCACACAGTATGTTCTTCTGTATGTTACCTTTCACCTGCCTTCCTTACCTTAAATCATTTAGCGCCAACCAGAAACTGA
This sequence comes from Cricetiscus sungorus, assembly GCA_030556225.1. NCBI lineage: Eukaryota > Metazoa > Chordata > Mammalia > Rodentia > Cricetidae > Cricetiscus > Cricetiscus sungorus. The sequence goes on from JANBXA010000732.1 coordinate 11,947,591, forward strand.
ATTAGCTTGTTAGGTTTTCACATTTGTGCAACATCTCATAACCACTGCTGTTATGCCCACATACAGATAATCCGCCATAACTGCCTCAACTTTGAAATATAAATGTGCACCCTGAAAGAAACCAGAGATAACTGAATAGGAAAGAATGAGGGAACAAGATTAGGGGTACTGTGCATCCTACACCACACAGGAGAGGACAAAGAAAATTAGGTCCTGATCAGATAGCTCTTTTTTTTCTGATTCTTCAAAGCCAAAAAATTTTATGTCTTAAAAACAATGATGTGACAGATACAGATTTATTATACTTAATATGCAAACCTATTGTCTACCTATAAATAGACAACAAGGCACAGAGGGGGCTAACATTTGTTGCTTCATTGCCTTGCTGAAGGTTGTTCAAGTGGATTTGACAGGCACCTTTCCATCTCCTCTGAGCAGGACCTGATGCAGCACTGATTTGCTGCACCATACTCCCAAACCCCATCCTGTGCTAGTAAATCAATACAACCCTGCAATCACACATGTGAGCATGTTTGCCAGGCTGCAGGAACTCAAGAAACTACTATGAATCTAATGACATCAAGTAGGCAGCCATAAGCTTTACTATTTATTACGAGTCTTTTTTGAATCTAATGACATAAGACAGGCAGCTATGTGCTTTGATATTTCTTATTGTTAGTGTTGAAATGGATTGTATTCACACCCCCTGTATAAATTGCCCTAAATAAAATCAAGCTGTTTTGTAGGTACTGTGGACTGAATAATCCTAATTATATTCATTTTTATCTCTCTAATACAGTAGCCATGAGAAACACTGACAGAAGGAGATACATTTATGATTAAAAGACCTTGATTAGGAATATGTAGTAATTATTCTTAACTTGTATATATATATATATATATACATATATATGTATATATACATATATGTATATCTGATATATACATATATGTGTGTGTGAATGTATGTATATATACATATATATATGCAAATATGTTCAGGAAATTAAAAATGCTACTATAAAAATAAAATTTATAGCATTAATAAAAGTGAGAGTGATCATTAAATAGAAAAATTTCTTACTTATTGTGCTCGATATTTTTATGTCAACCTTTCAAAAGCTAAAGTGACTTGAGAGGAGGGAACCTTTATTGCAAAAGTGCCTCCATAAAATCCAGCTGTAGGCAAGTGTATAGGGCATATTTCAAATTAATGATTGATGGGCTCAGTCTGTTGTAGTTCCTTCCATTCCTAATATTGTTTGTTCTGGGTTTTATGAGAAAGCTGAGGGGCAAGTCAGTAAGCAGCACTATCCATGACATCTATATCAGCTGCTGCCTTCAGGATCTTGCCCTGTTCAGTTCTCATCCTGACTTCCTTCAATAATGAAAAGCAATATGGAAATTTAGGCCAAACAAACCCTTTCCTCTCCAATTTGCTTATGTCATCATGTTTCATCCTAGCCATAGGAACCCAAACTCAGATTCTTGTGTTTTCAAAAACACATGCTAGAATGTTGATTTCTGTTTCCTATTTGTGATTGAGACAGGGTCTTTCAGTGAAGTCTTGGCTGGCAGAATTCTCTTTGTAGACCAGGCTGTGAACTGTGAACTGGTTGTGATCCACCAGCTTTCACCTGCTGAATGCTGGAACATGAGGCATGTGTTACTACAATTGCCTAGATTTTGTTATTTTTAATTATTTGGAAAATTGTATTTCTGTTTGTTTGTGCATGTGGTGTATGTGTTTATACAGAAGTGTGTGAATGGAGACCAGTGATATTGGATATGACCAAGAACTGGAGTTGCATGCAGTAGTTAGATGCCTAACATGGGTGCTTGAAAACAAACTCCAATGCTCTGGTAGGGCAGTAGTTGCTCTGTACACTTAGAACCATCTTTGCAGCTCTCTTATTAACTTAAAGATCTTTGCAAATTGGATCCATACTCAATGTGTAAACAACAAACTAACAAATAAAATAAGGCAAATTTCTGTCTGTTAAGAATGAATACATCCCATTTTTCCAATAAATGTAAATATATTATTGGTTCAACCATATCCATGTCTGAACACCAAAGACTATATGGGAAGGGAAATGTATAACAAGTTACTTAATGTGCTTTGAAATTGGAAAACTAACAGTACACAATCAAGAATAGGGACTATTTATAAAAATGTAAATGTGGCTTTTAAAGCAAATTTAAATGTTTTATCATTAATGGTGATTGCTCCAAACTTTATATAAGAAGCTAGTTTGAATGTATCCACACACACATAAAGTGTACCATTCCAACATAATGATGCAAATTAAAGTTTCATATGGAGCATCTTTCTTTGCTGACAGACAGGATAACAAAACCCTTGCTCTTTATAATAGGCTGACCTGGAATGCAGATTTCCCTTTACTTCTGACACTGAGATTAAAGATTGCTGCATCATGGCTAGGCTGACTTGCATATTTTTAAATGGTACCCTCCAAAGTTAAGGATTATATAGCTAAACAAGAAAACTAAAACATGAATTTTTGAAACCACCTATTTATTACAGGGCAGGGTTGCATTAGAAAATAATAACCCTCATCCACATCTTCTCTTTTTTATTCTTCAGAAAAGGGCAGGCCTTACAGGGATATAAGCCAGCTATGGTATACCAAGTTGTAATGAGATGAGGCACCTACTCTCCTAGTAATGTTGGTCAAGCCAACCCAGTATCTCCTTGCAATTTATTAAGTCAGAAATTCTTTTCATTTTGTATTATAAAACACTCTTAAATTATTACTTGTTATCAGTGATAGCAATAGCAAAGAAAATGGACATTTTCAAACAAAATTAAGAAGAATATATAACTTGATCAACAATATCATATATGATGAACAACTATAAATTCTTAGAAATACTACAATATTTAAAATAATACTTTGGTAAATGTTTTGAAATTTTTATGTATACACACAATCTATTTTATAATACCATTACTCATAGATTCCTCCAATATATCTAAGACTTTCCAAACCATCTCACTCTTGTTTTTCATATCCATCATCATCATCATGTACATTATTATCTTAGTTTCCATAAACTCACTGTGTCTAGTTAACACTGACCTATGCACACTGGTTAGGGCCCATCTACACCAAGGGTGACATCCCTCAAAGAAATGTGAATGAAAATGAATGCACAATAAACCTAAAGCTATGAGACACATGAAAATCATTCTAAGAAGAAAGTTCATAGTATGAAATGCCTAATGAAAATCTTGGAGAGATCACATACTTGCAGCTTAGCAACACACCTAAAAGCTCTAAAATAAAAAAAAGCAAGCCCATTCAAGAGCAGTAGGGAAATAATCAAACTGACGGCTCAAATCAATAAAACAGAAAGAACAAACTTTGCAAAGTATCAGTGAAACAAAGACTTGGTTCTCTGATAAAATAGGGAGATGGATAATAAACTCTTATTTAAGCCATCTTCATAAAATTTGCCACTACTAAGGAATTGGGCCCTGTATTATGTTTCTGTTGCCTTGATAACAACCCAAATATTGTCTTTCTGTTTTAAATTTATGGATTTAGGGTCAGTATTTTACAAGAAATCAAGAGAGATTGAGATTTGCATTAGTGATAACTATTTTACATCAGGGATATTGAGTAACTTATTTATATGGGTATTATGAATTTCATATAAAATTTACCAATGTCAATAAATGGAAATTTTATTCTGATCATGATTATAAATATTAACTAAGATTTCATTCACTGGAACACAGATTTGCACATGCAAATGATGCACATACACACACATAGAGAGGGGAGGAGGAATTGCAAAATGGATAGGAAGGGTTCAGTCTAGGCAACAGTGGTGTGTGGATTATTTTTCTTTCTAATTTAACACAGACTTAGTCATCTTTGAAGAGAGAATATCAGTTGAGAAAATGACTCTATCAGATGAACCTGTAGGCAAGTCTGTGGTAGTATTTTCTTGATTAATGATTAATGTAGGAGGACCCAGGCCACTGGCAGTTCTTCCTGGGTTCTGTAAGAAAGCAAGCTGAACAAGCCAGCATGAGGAGACTACTAAGTAGAGTTTCACAATGGATTCTTCCTAAGTCCTGTTTCCAAGTTTCTGCCTCAAAGATGGACTATAATGATAAAGTAAAAAACAAATAAGCCTTTTCCTTATCAATTTGGTTTTGATTAGTGCACTATCAAGGCAACAGAAACCTAGCTAAAACAAGATGCAATTTCTTAGATGGGGCAGCTTTCATGGAGTTGATTTGTAATGTGCAGTGTATTTGGCATATCACATTCTATGTTATGTTTTGGAAACATTTCCAGGGCAGATGAGTGTTCTGGTTCTCACAGGCCTTGGTTTTCAGATGTTTGTGATACACCTTGCAAGTGTACTTCATTTACCTCAAGAGTATTGCTGGTAACTTTTTCTGTGTATGAATAAGGTCTTTACTCATCTGTACCTTGTGGGTCAGGATGCACAGGGAGTGGACATTTACCCATCAAAACATGATATAAACACATTCAAATACTAATGCACTACCTATTATCTTTAGAATCCTTGAAGGGAAATGGTAAAGATAATTGTAAGTTTCCATTTACTAATGGATTGTTTCAGAGACAGAGACAGAGAGAGAGAGAGAGAGAGAGAGAGAGAGAGAGAGAGAATGTAAATGTTCCAAATTACATGTATGTGTGGCTGAGAACAAATCGTTGGACTAAACTATTTGTAGTTGATGTGACTGGGCTCCCTTTAGAAAAAAAAATGGTAGTATGTAGAATAAATGCTGAACTAACTCCACCAGACCCAGAATTAAATTCTGAATAAAATACAAATACTTGAACATTGAAAATGTATCTAATTAAGAAAATATATTTAGTCCCCCAATTAGGTAGAAGTGGTAGATTAATTAATTGTTCTACAAGCAGAGCCTGACAAAGAATATGGTACATCTTAATCAGTGTTTCTACTGCTTTAATAAACATTATGGTTAAAAGCAAGTCTAGGACGAAAAGATTTTCTTTATTTACACTTCCACATGGGTTCATCATCAAAGGGTTTCAGGTCCAGGGACTCAAGCAGGGCAGGAATCTGGAGGCAGAAGCTGAAGCAAACAGCAGAGGACAGTTCTCTTTACGAATTCGCTCTTCATGGTTTTCTCAGCCTGCTTTCACACAGAAGCTGGGATAAACATCCCAGGGGAAACACCACTCTTATAATGGCTATAAATCCTCAAATCAATCACTAATTAATAAAATGCTCTACAGACTTTTCTACAGTTAGATATTATAAAGAATTTTTATAATCTGGATTCCTTCCTCTTAATGACATTAATTTGTATCAGGTTTACACAAAATTAGCCAACAAAGTGTAGAATAATGAGAAAATTCTTTCCATACAGATGAAATTTATGTCATTTCCTGGTAACTGAAATCAAAATCTGTGAAGGAAAGACTTGTGGCTGAACATTCGTGGCATTTTCATATTTAATTATTGACATATAATTTAGCTACAATCATAGAAGTGGCTGGGCATTTGTGACACATGTCTTCAGTCACAACACTGGAGAGACAGAGGCGGGTGGTTCTCTAATTTGATGCCAGCCTGGGCTACTGAGCAAGTTCCAATACAGCCAGGGCTAAAGAGAAAAACCCTGAACCCCTAAAATCAGTCTCAAGAGCGAATACCTAACTATTAAAACATCAGTTTATAAGCCTAAAACCATGACAGTTTCTTGTGTTCCCTGAATGTAAGACATACAGGGAGTAGAAAAGAAAGACTACAAAAAGGCATGATTTTGGTGAGCATGAGAATCATCATCTCCAATATTTGTCTACTCTTCCTATCTTTGCCTGTCTTAGCCCTCTCTTCTCTCCTCCCCTTTTCTCTCCTTCTATCCTGTTCCTCCCTTTTCTCCCCTTAAGCTCTCTCTTTCATTTTGTTATTAGTTACATTTATATCATGTGGTAAAACCCTATGAGAAAACCAACTTATGGAAGAAATAAATTATTAAGAGTTTGCTGTTCCAGAGAGTCTCTGTGGAAAAGGAGGTAGGAGGGATCTTGTGCTTGGGCAGCTGCTGATAGCTTGTGCTTTAAACAACACACGTGAAGAAGAGAGCGCTAACATGAAATGCCATGAGATTTTTGGAAGCTCAGAGTCTCTCTTTGGAAATATTCTTTGTCCAACAGTGCCATATCCCCAAATGTTCCTCAAACAGCCAACAATTATGGGTCAACTATTTTAATGCATGAGACTAGTAGGGGCATCTCATTAGAACCACAGGGTTCCATTCCTTGGAGCTCATATCCTCACAGACATATCATAATGGAAAATGTATTTTTAATCCAACTTAAAAATCCTCCTTAGTGGGGCTAAGGTCAGAAATGCCTTTAATCCCAGGGAGAGGCTAGCAAATCAATGATTTCTAAGCAAACCTAGTCAAAAAGAGCAAATTCCAGGAAATCCAGGGCTATATGAAGAAAACCTGTCTTTCAAAAATCAAAAAAAAAAAAAACCTCTGTGGAATACTTCAAATAATCAGTATTGTTTTACAGCCAGTGTTATCATTTCTGAATGAAGAAATTATCTTAAATGTAAACCCCATTTAAAATCACAAGCAAATTAAACATTCAAAACATACAATATTATCTTCCTTTAGAAATGGCTTCACGCTGTTCTGAAAAAATGCAGCAGATGACCTTGAGCTTTACATATTATCCTGGCTCTACCTGTTGAATATTTGGATCACCAGTGTATACCTTTTCACCTGGTTTTGTCATGATAAGGGTTAAACACACATCTTTTTGTATGGTAGGCAAGAACATAAACAAGTGTGCAATGTCATTCATCTCCCCATAAGTTATCTTAATTATTATACTTTGATTAAGGATGCTGGCATCTTGACCTAGCAAAATTCCCCTATACTGATATAGAAAATTAGCCAAAGCGAAATCAGATCTCACTTAAATCCAATGCCTGAAAAGAATATTTTGGAGGAAAAAATTCATTAGACTTACCCATCAGCATTTCTGTTCATCATGGAAGGAAGGCTGGTCAGTAACTTAAAGAAGGCAAGATTCCAGAATCAAGAGCTTATGCAGATTCTTTGGAAGAGAGCTGGTTAATAACTTGCTTCACAATGCTTGCTAGTCCGATTTATTATAGAATCCAGGACCAGAATTCCAGGGTTAGCTCCACCCATCATGATGAGCTGGGCCCTCCCCCACTGATGACTGAATGAGAAAATAACTTACAGCTGGATCTTACAAACTCATGTTCTCAATTGAGGCTCCTTCAATAATTCTAACTTTTGTCAAGATGACAAACAAACACCCCCAGTACAATGTAATTACAAAGATTTAAAAAAAATTATGAAACTCAAAATTATATACCCAATTTATTGTCTCTTTATAAACATTCAGTGTTTCAAATTAATCTCATATGAATACAGATTGTATTAAAATGACCATCAAACATGCTGAAAGAACTTTCAAATAAAATAAGACAAACTATACTTTACACAGAAGGTACATAAATGGGACACCAACATAGACACATAATATTTGAACTTGAATTTGTTCTGACTATGGGATGTGCTGAAGTAAAGCTAGAACAGATATTGTGGAAGTGGCTATCGACTGACTGTTCTAGACTCAGAGCCATGCCATGAGTGTGAGCCCTGGAGTGCCAGGACTCAGTGGCTATATGGTACAGAGATGCAGGATAGAACCAAACATAATGATATTCTGCTATACTCATAGATTGTTCTTCTCCAAATGTTATCACAGAGGATTCATCCAGCAACTGATGGAAACAGATGCAGAGACCCACAGCCAAACATTAGGCTGAATCCTAATTGGAGAATCCTGCCTAAAAGATTGAAAAAAGGAATGTATGAGTCAAAGGGGCCAAGGACATCACACGAAAACTCACAGTGTCAAAATGGACTCATAGTTGTTCACCGAGATTGAACAAGCAATCTGGGAGCCTGCATGGAACTAGGCTGTTTGCACATATCTGACAGATCTTCTTGTGCAACTCCTAACAGTGTGAGCAAGAGCTGTCTAAGCCACTTTTGCTGGTTTTTGCTCATATTATATATTGTCAAGCCTTATAAAAAGGGGCATCCTTAGTCTCACTGCAACTTGAAATGGCATGCATTGCAGATGTCCATGGGAGGCCCATCCTTTTCAAAATACAAATAAAGGAGGAGTGCATTGTGGTGGTCAGAGTGGAGGCAAAGGGACCAGGAGGAGAAACAACAGTCCGGATGTAAAATAAATGAATAAATTTTAAAATATTGCCTCAGTTTGGCAGTTTCAGCCCATGCCTTTATCCCAGCATTCTGGAAGCCAGGGCAAGTAGACATCTTTGATTTCAAGGCCAATGTTGTCTAAAATGTGAGTTCTAGGACAGGCTCTCAAGCTACACATTGGAAAGCTTATCTTGGAAAACAACAAAAGTGTTACCTCACCGAAGATGATCTAGCCAAAAAAAGATAAAATTATTTGAATTTCATATATAAAAAACAACTCTTTAAGAAAGCACTGTGAAGGTATATCCAATTAAATCAGAAAAGATTAATAAACATGATTTTTCAAAAGGTTGTAGTGAGTAAAAATAGTATATATCTTCAATAATTGACTATGGAGGATTTTCAATGGAGAGACAAAGGAAAACAATGATAACAAGTGTGAAAGAGGAATTATGGAGCAGAAAGGATTTTATGTAGTAGAGAATGGGAGAGAAGGTGAAGGGATGGAAATTGGGGAGGGAGAAATATCATTAAATTACTTTAGAAAAAAACAATATGAAAAACAATTACCCCAGAACTTCCTAATATGTCTTCAAATACTCATAGAAATGCTATAAATGCATTTATGATATAATGGGACAATAATGCCTTCTATAGATAATACAGGACAGATGAAAATGGGTCCAGTCCCAGGAATGGGTTTCCATTTTTTGCACTGTGAGTTAGTGAGGCTCCATTAACTTACAAATGGAATTTCATTTACTGGGTGGTGGAGAGTGAAACTGATTTCGTGACAGTAAAAAAGACACTTTCTAAATTGAGAACCCCTTTACAAGTGGAAACTTATTTATGTCTCCATTATATGAATAATAAACCAATACTATAATCTTATAAATAGACTTAGTATTTGTCACAGTTGAAGGAATATTGGTATGATTAAATACCATGATGAAAACCAATTTGGAGAAGAAAGGGTTTATTTGGCATATACTTCCACATCACTGATCATCATCAAAGATTTTGGTTAGTCAGTAGCTCAAACGGGACAGGAACCTAATATATTGAAGGTAGAACCTAATATATTGGCCATAGAGGGGTACTGCTTACTGGTTTTCTCCTGACAGCATGTCTAGCTAACTTTCACACAGTACACAAACTCCTGCATACCCACAATGAACCTGGACCTCCTCAATCAATCACTATGTATGAAAATACCATGAAGGTTTCCCTAAAGCCCAAACATGGAGACATGTTCTCAATTGCAGCCCCTTCTTCTCTGGTACTCTATCTTGTGTCAAGTTCACAAACCTCTAGCCAGCACAGTACTAAATAGAATGCCAATGTACTCTTGGTATATCTGCAGATCAGTGTACCTCTTAACCCTCATCATAGAGGGTTCTTTTTAAAGAGTATTGTAAGTACACAAATATTCACAATTGGTCTAGGTGCAGAAAATAAGAGAGATAGTGTCATACAGAAGATAGGGTGGGGTGCACAACTCTTTAAAATGAATTTCTGCATAAGATATGCTTTGTAGTTGAAAATGGCATTGGTGGGCAGAACATACATGTTTGGATAATGCAACAGAATGTGCCTCTAGGAACAAGTCAAGACAAATTTCTTAGATATGTCAAAAATTAAAATGAAAATACACACACACACACACACATATATACATATATATATGTATATATATATATATATATAATGACATGTGTCATAGTTATCAGTGTTGGGCTGGGAAGGATCTACTGTGACTTTGCCATTTGATGATATCTCCTTCTATTTCTACCTACATCATAATTGAACAGCACCAAAAAAAATGACTGGAAAATGCAGAGACCAACTCTTCTCCAATCACTCAACAAAGGAGACCATAATAGTCACTTACAGCTGTGTACATGAGTTGATTACATAAAGCAATTGTACTGACCAGAATTATGGATATATTTGCAGAATAATAAAGAGCTTATGCATAAAAGGATAATCCATTTTCTCTTGGTCTTTTCAACTTTTATGTTAATACTGACAAATAATAAAGTGGCTACAAAAATCATCTTGATGTAAAATAAAACTGTCCTGTGTCAAAGCCTACCTCCTGTTTACGATAGATATTGAAACGTAGATGGCTGCTTCATACTTATAGCCAATTTGCACATATTAGAATATGTTAATTAGCAGACTTTGTAGTATGTTAATAGTGTTTCCATTTTCAGAGCACATTTACCTTGAATTAAAGACATACCAATCACAAATATATTCTGTATACTTCCCAATGCTAGGATTAAAGATATGCACAAATACATGTGACAATGGGTGATCCAATTAATTATTAATTTTTTGAGACAAGGTTTCTTTTGTAGCCCTCACTGTCCTAGAATTTCCTTTATAGACCAGCTGACCTTGAACTCACAGATATGCCTGATTCTGTGCTTTACTGATGGGATTAAATTATATGCCACCACCAACAGACAGTCTGGATGCTCAACACTTTTATTATTTTGTTCAAAATTTTTTTCATCTACATACCAAACATGGTTCCCCTTCACTTCTGTTCTCCTATCTTCCATCCCCATCCCTCCCACAATCTATTCCTTAGAAGGATTAAGACTTCCATAAGGAATCAACAAAGTTTGACATACATAGTAGAGTCAGGGTCAGACACCTCCCCACTGGGGTGCTCAACTCTTAATCTCTGTCTGAATAAAGAATATATGTTGGTTACGCTATTGTACTTAAATATTATTGATAAATAAAACATGCATGAAAATTTCTTCTTAGCCACAGCTCACAACAAGGATTAAGATTACACATCTAGCTATCCTGGAACTCACTTTGTAGACCAGGCTGGCCTCATACTCTCAAACAACTGTTTTGACACCCAGCAGCTAGGCTTAAAGATGTGTGCCAACAGTGACTGACTTATGCAGAGAATTTAATTCACTATGTCACAGCCTAGAAGTTTCCAACATTCTTTCATGAGACAATGTGATCCTAAGGGTATTATCTGGGATGTATTGTTATCAGACATGCTGTGAAAAAGATATTACACATTCCATCTATTCTATTTTTCTTGCTTCTAAATAATATGGTTCAGGGTGAGATGTCTTGCAGGCTTGCTATAATTTAAGCAGTAATAAAGCGGCTTTGTGTATTAATAACTAGCGAGATGGTCAGGCTGAAGGTGGATGATAACTCATTTCTGAATGGATGATAACTTAAATGTTTCATAGAGGTAAACATTCAACTGCTATTGGCTGTGGATGAAGAAAAAGAATAAAGGATGAAGAACAGGAGTAGAGTTGTTCTTCAAAATGCTATTGATTGCTAATTGACTGAATAATGTCTATATAACCAATTTAAACACAGAATTATCAATTTATCAACCATCTATCTATCCATTATATATCAATCATCTCTATGTGAAGGTATACATTCATATAATATGTGCACTTAGTAGATTTTATTGTTTCAGAAACATCTTTCTTAATAAAAGTAATAATATGGCATGAAAAATATAACTACATATATTTCTCTCACTTTATTTGTTCTGTGAGAACTTCATAGCATGGTTTTATCATTTTCATTCCTTCTTTACATTCCTCCCAGATTTGCTCTTTCCCTACTCATCAAATTTACTGTCTTTTTAAAAAAATCAGACATAGTTTACCCAGCTGTGAACCCTTATAGCTAATTAGCACATATTAACATGTGTCCACAACAGACTTTGTATTATGTTAGTAATGTTTCAATTTTCAAAGCACATTTTTTTTCTTGAAAGGAGATAGCAATCACAACTATTTTATGTATACTTCCCAAAGCTGGGATTAAAAACATGTACAAACACATGTGGCAGTGAGGCTCAAATTAATTTTTAGTTTTTTGAAACAGGGTTTCTTTTGTACCCTGACTGTCCTAGAATTTACTTTATAGACCATCTGACATTGAATTCAGAGATCTGCCTGTGTCTGTGTCCTGATAGCTGTGATTAAAGCTTCATGCCACCACCACCAGACAAGATGGATGCTCAACTCTTTATTTTTATTTTGTTTGAAACATGTTTTTTATTTACATTCCAATCCTGGTTTACTGTCACTTCTCTTCTCCTATTCCCAATCCCCATCCGTCCCCCCAATCCATTCCTTAAAAAAGATAAACACTCCCTAGGGAAATCAACAAATCCTGGCATACCAAATAGAGGCAGGACGACACATCTCACCATTGAGAAGCTCAACTCATTATCTCTGTCTGGATTAAGAAGAGATGGAAGCCACACTGTGTTACTTATATATTATTGATGAATAAAACATGCATAAAATGTCTTCTGTATTCACAACTCACAACATAGATTCAGGTCCTAGCAATCCTGTAACTCACTTTGTAGACCAGGCTGACTTCAAATTAGAGATTCTCCTGCCTTTGACAACAATGGCTGGGATTGAAGGTGTGTGCCAACATTGACTGGTCGTGCATAGAATTTAATTCAGTATGTGACAGACTAGAAGCTTCTAACATTCCTTAATGAGAAAATGTGATCCTAAGGATATTTTGTGGGATTTAATATTATCAGATGAGCTATGAAAAAAAACCTACACATTACATCTATTTTCTATATCTTGCTTCAAAATAATATGGTTCAGGGATTATATGTCTTGTAGGCTTGCTATAGGTTAAGCAGTAATAATGTGGCTTTGTGTATATCTTAACTTAGTGAGATGGTCAGGCTGAATATAATGATGACTCTATTCTGAAGGGATACAGACTAAAACATTGCATAGAGGTAGACATGCAACTGTCACTGAATGTGGATGAAGAAAAAGAATAAAAGATGAAGAACAGAAGTAGAATTGTTCTTTGAGATGTTATTCATTTCAACACAGATTTATGAATTCATCAATCATCTGTCAATTATCTATCAATCATCTCTCTGCCCATGTATACATGCATATAATGTGTGCACTTAATAGATTTATAATTTTTGTTTTACAAACATCTTTCTTAATAAGAGTGAGAATGATATATATATATATATATATATATATATATATATATTCTTCATTTTTTTCTGTGAGACCTTAGTGTGTGCTCATAATTTTATCTCCTTATTTACATTCCTTCCAAATGTGCTCTTTCCCTACCCATCAAATTTACTATCCTTTATAATAAAAATTCAGACACAGTTTACCCACCTGTGAACCCAGCAAATTGTAACATTAACTGGCCTGACCAAATATGCTCACTGATGCAATATGAGTATGAATACCATCAGCAAAAAACAACCTGCATTCTGATAGGATTTAAGGACTGCTCCACAAGTTGAAAATTAAAAAATGGTATTGTTATAGGTACCAAGAATATGGAGGCAGAATGATCACAGGACCCAGGGAAAGTCTAATATTACTACTCTACCAAATGAACATAATATTAAACCAACTCCTAAAGACTTATTATTATCCCCAGAAGTTTGTCAGGCATTATCAGAAAAGGGTATTTTGTCAGGAACTAATGCTTAATATAGAAGCCCATAAATTGTCTTGGTGGAGAAAATAAGAAATTGCATGATTTTATGCACTAAACACACACCTATATCTTACTTCTCCTCCCAAATGTCAAGTATCATTGTGGGAGACATTCTTGCATGATTTTAAGTTATGTTTTGCATACCCCAGTGAAGGTGTTTATTTTTATATAGAGAGAGACAGTATGAGAGAGAGAGAGAGACAGAGAGAGAGAGAGAGAGCATACATGGGGACAGGCACATGCCATGCACATATGCAAAGGATAAAGAAAAATAGTGTAGAGCAAGCCCTCTACACTCACATCTCTGTATTCCGTGGATCAAATTCAAATCACCAGGTTGGAACAGCTAATACCATTGTCTGCTGAGCCTTTGGTCTTTAATTTACTTTTTATTTTTTACAGATCCATACATGAACATAATAAACTTTAGTCATTTACATCCCATCACTCTTTCTTATCTTCATACCTTCTGCCACTGAGGACCCTATTTCCAAAAAGTTCCATTTAATTTTTATTTAATATATGTAGGTTTGTATGTTATATATGGCTTTATTTTTAAGTTGTTATTTAATAATGTAAATTGGATTTTTAAAAAAAGTAATGTAATATAATACTGGCACAAAAAAGCATCAAGACTGAATTGCGGGTTCAAACTTCAAGCTGAAAATAAGAAAAAATAAACGTGGCCACCAGCTTCTTATTTCTACCTCAGGCTGATCCTGTCTCCATGAGCTCTTACCAAGCCTCAGACTGTAACCTCTCCTCAGCAGGGCTGGAAATTGAATAACCCTATCATCAGTGTGAGTGTTGCCGAAACGTGTGGGAAGAAAGAAACCCTTTCTACTTTGATTTGTTTTGTTTTTAATCACAAAAATTGGAAACAAACTAGTTATAAACTTTGTTGTTAATTATAGCTAAATGATTTTTAAAAGTATCATGAGACAGCAAGCAGTATGAATAATTTTAAAGTAAGTAGATACAGAATAGTAAATATATGCCTGAGTTGGTGTAAACATCTAGGAAACCCAGAAATAATTACTGTAGTAGAGATAACATTCTCCAGAAGTTCTTCATTTGTAGTATGCATATTGAAAAGGGAACTCAGAGAGTGCAGATACTTCCCTTTTTATTTTCCTCAAATTCCTCTAACTGAAACACTCAGAACTTACAGTGGTCATGGAAACAGTGACAGATAAGTTAACTCGGAGAACAGAGTAGGTACATCTCTTCTTGTAAGTATAAATTCTAGGTTCAAGGCAGTAGACCCAAGTTTTTGACACTTGTGAATGCATGCAAACATGAATATTTTTGCTGATTCATAGCTACAACCATTAAATGATTTTTTGCCTACTGCATGTGGGTTAAGTGTTGGACAATGTCAAATGAATGTTGCATGGTGAACAATGCACTGGGGAACTGTCATTTTCCCTTGAATGACCTTATTTCTTGCTTTCATGTTTTCATACTTTCCTGGCTGTCATCTACAGTACATGCCAAGCAATCATGTTTAAATTTGTCTATCTTGAGAAAGTTCTGAGAAAGAGCCACGTTGTCAATATTTTGTATGGATGTATTGCTGTATATTTACATGTTTTTATGATCATGTTTTTGTGAACTTAACATTCCTGGTAATATTGCTTTCTTTATTGCATTCATGTAAAAAGGTACACTGAAAATGAAATATGATTATCTACATTACTGTAATACCTCATTCTTTCAGGTCTCCTGATCCCGAGAGATTTGTAAACATAGATATGCTTGGATCTGTGAAAGTTGAAACTAAGGACTGAATCTTCTCTCTGTCAAAACAAAGCTTCATTTCTAACATATCATAGATATTTATTTAGAAGTTTTTTTTTTATCCTCTGCTCTCCTTGCTTCATCTATAATAAACAAAACATTAACTAGAGGACAATAAAGGGAATGAATAAAATGTAAGAAAGTGACACTGTAAATTCTGGGAACACATGGAAAGGTTTATTTAATTTGGGAAGGAAATTTATTTTCAAGGGGACATTTTGAAATATTCAGATGTTCTACTTTTTCCAGTTTCCAAGTGTGGTTCTTTCCCTAAGTAGATTCTCAGGCACTGAATTGTCCAGGTGCAGATTTACTTTTGTGATATATACTAGAAAATATTGTAATATGTTTGGATTACAGAACTTCATCTACCCTCAAGTTCTTGCTGGCATTGCAGCAAGGAGGCTGATACATGAAATAAAAATACATAAGTTAATGGCTGAAGCTGTGTATCAAGAAATGTTTTAGTTAAATCTTATATGGACAGGTTGTGGATCTTTTTCCTTAGCGTAGAGAAACAGGAAGAGGTATTTTTATCTCAATGTAAAATAAGGAGCAGGGTACCCTGAGACAACAAATAGGCTTTGTGTTCTCATCCTAACACCAATATCAGATTAAAATTACATCTTACATTTACTGTCTCAATGAAAGAACAGCTATATTCATAAAACACCAAACAGATGTTTTCTGTTTCACAATTCATTTTCAATTAAATATTTTCTATTTCTGATAATGTCATACAAACCTACTATGGTGACATTTCCATGCCCCTTCTCCACTTCCCTAATTACCCTAATCTTCCTCATTTCCATTATTACAACTGTAATTACACACATGCATGCACATATGTATGCAGACACATCATGAAAACACACACACAGACACACATACATGCACACACACACACACACACACACGTGCACAATAGTGCAAGAAGTGGTATAAAAGTCTGAAATGGGGCTAGCATGATCTCTCAGGAAGTACAGGTCCTTTGTTTGAGAAACCTTGCTTCTATGACTCGATTTCACCGAACAGAACTCAGGTAGTGGAAGGGAGACAATTGAGTCCCTCACCACTTTTCTAAACTGTATTCATTCCATGTCATTCATGCCATCCAGCCACACCCATAAATAAGGAAATGAATACACAGATGCAAGAAACATTTAAAATATCTCTCAAATGAGTAAACATGCTAATCATTGGTGCTCAAAGTATAAATGATTCCTCCTTGTTATTTCTTAAGTTAAATATTTAAAACCTTTAGACACAGTAAGTGATATAAAAGATTTGCTGAGTAAACCACTGTGAAGTAAAACAATACACACAGAATAATGGATTATCACAGATCTTATATCTTTGATGATTATGATGTTATTGATCATTTTTTTTTCAGTGTCAATATTTTTGTAACACAAAAGCCCTTCTGCAATTCTGCTCTTTTTTATTTTTTTATTTTTTGTTTTTTTTGAGACTGGGTTTCTCTATTGCTTTGCAGCCTATCCTGGAACAAGCTCTGCACACCAAGCTAGCTTTGTACTCACAGACATTCGCCTGCAGCTGCCTCAGGAGTGCTGGGATTAAAATCTTTTGCATCAAGTGCCCTGCCCATGCATCTGTCCTTAAGAGTAGATGTCAACTTTCTCCTTCAAGCTCCTCTCATGCCAAGGTACGTTCCTTCATATCATGGACCACAAGATGGACATGGACATGTTCACCTGAAATGTAAAATTCTTATTTTAATTTATGAATTAAAGGACAGAAAAGGTCATTATTTTCAAGTAAAAATGATAAAATTGGGTAATTTTATCCCAATTTTACTGTAAGTTATCAATCCCAACCTGGGAATAAAAACTACATATTGTTAAAACACAAACAGTGAATTATAATGGAAGCCTAATCATAGCAACTCTGGCAAATATGAAAATGTGTATATATTCCAGTTACATTGGGGGCTTAGACAACATACTATCTACCATGTGTGGATTCAGCATAAGATAAGAGAGGTATAAAATCTCTTGAGTATATCTGAAAAGTTATGTTTCCTCAAGAAATGTAGAAAGGATAAAGAAATAAATAACATGGTAAACACTTTAAACATGATGATGATGATGGAGGTGGTGGTGTTGGTAGTGGTGGTGATGTGAAGTTTGGTGAGAAAATTAAAGTAAAAGCACCATTGAGGAAGTCAATATGAGAAACTCCAGCTTCAAACAAAAAATATTCAAAATAATCAAGGTACTAGTTACTCATCTTCAGTTCTACATAATTTAGTAATGCAAAAGTATTTTTGCTTTACAAAGTATTGGAATTATCATTTTTTCTTGTGATGGTGCTGACCTTTATTCACAAGACATCTTTGGTGGAGGCAAGAGGTTCTGTATGATTTCAAGGCTACCAATTTTTATAGAGAGTCCCAAGAAAGCTATGTCTACATAAGTAGATATTGTATTAAAAATACCAAAATATTAATAATTTAAGAATTGATTTCACTCATACAAAGGAAAACATTAAAGGGCAGAATTATAGCATTTTCTGACAAATTCATAGAACTGTGTATTATTATGTTCAATGAAATACAAAATAGTAATATTCTAAAACATGTAGTATAAAATGACTCTTGATATTATGACAAACTCAGAGGTCAGTACCTAGCACACTCATTGTCAGAGACAATTCTTCATGCAGTAACTAAGAAAAGAACACAGACCTATAACCAGTTATTATGCAGAGAGGTAGACCATGAAGCACTCAGGCCCAAACTTCATGTATAAAAGAAATCATTCCCTTCAGAGTTCAGGGAACTATGGAAAATGGATTCAGAGGGAATGTAAGAGCCAGAGGTGCTGGAGGATAGGCTGAAAACAGGGCCTCTAAATAAATGCACTTACAAACTTACAGTGTCTCAGGCAGCTTATACTGTACCTTCATAGGTCTATGTGGATCATAACATATACTCTGCTTGTGTGGTATGCCTTCTAGTTTAGTGTTTTTCTATGATTTCTGAGAGAGCTAATGAGGAGTTTTCTGAATCTTGTCAATTTAGCTTCAGTTTGTCTTCTTCAATTCAAATTCTTTCAGTGTCATTTTATTACATTCATGATATTTATTTTATTTAGTAATTAATCTTAAGAAGGCCTTTTTCTAAGGAATGATGGAAAAGAAGTTGTATAGGTACTGGAAGAGTAGATGAGGGGAAACAAAAATCAAGATAAATGACAAAAAAGTATTTTCATTAAAGTGAGTTGAGTAGTACTCCATTGTGTAAGTGTATAACATTTTATTTACCCATTCTTTTACTGAAGGTCATCTAGGTTGAGGACCATAAGTGGGACATACGGATCACCCAGGGATGGTGACATATATGATATAACCTTGCTATATGAAGGTGTGGGTGAGATAAAGTGAAGACATTGAGAAAATGTTTATTGTACTCATATTATAGTTTACAACTATAGAATCAGTTGTTAGATTGATGAGAAATCAAGAGTCTATAGATTGTTGTGGAAATGACAAAATATCACTTCTTGGTTCACAATCAGAAAAGGAAACAGGAATCTGGAAAGAATCATCCTATAATGTTATTCCTACAATTTGTTCTGCTAAAGTAACTGTCGTTTAATATTTCCTATCTCAGGTAAGTATGTTGTGGAGCACTTTGAGTTTATTTAATGAAGGAATATTGACTAGAAAGGTGAAAGCTCTTAGGTTAAGCTTGTTTTGGTCTAACCAACACTCTAATGCTTTTACAGGCACAGTTTTATTAGATGCTAGATGTTGCTCTAGTTACATTGAACAAAAATTCCCAAAAATATAGAAAACATTTACATTACCACTCCCATTTTCTTTATTGAAATTTTAATGAAAAAGCATCATTTTTTCATTTTCTGCTTGAGGTCTGCCATGTACCTCCTGCTCTCTGCTAAATTTGTGGTCCCCTTTCTTTTATACATAAACATCCTGAGCTTGGATTTATATTGCCTCCTTCCAGGAGGTCATTTTGATGTTCACACTCATGCATCTACATATTAAATTAAAGGAGTTTCTACCCAGATATTATTTCTGGGTTTTTTTCTCATTAAACTGTTTTATTTTATTTGTGTTTGCTTTTGTAACAGGTGCATTCTTGATGTCATTTGACTTTAACTAGAGGTACAGAAAGTTGTGAGATTGCTTGTAGATGATGTAAAGTGAACCTCAGAGCTCTGGAAGAGCAGTCACTCTTCTAAATCATTGAGGTCCCACCCCATTCTTCAGTATTGAAATAAAAACATTTACTTACATTATGCTGTGACCACACATTCTCCTCTCTGAATTCCTCCTAGATACTCCCCACCTTCCTTACTCTATGCAATTTCTTATCTCCCTCTCTGCCCTCTCTGTGTGTTTCTGTCCCTAAAACAAAACAAACAGAAAATATACAATGAAAAACATCACAAGAAACTTACACACCATAAAAACAGAAAATCATAACCAAAGGCTGGTTGGTGATATGTATCTTTAATCTCAGTACTTGGGAGGCAGAGGCAGGAGGATATCTGTGAGTTCCAGCCCAGCCATGTTCTAAAGTGAGTTCCTCCTTACCAAGAGCTGCTAAACTGAGGAACCCTGTATTGAAAAACTAAAATAAGATAAAAATCATAAGCAAAATAAACAAGCAAAGTCTAAGAAGACAAAAAATATTATTTCTTAACAAAGCAATATGAGACAAACCTCTAAAGCATACCAATGACTACGCTTTGTGATGTCCAAACTTTACTGGGTAAAGGGTATGGCCTGACCCCTGGTATATATGTCCATAAGCTTGCATAGGTTACAGCCAGATAGATCCGCAGTTCTTACATGGGAAATGGAATGTGGCTCTCTCTGCTCACCAAAAAGCTATCTCACAACTACTTGCAAAGAAAAACTTGTTTTTTCTAATGCCTTGACTGTTGTTAAACAAACTCCATTAGAATTCCATTTTCCACAATCCTACTTTCCCTTTCTTTGAATATGATATAGTGAATCTATAAGGGGAAAGTGAGTTATAAATGATAAAAGATTCTCCTCATTAGCAAGTATTTATAAATACATTGAAAATATATATTCATTCATTATACATCCAGCACCATTATTGGTGGCACATTATAAAAAACTAGAGTACTTAGTGAAAATTCTATATCATAACTACTTTTATTAGGAATGATCAGTTGTTGACTATGATGCTGCTTTGGTTGTGGCTGTTATGAAATAGGGAGTTGCTATGTAGTTGTATCTGGTCTGGAATTTGTTATGTAGAACATGCTGAACTTTAATTTGGAGACTTACCTGTCCGTGCCTCTAAAGAGATGGTAGTAAAGGGGTTTACTGCTGTGATCTAAGGGGAGGACTTTTAGGTAACTAAAAATGGAATACCAGGTGATGCAGTGAGGATATGGTCATTCACTATTCTTGGAAAGGATGAAAAACTTGATTCACTGACCATCCATCTTTGAGACACAACTCCATAACAGGGGATACATCAGTCTTTCCCTCATAGGAGCCATGGGATGCACTTGGTCATCACAGTATGGAGACCCCATGAGGGTCAGGTACTAGAGCAAAACAGATAAAGGTCAGATATTTTTTGTAGTAGCTTATAATAATGAGGGTGGGAACACATGTCCCCACAATTTCATAGATTACAAAAACAATGGAGAATGTACAAAATTTTGTGTGGGCGGCATATATGTGTGACTATGTTAAAGGAGTTTGACTAGCATTGAAAATAGTTCCTTAAAGTACCATAGCTAACAACAGATCATCATGGATTGGCTCAAGTAAAGTACCTGTCTAGGTTCCCTCATAGGCAAATGCGGTCAGATTGGTAATACCCAAATAAAAGGTGGTCAAAAAGCCATATGCTGTAGTAGCATGTTTCTGGAAGGTTTTAAAACCATGCAGCAGTTCATAAAATATAAATGGTAAATTATGCAGATGATAAAGTTTAAGTTTGAGGTTGGATGAGACATACACGCCTTTAATCCCAGATGGTGGCAGACAGAGGAGGTTTTGGGGTTTTAAACTATCGACTGCTCTACATACAAAGTGAGTTCTTGGTCAGCAAGGTCTATACAAAGAGACCCTTTAAAAAACCTTTTGAATGATTAAATTTGTTCTATTAAGTTTATCTCACCTCAAAAATTCAGTGTTTATATCTTTCCTCCAACAAAACACATTTGGGGCAGATATTATTTGCCCAGCCCTAGGACTTTAAGCCATCACATTGATTAATGGAGCACATTGTACTGTCCTGGAGCCTATGCGAACCATGGAACTGGCATGGAGGACATGGCAGACTAGAAGGCAGGTGTAATAGTTTGAACAATAAAATTTCTCCAGCAATTCTGGTATTTGAACACTAGATTTCCTGACAGTGGCTCTGTTAATGAGGTTTAGGTAGCCTTGCTGGAGGAAATATATCACAAAGAGGGAGTATTACTGATATCCTGGTATAGGTCCAGTTTGCTCTCCCTGCTTACTTCTTGTCCTCTATACCCTCTGTGTTCTCTTGTAAGTAGATGTGAGTATTCAGCATTCTACACAAGGCACCATAATTGGGGAGAACATTGACACTTACCAAAACAAAGAGATGGCTTTAAAAAAGATGTAATGCTCAGAAAAAAGTTCATTTTAAAATGTTAAGCTACATCACAGTGAGCTTAACTAATATGCATAATTGAATTTCAGAATAAGATATCTCACTTGGTTTCCATATTTCTGTTTTTATCTCCCCTTTCTATATCTTTTTCTTCTGGAAAAGATGGCTAAATAGGGTTAAAGCAAAATCCCGAGAATATACAGTAGAAAGAGAGAAAATTTAAATATTGTCCTATGACTTCCCATGAGCATTTTTGCCCTGAATATGCACCATGCACAGATATCACACACACATACACACACACACACACACACACAAATACACACACACACACACACACACAAATACACACACACACACACACACACACACACACACACACATTTGTTCTCACTCTTCTTCTACTCTGTCCACAATTCTTTCTAACAGCTGATTTGGAACCACTTTCCTCTAACTACCACAGCATTAGAACTTACACTTAACCTTGGTCTCCAAACATCAGAAACTGACTTCTCCAACTGACCAGTGTCTGTTAGACACCTCCCCACCACCTACATAAACACATACTATATGTTCATCTGTATGTTATCTTTTACCTGCCTTCCTATCCTCAAATTGTTTATTGCCAAAAGACACTGAATGTATCTTGTTAGGTTGTCACATTTGTGCAATATCCCCATACCACAACAATTGTTCATTTTTGTTGTCACTGCTGTTACTCACACACACATAAGCCACCATATCTTCCTCAGCTTTGAAGTATAAATGTGCCCCCAGGAAGAGACAATAGATAACTGCACAGGGAACACTGAGTGAGCAAGAGAATGCGTAGTCTGCAGCCAAAACACAGGAGAGAACAAAGGAAGTTAGGTCTTGATCAGATAGCCATTTTTCTTTTTTTCTGTTTTTCAAAGACAAAGGATTTTAGGTTTCTACAACAATGATGTAATCCATACAGATATATAATACTTAATATGCAAACATATCGTCTACCTATAAAACATACAACTGGGCACAGAGGGGCCTAACCTTTGTTGCTGCACTGTCTTGCTGACCCTTCCTCATGTGGATTCGACAGGCATCTTTTCATCTCCTCTGAGCAGGACCTGCAGCTGCACTGATTTGCTGCATCACACACCCAACCCCCATCCTGCGCTAGTGAGTCAATACAACCCTGCAATCACACATGCACACATGTGTGCCAGGCTGCAAGGACTCAAGAATCTTTTCTTAATCTAATGATATAAACACAGGCAGCCATAAGCTTTAATATTTATTAAGATTCCTTTTCTAATCTAATGACATAAAATAGCCAGCTATGTGCCATGTGATTTATTATTGTTTGTGTGTTAATAGAGGGTATTCATAATCCTCTGTATAAATCACACAAAACAAAATCATGCTGTTTTGTAGGTACTGTGTACTGCATAATCCTAATTATATTCATCCTTATCACTCTAATACAATAGACACGTGAAACACTGACAGAAGGAAACACTTTGATGATTAAGAGATCCTGATTAGAAACATGTATTAATCATACTTAAGTTACATTTGTGTGTGTATGTACACATAAATGTATATATATTTATATTTGTATAGAGTGTGTATGTGAATGCATGTATGTATATACATAATTAATATCACATATGTTGTGGAAATTGAAAATGCTACTATAAAAATTATAGTTTTAATAAAAGTAAGAGCAATCATTAAATAGGAAAAATACTTACTTATTTTGCTCGATAGTTTTATGTCAACATGACCAAAGCAAAAATCATTTGAGAGGAGGGAACTTTAATTGAGAAAAATGCCTCCATAAAATCCAGCTATAGGAGAACATATAGGGCATATTTCAAATTAATGCTTGATGGGCTCAGTCTGTTGTAGTTCCTTTCATTCCTAATATTGGTTCTTCTGGGTTCTATGAGAAGGCAGAAGGGTGAGTCCGTAAGCAGCACCTTCCATGACCTCTACATCAGTTGCTGCCTTCAGGATCTTGCCCTGTTTTTGTTTTCATCCTAGCTTTCTTCAACAGCAGTATGAAAATTTAAACCACGTAAGCCATTTCCTTTGCAAGTTGCTTTAGTCATCATGGTTCATCATAGCAACAGTAACCCAAACTAAGACATTCATAATTTCAAAAACACTTGCTAGGATGTTGATTTTGTTTCCATATTTGTGATTGAGACAGGGTCGTCCAATGAAGCCCTGGTTTGCATAAGAATTCTCTTTGTAGGCCAGTCATCCCTGGAACTGGCTGTGATCCACCATCTTTCACCTGCTGATTGCTGGAATATGAGGCATGTGCTACTACAATTGGTTAGATTTTATTATTTTTAATTATTTTTATGTGTGTATTTCTCCCTCTCCTCTCTGCTATTCTCTTTCTCTGTCTCTCTCTGACTTTTTCTCTCTATCTCCCTCTCTCTGTCTGTCTTTCTGTCTCTGTCTCTGTCTGTGTGTGTGTGTGTGTGTGTGTGTGTGTGTGTGTGTTCGTACACAAGTATGTATAGGTGTCAGTGGAGACCATAGATACTAAATACCCCCAAGAGCTGGAGTTACAGGCAGTTGTTAGATGCCTGATATGGGTGCTGGAAAACAAATTCCAGTGCACTGGTAGGGCAGTAGTTGCTCTGAACATTAGAAGCAACTCCCCAGCTCCCTATTCACTTTCAAATCTTAGCAAATTAGGTACACACTCTATGTGCAAACAGCAAACAAACAAAAAAATAACACAAGGCAAATTTCTGCCTGTTAATTCATACATCCCATTTTTCCAATAAATGTAAATATATTATTGGTTGAACAATATCCATCTCTGAAGACCAAAGATAATATGGGAAAGGATGATGAATAACAAGTTACTGAGTGTGCGTTAATATTGGAAAACCAGCACTGTACAATCAAGAATGGGGACTATTCCTAAAAATGTAAATGTGGCTTTGAAAGCAAATTTAATTTTTTATCATTAATAGTAACAGCTTCAAACTTTACATAAGATACTTGTTGGAATGTATCCCCCCACACATAAAGTATACCAATCCACCCTGATGGTGCAGATTTAAGATTTACACGGGCCATCTTCCTTTGCTGACAGACAGGAGAAACAAAACCCTTGCTCTATACAATAGGCTGACCTTGAACTCAGAGATCCCTTTACTTCTGACTCCTGACACTAAGATTAAAGATTGCTGCATCATGGCAGGGCTGACTTACATATTTTTAAACAATACCCTCCAAAGCCAAGGTTTATATGTGGGCTAGCTAAATAAGAAAACTAAAGATTTTTTTGCAACCATAAATTTATTACAGTTCAGCATGGCATTCGAAAATAAAAGATCCCCCTTTACATACCTCATCCACACCTTCTCTTTATTCTTAAGAAAAGAGCAGGCCTCCTGGGGATATTAGACAGCTATTGTACACAAAGTTGTAGTGAGATTAGCCACCTACTCTTCTAGTAAGTTTGGTCAAGCCAACCCAGTATCTCCTTGTAATTTATTAAGTCAGGGCTTCTTTTCTTTTTATTTAATCAAAACAGTCTCAATTTTTTCTTGTAATCAGTGATAGCAAGAGAGAGAAAATTGGACATTTGCAAACAAAATTTAAATATAACTTGGCTTAACAATAACCTATATGATGAAATATTATAAACTCTTAACTTAAAAATACTGTAATGTTTAAAATAATACTTTGGTAAATATTCTGAAAATTTTATATATATATACAATATGTTTTATCATACCATTCCTCATTAATTCCACCAATATATCCAAGATTTTCCAAACCATCTTACTCTGTTCTTCATATCCATCATTATCATTAACATGATTATCTTATTTTTCATAAACTCTCTGTGTTTAGTTAACACTGACCCATGCACACTGGTTTGGGCCCATCAAAACAAATGGTGACATCCCTCAAAGAAATGTGCATGAAAATGTATGCACAATTAACTCACACTTATGGGACACATTAAAATCATGCTAAGAAGAATGTTCGTAGAACTAAGTTCCTACATGAAAATCTGGGAGAGATCACATACTAGCAAATTAACATCACACCTGAAATCTCTAAAACAAAGGGAAGCAAGCTCATTCAAGAGGAGTAGAAAAATAATCAAACTGAGGGCAGAAATCTTTAGAACAGAAAGAAAGAGAACAATACAAAGTGAAATAAAGACTTGATTCTCTGAGAAAATCATAGAGATGGATAATAAACTCTTATCCAGACCATTTTCATGAAAATTGCCACTAATAAGGAATTGTGCATTGTATTATGTTTCTTGATAACAAACCAAATATTGTCTTTATTCCTGTTTTAAATTTATGTATTTTAGGGTCAGTGCTTTATAAAGAAATCAAGAGAGATCGAGATTTACATAAAAGATAACTATTTTCCATTAGGGATAGAGAGGAACTTATTTATATGGGTAATCTGAATTTCATATAAAATTGACCAATAGCTATAAAGGGAAATTTTTTTCTGATCATGATTATAAATATTAACTCAGATAACATTGACCTGAACACAGATTTCACAGATTTGCACATGTGAATGATACACACACAGAGAGAGAGGGGGGAGGGAGGGAGGGAGGGAGAAGGAGAGAGAGAATTGCAAAAGGAATAGAAAGGGTTAAAGAGGACTGAAGGGTTCTGAGAACTTCACTGCAGGCTGAGAGCTGCTATAGATGAAAGTCAAGCCCTAAAGGGGACCGGATAAGTAGCTGTATAAACTGCAAGGTAGACATAAAGCTCTAAGGTACAAAAGTACCAAATACAAAATTGTGCTTCAGCCAGTTCAACAGTCAGTTAGTTTTAAGTGTGTTGCTTGTCCCAGACAGTAGAAAGCCAGTGGGTTAAGTGCAGGAACAGTGTTGTGGTATTATTTTTCTTTCCAATTTAACACAAACTTGATCATCTCTGCAGAGGGATCCTCAATTGAGAAAATGACTTCATGGGATTAACCTGTGGGCAAGTCTGTGGCAGTATTATTTGATCAATGTTTAATGTGGGAGGATCTAGGAAACTAGGCAGGTCCTCCTGGGTTCTATAAGAAAGTCATGATGATCAGGCTACTAACCAGAGTTTTACAATGGACTCTGTCTAAAGTCCTGCTTCCAAGTTTCTTCCTCAAAGATGGACTACAATGAGAAAGTAAAAACTAAACATTTTCCTTCTCAAGTTGGTTTAGGTCAGTGCACTATCAAGACAACAGAAACCCAGCTAATACAAGATGCAATTTCTTAGATGGGGTAGCTTTCATGGAGATGGTTTGTAATGGTCAGTGCATTTGTCATATCACATTCTTGAGTGTTGCCTTTGTGTAGAGTCCCAGAAGCATGGGAGTATTCTTGTTCTCACAGGCTTTGTCTTTCATATTTGGCTATACTCCTTCCAAGTGCACTTTATTTAGCTTAAGACTATTGCTGCTCACTTTTTGTGTGTATGACTAAGGTCCTTACTTTTCTGTACCTTGTGGGTCAGGATGCACAGAGAGTGGATATTTCCCTCATTAAAACATTATATAGCCACATTATGCCTTATCATTTATAAAAAATGGGATAGCTACAGTTTTATAAAATGCATTCATTAAGGGGAAGGGACAGTGTGAAAACATGGTTTCATACACTATGAATAACATACAGAGAGGTACTAGTGTGATCTCCACAGAAGACCCTGATCACATTCACAGCTGGTAGTTGTGTTTTTCTGGAGAAATTAGACCAATATACCACATAGTATTTTACGAACCATTGAGGGAAATGGATGCCTTGAATTAGAAAGAAAGTAATGAAGAGAATTTGATGGGCATTGGAAAGAGAAAAGCAAAATGGGAAGTAATGAATTACATTATGATCCTCAAAATATATGAGTAAAATAAGACATAAAACTGAGAATTTCTAGGGGAGAGGCCAGAAAGATCTGCAGCATAGGTATATAAATATAAACTCATTCCTCAAAACATGGGAGAGAAGAATAAATTTCAGATTTACCCTCTTGCCTCTACAAATGTGAAAAGATACACACACGTGCATCAGTACACAAACTGCAAACACACATAATAGTAATAAAAACAATAGTAAAATTCTACAAGTGTATTTCTCGTAAATTCAGTCAACAAAACACACAAGAAACTGGAAGAAAGAATGAATTTCACAAAGTGACCTTCTGTTCTTTACATATTTGCTGAAGCATACACATGTCTATTGAAATAGAAACTGCACACACTTATGCAATAATAATAATAGTAATAGTAATAATGGCAAAATTCAATACACAATGCTTCTATGGGAATAAATATTGATGGATTTTCTGAATTAGACCTTGATTTTCTGTATTTGATGGTTTCTTATCAGTAGTTTAAAAAAGAATTTAGGATTCCTTTTTTTAATATTGACAGTTTATGCTCTGAGTGATGGGCAGATACCTCACCAAAGGAATTTATTTCCTGGCAAGAATGCAGACCTCAGTTTGATTCCTCATAACTCATGATAAATAGGTGGAGAGGACATGCACCTGTAATTCCAGAAATGGGAAAAGAAAAACCACACAATCTGGGATCTTATTGCCCATACTAGCCAAATCAGCAAGTGCTGGGCTCAGTGAGAGAATCTGTCTGTATGCATAGGGCTGCAGAGAGAGTTAAGAGCATTCAGTGACACCTCAAAATACCAAGTGTCTGGACTGAAGGACCCAAAACTTCCTTCACTTCCTTTTGGACTCTCTGGTCACACTCCCACATATATGCATAAAAACACACCTGAATAAAAAAGTAAAAGTTATATATTAAATGTTTAGCTTTTGCCACCAAGTTTCCATTGGATTTGAGAATTTCATTTTGAACTGGGTAACAGTGAACCCATGAACATGACTTTCAGTTCATAAAGTAAGGCATGTACATCATTACTATGATGTTGGATAGTCATGTTACATATCTGAGAGCATGCTGGGATAGGTTCTGAAGGCACAAACAACAAAATCAGCAAAAGTGGTCATTATATCCCACTTATACTTTCCCTTAACTGTACCTAGGCCTTCCTAAGTTCCTAGGCATTCACTCTAAATCAGATGACTGAGGGAGTTTCCAACCTGTTTCATAGATTTTCATACTCAGTATGGAGAATCACCAGAATTAAAACGACTAAAGCACTACTTTCTTTCCTTAGAATCATTTAAAGGAAATGATAAAGATAATTTTAAGTTTCCATTACTAATGGATTGTTAGAGAGAGAGAGAGAGAGAGAGAGAGAGAGAGAGAGAGAGAGAGAGAGAATTAAACTGTTTCAAAATACATGTATATGTGGCTGAGACAACAACTTGTGGAACTAAACTATTTGTAGGTAATGGGATTGGATTCACTTCCTCAAAATTAGCAACAGGTAGGATAACTGCTGAGACAACTTGCCAGTTCTAGAAATAATTATAAAAAAATACAAGTACTTGAACAATGAAAATGTATCTGATTAATAGGAAAATATATTTAGGCCCCCAATCAGGTAGAAGTGGTAGATTAAGTACTTGTTCTATAATCAGAGGCTGACAAAGAAAACAGCATGTAGTAGTCAGGGTTTTATTGCTCTAATAAACATTATGGCAGGGTTTGCTTTGCTTATACTTCCACATCGGTTCATCATCAAAGGAATTCAGGGCAGGAACTCAATCAGGGCAGGAACCTGGAGGAAGAAGCTTAAGCAGACAGCATAGAACAGTTCTCTTATTTGCTCTTGATGGCTTTCTAGGCCTGGATTCAGATACAAGCTGGGATAAACATCCCAGGGAAAACACCACTGTTAGAATGATTGTACCTCCTCGAATCAATCACTAATTAAAAAATAGACTTGCCTATAGCAAGATCTCTTGAATTTTCACAATCTGGGTTTCTTCCCTTGAGATGACCTTAACCTGTGTCAAGTTTACAGAAAATTAGACAGCACAGTGTAGAATTTGAGAAAGTTCTCTCTGTTTAGAGAAAATTCATTTCACCCTCTGGTAACTGAAATCAAAACCTGTGGAGGACAGTCATGGAATATTCATTTTTGATTCTTAACATATTACTTAGTTAAGAATCTTAGAAGTGGTTGGGCAATGGTGGCACATGTCTTTAACCCAACACTGGGGATGTAGGGAAAGGTGGATATCTAGTTTGAGGCCAGCCTGGGCAACTGAGCAAATTTCAGGACACCCAAGGCTACAGAGAAAAACTCTGCCCCCCAAAAGAAGCAATCACAAAATAAAATACCTAATAGTTAAAACCATCAGTTGATAAGCCTAAAATCCATGAAAGTCCCTTGTGTTCCTAGAATGTAAGACATACAGGGAGTGGAAAAGAAATACTTCATAAAACCATGATTTTGGTGCACCATGAGAATCATTATCTCCTCTGTTCCTCTCCTTGCCTAACCTGTTCCTTTTCTCTCCCCTTCCATTTTCTCTCCTCCAATCCTCTTCCCTCGCCTATTTCCTCTATTTTCTCTCCTTAAGCTCTCTTTCATCTTGTTATTAGTTGCATTTCTATTGCTGTGATAAATCACCATGACAAAAGCAACTTATGGAAGAAATAAATTATTAAGGGCTCATGGTTCCAGAGAGACTCTATGGAAAAAGGTAACAGGGAGAAGCTGCTTGAGCAGCTGCTGACAGCTTACACCTAAAACAACACATGTGAAGAAGAGACAGCTAACTTAAAACACCATGAGTTTTTTTTTTTTTTGAAAAATCAGAGTGATATTCTTTGTCCAACAATGCCATATCACCTAATCTTCCTCAAAAAACCACTAGTCAGGGGTCAAGAATTTTAAATCATGAGACTAGTAGGGACATCTAATTCAAAATACAGTGCTCCACTCCTTGGTATTCATATTCTCTCAGACATATCATGATGGGAAATGTTTTTTTTTAATCCAACTCCAAATATTCACTAAAGCAGTACTCTGGTGGGATATGCTTTTAGTCCCAAGCAGAGGCAGGAAAGTCTCTGAGTTCTATGCTCACCTAGTCTGAAGAGCAAGTACCAGGAATTCCAGGACTACACATAGAAAACCAGTATGACAAAAATGAAAACAAAAAGTATGTGTAATATTTCAAAGAATCAGTATTGTTTAAAAGCCAATGTTCTCTTTTCAGACTGAAGGCATTATCTTAAATAAAATCCTCTTTAAAATAAAAAACAAATTAGACATTCACAATGTATCATATTATCTTTCTTTTAAAATGGTCTCACACTGTCTAGAGAAATGCTATGGATGACCTTGAGTTTCACATATTTTCTGACTATCTACTGAGTTTTCATGTCACCAGTGTGCGCCTTCTCAACTGTTTTTGTCATGCTAAGGTTAAACACAAATCTTTGTATATGCTAGGCAAATGCATTAACAAATGTGCAATATCACCCATCTCCCAAAACAATTATAAATCATAACTGTATTAAATATCTTGGCAATGTGATCTAACAGAACTCCCCAATAATTGGATAGAAAATTAGCATTTACCTCCTTCACCTTCCCAAGTGACATCAGACCCACTAACATTTTTGTGAATAATTTTTCATTCATAGAATCTTCTACAATAGTCTCTGTGATAAGTAATTTCTTCACTTGTTAAGCTTAAACTGTCTTTCAATACAAACAACCTGATTGGTATGATGACTACTTATCTGTCATTGCCACTAACTTTTAATATTCTTGGAGGGATGCATTTAAATATAGCCATGTCCTTAAAAAAGTTTGAATATGAAGTAAGCATGCTACCTTCTGTGGTTTTACATTCTTCAAATGGAATCAAGACACTATGCCAAAATCTACTTTCCTACAATGCATATTATATACATTCTGATGTCCAAATCTACTAGGATTTACATTTTTATGATATATCTTAAAATACATATTTAGTCAAGATACTCAAACTAACTCCTATTTGATAGCAGAAAGACCACATGCTCATTTAAGATTATGTGTATGATATCACAGATGGAGTAGAAATCTCTTCTTCTATTGCCTTTGTGTCTTAATTAGGGCTTCTATGGCTGTGTCAAAACAACATGTCTGAAAAGAATGTTGCAGAGGAAAGAGTTCATTAGGCTTATCCTTTACCATTTCTGTTCATCACTGAGGGAAGTCTGGACAGGAACTAAATCAAGGCAGGAACTCATAGGAATGGGTTGTTGCAGAGGTGTTGGAAGGGAGATGCTTTCAAATTTTCTTCACATGGCTTGCTCAGCTGATTTTTTATAGAACCCAGGACCAGAATCCCAGGGTTGGAACAACCCATCATAATGAACTGGGCCCTCCCACATTTACCACTAAATAGCTGACAGCTGGATCTCAGCAAGGTGTGTTCTCAACTGAGGATCATTCAATAATTCTAACATTTCTCAAGTTTACAAACAAGTTCCTCCCACTATACTGTAATTACAAAAATTTTAAAAATAAAATATATAACCCTAAATTATATACCCAAAGTGAATTTTGGTTTATAAACAGTGTTTCATATTAATCTCATAGAGTAAAAATGGTAATAACATGACCATCCTACATACTGAAAAAGCTTTCAAAGAATAAAAAATTATAATTTCACAGAAGACTCATAGGATTTGTCCTGCCTATGTGGTATGCTGAGGTAAGGAGAGCAGAGAGATTGTGGAAATCATTATCCAATGACTGTTCTAGACTCAGAGCCATACCATGGGTGTGAGCTCCACTGAGACTGCCTGGAGTGCCAGGACCCAGTGGCTGTATTTTACAGAACGTAGGATAGACCCAAAAATAACTGGAGAAAAAGTTATCAATGTGATGATGCCTAATGATACACTGCTTTACTCATAGATTGTTTCTAGCCCAAATGTCATCAGAGAGGATAGGATTAATACAGCAATTTATGGATGCTGATGAAGAGACACACAGCCAAACATTAGGCTGAGCTTGGGGAATCATGCAGAAAAGAGGGAGAAAGGATTGTAGGAGTCACGAGACCAAGAACATCACAACAAAACTCACAGTGTCAATTATCCTGGCCTTATATTTGCTCACATTGATGGAGCCAGCAATCAGGGAGCGTGCATTGAAATAATAGTGGCTGTTTGCATATATCTGACAGTCATATAGCTTGCTTTTCTTTTGAGACCCCTAAGAGTGTGAGCGAGAGCTGTCTTTGACACTTTTGCTGGCTTTGGGAACCCTTTTACTTATAGTAGATTTTGTCCAGCCTTAACAAAAGGGGACATCCTTACTCTCACTGCAATTTGATATGCCATGCTTTGCTGATGTCCATGGGAGGCCCATCCTATTCAGAATATAAATGTAGGAGGTGTGCATTGTAGTGGTCAGAGTGGAGGCAAAGGGACCAGGAGGAGAAACTGTAGTCACAATGTGAAATGAATGAATAAATTTTTAAAATGTTGACTCAGCCTGACACTGGCAGCACATGCCTTTTCCCAGCATTCTTCAGGCAAAGGCAGGTGGATCTCTTTGAGTTAAAATCCAACTTGGTCTACAATGTGATTTCTAGTTCAGGCTCCATAGCTACACAGAGAAAGCTTGTCTTGGAAAAACAACACAAATATTATCTCATAAAGGATGTCTGTAAACAAATAAATGATAAAACTAGTTGAATTTTATTTACATAGAAATTCCACTTTTTAATAAATCACTATGAAGGTATATCTTGGGTAGTCAGAGAAAAGATTAATAAAGATTATTTCTCAAACAGCTGAAATGAGTAAATATAGTATATATCTTCAGTACTTGACTATGGAGTACTTTCAAGGGAGGGAATAAAGAAAAGGAAATTGGGATTTCCATATTTTCTGAATAGTTTTTATTTACTTCCTTCTCCCTCACTTGTTTCAGTACAGTATCTTCAAAGACTGGTATGCTGTGATAATTTTTTTTTCCATATTACTAAAGTCAGAGCACAAATCTATCAGGGAATGTTTTTTATGTGATTGTTAGATATTATCACTTCTTTTTTCTTTTGTTTTTGTTTTAGTAGGATATCCTATGTAATCCATACCTGTTGCCTAACTGCTGCAGTGCATCAAAGGCAGGCATTATCCACATGACTACTAGTGTTTTTATAATTATCCATTTAGTGAACCTGTGAGATCACATAATAGGTAGACAGTTGTTCTCTGGGAATCCTGCCATATATTACATTTCTATGAAGTTTATATTATATGACTTTTTCACTCTCATTTGAAAATAGACTATTTGATTCACAAGACTTTTACAATATATTGAAGTGATATTTGATGTTAATAATCTTGATAATACTTGCACTAATAGTGTGAGCATGATAGAAAGGTAAAATATGAGAGGAAAAAAATCATTCAACTTTCACCATGGTCCATATAAGGAGTTCCTTTTGTGATATAATTATTTTATTTTTCTGTGCATATCTCTTTTGCTTCCATGTATGTATGTGTACCATGTATGTGCCTAATGTCCTAAGAAGACAGAAAAAGGGATTGGATCTCCAGAGACAGAGTTTTGGATGTTTGAGGGTCACCATATATACATATATATCCTTTATTTCATTTTATCTGTGAGAATTTCATAGCGTGTTTTGTTCATTTCATTCCTTCTTTACCTTATTCCCAAATGTTCTCTTTCCCTATCCATTAAATTTACTGTATTAAAAAAATTCAGATACAGTTCACCCAGCTGTGAACACAAGAAATAGAAAATAGATGGAATGAGTAGACTGATAGGATGTAAGGACTGCTCCACAAGTTGAAAATTAAAAATTAGAATTGTAATAGATGCCAAGAATATGGATTCAGGCCCTAGAGGAAATCTAGTATTATTACTCTACCAAATGAACATAATATTAAACCAACTCCTAACAACGTATTATTATCCCCAGAGGTTAGTGGGTTTGTCAGACATCATCAGAGAAGGTTGTTTTGTCAGCACATAATGCTTAATATAGAGGCCCATAAATAGTCAAGGTGGAGAAAATAACAAATTGCACAATTTTAGGCACTAAACAAAACGCCAATATCATACTTCTCCTCTCAAATGTCAAGTATCATTATGGGAGACAGTCTTTTAGGATTTTAAGATATGCTGGGCATACTCCAGTGAAGGCGATTATTTTTAGTGTGTGGGTGTAGGTGTGAGAGAGAGAGGGAGACAGAGAAAGATACAGAGAGTAAACATGCATGGGCACAGGCACATGCCATATGTGGAGCAAGCTCTCTGCATTCATAATTCTATGAATTCCATGGATCAAACCCAAATTGCCAGACTTGAACAGCTATCACTTTATCTGCTGAGTCTTTGGTCTTTACTTAACTTTTTATTTTTCATTGACCTATACATGAACATAATAATCTTTAGTCATTTATATCCCATTACTCTTTCTAATTCTCATACATCCTGCCAACTAGGACCCTATTTCCAAAAAGTTCTTTTTAATTTTATAAAATATATGTAATTTTGAATGTTATACATGGCTTTATTTTTAAGTTGTCATTTGATAATCTAAATTGAATTTAAAAGTTGTAATACAATGAAACACAAATACATGCAGGTACCAAGAATGTTATAGGGGTTCAAATTTCAATCTGAAAATCAGGTGGCCAATTGCTTCTTACCTCTACTTCAGGCTAAATGAATTGATCCTGTCCCCATGAACTTATACCACGCCTCAGACTGTAAACTCTCCTCTGTATGTCTGGAAAATGAAAACCCTAACATCAATGTAAATGCCTTATACTGACTTCTTGCTCAAGTTTTATATATGTCCCTAACATTGGGATTAAAACCTATGATCCCAGCTGCTGAGGTCATATTTGTGTGACCTTTTTCAATTTAGAACTGTATCAATCCCTGTAGATCTGTGTAGCCTTGAACTCACAGATATCTATCTACCTCATAATCCTGAGTCCTAGGATTAAAGTTGTTTATCAACATCTCCTAACTTCTGGCTGCTGGGATTAAAGGTGCATGGCTGGTATCAATGCCTTGTGGTTGACTTTGCTTAGCAATCATAAATAATATATCATTACAATTATGTATTTATATAATTTCTTCTCCTTTCTTTCATCCAATATCTACCATTACCAGGCATTTTTCTCTCATTCAAATCCATGGCTTCTTTTTTTATTAATGATAGTACCATTTAGAATTTATTGCTACATCCTATTTACTTGCTTATTTTGCACATTTGCATGAGTGCTTGCCTATGAGCACATATACATGCCCCATTGTGTATGGAAATCAAAGAATAAAGCACAGAAATTGGATCTCTCCTTATATGGGCACTGGAGATTCAATTCACTACACACTACAAGTGCCTTATTCTCATGAGAAGATTAAAGATTTTTTTGAGACAAGCTATCATGGTCTGTAGTGCAAACAAGCCTCAAATTTGAGGATTGCTTGATGTGCCTACTGAATGCTTGGATTAAAGGTGTGTACTACCACTGTCAAGCCTTCACTTTCTCACACTGATCTTGGTATGTGAAGAAGCTGGCATTTCACTTAGTTCATAATGATATTTGAACAAGAATATACTACATGGTGACTACAGTGATAGCATAGAAATTAAGAGTAACTGTACCCTGAACCAACATGGTAACCCTCAAACATCCAAAACTCTGTCTCTGGAGATCCAATCCCCTTTTCTGTCATCTTAGGACACTAGGCAGACACATGGTACACATACATACATACATGGTGGGCAAGAGAGATATGCACAGAAAAATAAAATAACTATATCCCAAAAGGAACTCATTACATGGACCATGGTGAAAGTTGAATGATTTTTTTTCCCCTCTCATATTTTACTTGTCTATCATGCTCACACTATTAGTGCAAGTATTATCAAGATTATTAACATCAAATATCACTTAATTATATTGTGAAAGTCTTGTGAATCAAATAGTCTATTTTCAAATGAGAGTGAAAAATTCATATAATATAAACTTCATGGAAATGTAAAATATGGCATGATTCCCAGAGTTGTGCTTTATTATATAAACTCACAGGTTCACTAAATGGATAATTATAAAAACACTAGTAGGCATATGGATAATACCTGCTTTTGGTGCACTGCAGCAGTCAGGCAACAGGTATGGATTACATTGTGAAACTCCACTAAAACAAAAACAAAAGAAAAAAGAAGTGATAATATCTAACAATAATATAAAAAACATTTCCTGATAGATTTGTGCTCTGACTTTAGTAATATGGAAAAATTTATCACAGCATACCAATCTATGAAGATACTTTACTGAAAGAAGTGAGGGAGAAGGAAGTAAATAAAAACTATTCAGTAAATATGGAAATCCCAATTTCCTTGGTGCAGTTGTGTATACATAATGAATTCATGATAGTAAGTGAAATTATTTGCCATATAGGAGGAGAATAATAATTCTGAAACAAATTTATATTTATTTTGAGATCTGATTTAAAAAAAGGAATTTAATTTCCTATATTGTGGGCAGTTATATATAAATAAATGGGAAAGTGTAGATTGATGAGATTTGCAGTATCATATTAAGAATTTGGGTTTATTAGTGCAGAGGAAACTGCCTGACATCTTTGAAAGTGATCCTAATTATGCCTCATAGTAATGGGGGGGTATCGATTCTCAAACTGGCCATTTGTATAGCCAGACAACACTTATAGTGGAAGAATTTGGTTGCATTTATTTAAGTTGTTGGTCAATGTGCTCCCATGGAAATCCATCTAAAAACAAGGCAAATGCTAAAATGGTTGCTCTTCACAAACTGAAAGCCATGTTGAGGAGAGTATAGTAGTTTGGGATTTCAGTTAGTGGTATGGTGAAGCCAGGATAGCCTTTCAGCCTGAGGTAGAGGTAAAAACTATTGGCCAGCAGTTTTGTATTTTTGATCTTCAGCTTGAAGCTTGAACCCGAGTATCAGTCTCTGGGTTAGTTATTTATTGTGTTATACTTCATCTCTATGTTCTAGACATTTTGGTGTAGGAAGGCGTTTTTCAGGCTAACAAAAGAGAAACACAGACACCAACACAGCCCCAAAGCCTCTGATCTACAAGATGTCCTACCTACAAAATATGCTAGGGAAATGGGGGAACAGAATTTGTCGAAATAGCCAACCAATGTCTGATTTAAGGCCCAGTCTACCAGAAGAAACCCACACCTGATATTGCTTGGGTAACAAGGAACCATAAAATGGATAGCCCAGAGAACTAGGGAAAACACACCAGTGATCTAAAAAATTTAATAAAATTAATTCATATGATATTCTGCTATACTCATAGATCATTGTCTTACTCAGTCATCATCAGAGAGGCTTCCTCAGTAGCAGATGTGAAAAAATGCAGAGATCCTTAGCCAGCCATTATGTCCTAAGACTAAATGAAGGACTCTATAAAATCCCTCCCTCGGAGCTCTGGTAAACCTGTGAAAAGCAGGCAGAAAGACTGTAATTGTTTGGGGAAATGGAGTACACCTAGAGAACAAGGACGTCTGAATCAGCTCAGCAAGGAACATATGAGTCACAGAGACTGCAGCAACCAACACAGGGATGACAAGTGTCTGTAACCAGATCCTCTCTGTATATATTATAGCTATTAGTTTAGTATTTTTCCAGGAATCCTGAATGTGAGAAGTGAGTTCCTGACTACCAGACCTGCTCTTGACAATCTTACACCTGTTGGGTCGCAATGTCAACTTTAATAGGAAAGTTTCTTTTCATCCCATTACATTTTATTTTATCATGTTTGCTGTTATCTCTTATAAGTCTGTTCTATTCTAATGATAAATAAAAAGAGAGTGGATATAAAGGAGAAGGGAGTTGGGAAGAAACGAGGAGGAATATAGAGAGGTGAATTTTTATCAAGATATATTGTATGAGAAATGAATTCATATTCAATAATCAAAAAACACAAATGGTTGATCTTTAGAATTGTTTAGGTGCAAATGTATTTTTTCAGAATATAGTTTACATACTGGAGGCAAATATTATTTGCCCAGCCATAGGGATTTAAGCGGTCACTTTAATTTATGAAGCATCAAGGGTCATGGTACTGTCCTGTAGCCTATGAGAACCATCGATCTGGCTTGGCAGGCATGTCAGACTAGACGAAACAATAAAATTTCCCCAGCTAATCTGGTATTTGAACATTAGATTTCATGACGCAGGCTCTATTTAGTGAGGTTTAGGTAGTGTAGCCTCCTGGTGTTAGTATTTCACAAAGAGAAAGTTTTGTGACTGAAAGCCTAGTGTGGATCAAGTTTGCTTTCCCTGCTTACTTCTTTTCCTCTACACAGTTTTCTATTTAGATGTGAGCTTACATCTTTATACACTAGCCACAATGATTGTGGAGAACACTGACACTTATCAAAACAGATGACTTTGTCAAAAGATGTACAAATATACTATATCACAGTGTGCTGAAAATATATATAACTTGTATTTGAAAATAAGATATCACACTTGGTTTCCATCTTTCTGTTTTTATCTACCTTTTCTATAAATTTCCCTCCCTGTCTCTTCCAAGAAAGATGGCTAAATATGGATAAAGTGCAGTGTCAAGAATATACAGTAGAAAGAGAGAAGGAACTAAATATTGTTTTTGATTTCACATGGGTACTTTGGCCCTGCAAATGCACTATTCATAGTAAATGCACACAGGTGCTAACGGATGCTTGCAGGCATGTGCATTCACACATACACACACACACACACTCACCCATGAATGACACAATAATGCTCTTTGAAGTATTTATTTAAAATGTATATACATGTTATTGTGGTGGTTTGAATAAAACGATGCCCATGGCATCATAGAGAGTATCATTATTAGGAGTTGTGGCCTTGTTGAAATACATATGGCTTTTTTGGAAAAAGCATGTCTTTGGGGATGAGCTTTGATGTTTCAGGGGTACTCAAAGCAGGTCCAGTGTCACTTTCTCTTCCTCCCATCTCAAGCTTTGCTGTGTTGACCAGACTATCACCACTACTGTGCTATAGCTGTGTTAATAATACCTCTGCAGAAGTGACAACTTCTGGAAACAGTGGTTCTGGAATGGGGCACCACTCCCTTCATTTTCAAAATGACTTTTAAAGTCTTAAATCTAAATACAATTTTGAAATTAATGACAGAAAGAAAGGAGACATTTCCCCATGAACTTAGCAGTAAGAGATAACTAAAAGAAAACACTATATTCCATTTGCATATCTTTTATACTACAGCTAAGATAGGAGATCAGAACAAGTTAAAGAAGATGGCAAATTCACACAAAGTATTTCCCAAGCATTTGGAAAACAACACTTACTGTAACTAGACTGCATTATAGACGAAAAGAAAGAAAAAAAGAAAGAAGAAAGGAAGGAAAAAAATGAAGGAAATGAATTAAGGAAAGAAGGAGGAAAGAAAGCAAGGAAGTAAGGAAGGAAAAAATAAAGGCAAAGAGAAGCAGTAAGATATTGTTTATGACTAGTTAAAGCTTTGCCAAGATTTCAGAAATCAAAGTCAGTCACTGATCATAGAAGCCAGGCACCTTTAATTGCAGCAACCAGAAACTAGGTGGTGGTGGTGATGGTGGTACACACCTTTAATCCTAGGACTCAAGATTAACAGATTGATGTCCACACAAAATACAGATGAATGAGTCAGTCCAGAAGAGAATTATCTCTCATACCTTTAATTCCAACATTAGGAAAGTGTGTAAGACAGAAGCAAGGTCTCAGAGAAGCTTTTGTTCTCCTGCTGCATGAAGGAGACACAGCTGTTTGTGACTTGGTGAAGAACCTGTGAGTGGATCAGCCCTTTCACCCTGTGATAGAGGTGATAGCTAGTGACCATCTGCATTGCTTTTCTGATATACAGCTGAGGCTTGAACCACAAAGTCAATCTCTGTGTCATTTTTTTATTCATGTTTCATGAGTGCTTGTTCTCAATTCAAATGAGAGAACACTACAAGGTCACATGAAAAATATTGGTCACTCTGTGTAGACTATATGGCTGTTTGTGAAAAAAAGCTTCTATTTCCACAGATACAACCACTCAGTTATGATACTCAAATGCAACACAACACACACACACACACACACACACACACACACACACACACACACACACACACACACACATTGTTCTTTCTCTTGTTCTACTTCACTCAATCCACAATACTTTCTTACAGCTCATTTGGAAACCACTCTCCTTTATTTTAACTACCATAGCATTGGAACTTATACTTAAACTTAGTGTACAACCATCAGAAACTGGCAGGTCCAACCAACCAGGGTCTGTTAGACACCTCCACACAACCTACACAAGCACATACTATATGTTCATCCGTATGTTACCTTTCACCTGCCTTCATCACCTCACATCCATTAGTGCAAAGCAGACACTGAAATTATCTTGTTAGATTGTCACATTTGTGCAATAACTCCATACCTCAACAATTGTTCATTTTTATTGTCACTGCTGTTACTCACACAAACACATAATCCACCATAACAGCCTCAGCTTTGAAATACAAATGTGCACCCAGGAGGATACCAGAGATAACTGGACAGGGAAGACTAAGGGAACAAGAGAAGTGGTACTCTGCAGCCTTCAAAACACAGCAATAGACAAAGGAAGCCAGGTCCTGAACAGATAGCTAATTATTTTTATTTTTCTGATTCTTCAGAGCCAAAGGATTTTAGGTCTCAAAAAACAATGATGTAACCTATACAGATTTATAATACTTAATATGTAAACCTATGTAAACCTATTTTCTTCCTGTGAAACATAAAACATGGCACAGAGGGGACTAACCTTTGTTGCTGCATTGTCTTGCTGACCATTCCTCGAGTGTATTCGACAGGCATCTTTTCATCTCCTCTGTGTTGGACCTTCTGCTGCACTGATATGCTGCATCAAACTTCCAACCCCCATCTTGTGCTAGTTAGTCAATACAACCCTACAATCATGCATGCACATATGTGTGCCAGGCGGCAGGGACTTGTGAATCTTTTCTGCATCTAATGACATAACATAGACAGCCATAAACAACAAACAATAACAAATATAAAATAACAGGGCAACTTTCTGCCTGGTAAGAATGTATACATTCCATTTTCACAATAAATGTAAATATATTATCAGCTCAAAAATATCAACATCTGAACATCAAAGACTATATATAAAGGGAAACTATAGGCAGATGCTGAATTTGCTTTGAAATTGGGAACCCAGAATTACACAATCAGGAAAGGGCATTATTTATAAAAATGAAAATACGGCTTGGAAAGCAAATTTAAATTTTTTTATCATTGATAGTGACATCTCCAAACTTTACATAAGATACTAGTTTGAATATATAAGCCCACACAAAGTATAACAACCCAGCTTTATGATGTGGTTTAAAGAATTGCACAGGGCTTCTTTCCTTACTGATATAGATGAGAAAAATAACACTTACTCTAAAGAATAAGCTGACAGTTTACTTGTCTTCAGATTCCTAACACTGAGATTAAAGATTGCTGCATCATAGCTTGGCAGACTTTCATAATTTTCAGACAATAACCTCCAAAGTCAAAGATTATATGTGTGTTAGCTAAACGAGAAAATGAAAGCAAGAATTTTTGCAACCACCAAATTTATTACAGGGCAGGATGGAACTAGAAAATAAAATATCCCCTTTACATACCTCATCCATTCCTTATCCTTAGTTTCCCTTCAGAAAATGGCAAGACTCCCATGGATATCAGCCAGCTATATTATACCAACTTGCAGTGAGATTAGACACCTACTCTTTATTAAGGCTTGTCAAGCTACTCAGTATCTCCTTGTAATTTATTAAGACAGGGGATCTTTTTTAATTTAAATTAAGCCCTCTCAAATTTTACTTCATAATCAATGTTAGCAATAGGACAGAAAATGGACATTTGCAAACAATGTTAAGAAGAAAATATAAAACTTGACTTAACAACATCATATATGATGAAATGTTATAAACATCAAAAATACTGAAATGTTTAAAATAATACTGTTGTAAATGTTTTGGAAATTTCATGTATACAACTATATATTTTATCATACCATTCCTCGTTAATTCCTCCAAAACATCAAAGACCTTCCAAAACATATTTCCCTGTTCTTCATATCCATAATAACCATTAACATGATTATCTTATTTTCAATAAACTGTGCCTATGTAACACTGACTCCAGGAATCAGGTTTGGGTCCATCTCCACAAATGGTGACATCTCTCAAAAAATATGAATAAAACTAAATGCACAATGAACCCAAATTATGAGACATATGAAAACTGTGCTAAGAATATTAAGTGTCTACATAAACATGTTGGA
Source organism: Cricetiscus sungorus (assembly GCA_030556225.1). Classification (NCBI taxonomy): domain Eukaryota; kingdom Metazoa; phylum Chordata; class Mammalia; order Rodentia; family Cricetidae; genus Cricetiscus; species Cricetiscus sungorus. The sequence goes on from JANBXA010000732.1 coordinate 11,991,097, forward strand.
GAGATCGCATGGTAGCAACTTAACACACCTGGAAGTTCTAAATAACAAAAAAGCAAGCTCATTCGAGAAGAGTAGAGAAATAATCAAATGAGGGATGAAATCAATAAAAAGAAACAAAGAGAACAATAAAACGTATCAGTAAAATAAAGACTCCATCCTCTGAGATATCAGGCAGATGGGTAAGCTCTTATCCAATCCATATTCATGAAAATCGCCACTACTGAGGAATTGTGTCTTGTATTAGTTGTTGTTACCGTCATAAGATAACACAACGAATTTTGTATTTAATTTTATTTTAAATTTATGTATTTAAGGGTCAGTGATTTAAAAAGAAATCAATAAAAATTGAAATTTGCATAAATGTTTACTATTTTACATCAGGGCTATAGAGAAACATATTTATATGAGTAATCTGAATTTCATAAAAAAATGACCAATAGCAAAAATTGGAAATTTTATTCTGATCATGATTATAAATGTTAACTCATATTACATTGATACACATACACACAGAGAGAGAGAGAGAGAGAGAGAGGCATAGAGAGAGAGAGGGAGAAAGAGAGGTAGAGAGAGAGAGAGAGAGGGAGAGAGAGAGAGAGAAGGAGAGAGAGAATTGCAAAATTGATAACAAGAGTTAAAGAGGCTGCAAGGTTCACAGGTTCTCACTACAGGCACAGAGGTCCAACATATGGAAGCAAAGCCCTAAAAAAGACCAGGTAAGAAGCTGTTAAAGCTGCAAGGTAGATATAAAGCATCTTTAAGGTACAAAGGTACCAAATACAAAATTGTGCTGGAGGCAGTTCAACATTTGGTCAGTTTTAAGTGTGTTGCATGCCCCAGACAATTGAAAGTGGTAGGGTTGAGTCCAAGCAACAGTGGTGTGGTGATTATTGTTCTTTCCAATTTAACACAAATGTGAAGAGGGAACCTCAATCGAAAAAATGATTATATCAGATTAACTTTTAGGGAAGTCTATGGTAGTATTTTGTAGATTGATGATGAATGTGGGAGGACCCAGGTCACTAGACATTTCCTCCTGGATTCTGTAAGAAAGCAAGCTGAACAAGCCATGATGAGCAGGCTACTCATCAGTTTCACAATGGACTCTGCCTAAAGTCCTGTTTCCACATTTCTTTCTCAACGATGGACTACAATGAGAAAGTAAAAACCAAACAAGCATTTTCCTTCTCAAGTTGGTTTTGGTTAGTGCACTACCAAGGAAACAGAAACCTAGCTAATACAAGATGCAATTTATTAGATGTGGCAGCTCTCATGGAGATGATTTGTAATGGTCAATGCATTTGTCATATCACACTTTGAGTTATGTTTTTTTTGGGTACAGTCCCAGAGGCAGGCGAGTATTCTGTTTCTCACAGGCCTTGATTTTCAGGTGTTTGTGATGCCACATTCTATCTCAGCATTTATCCCTTAACAAAAAAGGGATGAGCTCAATTGTATAAAATGCACTCACTAAGAAGAAGGGACAGTGTGAAAACATGGTTTCATACACTATGAGTAACATACAGAGAGGCACTAGTGTAACCTCCACAAAAAGACCATGATCACATTCACATCTGTTAGTTATGTTTTTCTGGAGAAATTAGACTACTATACCACATCATATTTTAAGAATTATTAAGCAAAAAAGAGGCCATGAATTAGAAAGAAAGCAAGGAGGGGTGTGTAAGGAGCTTTGGGGGGAAAAAAAGCAAAGGGAAATAATGTAATTATATTTTAGTCCTCAAAAAAGAAAACTGAAAATTTCTAAGGAGGATAACAGAAAGATGCTTTGCCAAAGAAGAAAATATATGTTAAGGGTACTCTGCAGTCACTTTTCAAGAACATAGGAGAGAAGAATGAATTTCATAGGTATCCTCTGGGCTCTATATGTGTGCAGAGGTACATACACATCTATCTGCACAATACTCCAACACATTTAATAATAATAACAACAATAGTAATATTCAGCAGGTGTATTTCTAGTGAATTCAATCACAAAAACAGAAGAAAAAAAAGAATGAATTTCATGAAGTTACCTTCTGTAATCTACATGTTTGCTGAAGGATACACCTATCCATTGAAACACAAACTGCACTCACATATTGAATAATAATAATAGCAATATCAATAATTATAATAATGACAAAATTTTATACATTGTTTCTACGGGAATAAATATTGAAAAAATTTCTGAATGAGAACTTAGTTTTCTGAATTTGATGGATTTGTAGCTGTTTTGAAAGAGGAATAAATGAATATTTACTTTAATATTGACAATACATCCTCTAGATGATGGGCTGATAGCTTACCCAAGAAATTTTTTTCCAGGCAAGCATGCATACTTCAGTTTGATTCCTCAGAACCCATGAGAAATAGCTTGAGAGGAAACTTGCCTGTAATTCAAAAAATGGGAAAAGAAAAAAAGGCACAATAGTGGAACTTACTGCCCAGGCTAGCAAAATCAGCAAGTGTCGGGCTCAGTAAAGAATCTGTGTTAAAAGAAAAAAAAAACAGGTGGTATAAGTAGGGCTTGAGAGAGAGATTAAGAGCACTAAGTGATTCCTCAATCAGAGTTCCTGATGAGTGGGACCAACACTTTCTTCACTTCTGATTACGCCCCCCAAATATGCCTGGACACACACATGAATAAAATAAAGTACATATGAAATTCTTAGCATTGGCCACCAAGTTTCCATGTGATTTGAGAAGTTCATTTTTAACTGGATGATAGTGAACACATAAACATGTGACTTTCAGTTTGTAGATAAAGGCATGGGCAGCAGTATATGATGTTGGATAGTCTGTTTTCATATCAGGGATCATGCTAGTACATGCTCTGAAGACACAAATAACAAAATCAGCAAGAGGGGACATTAAGCCTCACTTATACTTTCACCTAGCTGTACCGATGTCTTCCTAATTCCTGGGTATCCACTCTAAATCAGATGGCACAGGAAGATTCCAACCTGTTTCATAGTTGGCTATACTCAGTATGGAGGATCACCAGAATTAAAACAATTAAAGCACTAATTTCTTTCATTAGAATCCTTGACGGGAAACGGTAAAGAAAATTGTAATTTTCCATTTACTAATAGATTCTTTCATAGACAGACAGAGAGAAGAAAACAAGAGAGTGAGAGAATGTAAATGTTCCAAATTACATATATGTGTGGCTGAGACTAAACTATTTGTAGTTGATGGGATTGAATCACTTTCTAAAAGAAATGGCAACATGTAGGGTAACTGCTGAGCTAACTCAGCAGTCCCAGGATTAATTTATGAATAAAATACAAATACTTGAACATTGAAAATGTATATGATTAAGGAAAAAATATTTAGGCCTCCAATTAGGTAGAGGTGGTAGATTAAGTAGTTGTACTACAATCAGGGCTTGACAAAGAATATGGCACATCTTAGTCAGGGTTTCTATTGCTGCAGTAAACATTTAGGCTAAAAGCAAGTCTAGGAAGAAAGAGTTTCTTTACTTACACTTCCACATGGTTTCATTATTAAAGGAACTCAGGGCAGGAACTCAAGCAGGGCAGGAACCTGGAGGCAGAAGCTGAAACAGACAGCAGAGAACAGTTCTCTTTACTTATTTGCTCCTCATGGCTTTCTCAGCCTGCATTCAGGTACAAGCTGGGATAAACATCCCAGGGAAAACAACACCCTTAGAATGGCTGTGACTTCTTGAATCAATCACTAATTAAGCAAATGTTGTACAGACTTGCCTACAGCTATATCTCATGAAGAATTTTCACAATCTGGATTTCTTCCCCTAAGATGACTTCAACCTGTGTCAAGTTTACACAAAATAAGCCACCACAGTGTAGAATTTGAGAAAGTTCTCTCTGTTTAGAGAAAATGCATGTCACCCTCTGGTAACTGAAATCAAAACTTGTGGAGGGACAGTCTTGTTACCGAACATTCATGGAATTTTCATTTTTAATTATTAACATATTCTTTAGTGGTTGGGCAATGGTGGCACATGTCTTTAACCCAACACTGGGGAGGCAGAGACAGGTGGATCTCTAGTGTGAGACCAGCTTAGGCAACCGAGCAAGTTTCAGGACAGCCAAGGCTATAGAGAAAAACACTGACCTCCAAAAAAAAAATAGTCACAAAAGAAAATACCTAAGATTTAAAAGCATCAGTTGATAAGCCTAAAAGCCATGAAAGTCCTCTGAGTTTCTTGAATGTAAGGCATACAGGGAGTGGAAAAGAAATACTACATAAAACCAAGATTTTCATGAGTTGTGAGAAACACCGTCTCCTCTGTTCCTCTCCTCTACTGTTCCCTCTCCTTCCCTAACCTGACCCTCTCTACTCCCCTCCCATTTTCTCTCCTCCATTCCCCTTCCCTCCACTCTTTCCTCTACTTTTCTCTCTGACGCTCTCCCTTACATGTTGTTATTAGTTACATTTCTCTCACTGTGCTAAAATACCATGACCAAAGCAACTTATGAAAGAAATAAATTAAGGAGTCATCGTTCGAGAGAGTCTCTATGGAAAAATGTAACAGGGAGCAGCTGATAGATGAGTTTGCAGAATAATGAAGATCATATGCATAAAACAATAATCCATTTTCTCTAGGTGTTTTTACCTATTTTTTAGTACTGAAAAAAAATCAAGTGGATACAATAAGCATCTTGTCAGAGCAACAGTCTTGTGGCAAACACTACATCCTTTTTTAGGATGGAGATTGTAGTGTAGATGGATGTTTCACCTTTATAGCTAATTAGCACATATTAACATGTGTTCACAACAGACTTTGTATTATTTTGGTAGTGTTTCAATTATCAAAGCACATTTTTTTTCTTGAAAGGAGATACCAATCACAATTATTTTATGTATACTTCCCAATGCTCAGATTAAAAACATGTACAAACACATGTGGCAGTGAGGCTCAAATTAATTTTTAGTTTTTTGAAACAGGGTTTCTTTTGTACCCTGACTGTCCTAGAATTTACTTTATAGACCATCTGGCATTGAATTCAGAAATCTGCCTGTGTCTGTGTCCTGATATCTGTGATTAAAGCTTCATGTCACCACCACCAGACAAGATGGATGCTCAACTCTTTATTTTTATTTTATTGAAAAAATGTTTTCATTTACATACCAATCTTGGTTTACTGTCACTTCTCTTCTCCTATTTCCCACCCCCCATTCTTCCCCCCAATCCATTCCTTAAAAAAGATAAACACTCTCGGGAAATCAACAAATCCTGGCATACCAAATAGAGGCAGGACAAGACATCTCACCATTGAGATGCTCAACTCATAATCTCTGTCTGGATTAAGAAGAGATGGAACCACACTGAGTTACTTATATATTATTGATGAATAAAACATGCATAAGATGTCTTCTGTATTCACAACTCACAACATAGATTCAGGTCCTAGCAATCCTGTAACTCACTTTGTAGACCAGGCTGACTTCAAATCACAGAGATTCTCCTGCTTTTGACTCCAATGGCTGGGATTGAAGATGTGTGCCATCTTTGACTGGTCATGCATAGAATTTACTTCAGTATATGACAAACTAGAAGCTTCCTACATTCCTTAATGAGAAAATGTGATCCTAAGGATATTGTGTGGGATTTAATATTATCAGATGAGCTATGAAAAATACTACACATTACATCTATTTTCTATTTCTTGCTTCAAAATAATTTGGTTCAGGGATTATATGTATTGTAGGCTTGCTATAGGTTAAGCAGTAATAATGTGGCTTTGTGCATATCTTAACTTAGTGAAATGGTCAGCTGAATGTGAAGGATAACTTTATTCTGAAGGGATACAAACTAAAATGTTGCATAGAGGTAGACATGCAATTGTCACTGAATGTGGATGAAGAAAAAGAATAAAAGATGAAGAACAGAAGTAGAATTGTTCTTTGAGATGCTATTCATTGCTAATTGACTGAATAACATCTACACAACCAATTTCAACACAGATTTATGAGTTCATCAATTATCTGTCAATTATCTATCAATCATCTCTCTGCTCATGTACACATCCATATAACGTCTGCACTTAATAGATTTCTAATTTTTGTTTTACAAACATCTTTCTTAATAAGAGTGAGAGTGTATATATATATATGTATGTATATATTTATACATATATATATGTAAATATATATATATATTTCTTCATTTTTTCTGTAAGACCTTAGTGTGTGTTCATAATTTTATCTCCTTATTTACCTTCCTCCCAAATGTGCTTTTTCCCTACCCATCAAATTTCCTGTCCTTTATAATAAAAATTCAGACACAGTTTACCTACCTGTGAACCCAGAAAATTGTAACATTAACTGGCCTGACAAAATATGCTCAATAATGCAATAGGAGTACAGACACCATTACCATGGCAAAAAGCAAACAGCATTCTGATAGGATTTAAGGACTGCTACACAAGTTGAAAATTGAAAATAGGAATTGTTATAGGTGCCAAGAATATGGATTCAGACAGATTACAGGCCCCAGGGAATGTCTAATATTATTACTCTGTCAAACGAACATAATATTAAACCAACTCCTAATAAATAAATTATTGTTATCTCCTGAGGTTATTTTTTTGGACAGGTGTCATCAGAGAAGATTGTTTTGTCAGCACACAATGCTTAATATAGAAGACTACAAATTGTCAAGCTGGAGAGAATAAGAAATTCCACAATTTTAGGCACTAAGCACAACGCCTATATCATACTTCTCCTCCCAAATTTCAGGTGTCATTGTGAGAGACAGTCTGGTAGGATTTTATGTTACATTGGGCATACTCCAGTGAAGGCATTAACTCTCTCTGTGTGTGTGTGTGTGTGTGTGTGTGTGTGTGTGTGTGTGTGTGTGTGTGTGCGCGTGCACAAGCATACATGTGAGAGAGGGTGGAGAGAGAGATAGCGAGATAGAGACAGAGAGCACGCATGGGCACAGACACATGACATGGACATATGCAAAGGTTAAAGGAAAATTGTATGGAGCAAGCCCTCGACACTCAAATTTCATATATTCCATGGATCAAACTCAAATTGCCAGGCTTAAATAGGTATCACCTATATCTGCTGAACCTTTGGTCTTTATTTTACTTTTCATTTTTTTTACAGACCTATACATGAACATAATAAACTTTAGACATTTATATCCCATTACTCTTTCTAATCATCATACCTTCTGCCACTGAGAACTCTATTTCCAAAAAAGTTCCATTTAATTTTTATGAAATATATGTAGGTTTTATATTATACATGGCATTATGTTTAAGTTTCTATTTGATAATCTTAAAACTAAATTTTAAAAAATGTAGTATAATGTAACACAAGTATACAAAAGCCTCAAGACTGAATTAGGGGTTCAAACTAAAGGCTGAAAATCAGAAAGCAAAGCAGCTGGCCACTAGCTTCTAATTCTACCTCAGGCTGAATGGGCTGATGCTGTCTCTATGAGCTCTTACCATGTTTCAGAATTTAACTCTCTTTTGCATGGCTGGAAATTGAATACCCCTATCTTCAATGTCATTTACTGACTCCTTACTCATATTTTATACATGTCCCTAACACTGGGTTTAGGATTAATGATTCCAGGTGGTAGGGCATCTTTGTGTGAGCTGTGTCAATTTAGGATTTTATAAGTCCCTGTAGATCTGGGTAGCCTTGGACTCACAGAGATCTATCTACCTCTGAATCCTGAGTCCTAGGATTAAAGGTGTTTACCAATACTTTCTAGCTTCTGACTGCTGGGATTAAAGGCATGTGGCTGGTATCAATGCCTTGTGGCTGACTTTGTTTTTTGAATCCTCCGGCAATCTTTAATAGATTTTTACAATCTATTAAATACATTATTTCAATTATGTATTTAAATAATATTTTCTTTTTGTTTCTTCTATCCAATCTCTACCATAACCAGGTATATTCTCTCATTAAAATCCACGGCTTCTTTTTTCATTAATGATAGAACCATTTAGAATTTATTTCTGTGTCCTATTTGCTTGCTTATTTTGTACATTTGTGTGACTGCTTGCCTGTGAGCATATATACATGCCAAATTGACATGGAAATTAGAAAAGCAAGAACAGAAATTGGATCTTTCCATAACATGGGCTCTGGAGAGTCAATTCAGTTTGTCAGACACTACTTCGAGTGCCTTATTCTCATGAGAAAACTAAAGATTTTTTTTTTGTTTTTTTGACACAAGCTTTCTTCGATATGTAGAGCATAGAAGCCTCAAATTCAGAGATCTGCTTGCCTGTGCCTCCTGAATGCTGTGTTGAAAGTTACGTACAGTCACTGATGGAAAAATCTATCTGAAAATTGACCTTCACAGGTGAAGAAGCAGACTTTTCAGTTAGTTCACAATGGTATTTGACCAAGAATACAGTACATAGTGACGGGAGTGATAGCATAGAAATTAAGAGTACTTATTGCTCTTAGAGATAACCCAAATTCTATACCATGAGCCCACATTGTGACTCATAACCATCCACAACTATGTCTCTAGGGATTCAACTCTGCTTTACATTCTTCTTAGGACACTAGGCACACACACATTGTGTCACATACATACATAGAGTCAAAACACTTATGCACATAAAAATAACTATATCCAAAAAAAACTCATTGTATGGATCATTGTGAAACTTAAAAGAGTTTATTTTTGCCTCTTAATATTTTACTTTTCTGTCATGTTCACACTATCACTGCAAATGCTATCAAAATTATTAACATAAAATACCAGTTAATTATATTTGAAAAGTCTTGTGAATCTAATAGTCTATTTTCAAATGAGAATGAAAAAGTCATATACTATAAATTTTATGGAAATATAAAAAATGGCATGAGTCCCAGAAAACAACATTCTACTTATTATATCAACTACTAGGTTCACTACATGGATAATTATGAAAACACTAGTATAAAATATGTTTATGAGATGGGAAGTATAGCAAACATTTTATCTAGAAGGCAGAGCCAGTTATTGCCAACCCAACCTGAAATGCAGAGCAAGGTCCAGGACTGCCAAATATACAAAAAGAAACCCCGTCCCTAAACAAACACACAAAAATCAAAAGAGATTGATTAACATGTGTGTAGTATTTGGTATTAAAGCTTACATTTTTTTCCAATGGTTCCTGTTTCTTAAGCTGGATTTTTTTCTCCTTTTTCTATCAGGGATGGAATGTTACCTACAAGTGTGGGAGAAAACAAATACTTTTTTCTTTGATTTGTTTTGTTTCTAATCACAGAATTAAGAAACAAACTAGTTATATCCTTGGTGCTGATTATAGTTATATGATTTTTGATAATATCATGAGACAGCTAGCAGTATGAATAATTTCAAAGTCAGTAGATACAGAATGGTAAAGAAGAAAAATATTATGAGTTGGTGTGAACATCTAGGAAACCCAGAAATGATTACTGTAGTAGAGGTAATGTTCTATAGAAGTCCTCCATTTGTAATATGTATATTGAAAATGGAACTCAGAGAGTGCAGACTAACCTTGATACTTCCTTTTGCTTTTTCCCCCAATTTCTCCTACTCAAACACTCAGAACTTACAGTTGTCATAGAGACACTGACATCTAAGTGAATTCTCAGAACAAAGAAGGTTACATTTTTCTTGTAAGTTGTAATTATAGGTACAAGGCAGTAGGATAAAGTTTTTGACACTTGTGAATGCATGCAGGCATACCTTTATTGAGACATAGCTACAGCCATTAAGTGATTTGTTTTATATTGCTTACTGTATGTGTGTTAAGTGTACACTGTCAAAAGAAAGACACATGGTGAACAATGCATTTGGGGAACTGTCAGTGTACCTTGAATCTAGATATGACAATCTGTCTTGCTTTCATTCTTTCCTGGCTGTAATATACAATACATTCCAGGCAATCTGTTTAAATTTGACTATTATGACAAAGTTCTGAGAAAGAGCTACTTTGTCAGTATTTTGTTTGGACCTATTGGTGCTTGTTTACATGTTTTTCTAATCATGTTTTTTTTAACTCAATTAACATTCCTTGCTTTCTTGATTACATGCATAAATAAAAGTACACAGAAAATGAAATAAGATTGTCTACAACTGTAGTAATTCATTCTTTCAGGTCTTGAGTTCCTGAGATTTGCAAACATAGACCTGCATAGTTCTGGGAAAGTTGAAACTAAGGACTGAATCCTCTGTCTGTCAAAGCAAAGCTTCATCTCCAATATGTCATAGATATTTAGTTTTCTTTCTATCCTCTGCACTCCTTGCTCCATATATAATAAAAAAAAACATTAACTAGAGGACTTTAAAGGAAATTAATAAAAATGTAAAAATGTGAAACTGAAAATCTTGGAACACATGGATTTTTTTGAAATTTATTATCAGGGGAAATTTTTGAAATATTCAGATACTCTATGTCTTCCAGTTTCCAAGTATGGTTCCTTCCATAAGGAGACTCTAAGACACTAAACTTTATGAGTTCGAATTTAATTCTGGGTGGTGTACATAACAAAGCTGAAATCATTTTAGATTATAGAACATTCATCTACCTGCAAATCTTGAATTTGGCATTGCAGCAAGGAGGCTGACACATAAAATAAAAAACACATTAGTTAATGGCTATAGCTAAATCTTATATGGATAGATTGTGGATCTTTTTTCTTATCAAAGAGAAACAGGAAGGGGTCTTTTTGCATCTCAATGTAAAATAAGGAACAGGGTCGCCTGACACAACAGATACGCTTTGTGTTCACATTCTAACACTAATTTGAGATTAAAATACATCTTACTTTTACTTCCTCATAGAAAGAACAGCTATATTTATGTAACACAGAGCAGAAGTTTTCTCTTTTACAATTCATTTTCAAATAAATATTTTTTTCTCTGATATCATCATACAAAACTACTATGGGGACATTATTTCCATTCCCCCAATTTCCTACTCCTCTAATTGCCATAATCCTCCTCTAGTCCATAATCCTCCTCTATAATTACACACACACACACACACACACACACACACACAAACATGCATACACACACAATAGAGGGAGAACTAATATGAAGTGTGAAATGGAGCAGAGCAGGCATGACCTCTCAAGAAGTACAGGTCCTTTCTTTGAGAAATCTTACTTCTGTGACCTGATTTCAACACACAGAACTCAGGTGGCAGAAGGGAGAGAACTGAGTCCTGCTTTTCTAAACAACATTCATTCCTTGTAATTCAAGCCACCAAGCAACACACATAAATGAGGAAATAAATACATAGATGAAAGAAAAATTTAAAATATATCTCAAATGATTAAACATGCTAATCATTGGTGCTCAAAGAATAAATGATTCCTCCTTGTTATTTCTTTAGGTAAAGATTTAAAACCTTTGGACACAGTAAGTGATAATAAAATATTTGCTGAGTAAACAACTGTGAAGTAAAACGATACACAATGAATAATGGATTATCACAGACCTGCTATTTTGATGATGATAATGTTATTGATCGTTTTTTCAGCGTCAATATTTTTGTAAGTAACACAAAAGCCCTTCTGAAACTCTGCCCTTTTTTAATTTTTTTTTTGAGACTGGGTTTCTCTATTGCTTTGGAGCCTATCCTGGAACAAGCCCTGCACAACAGCCTGCAGCTGCCTCAGGAGTGCTGGGATTAAAATCATGTGCATTGAGTGCCCTGCCATGCGTCTGCTCTTAAGAGCAGATGTCAGTTTTCTCCTTCAAGCTCCTCTCATGCCAAGGTACATTCCTTCATATCATGAACCACAAGATGGATATGGACATCTTCACCTGAAATGTAAAACTCTTATTTTAATTTATGAATTAAAGGACAGAAAAGGTCATTATTTTCAAGTAAAAATGATAAAATTGGGTAACATATTTTACTACAAATTATCAGTTTCAGACCTGGAAATAAAAACTACATATTGTTGGAACACAAACAGTGAATTATAAAGGAAGCCCAATCATAGCAACTCTGGCAAATATGTAAATGTCTATACATTCCAGTTTCATTGGGGGCTTAGACAATATGCTATCTACCATCTCTGGATTGACTTCTTGTTTAGAGACTTTGCATATTACCAAATAGCATACAGTAGCTGTGAAATAAAATGCAGCATAAGATAATAGAAGTATAAAAACTCTTGAGTATATCTGAAAAGTTATGTTTCCCAAGAAACATAGGAAGGATAAAGAAAAAATAACATGTTAAACACTATGAACATGATGATAATGATGATGGAGGTGGTGGTGTTGTTAGTGATGTAATGTTTGGTGAGAAAATACAAGTAAAGGCACCATTGAAAAAGTCAATATGGGAAATTCCAGCTTCAAACCTATATATATATATATATATATATATATATATATATATTCAAACTGATCAAGGTACCAGTTACTCATCTTCAGCTCTACAACGTTTAGTAATGCAAAAGTAATTATGTTTTAAAAAGTATAGAAATTATCATTTTTTCTTATGATGGTGCTGACCTTTATTCACAAGACTACTTTGGAGGAGGCAAGAGGTTCTATATGATCTCAAAGCTACAATTCTTCATAGAGAGTTCCAAGAAAGCTATGTCTACATAGGTAGATATTGTTTTAAAAATAACAAATTATAAAAATTTAGGAATTGATTTCAGCCATACAAAGCAAAACTTTACAAGACAGAATTATATCATTTTCTGAGAAATTCATAGAACTGTGTATTTTATGTTCAATGAAATACAATGGCATAGGAAGATGTTTTTATCTTCTGCCAGATGCATAATCTAGAATAAAAAATGTGAGTGATATGAAAACAAAAATTTATCATTGAGGGGAAGGAAAATCCCTAAGTAGTAGTAGTATGAGAATGAAAACATACTTAGAGATGACCAATATTACAAGTTTTGTCTTAAGAAAGCAGGTACATTTACTTGCTGGAAAGTAGATGGATCATGTCTTGCAGAAGAAGCACAAGACAAATAGGTATATGTTGAATAGGAACCAAATGCAATGCATGGGATCTAAGAAAATGCCATTCAGAAGCCCTGAATATGTATTCAAATTGATACTCATTGATATAAAATTAAATAAATTAAAGAAAAAATTCAAAGGACCCAATGTCTAGAATTAACAAGTACTAAATTATTTGTAACTAAGTCACTTCATAATATTTGAGAGGAGACCTAGGACTTTGTACATGGGCATCAATCCCTCAATCAGTGAGGATTTTCCCCTACCTTTCATATTTTATCTTGAGATATAGTATCACTAAAATTTGCAGGGTGGCCTTGAATTGAATTTTTGTCCAATCCAGGCTCTGAACACATGTTCTTAATGTACTACTCTCTCTTATTTCTGGCATTAATGTCTCACACTGGCAGTAAAAACTTATGCAATGTACCAAAAGAGAAAGTAAACACAAATATATTTCCAAATTCTTTGAAGTGCAGTGAAGTCCTGCCTGCAGGATATGCTAGTGAAATTGTGGGACAAAATTCATGGGAGCAAACAACCATCATCTCAGTTGACTCAAGGACCACTTCATGAGATGGCACCCATACCTGACACTGCTTTGTGACAAAGAATCTGCTTCTATATAGCCCCATCAACTACAGTAAAACAAAATAGTAATATTGTAAAAAGTATAACACAAACTGAGTGTTAAAGATATTATGACAAACTCAGTGATCCACACCTAGCACAGTCATCATCAGAGACACTTCTTCATGCAAGAAGTGAAACACACACACACACACACACACACACACACACACACACACACACAGACCTACAACCAGTTATTATTAAGAAAGGGAGACTATGAAGCACTCAGGCCTACATTTCAGGTATGAAATAATTCACTCCACTCAGAGTTCAGGAAACTAAGGAAAATGGAGTCAGAGAGAATGTAAGAGCCAGAGGTGCTGGAGGATACACTGAAAACAGGGCACCTAAATAAATGCACATACAAACTTACAGTGTCTGAGTCAGCTTACACTGTACCTTTATAGGTCTATGTGACTAACAACATATGCTCTAGGATTTCTGAGAGAGCTAATGAGGAGTTCTCTGAATCTTGTCAAATTTGCTTAGGTTTGTCTTGTTCAATTCAAATTCTGTTTGTTTCATCTTATTACATTCATTATATTTATTTTATTTTGTCATTAATCTTGAGAAGACTGTTACCTAATGAATGATTGAAAAGAAGTTGTATAGGAACTGGAAGAAGTAGATGAGAGGAAACAAAAATCAAGATAAATGACAAAAAAAGGATTTTTATTAAAATAAATTGAGTAGTACTCCATTGTGTAAGTGTATCATATTTTACTGAAGGTCATCTAGATTGAAGACCATAAGTGGGACATACGGATCACCGAGGGATGGGGAAATATGTGATATATTCTGGCTATACTGGAGGTGTGTGTGGGATAAAGTGAAGAAATTGAGAAAATGTTTTCTTGTTTACATTTTACAACTTTAGAGTCAGTTGTTAGATTGATGAGAAATCAAGATTCTGTAGATTGTATATATGACAAAATATTATTTCTTGGTTCACAATCAGAAAAGTTAACACAGATCCAAAAAGAATCATCATATAATGTTATTCCTACAATTTGCTTTGTTAAAGTTGCTGTCGTTTAATATTTCCTATCTCATGAAACTACATTGTGGATCACTTTGAGTTTAATCAATGAAGGAATAGTGAATATTAAGGTGAAAACTCTAATATTAAGCTTGTTTTGATCTAACTAACACACTCATGCAATTTCAGACACATTTTAGTAGAATGCTTGATGTCACTGTGGTGACATCGAGCAAAGATTTCCCAAAGTATAGTGAGGCATTTACATTATCAATCCCATATTCTATATTGAAATTATACTGGAAGAGCATCATTTTCCATTTCCTGCTTCCATGTCCTCCCATGCACTTGCTGCTCTCTGTCAAATCCATGGCCCCCTTTCTCTATTTGTCCTTTGGAATATAAACACCTTGAGCTTTGACATCAATTGGCTCCTTTCTAGAGGACAATTTCATGCTATGACTCAGCATCTATATGTTAAAGCAAAAGGAGTTTCTACCCAGATATCATTTAACATTTTCTGTGCTTTCTTTCTCATTAAAGTTTATTTCATCATTTTACTTGTTTTTATTTTGCACCAGGTGCATTCCTGATGCCCTGGAATGCTTTAAGAGGTGTCAGATGCCAAGAGTAGAGGTACAGAAATGTGTGAGTTTTTTGTAGATGAGGTAAAGTGAACCTCAGAGCTCTGGAAGAGTAACCACTACTCTTAGTACTTGAGGGCTTGCTCCACTCTTTAGTATTGAAAAAAAATGTTTACTTACATTATGCTGTGACCATTATCCTCCCTGAATTCCTCTCAGATACTCCCCAACTTCCATGATCTATGCAACTTCTTATGTCCTCCCCTCTCTGTTTCTCTGTTTTTGTCTCTGAAACAAAATAGACAAAAACATACAATGAAAACAATCAAAAGACACATACACACCATAAAAACAGAAAGCATATCCAAAGATCAGTTGTGACATGTGTCTTTTATCTCAGCACTTGTGAGTCAGAGGCAGGAGAATATCTGTGAGTTCCAGCCCAGCCTTGTCTATAAAGTGAATTCCTCCTCACCAAGAGCTCTTAAGCAGGGAAAACCTGACTTGAAAAACAAAAAAAAGATAAAAATTATAAGCTAAATAGACAAGCAAAGACTAAGAAGACAAAAAAGCATGTTCAAACAATGCAATATGAGGTGAAATCTCTACAAAAATACCTGTGACTATGCTTTATGTTGACCACCTATTATTGGGTAAAGGGTATGGCCTGAACTCTGGTTGATATGTTCATAAGCATAGATTCCCAGTTATTAGAATGGGAAATGGAAAGTGGCTCCCCCTATTACCAAAATTTATCTGACATCCATTTGCAAAGAAAAACTAGTTTTCTCCAATGCTGTGACTATTGTTAAATGAACTCTATTAGAATTTCATTTTCCTCATATCCTACTTTTCTTTTCATTGAATATGATGCAATGAATCAGTAAGGAGAAAGTGAGTTATAAATGATAATATGTTCAACTCATTTGTGTTTATAAACATACATAGAAAATATATATTATTCATTATACATCCAGCACCCTTTATGGTGTCCCAATACAGGAAACTACAATAGTTAGTGAAAATTCTACATCATAATTGCTTTTACTGGGAATGATTTGTTATTGACTATGATGCTGCTTTGGTTGCTGTTATTCTGAAACAGAGAGTTATTATGTAGACCTTCTGGTCTGGAATTTGCTATGTAGAACATGCTAAACTTTAATTTGGAGACTTACCTGTCTCTGCCTCTAAAGAGATGGTATTAAAGGTATTTACTACTGTGATCTAAGGGGAGGACTTTTAGATAATGAAAAATAGAATGACAGGTGATGCAGTGAGTATATGATCCTTCTCTGTACTTGGAAAAGATGAAAAAATGGATACACTAACCCCCCTCTTTGAGACACAAGCACCATAACAGGGGGCATCAGTCTCTCCCTCATAGGACCCATGGGATGCACTTGGCCATTGCAGTATGTAGACATCATGAGTACTGGAGCACAAGAGATAAAGGTCAGATATTACTAAAGTGGCTTATAATAATAAGGGTGGGAAGAGATGTCCCTATGGATATCAGAAATTACAAAAACAATGGAGGAAGTACAAAATTTTAAAGGGATGGCAGGATGGTGATTATGGATTATGTTTACAGAGTTAGACTAGCATTTGGTCATCATGGATTGGCTCAAGTAAAGTAACTGTCTAGGTTCACTCATAGGCAAATGTGGTTAGATTTGTACTGAGCATTGAATGCCCAAATAGAAGGTGACTAAAAGCCATATAGTGTACTAGAATGTTACTAGAAGATTTTAAATCCAGGCAGCTGTTCATAAAATATAAATGCTAAATTATGCATATGACAAAGATTAAGTTTGAGGTTGGATGAGACATATATGCCTTTAATCCCAGGTAGACGCAGGCAGAGGAAATTATTGGGTTTTAAACTATAGGCTGCTCTACACAGTGAGTTATTGGACAGGAAGGGCTATAAAAAGAGACCCTTCAAAAAACCTTTTTAAAAGATTAAGCTTGTCCTATTAAGTTTACCTCACCCCAAGAATTCAGTGTAGATTTCTTTCCTGCAAAAAAACACTCTGGGGGCAGATATTATTTGCCCAACCCTGCGACTTTAAGAAGTCACCTTGATTTCTGGAGCAGCAAAAATCATGGTACTGTCCTGGAGCCTATGAGAACCATCAAACAGGTTTGGCATGCTAGGCAGACTAAGAAACAGGTGAAATGGTCTCAACGAGAAAATTTCCCCAGCAGTTCTGGTATTTGAACACTAGATTTCCTTACAGTGGCTCTGTTTAATGAAGTTTAGGTAGTGTAGTCCTGCTGGAGGAAATATATCTCAAAGAGAGTTTTGTGACTGATAGCCTTATGTGGTTCAAGTTTGCTACCCCTGCTTGCGTATTGTCCTCTACACTCTGTATTTTCTTATACTTTGATGGAGACAGCTGACCTGAACAAAGAGGAGTTAATGGGCCCCCTAGACTGATAGCTGGGAATCCAGCATTGGACCAACTCTGACCCCCTGAACAACGGTCTCACTTAGAAGTCCTGAGCTGTCTAAGGAACCTCTGACAGTGGAACCAGGATGTATCCCTGGTACACAAAAGGACTTTGTGAGCACATTCCCCATAGAGGGATACTCCCTTAACTGAAAGACAGGAGGGAGGGCCTAGCCCCTACTACAAAAGACTTGACAGATTTTGATGATCACTCCTGGAAGGCATCATCCTCCCTGTGGAATGGGGGGTGAGGGTGTGGATGGGAAGGGAATGTGGTCAGAGGGCATGGGAGGATAAGAGAGAGGAAGGCAGGCAGGAAGGGGGATAGGGGGAGGAAGAGGGACTAAGATCTATATGTAAAATAAGATAAATAAATAAATAAGTTAAAAATAAACAAAAGAAAGAATAAGAACTAAAAAAGGAGAGCTTTCAGCATTATACACTAGGCACAATAATTGGGAGAACACTGACACTTATCAAAACAAAGAGATGACTTCTAAAAAGATGTACTGTTAAGAAAGAAGTTTATTTTAAAAATGCCCTACATCATATTGTGCTCAAAATATGCATAATTTGTATTTAAAAATCAGATATCTCACTTGGTTTCCATCTTTCTGTTTTCATCTTCCTTTATATATATATATATATATATATATATATATATATATATATATATCTTCCCATCTATTACCAAAGAGAATATTAAATAGGGTTAAAGAATATACAGTAGATAAATAGAACAAATTAAATATTGCCCTATAAATTCACATTGGCATTTTGGCCGTGCTAATGCACCATGCAAGCAGAATGCACGCACACACACAGACAAGACACAGGCACATACACACACACACACACACACACACACACACACACACACACACACACTAATGATTAGCAAAGTAATGATTTTCTAAGTATTTATTTAAAACTCTATGCTGTTATATAGTGGTGGTTTGAAAATTATGATGTCCATGACATCACAGAAAGTGCCATTTTAACAGTTGTGGCCTTATCAGAGTAGGTATGGCTTTTTTGGAAAAAAACATGTCTTTAGAGATGGGCTTTGAGGTTTCAGGTATTCAAGGCAGGCCCAGTGTCTTTTCCCTTCCTACTGCCTACTAATAAAGACAGAGCTCTCTCTCCAGCACCTTGTCTGTCTGCATAATGGCATGCTTCCCACCATGAAGATAATAGACTGAAATATAAATATAAATATAAAAGTCTGAAATATAACCCAGTTCCGATGAAATGTTTACCTTTATAAGAGTTGCCAGGGTAATGGCATATAATCACAGCATTAAAACCCTGAGACAGAGTTTTTACCTGGATTTAAGTATTGCTGTGATAGGACAGACAATTTTTTTTTGTTTTTTTGTTTTTTTTTTGAAAAATATAGACTTTGGTACTTTGTGTAAGGAAATCATTGCATGCTATAAGCACACTTTAATGGTCCATTCTAAGTAGGAGCATGGGAGACCATTGTGCTAAGGGTGAATTAAACTGTGGCAAGAATAGACGAGAGAGAGAGAGAGAGAGAGAGAGAGAGAGAGAGAGAGAGAGAGACAGAGACAGAGACAGAGACAGAGACACAGAGAGAGAGAGAGAGAGACCACAATAAAGGGAGCCATTACAGGTTTGAATACAAAACTGAACCTAGAGAAATGTCCAGAGACCTACAAGACTGAATCCAAATAACGATTTGAGCAACAGTGGAAAGTCTACCATAAATGTCCTTCCCTGATAATGATATCGACAACTAACTTATCCACCATCGCAGAGCTCTTATCTAGTAGCTGATGGAAATAGAAGCAAACACCCACAACTAAACACTGAGCCAAACTGGAATTCAGATGCAGAGACAAAAGACAAAACCAGGCTACAGAAACATATAGAGACATCTGACCTGAACAAGGAGGATCTAAAGGACCCTCAGACTGATAGCTGGGAATCCAGCATGGGACTGACTCAGACCCCCTGAACATAGGTTTCAGCTAGAAGGCCTGGTCAGTCTAATGGACAGTGGAACCAGGATATATCCCTGGTGCACAAAAAGACTATGAGAGCACATCCCCCATGGAGGGATACTCCCTTTACCTAGAGACAGGAGAGAAGGCACAGTCCCTACTCCAAATGACTTGACCGATTTAGATGACCCTGTCTTGAAGGCATCACCCTACAATGGAGGGGGGGTATTGGATGGGAGAGTTGTAGGAGAGCATGAGAAGGATGAAGAAAGGGAAAGAGGGAGGGAAGAAGAAAGAAAAAACTGAGATTGATATGTAAAATGAAAATAAAAAATAAAAAAAATGTGTTGCAAATTTTTTTAAAAAGGCATATATTAACAACTTTGGCAGAAGACATTTAAACTATGTGGCATAGATTGTACTACTTTATTATTACTGACCAGTATTATGCAGAACTGTAATTGAAATAAGATAAAAATACAAATACACAGTTTGAAGAAAGAAGGAACACAAGGAAATCATTTAAATAAAAGCCTGAAGCTAAATATAATAAAGGGCATAGTTACCACAGGGAAAGACAGAACTCAGCTAAACTTACAAACAGTGAAAAGGAAACAAGAGCTTAGGTCCAGACTTGTTGGTACATGCCTTAATCCCAGCATTCAAAGTTAGAAGCAAGTGGATCTCTGACTCAATGTGAGCATGGTCTACAGAGCAAGTTCCAACCACTGCAAGCTTAAGCAGTCAAGGAAACCATCAAAAAGTTGCCTTAGTTCTAAGTTTTAGAGAAAGCCCATTGATGTGTTCATAAAGTCATTTTGCCAAACTGCCTTCTTAATATTTTTGTTTATGTCCAGAGATATGTATTGTTGTCAATCATGGTTAGACATGATTCTTATTGAAATTTTACTGCTCAATTCATTCGTTAATACTTACTAAAATCACTGAGAATAAGCTACCATGATAACTCAACTAGAGATGTATTATCTCAAGGCCCCATAAGAATTCATGAAAAAGGTAGTGTAAGGAAAATAAGAGCTAAATAATGGAAAGAAATGTCGCGAAATAGTTTCCTCTATAAATTACATGGCTATTGCAATCATGACTTACCAGCAGCTGTGGTTACATAAATATTCCTCATTAGATCAAGCACATATTCAAACATGGAGAGTGGAGGGACTCTCAATGGTCCAATCCTAGAGTTACTGCCATTGATTTATGCAGGAACAAAAGTTGATTTTCTTTAGAAAAATGCCTAAGGATAGAGGGGACATGTTACACCTCAAGCCAAGAACCAACAAATAGCTAAATAAAAAAAAATCAAATGAATTTTGTTAATACTTGGAAGAAGGCAAGGATGTTCATAGTTCTCCTTCCTATTCAGTAGAATTAAAGAAGCCTTAGCTATGGAAATGAGAGACAAAAAAATGAAAAGGCTATCAAAACAAGAAAAAGAGGAAGTCAAAGTAATATTATTTGAATAACATGTAATTAATATACATAAAAGTTTCTAAATTCATCACTAGAGTCCCTTTTCTACTGATAAGTGCATTCAACAAAGTGGATGGTTCAAAAATTAACACACAATATCAGTAGGTTTTCTAAACAACAAGCATTCTGAGGAAAAATCACATAGAACAATATTATTCTTTCAATCAATCAATATACCTATTTATCACTATATCTCTCTACATGCATACAGCACATAATTCACACACACTTATATAAAGGCTACAGTAAAACTACCTCTATTAAAATAGAAGGGTACATTTGAAAAAGAAATCAAAATCTCCAGCAGTGATGAAGACTGTATAAGGCAGCACAGTACGTCCTGGGTGTCATTGCCTCTTTGGACACAAGGAGTAGCTTCTGTGGCAGTGAGAAAAAGTCTATGACACCCATCTTTTCCTGGAGAAAGCAGCATCTTTCAAAATCGCTACAGCTATCTACTGCTCTAGTTAACTAGAATGCAACAAAGAAGTAACATGCAATGTCATGCAAATAGAGACTATATATATCTCTGATATTTCATGAGTTCATCTCCTCTCATTTACTATAACACAGGAGAATGGGTCTGCTGCTAATGGTACAAATTTACAAACCCATATCATTCCACTAACTTTCCACTACCTACATCAGTATCTGCTGTAGCCAGAGCAAAAGCATTGTAGTCACCATTCCCTGGCCACATTCGCATTCTTGATAAAGACAGTGCACTTATATCTGTCTTATTGTAGTTCCTTGGGATAAGATGGTATGGAGCATTAAATCTATCTTCTCAAGCTTCACTGTGTTGTCCAGAATATCACCACTACTGTGCTATAGCTGTGTTAATAATACCACTGCAAAAATGACAACTTCTGGAACCAGTGGTGCTGGAACGAGGCACCACTCCATTTCCAAAATTACTTTTAAAGTCTTAAATATAAATACAATTTTGAAATTAATGACAGAAAGAAAATAGACATGCCCAATGAACTTATCAGTAAGAGGATGCCTAAAAGTAAATGCTACATTCCATTTGCCTATCTTTTATACTCCTGCTAAGATCAAGGTAAAATAGATGACAAATTCAGACAAAAATTTTCCAAATATTTAGAAAACAACACTTTTCATATCTAGACAGCATTATAGATTAAAAGAAAGAAAGAAGGAAGGAAAAATGAAGGAAGGAAAAAATGAAGGCAAAGAAGAGTGGTGACATATTGTTTATGACTAGTTAATGCTTTGCAAAGATTTCAGAAATCAAAGTCAGTCACTGGCCATAAAAGCCAGGCACCCTTAATCCCAGCAGCAAGAAACTAGGTGGGGGTGGTACACACTTTTAATCCTTGAACTCATGATTGAGAGATAGTTGGATGTCTATTAGTCCATGTCAACACAGATCTACACAAGAGTGAATCAGTCTAGAAAAGAATTGTAGCTCACACCTTTAACTTCAACATTAGGGAACTGTATAAGGCAGAAGCAATATCTCAGAGAACCTTTTGTTCTCCTGCCACATTAAGGGGAGGCAGCTGTTTGAGACCTAGTGAACAGCTCAACAGTGGATCAGCCCTTTCAGCCTGATATAGAGGTGATAGCTAGTGGCCAGCTGCATTACTTTTCTGACATTCAGCTGAAGCTTGATCACCAAAATCAATCTCTGTGTCAATTGTTCATTCATGTTGCAAACATGCTATTTCAAGTTCAAATAAGACATCACTTCAAGGTCACAGGAAAAATATTTGTCATTCTATACCTCTCAGTAGACTGTAATGCTGTATGTATAAAAAGCTTCTATTTCCACAAAGTGGCATACTACAGATTTATCCACTCAGTTATGCTACTCAAATGAAACACACCCACACCCACACACACCCACACCCACACCCACACACACACAATTGTTCTCTATCTACTTCTACTTCACTCTGTCCACAATTCTTTCTTACAGCTTATTTAGAAACCACTTTCCTTTAGTTTAACTACCATAGCAGTAAAACTTATATTTAACCTTAATCTCAAACCATCAGAAACTGGCAGGAACAACCGACCATTGTCTGTTAGACACCTCCCCTCGATCTACACACACACACACACACACACACACACACACACACACACACACACACACACACACACACATTATGTGTTCATATGTATGTTACCTTTCACCTGCCTTCATCGCCTCACTTCCTTTATTGCCAAGCAGACACTGAATTTATCTTGTTAGGTTGTACCATTTGTGCAATATCCCCGTACCACAACAGTTGTTCATGATTGTTGACACTGCTATCACTCCAGCACACACATAATCCATCATAACCGCCTCAGCTTTGGAATATAAGTGTGCACCCAGGAAGAGACTGGAGATAACTGGACAGGGAACACTGAGTGAGCAAGAGGAGTGGTACTCTGCAGCCTACACAACACAGGAGAGAACAAAGGAAGCCAGGTCCTGATCAGATAGCTTTTTATTTTCTGATTCTTCAGAGCCAAAAGATTTTAGGTCTCTACAACAATGATGTAACAGATTTATAATACTTAATATGCAAACATGCCGTCTACCGATGAAACATACAGAGGATGCTAACCTTTGTTGCTGCACTGTCTTGCTGATCGTTCCTCACATGGATTCGACAGGCATCTTTTCATCTCCTCTGAGCAGGACCTGCTGCTGCACTGATTTGCTGCATCACACTCCCAACCCCCATCCTGCGCTAGTGACTCAATACAACCCTGCAATTACACATGCACACATGTGTGCCAGACTAAAAAATCTTCTATGAATCCAATGACATAAGATAGGCAGACATAAACTTTAATATTTATTAAGATTCCTTTTTTAATCTAATGACATAAGATAGCCAGCTATGTGCTTTGTGATTTATTATTGTTTGTGTGTTAATGGATTGTATTCATAACCCCTTGTATAAATTTCCTGAAACAAAATCAAGTTGTTTTAAAGGTACTGTGGACTGCATAAACCGGATTTTATTTATCCTTTTCTCTATAATATAGTAGACACATGAACCATTGTCTTTGATGATAAAAATATCCTGATTAGGAATATGCATTAATCATACTTAACTTGTGTGTGTGTGTGTGTGTGTGTGTGTGTGTGTGTGTGTGTGCCTGTTTACACAAGTGTGTAGAGGAGTCAATAAAGACCATAGATATTGGATACCCCCAAGAGCTGAAGTTATAAGTAGTTGTTAGGTGCCTGACATGGGTGCTGGAAAATGAACTCCAGTGCTCTGTAAGGGAAATAACATTAGAACCATCTCTCCAGCTCTCTTATTCTCTTTATGACCTTGGCAAATTAGTTCCACACTCAATGTGCAAACAACAAACAAAAAATAACACAAGACAAATTTCTGCCTGTTAATGCATACATCCCATTTTTCCAATAAATGTAAATGTATTATTGTCTCCAAAATACCCATCTCTGAACCAAAGACAATATGGGAAGGGAAAATGAATAACTAGTTACTGAGTGTGCTTTAAAATGAGAAACCTGCACTATACAATCAAGAATGGGGGCTAGTTCTAAAAATGTAAATGTGGCTTTGAAAGCAAATTTAATTTTTTATCATTAATAGTAACTGCTCCAAACTTTACATAAGATACCTGTTGTAATGTATTACACACACACACACACACACACACACACACACACACACACACAAAGCATACCAAATCTGCAATGATGCAGATTTAAGATTTATATGGAGTATCTTCTCTTGCTGACAGACAGGAGAAACAAAACCCTTGCTCTATTAAATAGGCTGACCTTGAACTCAGAGTTCCCTTTGCTTCTGACTCCTGACACTGAGATTAAAGATTGCTGCATCATGGCAGGGCTGACTTGCATATTTTTAAACAATACCCTTCAAAGTCAAGTATTATATGGGGGTTAGATAAGCAAGAAAACTAAAGCAGGATTTTTTTTGCAAACACCAATTTATTACAGGATATTTTATTAGAAAATAAAATATCTCCTCTTAAATACCTCATCCATACCTTCTCCTTATTTATTCTTCAAAAAAAACAGACCTCTCAGGGATATCAGCCACCTATGGTACACCAAGTTGCAGTGAGATTAGTACTGCAACTCTTCTAGTAAGGTTGGTCATGCCAACCGAGTGTCTTCTTGTACTTTATTAAGTCAGAGCTTCTTCTCTTTTTATTTAATTAAAACACTCTCAAGTTTTTCTTGTAATCAGTGATAGCAAGAGAGAGGGAAATTGAAATTTTAAAACAAAATTAAGAAGAAAATATAATTTAACAATATCATATAGGATGAAATATTCTAAACTCTTAAATTAAAAGTACTGCAATGTTTAAAATAATACTTTTGTAAATGTTTTGAAAATTTTATGTAAACACACAATCTATTTTAATCATACAAGTCCTCATTAATTCTCCAAAAATATCCAAGACTTTCCAAACCATCTCACTCTGTTCTTCATATCCGTTATTACCATTAACATGATTATCTTATTTTTCATAGACTCTCTGTGTCTAGTTAACACTGGTTTGGGCCCATCAACACAAATGGTAACATCCCTCAAGAAATGTGCATGAAAATGAATGCACAATAAACACAAACTTATGGGACACATGAAAATTGTGCTAAGAGGAAAGTTCATGGTATTAATTGCCTACATGAAATTCTTGGAGAGATCAGATACTAGCAACTTAATAACACACCTGAAAGCTCTAAAATAAAACGAAGCAAGCTCATTCAAGAACAGTAGAGAAATAATCAAACTTAGGGCCTTAATCAACAATATAAAGAAAGAAAACAATATAAAGTAAAGAAAGAATACAATATAAAGTGAAATAAAGACTTGGTTCTATGAAAAAAACAGGGAGATGGATAATAAGCTCTTATCCAAAACATCTTCGTGAAAATTGCCACCAATAAGGAATTGTGCCTTGTACTATGTTTCTGTTGCCTTGATAACAAACCAAATATTGTCTTTAAATTTATATATTTTAGGGTCAGTGCTTTACAAAGAAATTAAGAGAGATTGAGATTTACATAAAAGATAACTATTTTCCATTAGGGATAGAGAGGAACTTATTTATGTGGATAATCTGAATTTCATATAAAATTGACCAATAGCTATAAAGGGAAATTTTATTCCGATCATGATTATAAATATTAACTCAGATAACATTGATGTGAACACAGATTTCACAGATTTGCACATGTGAATGATACACACAGAGAGGGGGGAGGGAGGAAGGGAGGGAGAAGGAGAAAGAGAGAGAATTGCAAAAGGAATAGAAAGGGTTAAAGAGGACTGAAGGGTTCTGAGGACTTCACTGCAGGCTGAGAGCTGCTATAGATGAAAGTCAAGCCCTAAAGGGGACCGGATAAGTAGCTGTATAAACTGCAAGGTAGACATAAAGCTCTAAGGTACAAAAGTACCAAACACAAAATTGTGCTGCAGCCAGTTCAACAGTCAGTTAGTTTTAAGTGTGTTGCTTGTCCCAGACAGTAGAAAGCCAGTGGGTTAAGTGCAGGAACAGTGTTGTGGTATTATTTTTCTTTCCAATTTAACACAAACTTGATCATCTCTGCAGAGGGAACCTCAATTGAGAAAATGACTCCATGGTATTAACCTGTGGGCAAGTCTGTGGTAATATTTTCTTGATCAATGTTTCATGTGGGAGGACCTAGGAAACTAGGCAGGTCCTCCTGGGTTTTATCAGAAAGCAAGCTGAGATGAGCAGGCTACTAATCAGTTTCACAATGGACTCTGTCTAAAGTCCTGTTTCCAAGTTTCTTCCTCAAAGATGGACTATAATGAGAAAGTAAAAAGCAAATAAACCTTTTGCTTCTCAAGCTGGCAACAGAAACCTAGGTAATACAAGATGCAATTTCTTAGATGTGGCAGCTTTCATGGAGATGGTTTGTAATGGTCAGTGCACTTGCCATATCACATTCTGAGTTATGTTTTTGGAAACATTCCCAGAGACAGTGAAGTATTCTGGTTCTCACAGGCCTTGGTTTTCAGATGTTTATGATACACCTTCCATTTGTCTTCATTTACCTCAAGACTGTTGCTGGTCATTTTTTGTGTGTATGAATAAGTTTCTTACCACTCTGTACATTGTGAGTTAGGATGCACAGAGACTGAGGAAGTGGCCCAACAATGACTGGTCTAGACTTAATCCTATACCAAGAGAATAACTTCACCGTTGACCCTCTCAGGAGCACAAAGAACCACAGGCAAGATGACCCAGGGAACTAGGATAGAACCAAACATGACTGGAAGAAAAAAATTGTAATGCAATCTTGCCTAATGATATTCTGTGATACTCATAGGGTGGTGCTTGTCCTATTGTGGTCAGAGATGCTTCACACAGAAACTCATGGAAACAGATGCAGATTCTTATCTAAGCAATAGGCAGGGAATACTGAGGAAGAGGGGGAAAAGAATTTTAGGAGCCAGAGCTGTCACGAACATCACAAGAAATTCTAAAGAATCATTTAACCTTGTCTTACACTGGTTTTCAGAGATTAAACTAAGAAGGAAGGAGTCTGCATGGTACTGACTTAAGTACTCTAAATCCATGTTATAGTTGAGTGGCTTGCTCTTCCTGTGGGAGGACTAACAGTGGGAGTAGGTGCTTTCTCTTTTACTGGCTTTTGGGACCCTACTCCTCATGAAGGGTCACCTCGTCCAAGATTAATATATTCTGAGGTGCTTCATCTTACTGCAACTTGAGATGCCTTATTTTGTTGATATTGATTTGAAACCTGCACTTTTTGAACATGAAAGGAGGACTGGAGTTGGGGTGTAAACAGTCTGGAGAGGGTGTGGAAGGAGAGAAAACAGGGGAAACAGAAGCAGGGTCTCAAAAAACATAACTTGTGTGGACTAGAGAAGTAAAAACAGATGATATAAGGGAAAAACACCATAATCAAAGAAAATTACCCTGCTGATTTCACTGAAAATTTAAGCAAAGATAGATTTTTAATAGTTAAATTCTTGTAAATGGTATTTGTGATTAATAATTTTATTTGTCCTATTATTTTGGTTTGATAGATTCAAGTTTTAGGATGTAGGAAAATTGTTAAACTACAGAAGAGAGCAGATAAAAATATATAATAATTTTAAAATCATTTCTTACAAATGTTTCTCTTAGTGTTCCCTTTGTTATCTAGCTTCTCTGGAGCTGTGGATTATGGTCTGGTCATGCTTTGCTTTATTTACATCTAGTATCCACTCATGAGTGAGTACATACCGTGTTTCTCTTTCTGGGTCTGTGTTACCACACTCAAAATAATTTTTATTAGTTACATCCATGATGCCATTGTTTTATGATGTCATTTTTTTCCACTGAGTGGTGCTACATTGTGTAAATGCTCCACATTTTCTTTATCCATTCTTTTACTGTGGGGCATCTAGGTTGAGAAATCTAAGAGGAACATATGGAACACCCAAGGAAGGGGAAATAGATGATATCTTCTTATTAAACTAGTGGTGTAGGTGGAATAAAGGGAGGACATGGAGAAAAAATGATTCTTATACTCATATTACTGTTTGCAACTGTAGAATGAGTTGTTAGATTGATGAGAAATCAAGATTCCATAGATTATTGTGGATATGATCAAATAGTTATTTCTTGGTTTTCAATTAGAAAAGGAAACGAGACATCAAAAAGAATCATCTTATAATGTTATTCCTACAATATGCTTTGTTAAAGTAACTATCATGTAATATTTTCTGTCTCAGTTAAGTGTATCATGGGCCATTTTGGGTTTATTTTAATGAAGTAATATTGAATCATAAGGTTCAACCTCTTACATTATGTTTAATTTTAAAAGTAACATTTGTAGTCCTATATTTATACATGAATATTTTTAAAACATGTTTTTTTTATTTCCAGTAGATCCTGTCTTCTCTAAAATTGTGACCCAATACCCATAGTATTACTAATGCAGAATTGGCCAGTTTCCCTTATGAAACAAAAAGAGTTTTTTCTCTTTTTGCATCATTTCCTTGTAATATGTATAATCCCCACATTTTTGTATTTTTTAAAAGAATCAAGAATGTAAAATTACTTAAATGTTGGCTCACAGCCATCTGTAACTCCAGTTCCTGGGGATCTTCTGACTCTTAAAAACTCTGTGTGGCAATAGAAATAACCCAGCTTTTGGAGGTTTTGGCGAGTCAGGCCCTAAGTTATGAGCAAGAAAGTGTTGTCCCCAATACTCATCTGTAAGGCGGTGGCATGTGTTGGGGATAGATACCCCTTAGGATCCATCAACAAGATGCCCATCCCACCTCAGGTGGAAGAGCTTTCCCTGAGGTCTTAAGAGTGTGCAAGCTGGCTCTGCTCCTCATCAGCCATCAGCTGCATTACTCCAAAGAATGGCCACTACAATTTGACTGTGCCCCACAGTAGAGCTGGCCCTGAAGGTACAGTTATAGGAGAACCTAACCTGAGGATGTAAAAGTGGGAGATTTGACTTCACTCCTTGCTCATCACTGCAAGGTTTGAACTAGCCAGCGCAACTCTTTGGTGAAGTCAAGGGCAAGCTGACTGCATGACCAACCCTCAACACCAAAACCCTGAACCAGGTTCACCCCAGCATCCACCCATTTGTGATCTTCTACTGCACAGATATGGGGGACAGTCCTGCAGACACAAAGCTACAGAAACTACGTAACACAGGGTAGCAACAGGATGTCCAGGAAGAGTCCCAGAGTTGGCCCAGTTTTGATAGTATGGCAGAGACCAGTATGGTAGAAACCAAT
Source organism: Cricetiscus sungorus (assembly GCA_030556225.1). Lineage (NCBI taxonomy): Eukaryota > Metazoa > Chordata > Mammalia > Rodentia > Cricetidae > Cricetiscus > Cricetiscus sungorus. Next base: position 12,020,921 of record JANBXA010000732.1, read on the forward strand.
GATTCTTTGTGATTAAGGCATGCATGTAAAGAGATGTATGGCTAAATAGGTTTACTGCATTGGTCACTGTCACACTGCAGCTTCCATGATGAGTTTTCTCCTTTCTTCTCTCTCTCTTTTTTAATCTTAAATTTTATTTACTTCTATTTGGGGGAGGGAGGTTGCAGGGTCAATGTTACTCAAAAGTATGCAAAATTATGAGTATAACAATGGTTCCCAAAATAAATCAATTTATCTTAACAATGACAACAAAATAATACAATTGGTTGAACTAAGTAAATTATTTTTGTTTTATTTCTCTTAGTACTTAAAATTTTTGTTGCTTTGTTGCTTCAAGTTTTTTAATAAAAAACAGTTACTGCCAAAATGAATTTCTTTGGAAATATTAAAAATGGGTCTCCACTGATTTTTTAAAACTGCATTTTATTTACAATTTAAAAAACAATATTTTGCTGGGCAGTGATGTTACATGCCTTCAATCCCAGAACCCAGGAGGAAGAGGCAGGGAGATCTCTGTGAGTATGAGGCCAGCCTTGTCTACAGAGTGAGTGTCAGGATAGGCTTCAAAGCTACACAGAGAAATCCTTTCTCAAAAACCAAAATAAAAAAAAAAAAACAATATTTATATGAAGGGTGAATAAATCTGAACATTGTATTAAATGAAGAATTTATTTGTGTAAAATAGGAGATCTTCTATGCAGGCAGTCAGAAGGGAAATATGTCTAATAAGAAAGTCTAATACTCCCATTTGAGGATCAGCACTACTTTTATCACTTAAAAAAAGTATGCAGGGTCACTTCAAAACACTTTGGAGAATTATAAATACCTCAAATAAATTTAAGAAGCATGTCTCAAAATACTGGTCTGCATTAGAAACATTTTCATAAATGTTACTATGTGTAACTGTATTTGTATTTGAATTTGAAGATGGATGTCTTCATGGGTGTGTACTCAGATACAAAAGTAGAACACTAATGACTTTTCCTTTGGTCATTTATGTCACAAAAGCAGATGGATAGAAGTAACTGATAGGCAAGAAGGAAATAAGAAATAAGAAATAAGTGTGTGTGTGTGTGTGTTTGTATCATTTAAAATAATTATTCATCCAATATATTCTGATCAGAATCTTCTCTTCTCAAAGTACTTGTAGATTTTCACTAAATGCTTACCCACCTAACTTCATACCGTGAGTTTTTCTATTTTTAAAACAAAACAAAATAAGCAAAAAATATATGAATATTAAAAAAGAATAAGAAACACAAAAACATACAGATCACATAAGAACACCAAATTAAAAAAAATCACACGAGAAAAAGACCAGCAAGCCCAAAATATCCCAAGCATAACAATACCACATAAAAAACCTATGAAAATATCATTGCATATGTTTTCTGTTTGCCATCCTTTTTGGTCATGGAATATAGCCTTAAACATGGTTGATATACCCAGTGAGATGCCAATGTATAGTTGTCAGAGTTCTTGATGAGCATGCACAGATCCCTGTGTTTCATTAAAAACATTGCATAAACAGAAGGAGTACTCAACACCTCTAATTCTAGCATTCAAGTGCTGCATGAATACAGATAAGGAGTTCAAGGTCTTACTTGGTACAGTGTAATTTCCAGGCCAGCCTGTGATACATACGATCCTGTTTAATTTTTTTTAAAAGTATAAAATAGAGAGAAAGCAAGAAGAAATAAAACAAAAATTTCACAGGCTTAAAAACTAATGTCAGTTGGGTGTGGTTCCATATGTTTTTAATCCCAGCACTAGCAAGGCAGAATCAGGTGGATCTCCATGTGTTTGAAGCCACATTGGTCTACAAGAAGACAGGTCCAAGACACCCAGGGAAACACAAGAAACTCTGTCTTAAAAACTCAAACCAACCAACTAACCAACAAATGAAAATCATTTTTAGTACCTCAGTAAGAGACATATTGCACATTGCATGCACGTATATAAACACAATTTGACAAACATTGTGATTATTTAATTTTAAAATTATACATTTATTTATTATGTGTGGATCAACATACAAAACACACGCACAAAGAGAGAGGAGAGAGAGACAGAGAGAGAGAGAGAGAGAGAGAGAGAGAGAGAGAGAGAGAGAGAGATTGATGCACACAAAAATTTTGTTTCATGTGTGGGTGTCAAAGGACTACTTAAAGTAGACATTTCACTCCTTCTGCCACATGGATCCCAGTGATTCAATTAAAGTTGACTAAGTTAGCAGAAAGGCACTGTAGGCACTCTTACCAACTGGCCCATTTTTCATGGCCTTCAACACTGATATGTATGTATGTATATTTTTTAAAAAATATAGTTTTAGCTCATAAAGTAAAAACATTTTTCATTAGTTTCCTCCAAATCCTACTAAATACCGTCCCAGTCTTTCCATTAAATTAATGACCTCCTTTTTATTATATAAATTACTGCATGCATGTTTATATATATTCCTACATATAGCCTTGTCAGTGTATATAATGTTAATTGTATGTATGTTTTCAGTGCTGACCATTAGGCAATGCAAAAAGAAATGGTATGATTTTCCTGGGGAAGATCACCTCTCCTCCTCCCAGCTATCTACAGTTGCCTTTAGTACTTTGTGTAATGCTCATGGGTTTCTATAATATATTTTGATCTTATTCTTATCTTCCTCCAAAACTTCTAGACCTCTCCATCCCCCTACCCACCTAATTTCATGTTTCTCTCCCCCTTTCTATATTAGGAAAGAAAAAATCCTGATGTTTGAAACAATCTAAATAAATCTAAAATGTATAGAACAAAACTTGAGGATGCAGTGTGGAAAATTTGGTCATAAGTTATTGCATATAACAATTCCTGCAACAAAACTGAAGCATGAACAGTGACTGACATTATTAAAGAGAGTTGTGGAGTAGAAGTTGCATGACCTCAATATGGGGGATGAGACATGAAACCAGTGCTGATATAATGAGGATGGCATGTCCATGGGACAATTTTTGATAGCTGCCTAATGATGTGAGATGATGTACATTTTGCTGTTTTGGAAGTAGTATGGGTATGACGCCATGCCGTTATGTTTAAGATATCTGAGGATGTAATGAACCAATGGGAAATGCCAGTGTGGACATCTTCATATATATATATATATATATATATATATATATATATATATATATATATATATGGTCATGTCTCCATAATGAATAGAACCCACCTCTTGTAAGTATGGAGATAAACTTGGAATTATTGATGAACAAAACATTATATCACAATCAATAAAAATATCACATATTGGTCAGGATCATGTGCAAGTTGTGGAAGCTGTTGAGTGTTCTTTTTCTTGGATGGTAAGACAAGTAGCCATGTCAGAGTTGTTTGTATAGAAATAATTTGCTCTGCAAGACATGAGTTCCTGTTGGATAAGACATGAATATGCTTTCAGCCTGTGATTTGTCAAAAATGTGTAAAAATTAGGGATTGGATGGGATGTTAACTTGCCTGTTTTTATTTTTGATTTTGTTTTTAAACAGGATCTTAGTATGTATTCTTTTCTGAGCTGGGATCCTGTGTAACTAAGTAGTTCAGGACAGCATGATATTCACCAGCAGAGAAATTCCCTAGCTTGTCTTTTTGAATCCTGGGAATAACGCTGTGTGTGACCACAACAGGGCACCTGCCACTTTTTTTAAGTATTAACTTTTTCATTAATTTATTTTTTACATTCCAATCCCAGTTACCCTCCCTCTTCTCCTTCCACTCCTTCCAACTGCCACAACTCCAATCTGCTCCTCATAGAGGGTAAGGTCTCCCACAGGAAGTCAACAAAGTCTGCCCCATAATATTGTTGAGGCAAGACCAAGGCACCTCTCAATCCCCCACAACCCTGTATCTATGCTGGGCAAGGTATCTCCCCATGTAGAATGGGTTACACTAAGTCAGTTTGTGCATTAGTGTTAGGTCTTGGACCCATTGCCAGTGGCCTTTTATATTGTTCCAGTCACACCATTGTCACCTATGTTAAGGGAGTCTAGTTCAGTCGTACGCAGGTTCCCATTTATCAAACCCGAGACAGTTATCTCTCACTAGATCAGGTCAGCTGGTTCTGTGTGTTTTCCAATCATGGTCTTGACTCCTTTGTTCATATTATCGCTCCTCTCTCACTTTGGTAACAGTGCATGTGCTTGGCCAAATGGTTAGTTGTAAATTTCTGCATCTGCTTCCATCTGTTTCTGGAAGAGTGTTCTAGCTTCTCTGGGTACCTGCCATTTTTAATAGCTTTATAAGTATACAGGTAAAAGAGAATAAGCACCCCAATCTTACTAAAGATCACTTTCTTGGGGCCAAAGACTTGAAATCCATACAAAGAATGATATAGTAAAAAGGGATAGAGTGAGTTAGACATGATAAAATGTTTTACTCAAGTTCAACAGTTAATATACACAAAGGGAAAATATATGATCCATCATATAACCAAGGGCCCTAGTGATGGCCTAGTAGAGGAAACTATGGTAATTAGTGAATGTTCTGTATCAGAATTTCTTAAGTTGACAAAGATTTTTCTGTTGACATTGTTTTTGTTGCTGTTTTGAGACAGGAAGTCACTAGGCTTCTTTGAACTTTCAATGCAGACCAGGGTGGCCAAATTCTATCTTACTAAGCTTCTGGCAGATTTTTAAGAGCATGTGCAGCATTTTATAGAAGACAAAAATGCTAAATAATGCAGATGATATTGATTAATTTTGAAGATCGGTGGGGGCACATGGTTTTAATCCCAGCAGAGAAAAGACTGAAGAGAGTATCTGAGTTAGATTAGTCAGGTCAATATACTAATCCCAGATTAGTTAGTGCTACATAATAAAAAAAGTATTTGTTTTTAAAAATTAACTTATTTTATGGGTGGTAATTATCTTCTAAAGAATATTGAGTGTTCATTTATTTCCTACAACAAGTCAAGTTGCATGCTGTTATTTGCCAAGCTTTAAGGCCTCTTCAGTAGTTAGTCTGGTCTATGGAAAGGCAAGGGCCAAGGCATTTTGCCAGGAGTCTGTAAGAGTGATTGAACTGAATTGACAGGTGTGTCAGGATAGCCAGTAGTTGGGAGTGTTTGATTAAAAGTATTTTCCATGGATTCTAGTATTTGGATACTTCGTTCCCAGGTGGTTGATCTGCTTGGGGAGGTATAGTGTTGCAGCCTTGCGGGAGGAAATGTGTCACAGGTGATGGATTTTAAGATTAAAATTATTGTGCATCTTCTATTTCTTCTCAATGCTTATCGTTTATCATCTATTCCCTCTTCTTGCTGATTGTATTTGAAGATTTGAGCTTTCAGCTTCTCATGCCTTCTGGGGAATAAATTGAAGTTCACCAACACAAAGATATTATAAATGTTTCAGAAAATATAACTGCTAACAATGCATCTTAGATAACTATTCATTACACACATATATAATCACATTATATTTCCAGCACATATGTGTAAATTGTATTTGAAAATAAGATATCTTTCTCCTCTCTTTCTAGAAAGATGCCTGGGTAGAGCAGGCATCTCAATGTGAAAACCTTGAAACACAAACAGTTAAAGGAGATAATAGATTTGTGAAGTTTTGTCCTCTGAGTTTACATGGATGTCATTAGTGCATGTATGAGTGTCTCACACTACACACACACACATTAACAATACAATAATGTTTTATATACATTAATTTTAAAAACGTGGTGTACATACACAGTGAAATAATGTTTAGTGGCAAAAAACAGGAAAATGGATCATAAAATTGACAGGTTAATGCATGGAAATGGAAAGAAACAAAGACAATGAGTGATGTAATCCAAACCTCCATGTTTTTTCTCACTTGAGGGTCCTACTTAATGTCTTCTGTTATGTGTGCTTACATGGAACCCATATGAAAATCAGGGAACTAGAAACTGGCCATTGTTATAAAGGGATGCATTTAGAGAGAAATAGTGGCATAATACTTGGGAAATAAATCAGAAAGGGAATTTCTGGGGGCAGAAGGGTTATGTGGATTGTGGTATGATTGAGTATGAAAAATGAAGGCACACAGCAAGGTTTAACTGAAATGGAATGTGCATAAAGAAGCCACTTGAGAACTTATATACTTGCTTATATAACTCCTAATTTTACTAAAGAACATTTTCTTGGGGCCAAAGTCTTGAAACCCATACAAAAAATAGTGAAAATATTAGAGTAGATGTGATATAAATGAATATAAAAGGAACAAAAGCAAAGTGTTTAAGCAGGAATGGCAATAGAGCATGTCCTTATGAAACTCTAATATGTACATTAGACTATATATATATATATATATATATATATATATATATATATATATATATATCCCCAAACAAAATACCTAACAGTGAAAATGCTACTCCTGGAAGACGGGTTAGTAAATTAAAATCTTAGTGAAAATCAATGGTTACTTCCCTAAGAGTTAATGGTCAGAGAAGCCCAGAAAGCATCTAATACTACACTGACAATCAGAAATTTTCTTGATTCCCCCTCAAAACTACCTGGTAAGACCATGTTGCTGAAGCCATTACACATTTTATATCATGAACATGGAGAAATCAACCTTGAACTAAGCAGGAAATTGTCCTTGATGGGTGTCGCGCATAATGCTAAAAAAAAAAAAAATGCTATTTTGCTATTTGAAGATAAAAGATAATGATTTTTTCTTTTTAAAAATACAATATAATTCTTGATTCCTTGGGAATTTACATCCTGTACCACAATCCTACTCACCTCCCAGTGCCTATGTATCTGCCCTTCACCCCTGAAGCATCTCCTCAAAAGATCCCCAAATTCATTTAAAATCAAAAAAAGCAAAGAAATAAGATCCTGTTTTGTTCCTCCATCTTTCTTGTTTCTCCAATATTTTCTCATTCATCTCAGTGATATTGGGAGCTGTGGTGTGTCATGCAGTATACCCTTTTTCATGGCAGTGAGTCATTGTTCTGGTTGAAGTCCTCTGGCCTCTAGCACACCATCATCACTGTACCCTCACCAAAACTCCTCTTGGATATGCAGTTGCACGGTATCATGGAGACCCTGCAGCTATCAATTTGCAGAACAATTCCTTCAAATGCTCTTTCAGGTCATTAACTGGGGTAGAGGTTAGGATGGGCCAACCCAATGAGAGAGCCCATAAGTGACTCAATCTCCATCTAGAGTCTATTCTGACTTTTAAAAAAATTAGAGTTCAAGCTTGCTCGTTTCAGTCTCCTTAAGAGCCATGAGAAAGAGCATGTTGTCTAACAAGATTCTGATGCCAGCTAAAAGGCACATAGAGACAGGGAATGAAGCTGCTTGCTGCTAGCAGGACTCACGTGATAGGTAGCAAGCCTGGCTGCTCTTCTATTCAATGACAGTGCAGGGAGCTGGTTAATTATTATACAGTTCTTTGTTCTGTTTGCCTCTAGTCTGTATATAAACAGGTTCTACATTAAACTCAGGAATGTCCAGTGTGCTGAAAGACATTGAATGGGAAGTCATCCCAAATCTAACCCGTGTTTCTCTCTCTCTGTTTCTTTTATCTGACATTTCTCAGTCCTGGCATCCCATTTCAATTACCCTAGCTAACTCAATTGAGCAGGCTCCAACAACTGGAGGCCCAGGATCTGGGTGGTACTGAGCTGGATAGTTCTGGCCACTGGGACTGCCCCCATCAGGTGAGGGGTGGAGCCATCTCCCCATGGTGAGTGGTGGAAACACATATCCTAAGTATATGGGCCAGCTTTCCCATAAGGGGTCGGGCAGCTTTCCTGCTACAGAGTCTAATGAGGTGCAGGGGAAAATATTTCAAGGCCAGTGAATAATGGGACTGACTCAGTCCTTGGATTTCAATATCCATGGTTGCTATGACTCCCCTGTGGTAACATGGGCAGTGGATACCAATGCAGACTACAATTATAGCAGAAACACAGACCCAGACTGGCCCTCAGGGGGAGGTGACAAAGAACTGGGAGGAGAAGAAGAAAGAAAAACTATAATCATGATATATTGTGTGAGAAAAGAATCAATTACCAATAAAAGAAAAAAATAAAGCACCATTTTGAAATGTAAAACAAAATGCAATTACATAAAAGCCCCAAATCCCAAATAAACAAACAAAAAATGGGACATACCCTTGTGGATTTCACTGCCAGAGGGTGTCTAAGGGAAAATTATCCATGCCATTTTCATATCTTATAAACATGAAATAGATGATATATAAAAACTGCACATCTGTCAAACCAGTCTATTGTCATATCAGAAAAACTTTTCAAAAAATTAAATATACAAATAAACATATAGATACCAAAGCATGTTCACAATGTTCAAACTAGATCATCTTACAATATTATAGACAAAAATTTGTTATTTTGTACCACTGTATAGACTATAGTTTTGTATGTGAAAGACATGTCATTCATGTTTTCACACACTGGCCATTCTGCTGATGTGCCCTGTTCTCACCTGTGATCCTCAAGCGGAACACACACACACACACACACACACACACACACACACACACACACACACACACATTCTCTCTCTCTCTTTCTCTCTCTCTCTCTCTCTCTCTCTCCCTCTCTCTCTCTCTCTCTCTCTCTCTCTCTCTCCTCATTTCACTCTGTCCATCACTCTTTATTATATAGCCCCTTTGTAAGCCCCTTTCCTTCATTATGACTATCATCGCATCAGTAATCATACTTATCTAATCCTCCGAACCATTTAGAAATTTACAGGTGCAAACCGCCTTAGTCTGTTTTGTCACTACTCTGCTGCTAATATTTATGTTAACGTTCATGTACTTTCTTCCCTTCACATCCTTCATTTCATGGCAGACTGTAAAGAATGTTAAATTTGTACAATATCCCCTATGCCAGAACAAATGCCCATTTTCGTTTGGTCACTATCTCTTACTTGCACACGCCAATAATCCACAATAGTGCCTGGGCTTTGAAATGTTAATGTTCACACTGGAAGAGTACTGAGATAAAGTGACAGAATAGGTTGAGTGATCATGGGGAGTGGCACTGTACAGCTAATATAACACAGGCCAGGACAAAGGAAGCCAAGTCCTAATCTCATAGCTTTCTGATCTGATATTTCAAAGATTTTATATCTATAGAATAATGTTCTAATCCCAACAAATTTGGAACGTGTGATGTACAAATAGATATCCATCTATTAAAGACACAACAGAGCCCAGAGGGAACTGACCTGGGTTGCTGCATTGTTTTGTGGACTGTTCCTCAGGTGGATGCGCCGGGCATCTTGGCTCCCTATCCTCTGAGTAGGACTTGCTGCTGCACTGACTTGAGGCATCACACTCCCAACCCCCAGCCTGCGCTAGTGAGTCAGCACAACCCTGCAATCACGCATGTGCGCATGTTTGCCAGGCTGCAGGGACTCAAGAATCTTTTCTGAACCCAAAGGCATAAGGCAGGCATCCATGAGCCATAAGCTTTCTTATTGCTAATATGGAAAAGGAAGGTTTTCATAGCCACCTGTATAAATTGATCAGGAACAAATTCAAGGTGGCTTCAGGGGTAATATGGACTACATAACCATAACTTATATTCCACTTTAGATCTGTCTAGGAAAGGCTGCTTAGAAAAAAATGTAACGCAAAGTAGAGAAGGTACAAAGTACTAGACACTTGATACACTGGCAGCCAAAATCACTAACAATTACAAGATGCTACATTTAAAAAAGCATTCTGCATTGATCAGGTTTAACTTAATTTTTATATAAAATTTCAAGTGTGTTCAGGTAACATGAAATTCTTACCATGGACATAATAATTGTTGTTTTCATAAAAGTGTTGGGTTACCTTGCAGTGATAAAATGTCTCACTCACTTCTAAGAAATACTATTATGTACAATTTATGTTTATGCATTTATTTTTGAGACAAGATCTCACTGTTAGTGCTTGCTGGCCTAGGAACGCAGTTTGTAGACAGGCTGATGTTAAAGAGATCGACCAGCTTCTGCCTCTTGAGTGCTTAAAGTAAAGGCATGTACTATCTAGATAAATAAATACAATTATTATTATAAATAATAATTTTATTACTTAAAATTATGTGCATGTGTGTTTCTCTTTCCCCCACTCTGTTAGTAAATATACATATGGATGTGTTTATATAGTGCAGTGGCTTTATTTGCTCCCCGAGTTGGAGTTATAAGCAGTTATGAGATTTCTGACATGGTATTAGGAACTGGACTTCAGCTCTCTTGCAAGCATTAGTTTCTTTCAACAGCAATACTGTCCCTCCAGATCTGCTATTTACTTTTATGCCATGGTAAGTTAGATTCCTATTGAACATGCAGGTGAACAAAAAAATCCAGATAAACTCAATTTTATTTTATTTTTGGACTCTGCGACAGTGTTTTCCCTTATAATAGTCTAGGCCTTCTTGGAAATCACTCTGTATACAAGACTGGCCTTGAACTCACAGAAATATGCCTGCCTCTGCCTTCAGAGTGCTAATATTAAAAACATGTATCACCACTGCCCAGAATCTGCAGGCCAAAGTCTATATATATGGAAGAAGGAAATCTACAAGGAAATAGTGAGTGATACTTCAAACTGGAAAATCTGCACTGTGCATTATTAAATCGTGGAAGGGAAAGATCTGCAAAACTAAAAATATGGCTTTAAAATAAAATTTATGTTTTACATCAGTAATGTTGATTACTCAAAACAGAATTAAGGGACTCTTTAGAAGTGAAATCCCCAGTAAGGTTTACCAATCCAGTTTGAAGAGGAGGAGGAAAGAAGTACACAAGGACTCTTCAAGAGACTCTTCCTTTTCTTATAGGTAGGTTAAACAAAGCCCTAGACTTTGCTTCGTTCAGGTTCCAACCTCCACCCAGCATGTATAGAGAGAGATCCTCTTAGAAACCCATAAAGTTTTGCCTGTGGAAATAAGGGAAGCAGAGATAAAGAACAGCTACTGTAGCAGCCAAGTGAGGAACAGCTGCCATTACCTAGGTCAGAGGTGCACAACCTCTTACAATCTATACTAATAGCAGGTGGACAGCTGTCTCAACTACTGTGTTTGCGTACTATACTCCCTATCAGCACTATCAGGAGCTAGTGATAGTGTGGCTGGATCCAGTGTGGAAATCCAGTGTGGCTGGATTTTCTGCAATGTATGAATGAATAGGTGAGTATGTTCACAGCTCAATTCATCTGAGTTTTCATTCCACAGCACCATTCAATATTGGAGGATATCATGCCAGGAGCTAAATTGGGGAAGGAATCTGGAGTCAGGAGATGATGCATAGGCCATGCAGGAGTACTGTTTGATGCTTTTCCCCCTCAGCCAGCTTTCTCATAGAGCCTAGGTACTCCAGCCCTAGGATTGTAACACCATCAGTTGGCTGCTCCCTTCCAAAACAAGCAGCAGCAAGAAAATGCTCTATGTGCTTGTTTAAAGCCTGATCTATAGAGATGTTCCACTTAAATATCTTCAGTTTGTATGAAGTTGACACACTACCCTGCATAATTTAATACTTGTCAAACTGACACACAAATATATCACTTGAAAGCCACTTTTTTCTTTTTTTGTTTTCCCCATAAACCCACATTAGTAAATACATCACAGTATAAATCACTGTAACTTCCAAGTCCCATAGCCTTACCATTTCAAACACTTTAAAAATTCAGTATCTTAAAAACTACCCACTGTTTTAAACATCAAAATTCTCTATGATGCTCCCAAATCTCATTTTAAAAAAAAGTTTAAAATCTTTCAAATATGTGCTCCTGTAAAAAATTATTAAAAATAACTTCCTTATTACAAGAGGAAGGAATCAAGGAATAATCTGAACAAAGCAAAATAAAATTCCCACTTTTCTAAAAACTCAAAATTTAATACCTGGGGTTAATTCACTATCTTTCCAGTACCTCCCAAGGCTCTGAGTCACTTCTTCAGCTCTGCCCTCTGAAACATACATCTTGTCTTACAGGCTCTGGCTGGCTGTACTACACTGTTGCTACTAATCTTGATGGTAATCCCCTGGTATTCATGACCTGGAAATACTGGGGGACTTAGCAGAGACTGGCCTATACTTTCACCAATAACCTCTCCTGGGCTCTTTAGTGCCTCCACCCCCATCGAACAGTGCCAGGCTTCAGCTGCTCTCCATGACTCCTCCATGCCTTCAAAACCGGTAACACTCAGTGATTCTTAAATTAGTAAGATCTGCTGCCAACAGGAGCTTCAAACTTACCCATTGCTGGAACACAGCTTCTGTGTGCTGACCAGGAGGAAATGCTTCCCAAAAGACTTCACCTCGATGATGCTGCAGGTTACTCACCGATTACAACAGATCATTTAGCCACAGGTGGCCAGAATCCACTATCCAGCACATCAGAGTTCACATTAGTGATTCTGATATCTTATTAACCACAGCTGATTCTTCCTCCCCAGCTAACTATAACCATTAATTCTTAATGCAAATTGGCCATGTATAGTCTTTGCTTCCCTCTGAAATTTTCTAAGCCAGGACATCTTTGACTTCAGGGCTCTCAATATTATTTCCCAAGCTCCAAGAGAATAGTTCGCTGAAATCTTAACACCAATGTCTTTTATCGCAGAAATTGCAAAGTCTTTCTATGTACTCCCCAAAAGAACACAGTCTCATCTGTCACATCATTATCATACTATGCTGGTATAATCTTGTCATAGTTTGGGTTACTATTGCCTACAACCTGATCATGGTGGCATTTCTTTGAAATAGAGATGATTCCTTTCTCATGATGACTTAAGGTTATATCATGTTGATTGACCTGAGTCTAACCAGCAAAGAATGTAGTTCTCAGCAATATGATAAAATACATATTATCCTTTTTAAAGAATAAATTTTATTTACTATTATTTTGTGTGTTTGAAGTCAGTGAGTGTGAGCGTGAGTATGTACGTATCACAATGTGAATATGGACCAAAGAGGAAACTTCGTAGAATTAGTTTCTCTTTCTAAAGCTATGTGAGTCATGGAACAAAACTGAAGTGGTCAAACTTGTACAAGAAACACTTTATACACTGGTCGATCTTGCTGTTCACAAAGATAGGTCTATAAATCCAGCTGTCAACAAATAGGGTCAGACTTAGCACTGGTACTTCCAGGGCAGTCTTGTCTACACAGTGAGGTCCAGGAGAGCCAGGGCTATGTAAGGAGATGCTGGATCTGAAAATTACTTTATACGGGGTGATTATTAAGATGTGCCTCACAAATCATTTCTTACAATCCAGCATTTTTCCTTATGTAATTCTTTTTCAGATGCACTGCCTTGTTGGCAAAGGTTTTCTCTACTCTTTGTGCTTACTCTACAATCAATTGTTTCTTCACTGCACTGACATATTCCATATTGTGCCATTTGTTAATGGCTGGCCTTTATTCCTGAGCTAATTGTGTCTTATTAAAAAAGTTCATTCCAGCTACTATGTCTTTTCCAGTATTGAGTATATTTTCAACTAACAGGTTTAGCATTTCAGGTAAGACATTGAATTCTTTGATACATTGTGGTTTTGGAACTTGATTTCCATGTCAGTGCTGGAACCTGAACCCAGGTCAGCTGAAACAGCAGCCAATACTCAGGGCTATCTTTCTACTATGTATGCATATCATTACACAGACTTATAAGTGGTATAGTTACTTGTAATTTGCAATCTAGTTAATATTATGTTATCTCATGATTTTCTAGACACCCTTCCTTTTCTTTTCATCTCTTACCCTCTTCTTTTGTATGTGTCTCTCTTCCACATTGTATTTATTATTCTATTTATATATTCTATTTATGGACTCCACATCTAATTTCCCCATTCATATCACTCATACCCTTCTATTTTTCTTTCTTTGCAACCCATCTACAGCAGCATCTCCATTTTACTTTCATGGTTTCTACAGTTATATCTGAATATACATTATCATTTGAAGGTTTTGGACAAAGGAACCTCCAGTAAATCAGAACATGTGACATTTGTGTATCTGGTCTGAGGTATATCACACAATGTAATAATTTACATTTCCATCTATTTACCTGAAAACTACATATTTTCTTGTCTTTCTAGAACTTAATGTTATTTTGTAATGTATACAATCAATATTTTCATTTGACATTCATCCATTGAAACACATTTAGGTTGTTTCCAATCCTAGGTAGACTGAATAGAACAGTAATGAACATGAGTGAGAAGTAGGAAGAAGTAGGATGGTGAATGATTTTGGCACACACAAAGGAATGTTATAGCTGGAAAGAAGGTCATAAGATTATTTTTGTTACTAAATTTTGTGATTCTCCTCACTGATTTCTGTAATGGCAACATGAGCTCTCAGTTCTACTGTATCCCACCATGGGTTCACTTTTCTCTAGATTATTACAGTATGTATTGTCCCAGTTTAAGTGATTTTTTTCATATTGACTGTGCTAAGATAAAGTCTCAGATTTTCTTTGATTTACATTTACCTACTTAATACTGACAGTGATCATTTTCCAGTTAATTATGACCACTTGTTTTCTTCTTTTGAGAAATTTCTTTTCTGTTTATGCCTCAGACCCATTTTTTTTACTTTCATGATATATATTCATAAATTTCTGAATGTTTAACATGTATTTTAAGTTGGAAATTTACAAATATAATTTTATTATTTTTAAATCATAAGATGATATATGTATATAATATAGTATATAAATAATAATATATTATTGGGATTAGGGTTAATCACCATAGGATTAACCCTGATGCAAACTTATTCATCCTATTCTAGAAGTCATGGATTTCCAACAGCTCTTCATACATACATTAAGCCTTTGAAATGACCCCATTCCCTTGGTATGTGTTGCCATCATATCAGAGCAGAGATCTTCTTTAGGCAATGATATAGCCAAAAACCACCCAGCAAGAGGAGACCTCTTTTCAGTAGTTGGTCAAGATTGTCTAATTGACTCACAAAACAAAACTGCCCAGGGCTTGGGAAGTCTTGAATTTTGGCAAAAACACATTCTAATAAGTCTGCCTAATTCCTTACTTCATTCTACATATTTGTCTTCTACCTTCAGATAAGTTTAGTTTTTACCTATCTTCAAGGAGGAATTTATTTGCAAAATACAGAGACCATTACAGAAACCACAAATCAGTCAAAGTACATGGTTTTGGGCCCTATGTCAATGGGCATAACTACATACCAATTATGACACATTGGAGTCAGAGAAACTGGGGGGAAAAGAAGCTGTATTCAAGCTAGTCCAACAATGACTGTCTCCCAGTGACACAAAATCCACATATCCACTAGTTGTTAAGACCATGAAGCTGGATATCTCAGCTTGTCTTCAGTGTATGTATCTCACAGTAGTGGACTCTAATGCCAGTGAAAAAAATGAGTTTGCTAGTAAGGACAAGCAAACAAAGAATAAGAGCTTCATTACTCCGTGTCCTTTAGATGAGCTACCACCAGAAACTGTCACCTGCACTTAAGGTGGATATCCCATCTCAAAAAAAAATTAAATCTAAGTTGGGTCTTTGAACTTTAAGTTTCTAATAGACCATTACTAGATGACTGATGAGAAAATTAACAGTCACACATATACACACATTCACACACTAACACATGCAGGGGCCCACTTTGAAGGACAAGAAGTAATGTAAAATATTGCAAATGGGTCTACTAAGGTGGTTCAGGAGGCAAAGGGACTTGTTTCTAAGCATTTTTCTTCAACAGACTGGAATTCAATTACCAGGACTTGCATTGTGGAAACAGAGAACTGAGTCCCTCATTTCATTCTGATTTTCATACATGCTTCCTGCAAAAATTGGTTCTCAAGGAATAAATGATTCTACATTGTTTTCTTAAGTATTTAAATGCTTTGGATACACAAAGTAATTTATGAGATTAGCGGAGTTAACTATTGTGAAATATGATAATGCACATAGAATATCTTATCATCAGGGTCCTGGTATCCCTGGTGACAGTGATGTCTCTCACCATTATTTTTAGTATTGAATGCATGATTTAAAAGAACAAAACAGAAGCCATTCTTTACTCTGTCCTCTGTGTATGTTCTAAAGAAAAGCCAGAAGTTGTCTCCTTCACATTCCTGTCCTGTGGAAGTTGGTTCCTTTACCTTATAGAAAATGAGATGGTCTAGGGCATGGCCCAATTAGAATGATAATGATATAATTGAGTATCTCTTGATCTTAAGATTGATTGATTTAGGACATGGGGCAAAGGATGAATTATGTGTTGCTAAGGCAGAACAATGTATTATGAAGAAAATAAAATTACAGGAAACCTTCCAAATATCAACATTTCTGTATAATCAATTTTCCCTTGGGACTTTTACATCTTTAAGTTGAATTCTTTTGCAGGACCAGTGTGTAGGAGTGGACAGCACCTAGTAGCTGTGGAATAAAAGGCACAATCTGCAGACTAATATATGGAGTGTGTAAAATGCTTAGTTTTATCTGGAATGTGCTATGCCCCAGAAGAGGTAGGAAGGTTCTGCTGAAAAGTGTAAACCTAGGTGAATACTATGATGATGATTATAATGATGATGATAAAAACTGAAGTTAAGGAAATAAAAAACTACTGAAGAAGTATATAAGTGTTACTCCAGGTTCAAATCAGAAAAGACTCAAAACCATCAACCCTGTGATTAATAGCTCAAAAAAACTTTCAAGACACAAGGGGAAAACCTTTCAAAAATGTGTAAAGGACCTAGATCTGTTGACTATGAAGTAAATATAAAAGTATAGACTAAAGTTGTTTTCTTTTCAAAGAAGAAGACTTGCCAAAAATTATATAAATAATTTGTTCTGGATTACTTCAATATCTATGCTTCAGTAGTTAACAGCTTTTGTTATTCTGGCAGAGAACATGGGTGTGATTCCAAGAACCAATATTGTGGTACAAAAATTCTATAATTTTTTTTACAGGGATCCAATACCTACATCTTAATTCCATGGGCATCAGGCCCACAAGGAATATACAAACATAATGCAAGCACAGCACTTATAAGACAAAATAAATTAATCTAATACTTTAGATAAGATATTTGGTCAGATGGAAATATTCAGGCTTCCTTAATTTCTTCAGCAGTGGTATCTGGTTGTCATTTCTATAATAAAAAATGGAAGTATTACCTACCTATGTTTATTAAATCTGTCTAGAATTTACTGTCAAAAATGTGGTCTCTAAAATTCCTGTTTTGTTTTTAAAAGTGGAGCTCCACCATTTACCATTTTTGTTTACATATTTATAGAGTGCTATTCATCACACTGTAATAACTCTGATCATATATAAATATATTGATAAATATACAAGTAAATAAAGTCAATATTTTAATAAAGTAAAAAAGTAGCACTCAAAGAACAACACACACTGGTACTGATATAAAGTATAAGTATGAGAAGAAATGTATTGGCTTCTGAATGTTAGGAATCATAGGCACATGTGGTAGTTCTGTTACTATCTTTCCCCTATCTTTCTATTCTGTCACCATTAGCTTATTTTCTCTTTTAAATATAGTATAGTTTACATGGATAATAATTTATCCATGTGTAATAATTTATAGACAAATGATAGATAATCAGGATACCAGGTCTTAGTAATTTTTTTGTTAATTTCTGCTCTTTTGCCTTCTCCAATACTGTTATAACATTTCTTTCATAAAGTAGATATTTTAGGTAAAAGTGAAGCTTTTTGTTTTCAATTTTACATGCCAATCCCAGTTCCCCCTCCCTCCCCTCCTCTTGCTTCCCACAACCTTCCTCCCACCCCTATTTGTTTCTCAGAGAAAGTAAGTCCTCCCATAGGGAGTCAATGAAGTGTGTCCCATCACCAAGTTGAGGCAGGACCAAGGCCCTCTTTGCTGTGTCTATGCTGAGCAAGTTATCTCTCCATAGAAAAAGCATGTTCATGCACCGGTCACTGCCAGTGACCCCACAAACTGCCCAAGCCAGCCACTGTCACCTGCATTCAGGTGGGCCTAGTTAGGTCCTCTGCAGGTTCCCCAGCTGTCAGTCCAGAGTTGGTGAGCTCCTACTAGCTCAGATCAGCTGTATCCCCATCATGGTCTTGATCTCTTTGCTCATATCGATCCTCCTTCTCTTCAAATGGACTCCAGGAGCTTGTCTTAGTGGTTAGTTGTGGATCTCTGCGTCTGTTTCCATCAGTTCCTGGAAGAAGGTTCTATGATAACAATTAAAGTAGTACTCAAACGTATTACAGGGGAAGGCCTGTTCAGGCACCCTCTCCACTAATGCTGAGAGTTTTATCTGGAGTCATTCTTGTATATTTCTGGGAACTTCCCTTATGCCAGGTTTCTTGATAATCCCAAAATGACTCCATCAAGATATTTCTTTCCTTGCTCTCCCTCTTTGTTCTTCCCCCAACTTGACCACCCCTTTTCTTCATGTTCTCCTCCCCATCCCCTTCTCTCCTTCTCTCTCCCTTCTAACCCTCCCTCTTCCTCTCCCTCCCATGATCCCAATTTACACAGCAGATCTTGTCTATTTCCCTTTCCTAGAAGGATCTATGTATGTCTGTCTTATTACCTAGCTTTGTTACCTAGCTTCCCGGGGTTGTGAACGGTAGTCTGGTTATACTTTCTTCTACGTCTAATATTCACTTATGAGTGAGTACATACCATATTTGTCTTTCTGGGTGTGAGTTACCTCAGGATGATGTTTTTCTAATTCCGTCCATTTGCCTGGAAATTTCAAGATGTCATTGTTTTTATAGCCAAGTAGTACTCCACTTTATACATGTAACACATTTTCTTTATCCATTCTAAAATTGAAGCTCTTAAAATGTTAAAACAGTCATTATTTTTGGGTTACATATTCTATCATCAGTTTTCCATTTGTAATGTCCTGCAAGATTAAGTATTAACTTGATTCTTCAATTACTACATTGGCAAATAACATTTCAATGGGAATCATTGAGCCTCTCTCTTACTACTCCATTCAGAAATTATCTATCATTGTTTTCCTGATTCAGCTCATAAAGACCAATGTCCAATTTTTTTTTACCATTTACTAAGTGTCCCATTGTAACTAAAAACATGTTGAATACCAAATGACAATGTTGAGCTGATACATTTCTAAGATAAGAAAAAAAATGCAAACAGAATTGCCAAAATGAAAGAACCATTTAGGGGCCAAAATTCAGAAAATTTCGAAGGGCTAGAATACATTAAATCAGGGTATGCAGCTCTGGTCATTCAGTATTTTTTTTCAAAACAGGAAGAAAATTCTGTGAAACTAGGATAATTTTAAATGGTATTTTATAATGAATATTTAAGGCCATGGAGAATGTTTGACATTGAACCAACCCATCTATTTTTTAATTTTGCTTTTATTTTTGTTTTTTCTTTTCTTAAGGATGCAGTTGGTAATCATTTGCCAGAAGTGATTAGTAACCATCATCAATACACTAAATGAATATTTTTACTCACAATAAACATTTGTTTGATTGATGATTCAAAGTGAATAGTAACAGAAGATGCCTACATATCATACCATATTGTTCATGGATTTTTCCCTTTGCACAATTAAGATGATTTCATTTTTATTTATTTTTTCATCTCATTTTTCTTAAGTACAATATATATGTTGGTAAATATTCATAAGTTACCTTATACAAAATTCAAATCATTTTATTCTCACAGTTTACTAACAATCTAGTGTATGACTACAAAAAAAGAACATTTACCCAGGTCTTTTTAGATGAAAACATAGTTTCTAGCTTTAAGATTTCACAAGGAATACATCACCACTTTACCATATCATATCTTTGTGTAAATCAGCTTTATACATATACATATATGGGTGTGAAAATGTTGAATAAAATATCCATATTTTTATACCTGATAAATATTAAGTTTCCACTCTCCTTTCAGGAAGATATTTCTAAAGTAAATGTAAGATTTTTAAAAAGCCACATTTAAATGTCAGCAAATAATAATGAAACTCCCACATTCATATAAACTCTTTGTTGAGAAGATTCTAGACAGTTTATAAATAAAGGTGGCTGTTCTATAAGTTCATGCAACTTACATTCTATTAGAACCAAATCAAAACCATTTGAATGTTTGGCAGTCTTTCCCAAGATTCATCAGGCCATTTGTAATGTCCTCCTGTGGGTTTCTCAGTTTGTTGTTCCAAAACAGCTGCACCGAGGTATGATCCAATCTTACTGAATATTTTCGCAAATGCACATATCCATAGTGGTTTAATTTATGTCTGGTCCAGATATTAACAAAATTAAAAACACTCCAATGAAACTTATGTTAATGTTCTTTCTTGATACATATTTTGTCCAAGAAAAGTTAATTTTATTTTTTAAAGAGAAATCATATAGTCAGTGATTGTGCAGCCATTTTACAACACCCTTTCTATTCACTTACGAAACTTCAATACACCATGGTCACAATAATGTCTAAACTAGATGACTGGTCATTAATTAAGGTGCAAATGAAACTTGATAGTGGTACTTCATTGATTGTGAAGCAAGATTCAGTATCTTTGCCTTTGTTGCACACATCTGCAGCAGAGACGCAAGGAAGGGAAGAGAGCATGGTTATCCTTGTGTGGGGAGATGAATAACCCATTGTCCTTTCACATTTAGGGGAAGTTAGCCCATGTTCTGTCGGTTGCCATAGCCCCTAGGATGGTCGTCCTTCCAGTCATCCCACTGCTGCATTCTGTGGTGGGTGTCCTCACCTTCTCCTTCCTTTTGCTCCAGCTCCTTCTCTTCTTGCTGAGTTGCTTTGTGGGACTCAGGTGGTGGTGCTTGCTTTTCGACTTCCTGATCTGATGGTAAAACCTTACTTTTCTGGTGCTGTTCATACCAATCGTTCACCGTCATAGTCGCCAGACTTGGGTATCCAGCTCCAAAGACTTGTGCTTGGGCAACGCTTCGAGTGAGGATGAAGGGTTTCATTGGAGGCCTCTCCTGAGAAGGCAAAGGAGAAGCTGATTTCTCACAGGGGAAGTCTCTTTCCCTCAGGATCTCTATCTCCTGGTCAATGCTCTCAATCTCATCCAAGCTGATGTTAATCCACCTGCGAAGCTGAAGGAGGTAATACTCGCGCACACATTCCTCTTCTGCCTGACCACTCTCCACGGCTGATTTAAGAGTAGACAGCCTTTGCTCCACTGCCTTATTTTGCTTGTATCTCTGGATTTTGGCCTGCCTCTGGGATGCCATGGCAATGAGGGTGGGCTCGAGGATGGCAGAGGTAGTTGGGTTTCCTTCTGGTGAGCTGCTCTGTGCCCAGGGCAGCTGAAAATCAGCCACATGGTAGTTGTGGCTCTGGGTTAGGAAGTTCATGAAGTACTCTCGAGCCTCCTGCAGGTGGTTGAAGCGATGGCTGGTGCCCACCAGCTTCAGTGTGAGCGCGCCCTTCAGGGCTGGGAGCATCAGATACTTGAGGTCAGGGGAAGCAATCTCCTCCCAGTCTTCATTCTGGCTGAACAGATCGAGCTCTGATAACATGTCTGAGGCCTTCTCTAGGATTTCCAAAGCCTTCTTCACCTTATCCTGGATTAACTTGGAGCCCATGGGTTGGGTTGAGGCTTCCACCTCCTCCAGAAGTTGCCGTCCGGTTTCCAGCAGGTCCGGGAGTCTCAGCTTCTGCAGCTCCTCCTCAGATGTTGTCATCTTGGCAGAGGGAGGAACCCGGGAACTGAACCAACAAATCTTATATTGAACTAGTTTGTTGGAAAATTGCAAAATAAAAGATACAGTATGTAAACGAAAAAGTAAAAAAAAAATACACCACAATACAGCATCTTAAAAAAGAATACTGACATTATTCATAATGTTTAATGTTTTCAGATTAAGACAATATAGACACAAGAACATTTTCAATATTGAAGAGATAAGATAGAAAATTATTTCAGTATGTCACATTTCTCCAGAAATTACATAGTGCTTTATGAACCAAACACTATATATTTTTCAGTGAAAAATATGTAACCAATATAAAATTAAGAAAAATAAGGAGCAAATAATCAAAACTGTAAGGCAAAAACTGTTGTGAACATTTTTGTTGAGGCTACATGCTGAAACACTTGGCATTGCATAATACCTAGGGAAACTTCCTGACTTTTGCTTAAATTGACTCAAGATGAGAGAACATAGGGAGAGGGTCACCACTGCTCTTCTCATCGTGCCATCACAGTAGAAAGACAAAGATTGGGCCTTCTATCTGACTTTAGAATCTCCCCCATCAGGTGCTAGAACCTCCAACTTCCAGCAGGATGGCAGAAACACTGAAAATGGTGCTTCCCTCATCAGCAGTTATCCAGTATAACTGATTTCAACAGGGTATTAGGAGACTGAACAGCATGTGGAGACTTCACTGATTATTCAGACCACTTAATGACATGCACCACGCTTGAAAACCGCGAAAGCTTTAATGTAAGATATTTTTCTTAGTCTTTCCAACTGTAGAGCAACTGAAGTGAAAAATTGTATTTATGCAAATAACCCACATACTTCATGATCAAGAACAAGTATGACAGCACAAGGTCATCTGAGTAAATTTCATTGACAATTATGAACTATACATGTACCTTTGTTAATATACATTTGTAGCTCTATATTTGTAAATAAACACAGTCTAATAGTATTTATTTGAGTGTTAGCATTCACAGTATGTGTAAGAAATGGTAGGGAAACATGGCATGGGCAAATATTCCTTTTTACTTTATAAGGAAGCATAAATTGGATCTCCTTACTTCAATAAACACATACTACATTTATTATTGAAATGAAAATGTAAACCTTCTGCTCTATTGAACACAGCATTGTTTTCCTTAGCCACCATTCTTCTTTTTGTAACTTTTAAATAGCGTTATTTAGGCACCTTCATTTTGTTGGATGGTAAGTGGAACTGTGAGAACAGGAGCCACTGGTTCCCCACAGGTTAATGGGCCATAGAATTCTAAAGTGTGGGAAAGACCTGAAGTTTTACCAAAATTATCTAGTTCATTTTCAATCACTATGCACTGATCTTATGCAAAATCAAAATATTTAAAGTTAGCTTATATTTTCTCAACAAGCAGAGTTAGACTGGAAAGATAAGATTTCTTGAATTACACATTATCCAAATAAACACATATTCTGATTTGTGTGTTAAGAAGTGTAAAAGTCAATTGTTTCACTCACTTCAAGTCTGAAGCTCAAGTTTATTTTATTTTATCACTTTTAATGTGCTGAAGATTTCCCATGACCCTAAGTCACAAGCCTCAGAATAGTTTTGACATAGTGACTGTTCTCAGGGTGAAAGTGACATCCCATTTCACAGATGTTTGTAGGTATAGTCATTTCTTAAAGATTTTATGTTATGACATGAGGAAAGGACATTTCTAATGACTTGTGGCAAAAGCAGTAAGAATGACTGACAAATAAGCAAAGAAATTTATATGAGAACATGTCGATCTACAAAACACAAGATTATCTTGAGAAAAGGATATTCATATTACTGTATTTAAAAATATGCCTCAACATGAAAGCATCAGAAAGTCGTGGTACTTGTATAAAGACTGACATGAAACAACTGAATATGTTGTTTCAAACAAATATTTAAATGAAATGTCAATTGATTTGACAAGACAATTATTATAAAAGATTGTTTTTCTTTTCTCACCACTATAGATTAGAGAATTTAATGTCCACATACAAATTTATCTCTTATCTCACAATAAAATTTCAATTGACTTAAAAGAATTCATAGTACTAAAACTACAATCTAGCATTACATGACCCAAGAAAGAATATACAGAAGAGATTTTCATTTCAGTGAAAATAGAAGCAGACAACATACCTTATTTATTTTATAACTAGCTCAAAAATTTATGAGGTGGTTCAGGAAATATGGACCCTTGTTAGGTTAAATATTTTTTATATGAGTAAAAGTGTATTACATACAATCCAGATACAGGAAATATTTAGGAATGTAAGTGGAAAAAGATGTGGGGAGAGAAGGGGGGAGTCTTTTCTCTTCAACATAAAATTTAAATTACTGATATTACAGAATACACAACGCATACAAAAAGACACATGGGAGGGAAAACACCCTAAAGAAATTAGGGAAATAATGATAGGAATATTGCCTTAAAGCTTGTTTCATAGTACTGTGGCAGCAATATTAAGATAGATCCTTCCTTTAAAACAAGCTAGAAGGACAGAACCAACTTCACTAAAGTTGATTTCTGATCTCCAAATATATGCAGTGGTGTGTTCATCCACACTTACACATACAATGAACACATACTTAGTCAGGGGTGATTGTGCATGACTTTAATCTCAGCAATTGCTAGACCGAGGAAGGCAGATCTCTGAATCTGAGGCCAACCTGGTCTGCAGAGTGATTTCCAGGACAACCAGGACTACACAGAGAAGTTCTGTCACAAAAACAAACAAACCAACAGCAGCCACAAATACAAGAAAATATATATATATAATATACATATTATATATATATATATGTAATTTCAAATGAAAGGAAACCTAAACACTGCAAGGTCAACAAAATGAGAGGAATAAATAATCACATTTCAGTAGTAAATATTAATATTAATGGTCATTACTTGCCACTAATATGACCAAGAATAGTGGAATTAATAAACCAGTGGAATAGATCAATCACTAATTTGTCTCCAAGAAATGAAGCTCACAACAAAACACAGACACTTCTTTAAAATGATGGAATGCAAAATAATATTCCAAGCAAATGGACCAATGAGATAATCTCTCTCTTCGGGTATTCAACAAAACAGACATCAAACTAAAACTAATGAGGATAAAGTATTCAATTGCATGCACATTAAATGAACACCACCTAAAGAAGATATTATCACTCTACATATACAGCAAAGAAGAAAATAAGGAAGAGAATGGAATATTCAAGAGGGCTAATATAGGGACCATGTGCAGAAAAGAATTTTGGTGTAACTGCATACAAAGATTACAGGAGATAATTTCAGTGTCTTTCTCCACGGGATTGTTTTAAATAAGGGAAATCTTTTCCCCCCACCATTTTGGAGGAGTGACTTAATGCCTAGCTAGGCTTGGTTGACAATCAACTTGAAATATCCTATGTCTCAGGAACAAAACTTTGTTGGAAGCTAACTCAGCATAACAAACAGAAGAATTCTATCCCAATTTCAGGCAG
The DNA here is from genome assembly GCA_030556225.1 of Cricetiscus sungorus. NCBI lineage: Eukaryota > Metazoa > Chordata > Mammalia > Rodentia > Cricetidae > Cricetiscus > Cricetiscus sungorus. The sequence continues at coordinate 12,046,108 of JANBXA010000732.1, forward strand.
CTTAGTCTCTGTAGCATCTCACAATTGTTCAGCCAGAACACATTCAACATTTTTTCATGTTGAAGAGAACCACATTAGGCGCTCAGAATAAAACTGAAAGAACATTTTACTAAGTATTTAAGGAGAGGAAATAAAACAAGAAGCAGCTCCAAATAAGAAAAGCCCATATTGACACTGGTACATTCAGAAATTTCCTCCACTACATTCAGAAAACTTGGTTTACCTCAGACTGTTAAGGATGTAGAGAAAGAAGAATTCTTGTCCACTGCTGGTAGAAGAGCAAACTTGTACAGCAATTGTTGAAATCAGAGTGGGGGATCCTTGTGAACCTGGGGATAGACCTACTTCAATATCTAGCTGCACTGCTCCTGGGAAAATAATGAAGAAAACAGTATATTCTATTACAGAAACACCTACATCATTCATTATAATTAAAAATATGAAACAGCCTGGATATACATTAATGGGTAACGAACTTGTAGTACATTTACACAATTAAAATTTACCTCTAATTTACAAAACATAATATCATAGAACTCATATTTAATGAATGGACGTAAAAAATGTCATCTTAGTGGGTTACCCAGTACTCCAAAGACAGAAATAGCATATAATCACTTAAATTTATCCAAATTTAGCATTCCCTCATTACAAAGCAGTGTAAGAATCCTTAAATCCCACAGATGTAAAGTGTGGAGTAGGAGACTAGGAGGCAGGGAACCTTTTCCTGCCAAAGGGAAAATAATATAAGTTATTTGGAGACACACAGACTGATAATAAAATGGAAAAATAAATGAACATGGGAGAAAAGAGAGGATATGGAAAAATATCCCAAGAAGGATATCAAAAACTATGAACCATTTAAAGGTGTTATGGAAACCTACTCCAGTAGATTTCTTTTTTGTTTGGGACCTGTCCTGGAACTAGCTCTGTAGACCATGCTGGCCTCAGATTCACAGAGATCTTTGCCTCCAGAGTACTTGGATTAAAGGCATGCACCACTAATGCCCTGCTCCACTAAATTTCTTAATCCATAATATATAAAAGAAATCATCATATACTAGGAAGAGAAAACCCCACCTAGATATATCTTGCTACCACATAAGACTCCCATTGCCAGGTAGGTGTTATATTTAATAGATTTATTGACCAAGGGATCATCATAAGATTCCCCCAAACATCTAAATCCATTTGCCAGACTATTGGTTGTTTTACAACAACAAATGGTAAGGTTCTACATCTAAGGGTCAACTCCTGTGTATCTCATAGAACATGGAGAATTTGTTTTGTGTTTCCACTGCTACTGAATAGTGTTTCTGATACTGCAAGGTATTATGAATGCTCAATAGGAGACACCAACAAAGCTTTTAATCCTTTGATATACAATGTGGAGTTGCCTACATTGTTTAGTGGTAAAAAAGTTGTGGGGGTAAGCAACCATTATTTGATCAGGATTAAGGCCCATTCCATGATATAGAACACATTCTTGACATTACTTTTGTTGCCTAGTATATCTGATTAAGTCGTCCATGGACTTAAGGGAAAACATAATGCTTTTGTTTTGCTAAAAATTTAGCAATATGATGAATCCTAGTGACACTCTGCTATAGCTGTTAATTTGTTTATTGCTCATCATGATCAGATAAGACACTACCTGCAGTAAACGAGAACAAGTGCAGAGACTCATAACTGGACAATATGTGTGATACGTTACATCACCTAGCCATAAATGTGATGGCTCCCTCAAAACTCTCCATTCAGGGCTCATAAAACTTTGCATAAGAGAGGGAGAAAGATTCTACAGCCAGTGTTGCTAGGAGGAATGTAACCAAGGAAACAATGCCTTCCAGGAAAGTCAGGACTGACATATATGACATATATATATATATATATATATATATATATATATATATATATATATGACAGAATCCAAAGGGTTGGCAAACATTAAAATCAACTGGGGTCCCAGCTCTGGGAGAAGGAAGTAGAAATTCTCTCCTACCCCTAATCAACTTCTCCCAATGTTTAAAATGATTTAGTTCAGAAGAGTCTCATTGGGTATAGACCACACTCAAGGAAAGGCAACATTCTAAGAAGTACACATCCAGTTATATAAACTCAATTGTATTTTGTGATTATTTTTTAATTCATATGCTCCTAAAGTTTTTTTAATCTTACACATAATTTACTTATATATTATGAATGTAAAGTATTAGATGATTGTGGAAGTGGGGGATCAGGTAGGAAACATAAAAATCTACTTTAAAAATAAAAAACAAATATTGTTATCTTGTTATCCATCTCATTTGTACCAAACTCGAGAACTCCAACATATTTGGCATAAATATTACTGTTGATCCACACAACTATTCTGAACAGCTTTTGATAAGTATAAAATTCAACTGGACTTGAAATGTGGACCTTCAGAACACTCTGCATAAATGCTACCATTGAGCTACACCCATATACCTTAAAAGCTTTGAAAATAATAATAATAATTTGTTCTGATTTCTACTGTCCTTTTCATCAGACCTATAATCAGCACTTATTCTTGTATTTTTCCCTCACTGATGTCTCAGACAAACTAATATTCTTTCTTTGTTTATATATCTTGCTAATTAAACTCAATTATTATATTGATTTTGATATAGAAGCCTAAGCTTTATTCTAACTTGTGTATTCCGAAGTGGCCTAACAGATTGTTTATCCCTGTTCAGCTCTACCAATGTTGGCTTACAGATAATGTACCCCATGGTAACTTCCATCAATTTTTCCTTGTTTGAAAAATTCAACTTCTAAAGAAAAAAATCATGAAACTCACAGATAAATAAAAGTAACTAGATAAAGATTCATTCTGAATAAGTTAACCAGATGCCAAATGACAGATATGACATGTATTTGCTTATATGTGAATATTTACAATTAAGTCAATAAAAACTCTCTTAGTAAGGGTTTCTGTGCCATGAAGAGACATCATCACAACAGCAATTCTTACTAGGAAAATATTTAATAGAGGCAGTCCATTTGCAGTTCAGAGTTTTAGTACATTATCATCATGATAATGTGCGAGTGAAGGCAGAAACTTGAGTATATATGAGAACTCGAAGCCTGTAGAAGGAGACTTTTCTTTGTCTGGTTTGGTCCCACTGGACAATTTTATCTCAGCCATTTGTATCACTCAGAGACTTACTATATACTTATAATTGTTTGGCCAATGGTTTAGGCTTCTTACTGGCTAACTACCTACTAAAATATTAACCCATATTTACTGTGTATCTGCACCTGGTTGTAGTAGCTTAGTGGTGATGCTCTTGTATATTGCTTCTCCTGTGACTAAATGTTGATCTCTCACTCTGCTTCTCTCTCTCTCTCTCTCTCTCTCTCTCTCTCTCTCTCTCTGTGTGTGTGTGTGTGTGTGTGTGTGTGTGTGTGTGTGTGTGTTTACTTCTTTCTTAGCTAAATTCTGCATGTCATTGACCAAAACAGATTTATTTATCAATCAATAAAAGCAACTCACATTCCAAGCATAAATAACATCCCACATAAAATGTCCTCCTCCACATTGGCACTCTTACTCTAATATGTTCATAACTTCTCCAACAAGTCCATATTTCCTAATAGTTTCACACCCTTTAGGAGGACATTTTCTTTTAAACTACCATATTCTACTCTCTGGTACTCAAAACCTTGTAGCCATATCATAATGGAAAAAAAATGTGTTCAATCTAACTTCAAAAGTCCCCATCATCTAATCACAATCTCAACAATGTTTAAAATCCAAAGTTTAAAGTCTTGTCTGAGATTTATGCAGTCTCTTAACTGTAATATTCTGTAAAATTAAAATAAGAAGAGCACATACTTACAATATATAATGGTACAAGATATACATTACCATTCTAAAATATAGGAAAAAAGATTATAATGAGGAAATACTGAACAAAAGCAAGACAGAAAACCAGCTTGGCAAACTCCAAACTATGTTCCTGCATGTATGATGTCAAAATCTTCAGATCTCCAACTCCTTTCAGCTTTGTTGACTAAAACACACTTCTAAGCCTGGACTATTTCCACTCCCTGTTAGTAGCTCTCCATAGCCAGTATCCCATAGCTACAGAATCTCTAACATCTTGAGGTGTGCAAAACAATCATGGCTTCACTTTCAGAGCTTAACTAAATGGTCTAGGCCTCCATTCAGTGACTCCCCTGATATTTGCCTGGCCTCACCGTTTTTCCTCAGGAATGGAGGCAAATTCCATAACCCTATTCTTCTATGCTTGACTCTAAAACTAGAACTGGGAGTAGAGCATAGTGCCATCTTTCAATTGCATCTTCATCATCTTTCTGTTTTCTATGGTTTTCTTCGCTGCTGGAGCTTGGCTGTCCTTGATCCTGCTCTGTAGACTAGACTAGCCTCAAGCTCAGAGATCTGTCAGCCTCTGCCTCTTGAATACTCAAATTTAAGGCATGTAACACCACACCTGGCTCTAAGATTTCCTTTAATGTATTTTCACAAGTTGGACACTTAGGTGGGTGGAATCTTTCCCTGAGAACACACCTAGTTTTACTCCATTTCTTAACAATTTATCTCCTTGAGGCCAGAATTTATATCTTCTTCACTTACGGGTGCCCCTTTTCTTGATCTGTACATTTTTATTTTTATTTTCTAAGGTTGGTCTTATTCATTATGTATCTCCATGAGAATTACCACTAATAACCACATGACAGAGTTTACATGTCCTAGGTTGATTTGAGATTATTTTTCTGCCAATGGAACTAACTCAAAACTATTCATTTTATCCTGAGGCAGATTCTTCAGACAAGGGCAAAAGACAGCCACTTTCTTTGCAAATATATCACAAGAACATCTCTAGGCAACATATAAAATCTTCTCCCCTGAAAAATCTTGAGCCCCTCACAACAGTTCAAAAACTCTTAACACCACTGTCTTCCATGCTCATACTAATATGTTCCATGAAGCAACACTTAAAGCATTCAACTACTTTTCTAATACACAGGCCCAAGGTCAATATTCCTTCAAACAAAAGCATGGTCAAGCCGATCACAGCAATACACCAGTCCCTCCTCCCAACTTCTGTATTAGTCAGGGTTTCTATTGATCTGGTGTGCCCACTGCAACACTTATAAAAAAACATTTATTTGGTTTACAATTCAAAGTTTTGTCTGTTATCATCATGGTCTGACAAGACAGTGTGCAGGAAGACATGGTCCTGGAGAAGCAGCTGAGTGTATTATATTTTGAAAGCAACAGGAAATGGTCTGAGAAACTAAGTGGTATCTTAAGCATATATGTGACCTCTGTAATTACACACTTCAAACCAAAGGACCACACTTACTCCAATAATGGAGCACCTCTTAATACTGCCAGTCTATTTGAGTGCCATTTTCTTTCAAACCATCACAATAACAACGTTACAATTTGTAGAACCACAGAGATCAGGATTAGAGTAAGCTACTAGGTATGACAAGTCCCCCTAGAAAAAGGAAATAAAAGCTTCATATGGATGGACAGGATGGGGCCTGATTGGGTAGAAATAAATAGGGAGTATCAGGGTACTCGTGGGCAGAGAATGGAATCCAGGGAAACACAGGCCAAATTAAGGACCATTGAGTGTTAATATGTAAACTTAAAGAGTAGAAGCTTCCTAAAATTTCTGCACCTATAAATACAATTTAAATGATATTGCAAAATAATTGGGCAGACAGAGTTCCAACTGGGCATCTTTTGTCACCATATGATATTTCCGATACCAACATTAGATGATACTTATAAAACTCTTTGAAAATGGAGAAGTAATAGAGCCTTTGTCCCCAACCATGTTCTAGGAACTTTGATACATGGATGGACTCTGCAAGCTACCAAAAGAGAAACATAAAAATGAACCTATCCACAAACTCTTTGACCTACAATGATGCCCTGTCTGAAAGGTATGCTCCTGCCATGATGGACTGTAGCTGTTAGAAAAAATAGGCCTCTATCAAATTTGACTTAAGACTCACTCCATGAAATCGAACACAAACCTGATATTTCTTGCATGATAGAGAACTCGAGAGTACATTTTACAGAAACAAGGAGAAACAGGTATACTACTGTTTTAAACACACACACACACACACACACACACACACATACACACACACACACACACACACACACACACACACACATCAACCATACAAACACACCAAAAATCACATTAATTAAATGGTTCCCAATGACATTCTGCTATATGCACTGAACAGGGCTTGGCTCAGCCATCATCAGTGAGATTTCCTCCTACTTTTTAGATGGGAATAAATGCAGCATCTCAGAGTCAGACATTATACAAAGAATGAAAGACCTTGGAACATTTATCCTTAAACTTTAAGCATCCATCAAATTCGTCCTTTCAGGGCTCAAAGAACCCCAAAGAAGAAGTAGATATGAAAAAAAAAAAAGAAAGAAAGAAAATGCCTTAAACATCAACTGAAGGAGCATTCACAGAACCCACATCGATATTTATCTGATCCTCTACATATATGTCACAGTTTCTAGTTTAATATTTTTATGAGATTCCTGAGTTTGGAAGCAGATGTGTCTCTATTTCAAGGGCTTTCACTTTGGCTTTTTTCCTTATGTTCATTTGTTTCATCATTTTCAATGATTTAGTTTCTATTTTATTTTTTATTTATTATATTCATTCTATGTTCATCCCTTAAAAGACTGTTTTGTAAGGATAGATAGAAACAGAATGTAGGGAGGAAGTAGGAATTGATAAAGGAAAGCAAACTATAATTAGGATATATTACTTAAGCAAGAAAATCTATTTTCAATGAAAAACCTCAATCATTGTGTCTATTTTTGTAAATAGTTTTAATTATAACATTCTTTCTTTCTACTATGATTGTACATATATAGATATTTAAACATTACTTTAAACTTTAAATGCATTTATTCATTACAATTAAACCTTTGTGACAGACAGACAACAGCTCAAGTCCAAGCTTGGATACATGGTGAGATGCAATTAGAACAAAAGCAAAATCAGAAAAGTCAAAACAAACCCAAACAAGAGTGCAACCTAACACAGAAATAAATATTATTAATTGGTAGGTTTGGTATGTTAAAAATACAGAAGAAAACATACTTAAAAATTGTGGTGATAGTTCACTTAAGGTAGTAAAGAGAAAGAAAGTGTGGAAATACTACAAACATAATAACATTTTTGCATGTAATGGTTTCACTGTTGCTAGTGAAGGTATTTGCCATATGACAAGTGACTAAAAATTTAAAATTAATTTAAATATATTTTGTGTTTTAATAATGAAGTAAATTGTGTTAATTTTTTCCCTTAGAGTGGGAAGTAATATAAAGATAAATAGAAAGTGGTAGATTTATGAGTTCTTGCAGTATCACAATAAGATGTTAGATTTAACTGAAAACAGATGAGTGTAGACCTTCAGAAGTGGTTGGGTGCATATGAATTGATGCAATATAAGTGAGGTCATTTACACTGAGACAAGTATGAATGATTACAGCTGGGAACACAGATTTAGGATGACTGCAATACATTTTTCAACATGCAAGTAGACACATTTACTTTTACAGGCCAAATGCAAACAAAATTCACACACACACACACACACACACACACACACACACACACACACACCACAAACACAAACAAAATGGCATCACACAAGTATGTTTGTGGGGTCACTCATGTGAGTGAGTATCAAAACTGTGAATAAGTCTGCTGTTGGGTTTAGACAATATTTGAGGATAGTCTAAGTTTTGGGAGTGTTTCTGCTTTAACTAGTGGGGTTTTCTTAAATAAATTTCCAACAGTTTTACCTTCAGGCAGAAAGATGTGAGGTGAGACAGAGATGGAAGATAAAATGCTACCAATGTTATTAAAAGCCCAAGATAATTTGGTTCTGAATCTTTATCATTGCAAATATCTACAACAACAATATTTTAATGGCTCAGCCATTATTCCTAAACTATTAGTTGAGGACTGTTTTTTGTTTTGTTTTGTTTCGGTTTTTGTTTTTTTTGTTTTTTAATTACTTATTTATTTATTTATTTATTTTGGCTATGAGCTTCAGTTTACATTTCCCCATGTTCAACTAATATCAGATACTGTGCATTCAGTAGTCTACTACTGTTATGTGTTCCATGGTTATGGGAAAGCTTTCTTAGATGTTGGTAAATATAAGGTTGATTGGGCCACAGAGCAGTCTTTAGTGAATACAAACATTTGGTGAATCCAGAATCATATTAATATTTCTTGCTCTCATGACCCAGGCATGATTATCAGTTACTTCTTCTGGATCTCAGATTATGTTTATATGCAATGCAACAGGATTATTATTGACAAGGCTATAATACTCACAATTCAGTCTTGATGGGAGGAGTGACAATAACTCCTGAAAGATTCAAACATTCTTTCTTTAACTAATTTTTATTTATTATTTTTCTTATTTTACATATCGATCACAGTTCCCTCTCCATCCATCCCTCCCTTCCATGCCCCCCGCCAAAGCCCTCTCTCATCCCATTCCCTACTCACTCCACAGGAAGGGTGAGGCCTTCCAGAAGGGATCAACAAAATCTGTCAAGTCATTTGGAGTAGGGACTAGGCTGTTCCTCCTGCCTCTAGGCTAAGGGAGTATCTCTCCATGGAGAGTGTGCTCCCAAAGTCCTTCTGTGCACCAGGGATACATCCTGGTTCCACTGCCAGAGGACCCTTAAACTGCCTAGGCCTTCTAACTGAGACTCATCTTCAGGGGGTCTGAGTCGGTCCAATGCTGGTTCCCAGCTCTCAGTCTAAAGATTGATGGCGCCGAATTGTTCAGGTCAGCTGTCTCTGTGGGTTTCCATAGCCTTCCTTGTCTTGATCCCTTTTGTTACCAATCCTCCCTCTCTGCTACAGGATTCCAGTTGTTTGGCTCAGTGTTTAGCTGAGGATGTCTACTTCTGTCTCCAAAAGCTACTACATGAAAGTTCTAGAATGGCATATAGTTAGTTATCAATCTTATGATCATGGAAGAGCTTCAACGCAGCCTCTCCACTGATGCTCATATTGTTGGGATCATCCTTGTAGGTCTGTGGACATTTCTCTAGAGGCAGTTTTCTCTTCAAACATAAAATGGCTCCCTCTATTACAGAATCTCTCTTTTTTTTTCTCTTGTCTATTTGTCCCCTGGCTCAATGTTCCTGGTCCCACATGTTCTCCTTTCCTCCCTTTCTCTTTCTCCTAACTCCCTCTCCATTCAAGAACCCCTCTCCTGCACCCAATATGCTCAGGAGATCTTGTCCCTTTTCCCTTCTGTATGAATCTCTTAGGTTCCTCTTTGTATCCTAGTTTCTCTGGCCCTGTGAATTGTAGGCTGGTGATCTTTTGCTTTATTCTAAAATCCATATATTAGTGATGACATACCATGGTCCTCTTTTTGTGACTGGGTTATCTCACTCAGGGTGGTTTCTTCAAGTTCTATCCATTTGCCTGCGAATTTGAAGATTCCCTTGTTTTTGTTTTTCCACTGAGTAGTATTACATTATGTAAATGTACCATATCTTCTTTATCCACTCTTCATTTGAAGGACATCTAGGTGGCTTCCAGGTTCTTGCTATTACAAATAATGCTGCTATGAACATAGTTGAAAAGATGTCTTTAGGGGTGTGTATCATTCAGGTACATGCTTAGGTGTAAAATTGCCTAGTCCTGTGTTTGACTGACACCAATTTTACTGAGGTACCATGATATTGATCTCCAAAATGGCTATACAAATTTTCATTCCCACCAGCAGTGGAGGAGTGTCCCCCTTTCTCTGCATCCTCTCCAGCATAAGCTGTCATTGATGTTTCCGATTTTAGGCATTCTCACAGGTGTAAAATGGTATCTCAAAATTGTTTTTATTGATGCAAACATTCTAACCTATCAAAAATAGCCCTGTTTGTGTCACCATACTTCTTTGTGTATGTGTTTGTGTGTGTGTGTGTGTGATGTATACATATATTTTAGTTTAAATTTGAAACAAGCTTGTTTTACATATCAATGCCAGTTCCTACATCATTCAGTCCTCCCCTGCTCTCCCCAACAACCCCTATCCCATCCTTCCATGAGAAGTCTTCAAATCTGTCATATCATTTGGAGCAGGGCTCAGGCCCTCCCCATGTGTCTAGGCTAAGGGAGTATCCCTCTATGTGGAATGGGCTCCCAAAATCCAATAGTATACTAGGAATAAATACTGATCCACTGCAAGAACCCCCATAGACTGCCCAGTTCTCCCAACTAACACTACATTCAGGGAATCTGGGTCAGTCCTATGCTGGTTTTCAGCTATCAGACTGGAGTCCATGACCTCCGCCATGTTCACGTTAGCAGTTTCTCCAGCCTAGTCTTGACTCCTTTGCTCATCACTCCTCCCTGAGTGTTTATCTGTGGGCATCTGTTTCTGCTTCCATCAGCTAAGGGATGAATGCTCTAGGATGGCATATAAGGTAATCATCAATCTCACTATTGTGAAAGGGCATTTAAAGTAGCCTCTCCCCTTTTGCTTAGATTCTTAGTTGGGGTTATCCTTGTAGCTCTCTGGACAATTCTCTAGTGACAGATTTCCCTGTAAACCTATAATGGTTCCCTCTATTATGGTATTTCTTTTGTTTCTCTCCTCTATTCTTTCTCTGAGTCAATCTTCCTTCTGCAATATGCCCACCTCTCCCCTCATCCTCCCCCTAATTCCATCTCCCTTTCCCCTATGCTCCCAATTTGCTCAGGAGATCTTGTCCCTTTCTCCTTCTCCAGGAAACCATGTGTGTCTCTCTTAGGGTCCTCTTTGTTTCCTAGCTTTCCTGGCAGTGTGGATTGTAGGCTGGCAATACTTTGCTCTAAAGCTAAAAACCATATATGAGTGAGTACATATATGTGTTTGTCTCACAGTATGTACTCACAGTGGTTACCTCACTCAGGATGGTTTCTTCTTGTTTTATCCATTTGCCTGTGAATTTCAAGATTGCATTGTTTTTTTCCATTGAGTAGTACTCCATTGTGTAAATATACCACATTTTTTCCATCCATTCTTTAGGTTAGAGGCATTTATGCTTCATTCAGGTTCTGCCTATTACATATAATGTTGCTATGAACTTAGTTGAACAGATGTCCTTGGTATATGAATATGCATCTTTTGGTTATATGCCTAAGATTGGAATTACTGGATCTTGAGTTAGACTGATTCCCATTTCCTAATGAACTGGCATATGATTTCCAAAGTGGCTGTACAAGTATCTCAGAGTAGTTTTGAATTGCAATACCCTGATGGCTAAGGATGTTGAACACTTTCTTTCAGTCATTTTAGAATCCTCAATTGAGAATTCTCTATTTAGTTCTGTACCCCATTTTTTAATTGCATTATTTGGTGTTTTGGTGTCTAGCTTCTAGAGTTCCTTGTATATTTTGGAAGACAACCTCTGTCAGATGTAGGTTGGTGGATATCTTTTCCCATTCTATGGGCTGACATTTTGTCTTCTTGACTGTGTCCTTTGTCTTACAGAAGCTTCTCAGTTTCAGTAGGCACAATGTATTATTTGATGATCTCAGTGTCTGTGCTACTGTCATCATACATTTTATGCAAACTTTGCTAAAGTATTTAAGTTGTGTGTACTGAGAGTCTCATTTTGTAAGCAGTGTGTCATCAAACATGTAGTGATTCTTGGGGTTCTAACTCTTAAATGATTGGATAAAAGGCTTGACCAAATATACCCAGAGTGCTTTACCCCATCTTAAACATGCTTTTTACTTTGATCATTAATTATTTTGCAATTTAAATTTTAGTATCAAAAAACAGGCATGCTGGTGCATACCTTTAATTCCAATACTTAAGAGGCATAGGCAGATAGTTCATTTTGTGTTTAACTACTGTATGTTCTTTTTAGGACATTTCAAGCAAGCCAGGATTATATAATGAGACTCTGTTTCAATAACAAGAACAATAAATTATAGTATTATTTCTTGGTTTTCCATATTTTGAGTGTAACACAGCAGGTGGCTGGAACTGCAGCTTATATCTCAAACCACAGGGAGGAAGCAGAGGGAGCTAACTTGAAATATCAGGAGGTTTTTGCAAGATCATAGGGTTATGTTTTGTTCAGGAGTTCCATCTCCTCTAATATTCCCCAAACAGTCAGAAATTAGGAGTCAATTATTTGAATATTCAAGGACTAATAGAGGGCAAATCATTCAAACCATTCCTCTCCTTGGGTCTCATAGTCTCACAGACATCTCACAGTGAAAAATATATTTTATCCAACTTCAAAATTCTCCATGATCTTTTATAGATTAAATATAGTTTAAAAGTTCAGATGTCTTCTGAGACTCAAGGCAATCCTTCATTGTAATGCTCATCCAATTACATGTTTGCAATATACAATGGCACAGAGCATATATTACCATTAATTTGAAATGGTCTCAAGCTGGCATGAAAAATATTAAGGAAGACTTTGAGCTTCATATTCTCTGTGTCTTCTGCCTGAGTGCTGTAGTCATGTTTGTCTATAGTGTTAACTGTGTTACTGTTGATGGCTAAATCAAACCTGTGTGTGCTAGGCAAGTTCTTTACCAAAGGCTCAAAAACAAATGTTATCTCCCATATATTTTCTTATAAACCTTATTTTGGTAAGAACCCTGGCAACTTGATCTAGCCAAACTCTCCTACACTGGATATAAGACTAGATTTCCCATTCTCCCCAATTTCATGGGTGTCATCTCATCATTGTGAGCTATTTTTTGCCTGACTTTCTTAATGGTCTTTAATTTTGCATTTTGTGAAATCCTAAACCTGGTTTTTGTTCTCAATTGCTTCTTTCCTACTTAAGATTAAACTGTTTCTACATATGACTTACTCTGATGTTGTAATGTCTATTTATCTTCCATTGCAACTATCTTCGAATGTTCTAGGAATAAAACATGTAGTTCTAAATAGCCATACCCAGACAGGAGCTTTGCCATGAAGTAAATATAACTTCTTCTGGTACTACATATGCTTCACACAAAGTAAATAAATTATGCCAGGATACCTTCTACAATATATACTCACCATATTCTGAGGTGCAGCTCTGCCAGGTAATAAAACTTTCACTGACAATAACAAACCTTAAATTGAGAAACTAAACATGCACACACACACACTCACACACACACACACACACACACACACACAGAGAGAGAGAGAGAGAGAGGGAGAGAGAGAGAGAGAGAGAGAGAGAGAGAGAGCTCAATTCACTCTGTCCACCACTCTTTCTTACAGTCACTTTGTGAACCCATTTCCTTGATGCATCACAAGTCATACTTAGCTGAACCTTGTAATCATTCAGAAACTGACAGATGCAACCCAACATTGCCATTCTGATGTTAAAGTACAAAGTTACCATTGTGCAACATCACTTCTTGGGGAAAATGTTTATTTTATTACCCTTATTCCCACACAATAATCCACAATACAGCCTAGGATTTGCAATGTTACTGTTCACTCTGGAAGAGAATTGAGCTAAAGTAGTGGGACAGATTGAACAAATAAGGGGAGAAGGCCTATTGCTACCATTGGGTGACTGACTAGGTAGTGAGTTGTCTCTGTCATTTCTAGAGTTTATATATTATCCTTCTGTGGTCTTTGAAGGAGTTGAAGACAGATAGTTATGGTTATAGTTTTCCTTAGTTAGGATTAAAGATAAGTTACATATAGGACTTTAGACTCACAAAGATAGGATAGATGATATTTTCTTTAAGTCTTACAAAATGTTAATGAACTAAATATTGTTAACTGTGATTCTTATTTGATAACTGTTGTATGATATATTTTGCTATGTCAAGGTTAAAATGCTTCTTTTATTTTAGACAGAAAAGAGGAGATGATGGGAGATGTTATTCTGTAAATATGTTTTTCATACTGGTTAATAAATAAAGCCCTGTTGGCCAATAGAAAAGGAAGATAGGAGGGACTAAGAAACTAGGAGGAAGGAGGAAGTAGTTAGGAGGAGTCAGGATGTAGAGCATGGAGAAAGAAGATGCCAGCGGCGGCTCTCTGGTAAGATGAGCCACGTGGAAATACTTAGATAAGTAGAAATGGGTTAATAATTAAGACAGAGCTAGCCCATAAACAATAATGGTAACTGGCTAACAGGATTGTATCAAATACAGAGTCTCTGAGTGTTATTTGGGGCCGGCGCGCCAGATTGGCAGCAGGCGGGCTGGCTGGCAGAAAACATACAAGCTACAGGCCTGTGCAGAAATTACAAAAGAGGGCAGGGCAAAAGATGTCAGGCTCTGGTCTGATAGCTTTCTGATCTGATTCTTCAGATTCATATTTGAGATCTATATGTTATAATCCCAAGAAATTTGCAATACTTAATGTGTACCGTCCACCTATGAAAGGCACAACAGGGCCCAGAGGGAGATAATATTGATTGTTGCATTTTCTTGCTGACCATTCCTCAGGTGGATGCCACAAGCATCTTTGGCTCCCTCTCCTCTGAACAATACTGACTCCTCACACCTCCAAGCCCCAGCCTGTCCTAGTGATCCAGCATACCTGCAACCACTCACGAGTGTTTTTTTTGCCAGGCTGGAGGGACTCAAGAATCTTTTCTGAACCTAATGACAGATGTATATGAGCTTTAAGCTTTCTTATTGCTAGTTTGGAAAGAAGGGTCTTCATAACTTCCATGTATAAATTAGTCAAGAAGAGTTTCAAGGTATTTTGTGGGCAAAATGGACTTCAAAAATCTCAATATATGTTCTCCTTTTGATATACACAGGAGGGAAAGGCTGCTTAGGGAAAAACATAAGCCGAACTAGAGAAACTACCAAAAAAAAAAAAAAACAAAAAAAACAAAAAAAAAAATGCTAGGTACTACTTGAAAAACTAAGGAGAAATAACAATACTAATAGCTAAAATATTCTGATTTAAAATTATTGTGCATTAATGAGGTTTAACTAGATTACTTTTATTTTTAAAATCTGAAGTGTATTCAGATAGACTGAAACTCTTACAAATAATGGTTTTCATGAAAGTGTTGAGTCTTCATTTGATGGAGAGGTTTCTGTACTCACATTCAAAAAAGTATGCACAATTTTGCAGATTTATATCTATTTAGTTTTGAAACAGAGTCTCAATCTACCTAGTCCCACCTGCAGTCAGGGTAGGAATAGAGAGAGAGGACAGAGAGAGAGAGAGAGAGAGAGAGAGAGAGAGAGAGAGAGAGAGAGAGAGAGAGAACATAAAAGAGGGAGCCATTATTGGTTAGAATAGAAAATTGAACCTAAAGAAAGGTCTAGAGACCTACAAGACTGACTCAAACTAACAATTCGAGCAACTGTGGAAAGGCTACCATAAATGCCCTTCCCTGATAGTGAGATCAGCAACTAACTTATCCACCATCATGGACCCCTCATCTAGTACCTGTTGGAAACAGAAGCAAACACCCATAACTAAACACTGAGTCGAACTAGAATCCAGATGCAGAGAGAGAGGACAAGACCAGGTTGCAGAAACCCACAAAGACAGCTGACCTAAACAAGGAGGAGCTAATGGGCCCCCCAGACTGATAGCTGGGAATCCAGCATGGGACTGACTCAGACCCCCTGAATATGGGTCTCAGCTAGAAGGACTGAGCAGTCTGGGGGACCTCAGACAGTGGAATCTATTCCTGATGCACAAAAGGACCTTGTGGACACATCCCCCATGGAGGGATACCCCTTAACCTAGAGACAGTAGAGAAGTCCTAGTCCCTACTTCAAATGACTTGACAGATTTACATGACCCAAACTGGATAGCATAGCCCTACAAGTAGAATGGGGATGGGGCCATGGGAGGGTGGCCAGGGTGCATGTCACAGGGAAAAGAGGGAGGGAGGGAGGAAGGAAGGGAGGGAGAGGGAGAGGGGAAACTGGGATCGACATGTATAATTTTTAAATTATATTATTAATAAAAAAAAGAAACAGTCTCACTGTTTAGATCTTGCTAGCCTGAGAACTAGTTTGTAAACAAGGCTTACCATAAACACACAGAGAACCATGAGTTTCTGCCTTTTGAGTGCTGGTAGGAAAGGCACGTGCCACCATTTTTAGCAAGATGTAATTTTTATTTAGGTCTCTCTCTCTCTCTCTTTCTCTCTCTCTCTCTCTCTGTGTCTCCCAGTTTGTCTGAATTTGATGCATTGTATGAGTAGGTAGATAAGTATGTTCATATCTCAACTCATTTAATACTGTGAGGAGGGGAGGGGATTAATATCCTGAAACCTGCCATGGCCCTGCAGTATAGACAGTGAGTCCTTCTGTAACTTGTGGCAGTTTTGCAGAACTCTAAAGCAAGCTGAAAAGGTGCTCTTGTGACCTTGCATTCTAAATAAACATTTCAAATATTGATTCCTAACAGGAGAAAAGCTAAATAAACTACAATGCAGTAGAACTATCTTTGTCAAAATTGTCAGAGAATGTCTGGCAGTAAGTTTTCAACGAGGCTTCATTGTTTTATCAGAATTAAAGACAATGTTTCCAGTAACAGCTCTATCTAGCCAAGAAGATACTTTGCAGTATAGGCTGGACTTGAACTTACACCATTCCATCTGCATCTGCCAACTAAAATTGAGACTGAAGGTTGTTCTATCATTGCCAGGTTTGTAACCCCTAGGCCTTCCATGATTACTTATTGAGACGCTGTCCCAATAGTCACTAAAATAAATGAGTGAAATTAAATAGTGGTATCAAAATGATATTTCTTATCTTTCCATATCTTGAGTCAGAAAAGAAGGTGGCTGGAGCAGAAGCATATACCTATTGAACCACACAGGGAAAAATCAGAGAAATAGCTTGAAAATCATGTGATTTTTTAAAGATCAAAGAAACACCTTATAAATAGAAGGTGTAACCAAGGACAGAATAAAGATACATTAATTGTATTGTATATGAGAAAAAGTGTCCTGAAGAAAGCATTGTAAAACTACATCAAATATAATCAAGGAAATGATTAATAAACATTAGTCCTTAAATGTATGTAATGCATCAACATAGACCTTTAATGAGGGAAAAAGGATGGATTTTAAGGCAGGAGAGAAAGAAGGAAATGATAAAAAGATTGAAAGTGGAATCAAGACTCAGGAGTTTTCAAGATGTAGGACCAACAGAGTAGAATACTGTCCTCTCTGTCCAGGAAAATAAGACCACATGGAAATACTTATATTAATAGGAATGGGTTAATATTTAAGAGAGATGTAGCCAATAAGAAATGCTAGTAACAGACCAACAACT
Source organism: Cricetiscus sungorus (assembly GCA_030556225.1). Lineage (NCBI taxonomy): Eukaryota > Metazoa > Chordata > Mammalia > Rodentia > Cricetidae > Cricetiscus > Cricetiscus sungorus. Next base: position 12,063,411 of record JANBXA010000732.1, read on the forward strand.
TTATAGCTAATACAGTGTCTCTGTGTGTTATTTGGGGCTGGCACTGCACTGGGACAAGGCCAGAGTGAAAAACCGCTCATAACAAAATGGCACGGGCAATGTGGCTACTAAGAACTTCCACTTAAAACTTGACAGAAATATAAAAAAAGGGTTTTACAAACAAAAGAACAGAGAGAAGCTAGGCTTCCTAGTAACATCATTTTTTCTCAGTTGGACTCTGATTTGCTAGAGACAAGCAGAGAGACTCTCTTGGCTCCTTTAATGGATGTTTTCTGACTCAGCATAGCAGCAAAAAAAAAAAAAAAAAAAAACCGCACAACACAACTTTTAAAGAGCTTTGCTAACAACTGAATGTTGTGTATGAGGGCTGGCAATGGCAGTGACCACATCTCCAAGCTGGCAGCATGCTGGTGGATGGCAGTGTAGACCAATGTAGACCAAGGCAGTGAGCACAGTTTTCAGTTCTGGTGGTAGACGTTCCCCAATGCCATCTTTGATAGACTGTGGCTAATACAGCTACTGTGGCTTTCATTTTAGCCATGTTGTTTACCAGATAAAAAGACTTGTGGCCACAAAAAGATAAAGATTTACAATAAAGCCATATTCAGATTAAGAAAAATCTCTAAACGTTTACAGTGTGTTTTAAAATATAAGTAGGCTTGAAAGAGGAAAAGAAACAGGATGAAATGGTTTAAAACAGAATAGTAAAAAGACGGAGAGTAGCTGCATGTGGTGGCACACAACTTTAATTCCAGCACTCAGGAGACAGAGGCAAGTAGATCTCTGTAATTTCAAAGTAAAACTGGTATACAGAGTTAATTCCAGGACGAATAAAAGTTACACAGAGAAACCCTGTCTCAAAAAAATGAAAAAACAAAAATAAAAGAAATAAAAGATAAATGAGTAATAAAAAAGCTACATAAAGATGGAAAGCACAAAAACAGTCTGGAAACTATATGCTGTTCTGTTATTTTTGTATTGTTTGACTGCTGAGGAAATAGCAACAACTGTTAAAATAAATGCTGCTGGATTAATCCAATTTATATATTTTAGAAATGCTGACTTCAAAATTTAAGTTCGAGGACAGATTACTGGGGAAAAGGATTTCTATTACTGTTTCCACAGAAAATAAAAAGCTGTAGATTCCTTCCAGACTAACATGGTTTGATCAAGCAAGACACCGTGAAGCAGTGTCCCAGCTGATCCAACATTCAAAACAGCTGGGACAAGGCAGCCTTGAAGACTATAGCCAGGATTGCTCTATCTTCTTAGGATCCTCATGACAGCGCCCCCTTCGAGCAGGAGTAGGTTGGAAAGAACAACGTCCAAATTCCCAAATATTGTTTATAAATATTTGTTTTCATTTAAATGGGGTTGTGGTTATAAATGGTTAATAATCACAACCATTTTTTAAAGGTAAAACGGGGATTATGGTATAGATATGAATACTTTGCTTTGGATTGGATTTTCATTTATTGATACAATTTAAGGTCAATTTTGTGATATGTATATTTCTCCTATTATTTAGGTATTGTGTTTATATAGCTCATTTAGAAATGTAATGTATAATTTAGTACAGATTATAGATTGTTACCTATAATCGTCAAAAATTATAGTTAGTAGAGTTAGGATTTCTAGATCTATAAAGATGTATTTGAGATGGATAGGCATTCTTCAAACTTTTCAAAGACCTACAGGATATAGCACTTAAATGCTTTAGGGTTTTTCTTTACAGTGAGGCACAATTGTTCCTGGCAACACCACCTGTGTCAGAAAGGAAGATAGACATCGAAGACATGCATTACAGAGTTTGCTTTCAATATGACAAGACTAGCCATTTGGGCAAGATACTGCTCTTGTCTGGATTGTTTTCCTTTATGCTGTATAAACTGGACATGCAGGACCTACAGAACAGTGACTGCTGATACAAGATGGACATTGCTATAGATTCCTGCTTCATAAAAGAGTCTGCCAGACAGTCTACAGGACACAGAAAAAAAAATGACTGACAAACTGCCAATACAGAGGGACATTTTAAAGTTTCCTGCTTTGCTGAGTCTTCCAGATACACTATAGGCTGAAGATGGAACATTACAGAAAAGCTTCTGGTGACTTATCAAGCAGTGAGTCATCTCCGTAATTTCTAGAGTTTATATGTTATCCTTCTGTGATCTTTGATGGAGTTGAAGGCAGATAGTTATGGTTATAGTTTTCCTTAGTTAGAACTAAAGATAAGTTATTTATTAGACTTTATAATCACAAAGGTAGGATAGATAATAAAATATTTTATTTAAATCTTGCTAAATGTTAATGGACTGAACATTGTTAACTATGGTTCTTATTTGATAACAGTTTTGTTATATATTTTACTATGATAAACTTAAAACCCTTCTTTTTTTTTAGACACAAAAGAAGAGATGATAGGAGATGTCTTTCTGTAAATATGTTTCTCATATTGGTTAATGAATAAAGCATTGTTGCTTTAGGAAAGCAAGGTAGGTGGGACTAGGAGACAAGGAGGTTTCAGGGAGAGGTAGGAGGAGATTCAAAATGTAGGACCAAGAGAGAAGAATGCCAGACCCTCTCTCCTGTAAGATAAGACAACGAAGAAATACTTAGATTAATAGATGTAGGTTAATATTTAAGACAGATCTAGCCAATAAGAAATTCTGGTACAAGGCCAACAGCATTATATCAAAAACAAAAATCAAAAGAAGTATTACAAGTGATAGAGGATGGGTGAGTAGATTGGAGGAGAAATATGAGGAATGATAAATAATAATAAAAATGTTTAGAGAAATTTCATGAAAAACTACTTTTGCACAACTTCATAATTTTTTCTCTTTTCTACAAATTGAAATTATAAACAATCTCGTTTTATATACCAATCGCAGTTCCCTCTCCCATCCATCCTCCCATATTCTCCACTGAACCCTCATCTGATTCTCATTATGCTCCCCAGGGAGGGTGGTGCCTTCCATTGGCGATCATAGAAATCTTTCACATCATTTGGAGCAGGGCCTAGACCCTCTCCCAAGTGTCTAGGTTGAGAGGGTATCCCTCTATGTGGAATAGGCTCCCAAAGTCCATTTGTACACTAGGGATAAATATTGATCCACTGGCAGAGGCCCCATAGACTGCCCAGGCCTCCTAACTGACACCCACGTTCAGGGAGTTTGGGCTGGTCCTATGCTGGTTTCCCAGATATCAGTCTGGGGTCCACAAGCTCCCCATTGTTCAGGTCAGCTGTTTCTGTGGGTTTCTCCAGCCTGGTCTTTACCCCTTTGTTTATCACTCCTCCTCTACGACTGGTTTCCAGGAGGTTGGCTCAGTGCATAGCTGTGGTTCTCTACTTCTGCTTCCATCAACTACTGGATGAAGGCTTTAGAATGGCATATAAAGTAGTCATCAATCTCATTATAGGAGAAGGGTATTTAAGGTAATTTCTCCATTATTGCTTAGATTCTAAGTTGGGGTCATTCTTGTCGATCTCTGAACATTTCCCTAGTGACAGATTTCCTTTTAAACCTATAATGGCTCCCTATATTAAAGTATCTCTTTTTTGCTATCCTCTATTCTTTCCCTTACTCAAACTTCCTGTCCCCTCATGTCCTCCTCACCCCTTCTATTCTCCCCTTCTCTTTCTCCTAACTCCATCTTGCCTCCCCAATGCTCCCAATTTGCTCAGGAGATCCTGTCCCATTCCCCTTCTCTGAGGGACCATGTATGTCCGTTTCAGGGTCCCCATTAGCTTCATAAATTTTATTTCTATAAACAAATGTAGAGTTCAAATGGATCATTTTGGGTGTTTTTCTACCAATACCATGCAGTTTTTATTACCATATCTCTGTAGCACAGCCCGAAATAAGGGATTGTGATACTTCTGGCAGGTTTTTGGGTTTTTGTGGGGGCTTGTTTTAGTTGCTGTTTGTTTATTTGTTTGTTTGTTTGTTTGTTCAACATTGTTTCAGGTATCCTGCAATTTTTTTCTGTTGAAATCGGGTATTGTCCATTTAAGGTCTGTAAATCATTGTGCTGGAATTTTGAGGGGAATGCAGTGATGGGCAAATCTCTGTGAATTTGAGACCAAAATGGTCTTTATGTTGAGATCCAGGATAAACTTGGCTATAAAATACATTTCAAAAAATCTAAATAAATATAAAAATGAATAAACAAACATACAGCTTTTCCTATTCAAAATACACCCATCAGTAATTTTATTTCTTGGGGGGGGGGCTAATGACCTGAGTCAATTTTTGTCTGCTGCTCCTCTGACTTGGCCACTGGCAGACAATGTTGTGGGTCCAAAGGAAAGAGGAGACTGGTGAGTTCAGTGAACATTACTGATTTGAAGCAGATGGAGAGGATGTACTGAACAAACTACTCCGGTTTAAAAAATAATAACAGCAGCACCTGTAATTTTTAAGCTAGAAATCTAGAGGAGGGATGATCTGAGAGTAAATGACCCATAACAAGAAGTATCACTTGCATCTGTGAAGGAAAGGCGAAGGCTGTACAAGTGATAGAGCCAGGACCATGGCTGAGGAGTGTATCCCTACCTTCAGGGCCTTTTTACATTTAGGGTATCCAGTACTAACACCTAATTTGCTATTGCAATGTTCAAAGAGAAGGAAGCAGAGATTGAAGTCAATGATTGGGAGGGAGCACAGAGATGAGAATGACAATGTGCAGTTCAGATCTCAGTAAGAGGCTACACTTGATCAATCCCTTGCCCATGGGAGAAAGGTATAAGAAGACTGCAGAGAGGAGTTGCACAGAGGAGCAAAAAAGGTCAGTGCAAATCTCATTCTACTGATGTCACAAAGGTGCTTGATGTTTCAAAGGGAGCTAAGGGAGCACTGAATTGATGTTTTAAGTTCATCCAGTAAGTTGCACTGTGCCAGGAGCCTGAACTATTGCCTCCATATATATTGTCCTCACCCTGCACTATGATGGGGTAAGGGACAAGGTGAAGGTCATAGAAAATAGATTAACATACTCATTAAGGCACCTGATTTTAATCTTTCTTGCTTGCCTTGTTTGTAATAGCCCTGCCCAAGTCAGCAATGTGATCTACATTTGCAATCTAGTGATGGAGCTTTCTTCACCATCTGCACATTATACAGATGACCTAAGCCCCTCCAGCACTGCTGCTCAAACTGAGGATGAAAAAGGGAAATAAAAGAAGGAAGCATCTGAGGATTCTGATGATACCATGGCCTTTGTCTTTTTTTAACTGAAATCTTTTGTTAACATGTTTATTAAAACACAATCTTGAAATTTCCACTCCACCCTTGACCAAGTACACAGTATGCTCAGACAGAAATGTACATCCTTTTTTCTGTTCCACTACACAAAGGAGGGTGTACAAATGCCATGGGTTATACTGGTCTTGAAGTCACAGAACACAAACTTCACCTCATTTCCATTAGAAAATCTTCTCACATTTTCACTAGCTAACCAATAAAAAAATTAGCCCACTGTTAGCAATTGTGGACTCTCCATTCTTAAATCCAGAATCTCTGTTCAATGAATATATATAAATAAATTCACTGGGTTGTAGTTTACTATTCTTTGGAATAGTATTTTTCCCACAAAATTCAGTCTCATTTTGATTCCCCAGACATCTCCTTACATGAAGTAGGAAACACCAGAACTATATTTATAGCACAGCTAAATTATTCATGAGTCAAACCTGTGTACCTCATGTTAATGAGGTTAGAATGAAATGAGTCAGTTACTATTATATAAACAAAGATGTTTGTCAGAGAATATCCCTAGTCCTAATTTCACTGCATTACTTAGCATCTTCTTCAGGGACTGTCAATATTGTTTCCAAAGCCAGCGCAGGATTAATTTCCTTAGGCAAAATGAGAGATCCATATACCAGTGGGATCATGTACAGTTAGGGATTTGTGTCTTTTCATAATGTCAAAATTTATTGAGTAACACTAGACTCCAAAGTCTGGATAAGTTTTCTTGGAAGGAATTTCTCCAAATACAAATAATTTACTTTAGAAATATGCTAATGGCAAGGACAGATTTTTTTAAAGATAATTAATTTCATTTTTTGTTATTGAGTATTAGCATTTGAACATGCATATGTGGAGCACATGGTCTGAAGAGCCTGAGGAGGGTAGAAGAATGCCTTAGATTGCCTGTGACTGCTGTCTCAGATCATTAGATACAGAAATATGGATACTAGAATCTGAACACAGGTCTCCTGGAAGAATTGTCAGTGATCTTAGCAGCTGAGCAATCCCTCAGGGCAAAGGCAGGCTTATTAATACCAATATTAATTACTAATATTAACACTCACCCTCCCCAAGGAACAAGATAATGTTCTGAAAGGCTTTATCACCTTCAAAAGATATTAGAGACTTGTTGTATTCACAAGGGGGAGATTGAGTTCAAGGGGCCAGATATATGTAATATTTTTGCTTAGAAAAGAGAAGTCATTTATCATGTGGTGACAGTGACACACAACTATACAAAAAATGGTATACAAACCACATCCTACAATTATTGGGGAAAAGATGACATAAAAAACCCAACATAATATATATACAGACAGAAATATCAAAATGAACTGTTGAGGATTTTGCCATACTTTGTGAGGTATCTAAATGTCTTTCCTTGTCTGTAACTGATTTTATAACTTATAGACAACATGCAGTTGAGTTACGGCGTATAAGTAATGAAATTTAGCTGTCATCCCAAATTATTGAGGATGAGGACACAGTTTTTTTCCTTGGCTCCAAATTTCCCCTGGCTCTTAAGTCAACTTTTACCTCAGCATACTTCCACATTAACAGTAGAGCACCTGTTTCAGAAACTACTGGGAAAGGGAATGTTCAAGGAACTATAACTTTTAATTTCATTTTGCTATGCTGATATTGAGAACCAGAGTAAAACATTATCAAACTAGACAGAACTCTCATTTGAACTCTTGCTTGATGTTAGAGTCCATGAACAATATTATTGTTGTTTATTTAAAAGGGGTGATATATATATATATACTTTTACATAAAACTCGTTCTTAAAAAGAACGATTTTCCATTGTGCAAGAATCCACCAGCCTGCATATCTGTATTGATCAAAGTAATTGAGACCAAGCCCGCCTGTCTGCTCGCTCTTGCTTGCGGGCACACACAGACGCCTTGGTAAGTGAAGATACATTATGTGACTCTGAAGCAAATATCTCGTATAAAACATTGTCTCTCAATTTTCTCTTTAGACATATTTTGATATAGATATTACAGCACAGCGGAGTTAAATGCATATCGTATGTCAGACCCCGACACTATTCAAGGAATCACCAATAAATTAAAAACAAAACAAAAACCCACAAACCTGCTGAAAGTTCCAAGCAACAAATTTCATATTGGAACAAGAAGGCGGACTGACACATAAGACCACGATCTCAGTAACCCTAAAACTAAAGCTGAAGGCTCCACTTCGTTAGGTATAAAATTAAAGATTTCGTTTAGGACACATTCATGAATGTATTGTCGACAGCAAACGAGCTTTGACAAAACAAGGAGGCACCTATAAAATCCGTACAATTGCAAACTCACGACTGAGACAATGAATTCCCAAAATTGAAAAGGGAAGAAAAATGCACACAAGGTTCCTCTGAGAACAAAAAAAACTTAACAACCGCTGCTGTTGCGTCTGTTTGGCGCTAGCGGAAGTTGCAAGGAACTGTGGTCCTTGTAGTTTCCGCGTACTTCTTTTCGCCAGAGGCAGGTCCGTGGCGCGGGATTATGACGTACTTCCAGTCGCCGTTCTACACTCGGGACACTAAGCGATCACTGGCTGCAGAGAGTGCTGAATGCACAGGATGCACCCCGCCCTAATGTGGGTTTCTAACCCGTATTGCCTATGAAGCATCTTTCGTGAATTGCAGGAGCTTTATTTAAGCTCACTTATATTAATATATTAATTTAATATTAAGACTATAGATACCTTGTAAACAAAAATTGCCGGGTTTGCACGTGCTTCAGCCTTTAACAAATACTGCTTCGTGGTTTAATTCTATTACAATTATACATGCTACATTGTGCGTGCAGAAAAGAAAATGAATCCTATGAAGAAAAAAAATGTCTCCCTTTCTAATGTTATAATCTTGACTTCACTTAATTAGGACACTGGCCTATCACTGAACTATACTTACACACACATGTAAATTTTACAGTTTAAATTTGTAAACAAAGACCCGAATTGCTATATTGCTGAGTAGTAACGACATGGGAAGTCTTTGTCATAAATTATTTTATTTAGAAAAATTAACCTGTGTAAGACAACCCCCAAATAGATACATTATGTATGTTTCTTGTGTGTATGCATTTGTTTGTGTGTGATAGAGAGAGATAGACATACAGAGAAAGAAAGGGGGGAGAGAGAGAGAGGGAGAGACAGAAAGAGAGAGAGATAGAGAAGGGATGGTATGAGTAGATTATTTTCAGGTTTTTGTTTTGTTTTGTTTTTTTGCTTCTAAGTACTTAACCTAGACCATTATACATACATACATACATACATTACATCAAGTTCTCTACGCTCTGTGGCTACTTGTGTCTGCATTCAGATGGATTTTTCATGATTTTGACATTATTCTACATTTTAAAATATCTTAAAAATCCTGATATTCACCCTCCATAATTTTTGCACAGAATTTTTAAAGTTAAATTCTCAGTGGGATCTGATAATGCAGGACAGCAATCTTAGGTACATGCAAGTGAGGAAATGTGGTCACAACTTCTAAACTTGTGCACCACACAGCAACTTCAAGGCTATTCCCTACAAGTTTATGAAACCCCCTGTCAAACAAGAAGACTCAAAGATAAAATGAGAATTGATTTTCAGATGTGTGTTCTAGTTGAAATAACTACATAGGTCAGGAAACTAGAAACAGTGTATTTCAAAGGAGGGAGGAAAAGGGAAGGAAGAATTTAAAAAGCAGTTATGCAAGGGGCCATAAAAAATTAATGGTACAGACTGGGTTAAATGGTGAGGGGAATGAAAAGTCAAGGTAGAGGAGGGAACATGAGGAAGAAAAGAGAAAAAACACAATGAAATCGTTCATTTTAAAAAGTCATATGGAAAGGCACTTTGTAAAAATGTCTTAACGTGTATTTACTTTTAAAGTACTTTTTAAATGTCCCAAGTTTTCATTTTATAAACAATGTTGGAATTGACAGTGATGCACCTATGGTCTATGACTGCTTCTGAGCATAGGGGAGTACCATATTCTAAGAAAATCAAAATTTTGAGAGTTGCAACCTGTTAAAAGTAATTGGACTAATTTGAAAAACAATCTTGTAACTAAAAAATAAACTTTAACTTTCGGGCTATTTCTATGAGTTTGTGAAATTCAAACACATATGACTATAACTGTAGCCATTATTTCACCATTATTTATTTTTTATTAAAAAGTTTAATAAATCATAAATAATACATCAGTATTTTATGGAGGGATGTTAGGAATCCAATGAGTGCTTGATTTTGAATGCTCTACAATTTCTGGCAAATATGTTCCCAAAAATTCATACTAAAATGTTTTGCATGAATATTATGGAAAGAATTCTAGAGATGTGCAGGTGTTGAAATGGCTATTAACCAAAATGTATATACAATCTCTCATGGGCAATCTTTACTATTCTAAATACTTTAGTGATATTACAACTATGATAGTTGCAATGTACACTAATGTATGGCTTTCTTTGTTTGGTTAATATATGAATTCAACATAAAAGATTCCACATTTGGTCCATGGTATATATGTGAGGTTCCATAACAAAGTATTTTTTATGTCTTTGACATGAACATCATGATTTTGTGTAAGCAAATTAAAGTTGTCACAGTTAGAATAGAGAATTATTATAGAAATATAAAGACAGAAAATGATAATGAAATAGTTCAATTAAACAAAAAAATGAAAAATCTATCAAAATTTTAAGTGAAATATAACAGAAGTAAAAAACACTAATAGTGAAGTTCAATAATTCAAAATTATGGCTTTAGGATATATTTTACTGAAGTAAATATGAGAGGAAAAAGAAGAGTTTAGAAACAGTATTATCTCCTGTATTGCAGGAAAGGGATAGCCTACCAGAAGTTAATACACAGTTACAGAGCAAAAATTCAACAGCAATAGGCAAGTTATTCAGACATTTTTAATGGTGGAATGCAGATTAAACCTTTACAAAGCAATTACCCTAGGAGTAATCCTCCATGGTTGCTTAAGAAGGAAGCGACATGTCCAATGTGCAGAACAAAAGAAACCTAGGGGTGGGGCAGGGGGAGGAACTGTACTTAAGCTGACTTCTCAACACTACTTACTTTCAGAGGCAATCAGGATCTACCTGCTGAGACAACTGACCTCCTATTTACAGGACATCCCCATAGCACAAATACAGTTTTCTATCCATCCTAAAATCCAGCACATTTCTTCTTAGCCATTTAAAAGTGGCCACCAAATGGCAGGGTGGCATCTGCATCTTGGGCTGGCAGAAGCACTGTTTAATGGAATGTGAGGCAAATAAACTCTCACACTGAATAGTTGTTTTAAGAGCAATGAGCTAAGAAGCTTCAGCTAATAAAATTTGTAATTGTCATGTAATTGTATATGTATATGAAAATGCATCTATACAAAATCAAGAAAAAATATCACATAGAATATGGTCAGGTAAGTTAGACAAACAATTGTACTATATGTGTACCATGGAAAAATAATTTTTTGACCCGGTTTTTAAATTGAATCAGCCTTGAAGGGTTCTCAATGATCTTTAACCATTGCACTGATTTGAGTATGATGAGACATATAACAGTATCTTGAATCAGTCTTCCCTGTGTCTCTTCAGGGTCACATACAGTAGATATCCTTTGTAGAAATCCAGCAATAAGTTTTGGCTTTGAGATGACTGTTTAAATCCTTTTGAAAAGAGCATAGTCATCTCAAATTGCTTGTGACCTCTGCATTGTTATTAGAATATCTTTCAGGGTTCCATCAGCGTTCCCGTTTTATTTAACGCTAGATGGCACTGTGAGCTCAGAAATAATTGCTCCTTCAGGCACAGCTTGCCACATGGTTTTGCAAGAATAAAATATGTGTTTTTGATGATTTCTCACACTGTTGTATTTTTTAAATGGCATATGTGAGGGCTTAAAGAAGCTACTGCCCCCTCGTTTTGCTGTAGGCTCTTTGACTTTCATAATTTTTACTTTCCCTATCTAAAATAATATCCTAAATTCAGTGTATTCCCATCCCCCAGTTATCAACTACTCTGGGTCTTTAAATTCATTAATGAAGCTACATTCTTAAGTAGTTTGACTTCATTTTTGGTGATGAAATCACAAAATTGTATTTTATTTGTATATTGACAGGATGTAGAATTGCTTGAATCTCATTGTGTGATGTATGTCTGAAATATTTTGTCTGCTCTGCTTGCTATTGTTTCTCTTTGAATACTAATCCCTTCATTGTCTTCCCTACATCTAATTTCCTTCCCATTGCTCCTACCTACTTAACTTTGTGTATTCAATTATAAAGTGCTTCCTCTAATGACTCATTTGTTACCATTCAACTGCTGGTATTACTTAAAGAAAGATCACATCCTTAGTCATCAGGCATATGCATTTCAAAACTACTTTGTAATTTCATCTTCCACTAATCAGAATGGCCAATAACAATAAGAAAGTTGACAGCACATGCTGGTGAGGATGCTGAGCAAGAGGAATCCTTGTCTGTTGCTGCTAGATATGCAAACTTGTACATCCATTGTAGAAGTCAGAATGTGGGATCCTTCTAAAGCTGGGAATAAGTCTACTTCAATCTCTAGCCGTACCACTCCTGGGAAAGTACCAAAGAGAACCCTATATCATATCACAGAAACACCCACTTTATTCATTTTAATTAGGAATAGGAAACAGCCTATTAATTAAAAATAGCAAACACTAATGGGTAATGAAGATGTAGTACATTTACACAATGGAATATAACTGATTTTAAAGAAATGATATCATGGGACCCATATTTAAATAAGTGGAACTAGAAAAATGTCATGTTTGGTGGGTTACCCAGTACCCCAAAGACAAATATAGTATGTAACCACTTAAACATACCCAAATTTATTATTTAATCAACTCAAAAGCATGTAAGAATCCTTAAATCCACAGAAGTAAAGTATGGAGCAAGAGGGTATGAGGCAGGGAATTTTTTTCTGAGAAGGAAAAAATATTATAAGAAATATTAGAAACACAGAGGAGCTGGTAGTAAAATAGAATAATAAACAACAATGGGAGAGAATAGGGGATAGGGATAAAATCACAAGAAGGATAGCTAAAACTACGGACCATTTACATTGTGCTACAGAAACCTACTGTGGTAGACTTCTTAATGTATAATGTATACATGAAAGAAATGTAAGTTAAATCATCATATTACAGGAAGAGAAAGGCCAACTAGATATTTCTTGTTATCACGTAAGACCTCAAGCACCAGGTAGGCATTATGTTTAATGGATTTCTTGACCAAAGGGTAACCATTTTATTTTTTTACACAAAAAAGGTGGTAAGGAACTATTGCTGATGGCCAAAATCTATATATTTCACAGAACATGGAAGAGTTGAGCTGTTTTTCCACAACTTCTGAATAGTTTTTCTGATACTTCAGGATATTTTGAATGTTCATGGGAGACAATTAAACACCAAGCCAGCTCTTAATCCTTTGATGTACAATGTAGAGTTGCCTACATCATACATTGTTGCAATAGTGGCACAAAAGTTGAGGGAATAAGCAACCATTATTTGATTGGATTTAAGTCCCATTTCATGATATGGTACACATTCTTGATATTGCTCTTCTTCTCCACTACATGGGATTAAGCAATCCATGGACCTTAGGGGAAACCAAATACTGTTGTTGTGCTAACAAATGTAGCAATATAATGAATTCTAGCGCCAATCTATAATATCTATTAATCAATTTTTTGTTCCCTCGTGATCAGAGAAGCTACTACCTGCAGTAAATGAGAACAAACGCAGAGGCCCACATCTGAATAATTAATATAGAGTGAGATACCTTACATCACCAAGTCAAAATTTCAATGCCTGTCACAAATCTCCACTCAGCACCCAGAAAATTTTGTAGAAGAGAGGTAGATATATTATACAGCCAGTGATGCTAGAAGTAATGTAACCAATGATAAAGTGCATTCCATATATATTAGGAGTAGTACACATATGAATTCAGAGATTGTGACAGCACACACAGGGTTGGCACACATTCAACTCAAGTGGGGTTCCATGAGCAGGAAGAGGAACTGGGCATTAGCTCCTACCTTAATCTTGAAGCTATCTGCAGATAAGGACTATTGACAAGGCATCCTCAAAACCCTTGCTTCCTGGTAGGAAGATACCCATGCCTACCTGACACAGTTGTGCTCAGAAGAAGACCAGCCAGGAGGGATCCTCAAGGCCCTGGCTGGTGGGAAAACACCTTGATGCATTGGCCAGGTGGGTCTTAATATTATAAGCAAATATGTGGAGCATAAATGGGAGAAAAAGAAAAGTGGAATGGTTCATATGAGATGGAAAGAACAGAAAGGGAGAAATGAAGACGGTAAGGAGTGTACAGATGCTGGTGGCCTGCTTGCCACCTGGAGCCATGATGAAGGCAATAAGCAGTAGACTGAGGGGAAGTTCTGCTTGCCACCTGGGGCCATGTAGATGTCTGGGCCAGACTGTTACCAAGTGCCATGTCTGGGTCACTGGCCCTACAGTAGCCAGGGTCTGTGTTGATGTCCAAGGCTACTATTGCCATCGAGTGCTATGCTTATTCCACTGGACTGGGCTTCTCCCTGCAGCTGTGTTTAGGTCCAGGGGCAAAGCTGCCGCTGGGGCATTGCTGACACCTGGGTCCATGGTGACATACAGAGCCAGGCTGCTGCAGAGGACCATATCTTGTCCTTGGTCCTACCACAGCCAAGGTCTATGTTAATATCAATGACCCATGTTGACACCAAAGGTCACATGAACCCTGGGGTCTGGGCTGCAACCTGTGGCCTTGTTGGTGTCCAGGGTCCATGCTGCTGCCAGAACCATCTTGATTTTGTTGCTGGCCTTACCACCTGGACCTGTCATGTCAAACAGGCTTAACTCCTGCCTGGGGCCATTTGGGTCTTTGGCTGAGCTGCAGCTGGGGACTGTTTTGAGGTCTGTGGCCCAGGTTGCCACTAGGGAGGGAGCTGGTACAAAGCCTATGGCTTGGTTAGAGTTGAGGGCCCATGTCTCAGCAAAGGCCATACATATATGAGTGGTCTATACTGTTTGTCACCCAGGACCATGGTGTCATTCAGGATATGTTGCTGCTAAGGGCCATGTCTGGGTCTGTGGATTTATAGCAACTAAAGTCTAGATTGATGAATGGGACTTCTGTTATCATGATGATGCCCAGGGTCCAATCTGCCATCTGGGTCCAGGTTGATATCCGAGGGCCAGGATATATGCAGAACTGAGTGGCCTGTGCTGCTACTGAAACTCATGGTGACAGCCAGAACAGAGGTGTGGCTGAGGGCCATGTCAGGGCCATGGTACTGCAAGGAGCATCTTTGCTGACGCTCAAGGCTCCTGTTACCATTGAAAGCAGTGTGAACACCTGAGATCATAGACTATATTGGTGTCTGCGGGCCATACTGCCACCAGCCCAGTGCTGATATGAGTGGCATGTACTGCCCCCTGGGGCAGTATGGACATCCAGACCCAGCTGTTGTCAAGGGCCATGTCTGGGTCCATGGTCCAACTGCCGTTGGGGTCTGTGATAAAGTCTGCATACCTTATTGCCACCAAAGGTCACACAGAAGCCCAGGGTTGGTGCTGGACCTGAGGACTTGGTGATTTCCAGCAGCCTTTGGCTGCTAGAACTATCCCAACCTGAGTGAACAGTGTTTCAACCAAGAGCCAGTATGTTGTCCAGGCCCAAGCTGCCACCAAGGGCCATGAGTGGGTCTATGGTCCAGCTGCATATGGGGTCTGTTTTGATGTCAGAGGACTTAGGAATAAAGCAATAAAATAAGAGGGCCGTGCTGAGCCAGTTCTAACCTGGGCCCTACCCTTCAGTAAACCTGGGAAAGCTGGCCTTGTCCCAGAAAAGAGCCAGTGAGGAACCAGTGATGATGGTGTACCAGAAACAAGTGGCCTTCCTGGTAAAGGTGATAGGACGAAAGGGCCCCCAATGTTCTTTTTCTTATGATTTACACCAATCCTTTTGCTGATTTTTGATAGAGTCTCAAACTGCAACCTAGGTTGGCTTCTACCTTGCATATTCCAAAGTGGCATTTTATAATGGTCCTCTCAGTTCAGCTCTCCCAGTATGTGCCTACAGATGTTAACTTCCATCCACTTTTCCTTGTTTGAAAAATCAAACCTTTAAAAGAAAGGAAAGCATGAACATGATGGGTAAATTAATGGAGCTAGAAAAAAAATATTCATAGTACATGAGGTAATCCTGATGCCAAAAGACATATGTGATGTATATTTGCTTATATGTGTATATTAGCAGTTATCTCAATAATAACTGTTTTAATTGGGGTTTCTATTGCTGTGAAGAGGCAAAATGACTATAGCAACTCCTTTAAGGAAAATATTTAATTGGGATATCTAATTGGGATATTCAATTATATAAGAATATTATATCGTTCATGGGTGCAGTCCTTTATCATCATGGTAGGACATGGCAGTGTTCAGGCAGATGTGCTGCTGGAGATATAGCTGAGAGTCCTATATCTTGTAGGCAATATGAAATGGTCTGAGACACTTGGTGTTGTTTTAAGCCTGTGTCCAGAGTGAGACACTTCTTCTAAGAGGACAATACCTACTTGAAAAAGGCCATACCTTCTAATAGTGCCATTCCATTTGAAGGGTCATTTTCTTTCAGACTACCACAATAACAAAGCTAAAATCTGTAGAACCACAGAGATAAGGTTTCTAGTAAGGGACTAAAAATGATAAATAGGTCTCCCTAGGGAAAGGGAATAAAATAGTTTCACATGAATGAATGAGAGGGCAGCAGATAGAGGATGAACAAGTCAGGAGTGGGGCAAGTCAGAGAAGAATGGGGCAAATAAAAACGGGAAAATACAGGTAAAATTAAGGACAATTTAAGGGTCAGCATGAAAACTTAAAGAATAGAAGCTTATAAAATATATGCATTTATGAATGCAATTTAAATGAAATCTCCAAATACTAGGGAGAAAGAGAACTAACCTGATATCTCATGTCACCAGATGTCCCCAGTACAAAGATTAGGTTACACCTACAAATATCACTGAAAAATAGAGAAGTTGCACTGGTGCCTATGTTCTAGCAACTATACAGGGACATACTGTGCAAACTACCAAAAAAGAAGCATAAAGTTGAACCCTGCCCCAAAGCCTATGATTGACAATAGTGTCCTGCCTGCAAGATATGCTATTGCAATGGTGGAACAAAGGTTGTGGGAACAATCAATCTATATCAAATTTGACTTAAACCCCACTACTCCATGAGGTAGAACTAAAATCTAACACATTTTGTGGAGGGTGGGGGGACAGAGAACCAGATAGTAGATGCCAAAGGAAACCTGGCCAATGAGAATATTACTGTTCTACACACACACACACACACACACACACACACACACACACACACACACACACACACACACACACGGACACACACGGACACACACACGGACACACACACAT
The DNA here is from genome assembly GCA_030556225.1 of Cricetiscus sungorus. Lineage (NCBI taxonomy): Eukaryota > Metazoa > Chordata > Mammalia > Rodentia > Cricetidae > Cricetiscus > Cricetiscus sungorus. The sequence goes on from JANBXA010000732.1 coordinate 12,080,153, forward strand.
ACGGACACACACCTTATTGCATCCACAGTCAGTCAGAAATTATACAGAAAGTGAGAGTCCTTGGAAAATTCATCCTTAAACTTTATGTCTTCCTTAAATCCATCCTTTCTGAGCCCAGGAAACCCTGAAGAAGAGCACACAGAATAAGTGTAAGAGCCACAGCACACAGAGGAAACCAGGAAAACAAGGCCTTATAAACAAACATGATATAAGTTTCTATGAATTCTAAGAGGCTGAGGCAACATGCACATTACCTGCACTGGAGTGTAACTGGTCCTCTACATTAATATTCTAGCTTCGAGTTTCACATTTCTATTGGATACATGAGTTTGGAAATGAGTGTGTTTCTGTATCTACAGCTTTATCTTAGATTATTTTCCTTCTGTTTGTTTGTTTTGTCCATTTCCAATGTATGAGTTTTCATTTTACTGTAATTTATTATATTTGTTTTCATTGCTTACAAGACTTTTATAATGATATTGACAAAAACAGAATGTGGAGAGGAACTTAGAAGGAGAGTAAACTGTAATTGGAATATATTATATTTTCATTGACTCAATTTTTCATTAACATTTAATTCTCATATTCTTTTTTTTCACTATGAATGTAAATGTATGGAAATTTAAAAATGTTATTACATGTCATTATGATTTTACCTGTAAGGCAGATTAACAGCCAGTAGAGGCCAATCACGGCTATGTAGTGAGAGAGATACTATTAAAAGAAGAACAATAACAGTAAAAAGATAAACGACAACAATAAAAGACAAGTAATGTTACCTAACACACACACACACACACACACACACACACACACACACACACACACACACACACACCATTATTTGCTAGATTTTGGATATGAGGTTACAAATAGGGAAGAAAAAAAAACTAACAATTATGGAGTAATTCATTTTAGGTATTAGAGAGGAAGGAAAATATATGAAAGTATTCAGACAGTGTTGAAATCCAACACACATGATTGCACCTTTTGCATATAATGGTTTTACTATAGTGAAGGCATTTGCCATATTGCTAGAGATTGAAAATTCAAAATATACAAAAATTTATACATATTTTGTGATGTGATAATAAAGTGTGTTCATTTTCTCTCTCCTAGACTGGGAAGTCACATAGAAAAAACTAGCAAATGATAGATAAATGAAGATCATTTAGGCTGAATCTAATATGAATGACTACAGCTGGGAACACAGATTCAGGATGACTTCAATACATTTTCCAACATGGAAGTAGAGGTAGATACTTTTATTATTACAGCCACATTGCAAACAAAATTCACAAAAGAGGCATTTTACAAAGTATTTTATGAGGACAGTCAATTGAGTGGATATGAAAAGCGGGAAAAACTCAGCCACTCGTTTTAGACAAGGTTTGGTGATAGTCTATCTTAGCTTGGGTGTCAGTGCTTTAAGTTAGTTGTTAATAAATTGCAACAGTTTCATCTGCAGGTTGAAAGGATATTAGGTGAGACAAAGATGAGTGATAAGTTTCTACTAAGGTTACTAAAAGCCCAACATAATTTGTTCTAAATCTTTAGTATTCCAAATATCTACATTCAGAATTTTCTAATAAGTTGTCAGCCTTCCTTCCTAAATCTTTGTTCGAAGTTTTTTTTTTTTGTTGTTCTTTTTGTTTATGAACTCAGTTTCCATTTCTCTGTGTTGAACAAGAATGGAATATTGTGTGTTCAGAAATCTAATGTTGTTATGTGTCCCATGGTTGTGGGAAAGCTTTCTTAGATGCTAGCAAATATGAGGCTGATTGGGCCAAAGAGAAGACTTTAGAGAATACCATCAATTGGTGAATCCATTGTAGTGGAAATTCCAAGGTCATATTAATATTAATTACTCTCATGGTACAGGCGTAATTATTATTCTCTTCTTCTGTATTTCACTTATACTTATATGCCACACAATATGATTATCATACACAATGTTATAACACTCAGGAATTCAGTGTGGACTAGAGGAGTAAAAATAGCTGGTTGAGTAAGCACGCATCCTAGCCAATTAAAACTTGCTGTGCTGTGCCACCACACTTCTTAGTCAAATTCACTATGGTTTTCCATAGGGTGTGTAGTTATTTTTATTTCATGAAAGTCTGGATGTTTAGGGCATCATAATTATTTATTTAGCTTTAGTATTTTTCTTTTTGAAGTTAAATCACAAAAATTGTAGCAAAATTTGTTGTTAATAACTAAGTTATTGCACCTATTAATTGTGACTAATAATTTTATTAGTTCCATTAGTTTTGATTAATAGATAATAATGTTAAGCTGTAGAAGGATAGTTTAATTATAAAGGAGACCAGACAGGAAGAAAGAATAATTTTAAATTAATTTCTTGAAAATGTTTCTTTTATTCATATAACCGTTGGCAAATGCAAAAACATTTGGTAGATGTATGAGAAATGAAAATTCCATAGATTACTTTGGATAAGGCCAAATATTGTTTCTCAGTTTCCAACCAGAAAATGAAATAAGACTCTAAAAATATCATCATGTAATGTTATGCATACGCTTTGTTTTGGCAAAGTACCTATAAATGACATTTCCTATCCCAGTTAACTGCACTGTGGGGCACTTTGGGTATTATTTAATGGGGTTATGTGTAGTCATAGGGTATAGTCTCTTAGGTTTAACTTTGTTTTATTAAAATAACATTTGAAGTCCTAAATTTTAAAATGAATTTTTAAAAATGTTCTTTTATTGTTTTCAGCAGATTCTGTCTGTGATACCTGTAGGCTAGTGCTACTAGCTATAGGAACTGTCTAGTTTCCCTTACAAAATGATATATGCTTATTTTTATACCATTTGATTGTAATGTATGTTCTCTCTTTGTGTACTTTTTTAACAAAAATGAAGAGTGTAAAATTTACATGGTATGGAGAGAAGGATCCATAGTTATGAGTATTTTTCACTCTTCATACAAGTCCCAGTTTTGATTCTCAACACTAAGTGGTGGCTTACAACCATCTGTAACTTCAGTTAGAGAAGATCTGTTGACTCTTAAGCACTCTCTCTAAAGCAGGCACACACATAGTACTAATATATATATATATATATATATATATATATATAAGCAACACACTCATATACATAAAGTGAAATTTTCTAAAATATATTTAATGCATATCAAAGTTAAAGTATGCAAAATCGTGAGTTATACCTTAAGGATTTGTATATAATCAGTTGTATCTTAACATAACTGGCAAAAAATGCATTTGTTGAACACAGTAAATTACTTTTAGTTTAGTTTATTTTCTCTTATTTCTTAAATTTTTGTTGTTTTGCCTTAAACTCAAGTGATATGCCTACCTCTGTCCCTCAAATGTTGGAACTAAAAGCATACAGCACCAGTGACTAGCCATTAATGGAGGTAGAAATGACTGTGTCTTTTAATACATAAAGAGTTTATGTGAGTAAATTAGTAGGTGTTTTATGAAAGCTGTCAGAACAGAAAGATGTTTAATGAGAAGATATAATGCCCCCTTTTGTTGCATCAGTAAAAATAAGATCAGTACGCATGGATCTTTTGGGAAGAGAAAATAGAAGAGATCTCCTGGGTGGACCAGGGGCAGGTGGGGAAAGGGATTGAACAAATATAGTTTGGGAATACTATAGTGGACAGTACTGAAAGAGATGAATGAAAAGGGGGTACATTTCAGGATCAGGTAAAAACCTGATTCAAGGGAAACACCCATGAATGTATAAGGATGATCCCAACAAAGACTCATTGTAATAGGGAATTTGTAGCCAGAGCTGGCCATCTCCTATAATCACATTGGTGAGTATCCCAATTGTTATCAGAGAGCTTTTATCCAGTAACGGAAACAGATTCAGAAAACCACAGGCAAACAGAACTTGGGGAATTATGCCATAGAGAGAGAGGGGGGAATAATCCTAGGAACCAGAGGGATTAAGGTCATCACAAGAAAATCCACCAAAACAACTTAGATCATAGGCACTCACAGAATCTGAACCAGTAATCAGAAGCCTATATGTGGCTGACCTAGGACCTCTGCATATATATGAAAGTTGTTCAGCTTCTTCTACTAATGTGACTCCTAACAATGGGAGCAGTGGCTGACCCTAACACTTTTGCTAGCATTTGGAAAACTATTCTTCATAGTAGAATTATCATGCCCAGACCTAATACAAGGGAAAGTAATTCATCCCATTGAATCTTGATAAAGCCACACTTTGTTGATATCCATTGAAGGCCTGCCCCTTTCTGAACAGAAACAGAGAAGTAGTGGATTGAGGGGGCTGGTGGAATTGGGGAGGGAAAAGGAGGGAAGAATGGAAAGATTAACTGCAGTAGTGATGCAAAATTAATTAATTAATTAATTAAATTAAAAAGAAAAATTGTACTAGGGGCATTTCAAAATACTTTTGTAAATTAAATATCTCAACATAAAATTATTGAAGAAACATGCTGCAAAAGAGAGAGATTGAATAGAAACATTGCTGGAATACTATTGTATCATTACTTGTACAACTCATTTGCAGTTTGTAGTTGAAGATGAGTGTTATCTAGCCATACTGAAGACATCATAGGTTGGTGTGTTCTCAGAAGGTGATAAAAGATTGCTGTGTAACTATCCACGTGGGACAACCTTGAGTCCCCACCTGGATGAACTTTTTGACCCCCATTACCAGGCCTCTGCTGGTGGTGAGTCTGAGACCAGTACAGACTGAATCTCCCACAGACACACCCTCCCCTGGTAACCCCCTGTGTTAGCCCCAAATCTTGCTCCCCTATATCCTGTCCCTAGATAGTACAGTCCTAGTACTCTGCTTCACAAACCACCCAATCCAGAACTTGCCCTCCCCTACCCTGTGTCCTACTGGGCCTGCTGCTCCACTACTCTGGTTGAGCACTGGCCATACTGCAGATCCAACAACCCCTACACCTCTGGGGAACTTCCTGGATCTGCTCTGAGCATACTGGACCTCCTATCCATGAGGGACCACCCTGAGCCCTGCCTACCTGATCAGTATGGTGGTTCCTCAGGAAAATGGGAATCAGTCTACCACAGGACCCAGCAATCCCACTCTTATGCATATACCCAAATGATCTACATCCATGTAACAAAGACATCTGTTCAACAATGTTTGTAACAGCATTATTTATAATAGCAAGACCTGGAAGCAACCTACATGCCCCTCAACTGAAGAATGGATAAAGAAGATATGGCACATTTACACAATGGAATACTACTCTGCGGGGGAAAAAACTATGGAATCTTGACATTCACAGGCAAGTGGATGGAACTTGAAGAAACCATCCTGAATGAGGTAACCCAGTCACAAAAAAACGAACATAGTATGTACTCGCTCATGTATGGATTTTAGACATTGAGCAAGGGATCACCAGCCTATAATTCACACCACCAGAGAAACTAGGATACAAGGAGGATTCTAAGAGGTTCATATAAGGACCCTCACATAAGGGGGAAAGGACAAGATCTCCAGAGCACATAGGGAGTGGGGGGGCAGTGAGTGGGGAGGGAACTAAAAAGGGTTTTTATATCTGGGTCATAGGTTATATAATAGATTACTACTAGATTTTGAGGGTTTTCAACACTGATTTCTGTAGTGGCAACATAAGCCTTCAATCACACTATATATGAATGTAGGTCCACTTTTTCCACACCATTTCATATTTGCCTATGTGTAACCATCTCATTCTAGACTATATTAGCATTGGTCATGTACTCTTTTCATTTTGACAAGCTGTGGATAACTGTAATAATACGTTTTCAGAGGATTTTTGATGAGGGCTGAGAGTTACAATTATCAATGATCATACATTTTGAAGGGTTTAAAAATAAATCCAAACAAACATTTTTCTTCACCAAGTTGAAATGTAAAATTAGTCAAGTGGAAGTGTAGGGATTTTTTTCCTAGACATTGGGACAGTAAGCATCTGGGAGAATCTTTCACTTTTACACTCCACCTGGGCTTACTTGTTGTGGGCATCTGACATCTTACAAAATGTCTGTATTTTAAATCTGAATTCACATTTGTTATGTGACCCTGAGAGAAAAAAAATGAATCTTGGTAAGTATTTGCATCATATGGTCAGAATTTAGATTCTCAGAAGTTGAATTAAGATTTAGAAAATTCATGGAGTATAATTTTAAAAAGTACACAAACAAAAAATACCTATTCATGGGGGAAAATACATAAAATATGTAAAACTAGAGCAGTGGACAGGATGTCATATATTAACACTGTAGGATAAGACTAATGGAAAATACATTGGAAACATTGGAAATACAATTATTTCAAATGTACATAATTTCACTTATTCAACTCAATAATAACCATTACTGTGGTTTTATCAACATGAAACAAAAAGGCAGAATAAGTATCTAATCTTGTGCCATAGTCTAATAGCACTAAATATACTGTAATTGTATTAGTTTTCCTATATTTGCTATCTTTTTAGTGACATAATTAGTGATATACAAAGAAAAAAGCAATAGTAAGTAAAGCACAGAGCAGTATACTTTAACTGTTTACATTGAGTTTATGATAATTTGACAAAGGACAGACACCATAAAGATTAGCAGGTTAACTTCTCTTCATTTTCATATTTGAGGGGATTAAGTTGAATTCAAAGCTGGTTATTAGAATTAACAGTTCAGTACAAGATGAGAAGATGAGGCATGAGGTCAAAAAGCTCAGATAACAGCAACAGCAACAACTACTTTGGGAACTTCAATTTTAACAGAGAGAGCAACTAACTAATAGTTTGTGCTTCCAGGAGATAATTTTCATGAATTTGTTCAAAGTGATGATTGGAAATGGAATACCTAATTGTAGGATGCAGCCAGGCCATAGAGTCAAAATACAGGGAAGGAACTTCTCAAAGAATCAATAAACAATACATACTTAAAAGGAAACTGACCAAGAGCATAAATTGTTTATTTACTAAAGATGCACAAATTGTTTCTATACTTAGTGGTTTGGTTGTAGTCTGTGACCCAACAAACCACCCTCAGGAACTTATCTTTAATCAGCCTGTTAAAATATCATAATTAATAATGAAAATTTTAAAAAATATTCAATATAATTGGCATCACCATAACCCTCATGTACACTATATGACTGGCATAAAGACACTGTCAAGGATTTGTCTTTAAGATCAACCAAACTGTGTTCTGCTTCTTAATCCTGATTAAGGACCCATCTATGTGCTCTCCTATAAAATCCTGCTAATAACCTAGCTAAGCAATTTTAGAAATAACTTTAGACTTGATAACTTACTAAGTTTCTGTTTTCCAGTGTGTAGAGCAGGCTTCCTTTCCTTTTCTTTCCATGTAATGATTACCCCCAGCACTGTAGCTAGCAAGTAGATTCATTAAAGAATGCTTTTAGGTAAGTTTAGCTTCCAGGTTTAAACATTTGGTGATGTTCAGTCTATTAGAACTCAGGTCATACTTGCCTAAATCCATTTCCCCATAAGTCTGAACACTTAACGTTTTTGTATCAGTTAATGCAAATTTACAAAGGAAACCTATAAAGAAAATAACAAACTAAACCCTTACCAGATGATTGATGAGAAAATTCTCAAGCACCCGTGTACATATATACGTATTTTCACACATGCTTGGGGCCACTTTGAAAGACAAGAAGTGATATAAAATATCTCAACTGCATTTTTTAAGAAGGCCAGGAAGAAAAATGGCTTGCTCTAAGCGTCTTTTTTTTCTAATGATCTCACTTCAATTATCACATTTTACGTAGTGAAAGAAGCAAACTGAGTGTGTCAAGTTTCTTCTGGTGTCCATACATGCTTTATGGCATTCAAGGCACAACCAAATTTTGTTTAAAAAATGAATAAATTAATATTATAAAGTAATAATATAATATCTCAAATTAGTAAACATTGTAATCATAGTGATTAAAAAATAAATGATTTCCTTTGTTAGTTCTTAAGAATTTAAATCCCTTTAAATTATTTATAAAATTTTCTGAGTAAAACATTGAGAACTAAAATAATACATACAGAATATATGATTATCAGGGTCCTGATATGTTCAAATGTGCTAGTTTTTTTAAAAATATTAATGCATGATTAAAATAAAATAAAACCAAGTTATTCTTTTAGTCTGTTCTGTGTATCTGTTCTGAAGGGCATCTGTCTGGTAGCTCTTTCAAGCTTCTCTTATACTGAAGTACGTACCTCCAACTTAGGGAAGGCAAGAGGGTCAAAATCATTATTCCCTGAGATTTAAAACTCCTTCTTCATTCATGAATATAAGGACTGTAGAAATAATTAATTTAAAGTGATAAAAATGTAAATGAGTGCCACTTATTTTTAAAAATGATCAGTCTAAGGTCCAGATAAAAGATGAATTTTTATTGTTGAAGCAAAGGCAATGAATTATGAAGAAAGTTCAATCATATTAGCACATGCAAATATGATAATGCCCACATTAATTTCTTCATGGATACTTTGACATACACTACCTGTCATTCTCAGGGTGAATTCTCATTCAGAGCATGTGAATTATTCCACAGAAAACAAGTTTCTGTGGAATAAAATGCAGAATCAGAAGAAAGAGATAAAGAAGGTATAAAAACACTTAAATATATTTTGCAAGTGATGTCTAGTAAGAAAAGGCTGAAGGTTTCTAGTGAAAACTGTAAAACCATCATTAGATGACAATGATAATGGTGATGATGATGACAAAAGTATTTAAAAAAAAAACTCTACTGAAAACGTCTGCAAGAGATACTTCAGCTTCAAGGCAGGAAAGACTCAAGATCATCAACACTAATCAAGTATCCTTCAGAAAACATTAAAACAGTCACAAAAGATGAAAAGGACTTAGTTCTGCTAACATTGAAACAACAAAAAAATAGAAATAACTACAGACAAAAGTTGTTTTCTTTTCAAAATAGAAGTTATGTGAACAATGCCTACTGTGGGGGAGCCCACTCGTACTGGACCCATCCAGATCTCAGAGGCCACTAAAGGCCATGGTCACAACAATCCCAAAACTGCTGTGACTGATCACGTCTGAGTCTTTGGTCCTGCAGCAGCTGGATTCTGCGTGGATTTATGTTTGCTTCTTCCTCCAGATCCTTGATGACATGGATCCATGAGGGTGGAAAGGACAGAAGCAGGGAACAAGGTTCAAGACAGTTGTGGGCACAAACAGTAATAATCTCCCTGGGAAACAAACTTAGGTGAATAAGCTCAACTTTATTCCAGAGACTAAGGAATATACAGGATTGGGGAGACTGGGCACACACCCTAATTTGTATTAAGTTTCACTCGCCTGTCTATCACAAGGCTTTGCATGGGGCAGTAAGCTCCTTTATCCAAGCTCCCAGCACAAGTCTTCTTAGCAGGAATCTGTTTCAAAGATAAATTAGGCATCTGGTTTAGAGACAGCTTTCAGATAAGATCAGTCCTCTAGGCCCAGGGAATTCTCCAGACAAGGGAAGGTAGAGTCAGGAAGTTCTGCTGGAGGGAAGGAGGCCCATGCTGCTGAGTTATTGAGATAAGCTGCCAGACCATGAGGAGACTGACTGCAACCTCTAGCAGTCACCAAATACCTTCAGACATGTGGGTGTCTGTTGCCTCTGTTACCACAGGGCCCCTTATAAATCATGTATCAAACCATGTGTTAAACTGTGTCCCAGAGTTCTCCTGAGCTAGTCACATTCATCACTGCCACAGTGTGGCCTGACCACCCCCGCACCACCCACACAGAACAGGTGTCTGTGAAACTTCCTGGCCCTGGGACAATGAACCCTGATGGCCCATGCACCTGGCACCACATGCTAACAAGAGCTGACAACACACACACACACACACACACACACACACACACACACACACACACACACACACACACATTTGGGAAAGCTCACTCTATCCCTCATCATGGGCTGTGGACATTTGACTCTTAATAAACTAGGAATAACTAAAACCAGTAACATTTTGTTTGTTGTTACATGCATAATATTAGAATAAAGGTTCACTGTAAAGTATTTTACTTCAAGTTTAAAAATAAACATCCCCCCCAGACACTGTCTGTATCCAGAACAGTTAAAATTAAAATGTTTTCTTTTAGTAATATAGGTTTGTTAATTATGTCACCACTTAATGTATAGGGCAAAAAACCCACACTGTATCCTATCATTAAAATGTTTTAATGATATATTATATAACTATCTGATATTACCATTCAAATTTCTTGGAAACAAATGTTAAGAATCTCTGACTTTGCCAGGAGTAATTGGGCACACCTTACATTCCAGCACTCAGGAGCCAGAGGAAAGTAAATTTCTGTGAGTTTGATGCAACTCTGATCCACAAAGTGTATTGCAGGACAGCCAGTGCTGCTCAGAAAAACCCTGTCTCATAAAAAAAAGAATCTCTGATTCTGTAAAGTGATTGGTTACTTATTGATTAAACTCATTCACTGCACACAATTGTTAAAAATATTTTGAAATAAAACTATTGACACTTCTAAGTGAGTATGACTGAAATTAGGAAATGTGATATTTTACAATACATGAGAAAGTGGTTTGTGCTGTTGCAATAGGAAAAGGAAAAAAAAAACTCAATATATTCCCAAACTTGTTTGAGAAGTGTAAAGATCTGGAAATGGGTATCTGAAAATCAGTGTCTTTAGAACAGTAATGTCTTCTAAAAGCCATAAAAAATGATTACAGCTCCTTGGGACAGCATTACTTCATATTGTGGCTGCTAGGTTAATGCTCATCCAAGTACCAGAGCTTTTAAGGCATTGTTTATACTTTCTGCTGCCGGATTTTCGAAAAAAAAGTGAATGTGTAACAAATAAATGAATATATTTATATAAAAGTACTGGGGGGAGTGACTTCTAGATGACTGAGCGGGATCTATTTAAAATTCATGGTTCAGAGCATTAAATTAAATTAAAAACGCTTTAAAAATGTCACAACAGGCATTACTTTGAGGTTACATATTCTACCCTCATTTTGCCAGGAGCAATGATCCCAAGATGCAGGGTTATTTCTTCAAAGCCTCCATTGGTATACAACTCTTTAATGGGATGACTTCAGCCTCTCTCAGGCTGTTCCACTCACATATGCTCTATCGTTTTCCTGGTCCAGCCCATAAAGACCAATGTCCAGCAATGCTTCAAAAACTAAACAAGTGAAACTTTGTAACCTAGGGCTGTTAAAATAGGAATTGCAAAGTTTGGTTCATGCTTCCCCGTGGGGAAAAAAAAATCCATCCAAAACTTGAAGTGCAACATAATCAGAGAAGCAAAAGGAGAAATTATGGAACAAGGTTCTCAGGTATTACAAAATCATTGTGAGCAGGGTCCCTGTAGGTACCGTAAAGGGAAGCAAACCCTGAGAAGGGATAGGAATTAAAACCTGAGGCAGATTGACATGGTCATCCTGGATCAGACTTTGGGGAGTCTAATAACAGGCTGTTTATTCCCAACATGCTCTGTAAAATGTTTCCAGGTATAATATAATCCACAGTGCAGAAATAAGCTCAATTACAAAGAAACTCAACTAAGGGTATATGTCATTTCCTCAAAGAAGATAGGTTTTAGAAATAGACAACTTTACTAGACTAATGTCCTAAGAGTCTGTCCTGTTCTCAAGACATACAGAAAACATAGAAGCCAGTTTTAAGATATAGGACTAACAAGGAAGAACTCCGGGCCTTCTCTCCAGTAAGATGAAACCATGTGGAAATACTTAGATTAATAGAAATGGGTTAATATTTAAGACAGAGCTAGCTGATAAGAAACTAGTAACTGGCCAACAGAATTATAACTAACACAATGTCTCTGTGTGTTATTTGGGGCTGGTGCAGCTCTGGGACCAGGCCGGCAGGAAAACCTGCTCATAACAAAATGGTGACTTCAACGTGGCTACTAAGAACTTCCACTTAAAATTTAACAAAAGCTTAATAAAGGGCTTTAGAAACAAAAGAACAGAGACAAGCATGGCTTCTTAATAACAGCATTTTTCTCGGTGGGACTCTGTTTTGCTAGAGACAAGAAGACAGGCTCTGGTGGCTCCTTTAAGGGAGGTTTCCTGACTCAGCATAAGCAGCAAAAATCTACAAGTCTTTTAAAGAGCTCAGCTAACAACTGAATGGTATGTATGGGGGCTTGAAATGGCAGTGACCACATCTCCAAGCCTGCAGCATTGTGCTTGATGGCAGCATAGACCAAGGCAGTGAACACAACTCTCAATGCTGGTGGTAAATGTACACCCACCATCTTGGAAAACAATGTTGTTTAGCAGATAAAAGACTCATGGCCGGAAAAAGATAAAGATGATTTACAGTAAAGGCAGATTCAGATTAAGAAAAACCTCTAAAGGTTTACAGTGTATTTTAAAATATACATAGACTTTTGGAAGAAAAAGGAACAGGATAAAGTGGTTTAAAAAATTGAAAGAGAGTAGCTGGGTGTGGTGGCACATGCCTTTAATTCCAGCACTCAGGAGGCAGAGGAAAGCAGATCTCTGTGATTTCAAAGCCAACCTGGTGTACAGAGTTAATTCCAGGACAGGCAAAAGTTACACAGAGAAACCCTTTCTCAAAAAATAAAAACTAGAAGTGTAAGAAACAGAATAATAAAAAAAAGCCATGTAAAGATGGAAAACACAGAGAGAGTTTGGATACTTACGCTACAGTGTTGTCTTTAAATTACTCAGTTGTTAAAGAAGAAATAATTGCTACAATATACTTGATTATCAATGCTGCTAAAGTAATCCAATTTATATATTTTTTAAAAAGTTTTGACTTCAAAATTTAAGTATAAGGACAGGTTACTGAGGAAGAGGATTTCTATTTTTGTTTGCACAGAAAATGAAAAGCAGTGGATTCCTTCCAGACTAACACAGTTTGATCAAGCCATATCCTCTGAAACAGTGCCCCAGGTGATCCAACAGTCAAAACAGTTGGGACAAGGAAGCATTGCAGAGTTCAGCCAATATTTCTGTGTCTTTTTAGGATCCGCAAGTCAGTGCCCCCTACCAGCAGGAAGCAGCTTGGAAAGAATGACGCCCAAATTCCCAAATATTGTTTATAAATGTTTGTTTTCATTTAAATGGGCTTGGTTATAAATGGTTGATGATCATAACTAATCTCTTTAAAGGAAAAAAGTGGATTATCTTATAGATATGAATGCTTTATTTTGGAATGGATTTTCATTTATTGATACAATTTAAGGTCAATTTTGTGATATGTATATTTCTCCTCTTATTTAGGTATTGTGTTTATATAGCTCATTTAAAATGTAATGTATAATTTAATACCGATTATAGATAGTTACCCATGATAGTCAAAACTTAGAGTTAAGTTAGTTAGGTTTTCTAGATATATAGAGACATTTGAGATGTAGAAATATTCTTCAAACCTTTCAAAGACCTACAGAATATGGCATTTAAAATGGTTTAGGGTATTTCTTGACAGTGAGACGTAACTGTTCCTGGCAATATCATCTGCATCAAAAAGGAAGATGAACATCAAAGAAACATGTGATGAAGTTTGCTTTTAATGTGGCAAGACTAGCTATTTAGAGAAGATACTGCTCTTATCTGGACTATTTGACTTTATGCTGTATAAACTGAAAATTCAGCACACACAGGAAAGTGACTGCTGATACATGTTGGACATTGCTACTGGGTTCCTCTTCATGGAAGAGTCTGCCAGAGAATTGGCAGGATGCAGAGAAGAGTGACTGACAAACTGCCAACACAAGTGGGACATTTTGAAATTTCTTGCTTTGCTGATAAGTCTGCCAGACACATTATGGCCTATAGGCTGAAGATAGAACATTACAGAAGAAGTTCAGATGACTGACCAGGCGAGTTGTCTCTTGTCATTTCTAGAGTTTAAATATTATCCTTCTGTGGTCTTTGAAGGAGTTGAAGACAGATAGTTATGGTTATCGTTTTCCTTAGTTAGGATTAAAGATAAGTTACATAAAGGACTTTAGACTCACAAAGATAGGATAGATGATGAAATATTTTCTTTATATCTTGCTAAATGTTAATAGACTAAATATTGTTTACTGGTTCTTATTTGATAACTGATTTATTATATATTTTGCTTTATTAAGGTTAAAAACCCTTCTTTTTATTTTAGGCAGAAAAGAGAAGATGATGGGAGATGCCATTCTGTAAATTTGTTTCTCTTATTGGTTAATAAATAAAGCACTGTTGGACAATAGGAAAGCAAGATAGGCAGTACTAGGAGACAAGGAGATGTCAGGGAGAGGTAGGAGGAGTTTTAAGATGTAGGACCAACAGGATAGAACTTGGGGTCCTCTCTCTTGAGACCATGAGGAAATACTTAGATTAATAGAAATGGGTTAATATGTAAGACAGAGCTAGCCAATAAGAAACTAGTAACTGGCCAACAGCTATATATATATATATATATATATATATATATATATATATATATATCAAACAATCAAACAAACAACAAAACAAAACAAACCCATAGAGGTAATTTGAGCTATTAGCTACCTAGGGTCCTTGTTGTAGGACCTTGGGGGAGTCTCAGGCTATAAGGGACGTATAGATTACAAGCAAGAGTCAGTCTTGGTTTTAAGTGTTTGATATAGCCTGGCCTAACACCAGGCAGCAAATCATTTCTAACTCTCAGTTTTTTAGGTGGAAGTACAGCTTTTACATCTTACCTGTTGGAAATACAATCCTGTGTGCTTAACATTCCTGATTTCTCTGGAGATATGTGAGCACAAGTACCTTGATGCTATTCTGCTAACATAATAAACCACATTAAGCCAGGATATGCATGAAGAACTGCCACTTCAGTAAAGAGCAAAAGTGAGGAAATTCTTTGCAACTTAGGTAATTCTTTAATGATATTTTATAATGAGTGTTTGGGAGTATACAGGCAGTGTGATCCAAAAGTCTTGTATTAAATTAGCTTTTTTGAAAATAACAAAATAAAAGAGAAACAGATTAATACAAAATATTAATAATAGCAATAAGTATAATAAAACACAGTGCAGCTTAAAAAGAGCATTGAGTTTTTTCAGCCTAAGACACTATAGGTACATGAAAATCTTTAATATTGAAGAGGAAGGATAGAAAATTGTTTAAGTGTGCTAATAAGCCTATACAAAATAATAGTGCTTTATAAACCAGATACTATATTTTTGAAGTGAGAAATATATAAACGTTATGAAATTAACAAAAACTAGAAACAACAATGAAAATTATCAGCAAGAAAAATATAGTAAACGTTGTACTGTGCCTATATTTTGAAAAACTTGGCCGTGTGTGAGACCTGTCAGAAATTTTCTGAAACTTGTTTAAGTTGACTCAATGCAAGACGAACAAAACGAGAGTGAGAATGTCCCCACTACTCTTCTCATCATTATCTCACAGAGAAAAACAAAATCTATCATGCTTTAGCTCCTCCCTATAAGGCCTCAAAAGCCTGAGATCCCACCTGGGTGGCAGAAACACTGATAAATGGTGCTTCCTACCTCTGTAGTTGTAGGGTGTCACTGAATTCAGGACGGTATCGGGGTCTTGAACATCACCTGGAGACCTCACTTAATGCACGGGCCACTGTATTGCATGTAACTCACTGGTTAAAAAAAACATGAAAGCTTTAATTAAAAGATTTTCATAGTTTTGCGAAGTATAGAATAACTGGATAGAAGAAATAATATTCACAGAAATGCACTACAAGAATAAATATCACAGCAACAGGCCAATTGAATAATTTTCACAGCCAAGTATGAACTACATGTGTCCTTGTGTCATGTGACTGTACTCTTTTTCCTCCATGTTTGCAAATAAAATAAAAATAACCTAATTTAATTCACTTTGATTGGCAACACTTATAACGTGTAAGAAATGGCAGTAAAAGATGACATGGGCCAGTATTCTCTATTCTCTTTTATTTTATTTTTTGCTAAGGAACATGAATTGGGCCCCTCTACTCCAAAAATTGTCCATTACATTTAAATATTAAAATAAATATTAAAACCTTTTGCTACAGAGAGAGAGAGAGAGAGAGAGAGAGAGAGAGAGAGAGAGAGAGAGAGAGAGAGAGAGAGAGAGGAGTGATGAGGCTGCAGAAACCCACAGAGACAGCTGACCTGAACCAGGTGGAGCTCATAGACCCCAGACTGATAGCTGGGAATCCAGCATTAGGCTGACTCAGCCCCCCTGAACATGAGTCTCAGCTAGAAGGCCTGGACAGTCTAAGGGACCTCTGCCAGTGGAATCAGGATGTATCCCTGGTGCACGAAAGGACTTTGGGAGCACATTCCCCACGGAGGGATACTCCTTTAGCCTAGAAGGAGGAGGGAGGGCCTAGACCCTACTCCAAACATTTTGTCAGATTTTGATGATCCCTCCTGGAAGGCATCACCCTCCCTGTGGAGTGGGGGGTGGGGTGGGATGTGAGTGTGGTTGGGGGGCATGGGAGGGAGGGAGGGAGAGAGAGGGAACTGGGATTGATATGTAAAATAAGAAAAATAAATAAAAAAGGGAAAAAAGGAGACAAAGGTTTTATATATATTAACATCACCACTGACATAAGCATTGCAGAAAAAGCAAAGTTACATGTGTCTGTAAAAACACCTGGAGTAGACTAATACCTTTGAATCATAGCAAAAGCTATAACTTTGTATTAAAAAAACATGGATATTGTTTTCTGTAACCAGAGGGCTGTATATAGGACAAAGATTTTTTAGGATTGTGAGAATATTTTTAAGTCTGTACTTAGACGACAACCAGAGGACATTTAAAACCTTGAGTTTATCACTGAAAATAGTAGTCAGTGATTGATTTGCCGGCTCATCACAACTCACTCAACCAATTTTAAACCTCTCAACTTTTGAAATCTTAGTATAACAATAAATAGCACAAAGGGAGGAAGAAATATAAAAACATCTCCCATTTTAAATCATTTTTATGCCTTTATAACTTATAGTTACATACCTTAAATTAGTTTTAGACTTTTATAATTTATATACACTTTGATTCTAATTATTTTCCACTAGACATACACAAGAGGTTGATTACTGAGAACAGTCATTGCAAATAAAGTTCTTTTAAATAAAGGAATAGTAAAAAAATTACATCTGAAATAGGTTTGTTTTTTAAGTCTGTGAGTAAGACCAACCTGTCAGTGAGCTTGCCTCCTCCCCATCCCCCAGCAATGAGACCTTCAAAAAATATATGGGAGGTTAAATAAAAGCTTATTTCTGTAAATATTCTACACTTGTACTCAGCATAATTACAAGTATAGTTCTGAGAACATTAAAATATTTGACCATTTAAAAGGTGGGGGTTAACTTGTATGTTTTAATAATCTTTAATGGTTTGTACTAAATTAGTAACTTTTATAAGGAAAAAATGATACAATGGAACTCATAGTTAAATGGCTGGGAAAATGCTATGGAAGAATGAAATTTATTACAACTGTTTTCACAGTAGTAATTTGTGTGTCCTTGTGCAACCTAATTGTATTTGTAGTGTAAGATGTGTCATCCAGCTGTGCTGAAATGATAATGGATGTGTCCTCAGGAGATGACAAAAGTTTGAGGTATAAACATCAAAACATAAGCATTTTCTCTTGATCTTTTGAAAAAAACTAGCAGATGGGTAGAAGTACCTGATCTATCCCAGGTGAGAAGGAAGTGTGTGTGTGTGTGTGTGTGTGTGTGTGTGTGTGTGTGTGTGTGTGTGTGTGTACATATATACATCTATATATTCATACATATATATATAATTAAAAATATCTTTTCAAGCAATATATTCTGTTATGCATTACTCCTCTCCCAATTCCCCCAAGGTTTTCCCCATTCTGTACCCACTCAATACTAGATGTTTTCTTTCTCTTTTACTTTTTAAAACAAATATTAGGTGAATATAACAAACCAGAATAAAGAAAACAAAACACACACACACACACACACACACACACACACACACACACACACCATAAAAATACAAAATAGGAAACCAGAACATATAAGCAAAAGTCCTGTAACCCCAAAAATGCTAAAGCAAGTCAACACCAGGAAATATGTACGAATGTACCATTGAGTTTATTTTGTGTTTTCTATCCTTTGCTGGCACCAGTTCTACCCTTAAGTTTGCTTAGTGTAACCAGTGATATACCATTGGAAAATTTGTACAATTCCTAATTCCCATGAGCAACACCTTGGGTTTTGTCCTCAACAATGCATAAGCAGGACTTAATGTAGCACACTTCTCATTTTAGGAATCTAGAGGTGGAGGCACAAAGATTGGGAGCTCAGGGTGATTCTTGTTACATTGTAAATTCTAGGCCACCCTGTTACGAAAGACCCTGCTAAAAAAATATAAATATAAATATCTATAGAATGAAGAAATAAAGAGAAAGAAAATAATATATCACTGGCTGAAAATCTGTTTGTAGTACACAAATCAAAATGATTTGTATAAAACATGTACATAGAGAAACACAATTATAACAAACAGTTAAACTATTTTTAAAAATTACACATTCATTATTTATTTTGGTGTATATTTGCGTGTGAATACACACATGATTATGCACACTCAAATATCCTGTTCCATGTTTAGAAGACAAAAGACTGCCTAAAATAGCAATTTCTCTGTTTTCATTACATGCACTCCAAGGATTAGATATAAGTTGTAAGACTTGGAACCGAAATGGATTGGACTTTGACTTATATTTGAGAGTCTTAAATACTGATTTTTCTTTATAAAATTAAATTTTGTTTAAAAAAAAAGAACAAAGTAAAATTTTCAAATTTTTAAATTTATTTTGAAAATAACATTTTTCCACCAAGCAGTAGTGGCACATGTCTTTAATCCTAGCACTTGGGAGGCAGAGGCAGGTGAATCTCAGTGAGTATGAGGTTAAAACAAGTTCTGGAAACACCATGGTAATTACACAGAGAAATCCATCCTGTCTGTAAAAAAAGAAACCCACCCCCATAAAAAATTACATTTTCCCATTCCTTCCCTTCAAAGCATTCCAAATACCCCTACACACTCTCCCTCAAATTAGTGACAACTTTTTCTGAATAGTTATTGCATACATATATTCAAATATAACCTGCCCCATCTGTATGCTCTTTTTTCAGGGCTGACAGTTTGGCACTGGACACCCAATTGTTGTGGTCTTCCCTGGGGAAGAACATATAGTACACCCTCAGCTTTCCACATTTTCCACTTAGTTTATGGATGAAGTTTTATGGTGTTCTCCCCATCTAGTCTAGCAGTTCCCCTAGTAATATACTTGTTCAGGAGGAAGCATCTAAAACTAAACAGGTTATTGTAAATTTTCTTGGTGGCCTCTGAACCAAGATAATTGTAAGACAATGTGGTTGAATACATCACATATTTTGAATTAACAATGAAACCCACCCTCCTCAGGGTGCTGAATAGTGTTCTTCAGGCTTGAGAAAAGAAAAAGGTGCTGGAGAGATGGCTCAGTGGTTAGGAGCACATTGTGCTCTTCCAGACTACTTGGGTTCAATGCCAAGCACCCACATGACATTTCACACTTGTCTAGTGTTCCAGCTCCAGGTGATATGACACCCTCACATGGACATACAGGCAGAAAAAAAATGCACAGAAAATAAAAATAAAAATAAAAATTTGGTGGTGTGGTGATGCTACACATCTTTCATCTCAGCACTCAGAAGGCAGATGCAAGTGAATTCTTGGAGCCTTTTCTACAGAGCTAATTCCAGTAGCACCAGAGCTAAACAGAGAAACGCTGTTTTGACAAGCTAACAAAAAGAAGGAAGGAAAGAAGGAAGGAAGGAAGGAAGGGAGGAAAGAAGGAAGGAGAAGAAGGAAATGCGACCATGGATGCCATTAATATGTATATAGCCAACATACTGCAACATAATAAAGATAATATCTAAGAATCCCAGAGCTAGCATCATGCTGTATGAAGAGAAACGCAAAGCATTTTTATTAAAATCCAGAACAGGATAGAGATTCACCTTTCTCCATCATTTTCAGTACAATATTAGAAGTCTTATGGAAACCAGAAGACTGAAAAAAAAGATGCTACAAATAAAAAAGGTAGAAGTCAAAGTATCCACATTTGAATAAGATATGATTCTATATATACAAGTTCCTAATTATGCTATCAGAAACCTCTTAATGCTGATAAGTACTTTCAACAAATTCACAGTGTAAAAATTTGACACACAAAATTTACTGGTTTTCCTAAATTACAAAACATGTTGAGAAAAGAATCATAGAAATAATAATGTTTACAACATATAAATTACATGTAACACATTATGAAATAAATAACAATTTTGTTATAATATACTTATACACACATATAAACATATACACATACACATAGATACATACAAACACAAGCAAAATACATCTAAGAAACATGTTAGTCTGCAGTGAAATTTGAAGAAACTTGATAACTAATGTTAAGAATAAAACAGAGTCTAAACTGCCTGGCAAGGTCATTGATTGCTAGTGCTATTGTTATTAAAGTGGCCATTTTGACAAAAAACAAATCATATATTCAATGTGATCTCCAGAAAAATCCTTCTCACACATTTAAAAATATAATTGTAATTTATATAGAAATACAAACACACACACACACACACACACACACAAACTTCACTCTAACAAAAAAGAATAATAATAAAAGGCACCAGGCAGGCTCAACATCCTAGATTTCAAATTATGCGACACAAAACCAGTAAGATATATTACTACTGTACTGTATCTCTGTTAATTAGCAGCTCTGGAGAAGTAACAATGTTTGGAAAACAACAGAAGAGTGCTGTCATGGGTTGCTACTTCATTACAGTTTAGAGATATCTTTAAATGTTAAATCTATGCACCATTTTTAAATGAACAAAATATAACTCCAAAATGTAAAAGATATGTTCCTGTGTTCTTATCTGTTGCAGATGTCATTTGCATAGCTTATACACTCCATTCAAGGTAGGTAATCAGAAAAGGTAAAATAGATGACATATCCAAATTGAATATTTTCCAAACCAACAGGTTATTGCTGGATACAGACAGCTTTCCAAAAAGAAAAAGGAAAAAAAAATGAAAAGAAATGAAAGAAGAAAGACACTGAAGTGTGACCACACTATTCAAACTAAATCACCATAAAAGACCATAGAAATGTTTATTATTCAGCACTACTATCTAGACTCTGTATGTAAAAATCATTTTGCTTCTGCACACATTGGCCATTTTACAGACACACCCACTCACTTCTGATCCTAATTGAGATGCATTCACCTCATTTCTCTACCATTCTATTTTTCTTCACAATTTGCCCTGTCCTTTCTTACAGCCACTTTGGAAAACCCGTTCCTTTATTATAATTATCATAGTATCAGGAATCTTAGTACCTAATTCTTCCATTCAGAAACTGGCAGGTCTAAATGACTGTCGTCTACTAGACCCCCCACATACACACACACACACACACTCCACTGTTAATCTACATGTTAATTCTTATCTGCTTTCATCCTTTCACACCCTCCAGTGAAAGGAAGACACACAATTTAACGTGCATTAGGACAAACCTATACCACAGTTGTTCCTTTTGCTTTGGTTACTGCCCTTATTCCCACACACCAATAATCCACAATACTGCCTACACTTTGAAATGTAAATGCTCACCCAGGAAGAGAAATGAACTGAATGAAGTGAAGGGACAGCTTGAGGAATCAGCTGGGGGAGGAGCACTTTGTAGCAATACAACAGAGGTTTAGGACAAAGGAAGCCAGGGCCTAACTGAATAGATTTCTCATCTGATTCTTCAGAGCCAAAGGTTTTATTTATACAATAATGTTCTAATCCATTCAGATTTGCAATCCTTCACATGAAAAAGAATTAAGTCTACCCAGGAAAGACACAACGGGCCCAGAAGGAGCTGACCTGAGTTGCTGCGTTGTCTTGCTGACCATTCCTCAGGTGGATGCGACAGGCATCTTTGGCTCCCTCTCCTCTGAGTAGGATCTGCTGCAGCACTGACGTAATGCATCACACTCCCAACCCCCATTCTGTGCTAGCGAGCCAGCACAACCCTGCAGTCACGCATGCGTGCATGTCTGCCAGGCTGCAGGGATTCAAGGATCTTTTCTGAACCTAATGACATGAAAGAGGCAGCCATGAGCTTATTGTTAGTAATGTTAAGGATGGGCATGGCGACTCCTTGTTTAAATTGTTCAGGAGCAAATTCAAAAAACTTTTGTAGGCAATATGTACTATAGAGTCTCAATTAACCCTTGGCTTTTTTATGCAGTAGTGAAAAGCTGCTTAAGAAAAATGAAACCCAAAGTAGAGAAGGTGTAAAAACGCTAGATATTTGAAGCACTGGTAGTAAAAATCACTAATGATTAAAAGATAACTACATTAAAAACATCCTGCATTAGTCAGGTGTTACATTATTAATTTTAAGTTTTAAAATTTCACGTGTTCCTGCAATTGGAAACCTTACTATAAAAATAATAATTGCTGCTTTTCTAAAACTGGTGGGTGATCTTTCATTATGGAATTTCTTTTATTGAATTCTTTTTTTAAAAAAAGGCAACTTTTGTTAGGATGTGGATTTTCCGCTGTTTAATTTATTATTTATTTATTAACTCTTTTTGAACAGGTTTTCCATGTTTAGACATGGCAGGTTTTTTTAATTCATTTGGTAGATCAGGAAGCCTTGAAATCGCAACAATCCAACAGCTTCTGCATCCTGAATTCAGGGATTAAAGATATGTGCCAACGTAACTGGCTACAGCCTATTAATATTAAATATTTCTCTCTCTCTCTCCCTCTGTGTGTGTGTGTGAGTGTGTGTGAATGTGTGTGAGTGTGAGTGTGTGTGTGAATATGTGTGTGTGTGAGTGTGTGAGAGTGTGTGTGTGTGTGTGTGAGTGTGTGTGTGTGAGTGTGTGTGTGTGTGTGTGTGTGTGTGTGTGTGTGTGTACATATATGTGTGAAGAGATGTCAGTTGACACCAGAGGCATTGGATACTCCCAGAGCTGGAGTTGCACACACTTGTGAAGTGACTGGCATGGTTGGTGCTGGGAAGCAGTATACAGTCCCCTATTCACTTTTACACCTTGGAAAATTAGATCCCTACTAAATATGCAAACAAACAAACAAAAAGTTAGACAAGCTCCTGACTTCTAAACATGTGTAAATTACAATTTTTCAATAAATATACTTATTTTTTTAACCTAATAATCTCACTCTCTTCTGGTCAAAGACCATTAAATCAGTCAAGGAGGAGAAATTCTACACAAATGAAAAATTGGCCTTAGAAGCAAATTTAAGCTTTTTTAAAGTCATGATCACTGGATAAAGCAGACATAAGATACTATTTTCGGTGAGTTTCCTACCAAGGCCTCCCAGTCCAGTGTGAAGGGAAAGATGAAAGAGATCCACAGGGCAACTTTCATTGCAGAGGAATTGCCCAAGGCTCTGCTTCGTTCAGCTCTTGTCTTATATCTAGTCACTGTGGGAATGGTGCCTCTAAGAACCTCTTTAAGTAGTGTCTGTGGACATTGTGGAAAGAGAGAAAAAAAGTAGCTTCTGTGGCAACCAAGTAAAGAACATCTGCCATTTTTCTAAGCCAGAGTTTTACAGTGTCATAAAACCTTCACTTACATCAGGAAGGCAGTCTTACCTCCTGTGCTTACATACCCTGCTTCCTATTCCACATAGTACTTCTAAGAGCTATCCTTGTCTGGCTGAATTTATTGCAATGTGAGAATAAGCAGATAAATATGTTTATGTCTCAACTCATTCAATAATGTGAAGAGAGTGTGACCATCTTAAACTTTTAATGTTCCTGTAGACAAGTGCTTCTTCTGCTTCTGCCAGCTTTGGAGAATTTTAAAATATTAAATTAAGATACTGATCCTCTTTTAGTTTCTTAAGATATCTTTTAGGTCTTGAATCCTAATATCAGGTACATCAATGAAACTAAAGTGCAGTTGGTCGTTCCTTGGCATGGTTACCAGAATATTTGGCCTTAAATTCTCCATATGACTTAACTGCTTTAATTATTTCTTTCTTGAAGGCAGGGTTTCAATTATTGTTTCTGGCTCTTCTGAAACATGTTCTTGTAATAAGGTGTCCTTGAAGTCACAGAGTATCATCTGCTTTTGTCACCTTGCAGTTGGATTAAAGATTGTAATTCCATAGGTAGCCTGCCTTTCATATTTTATATAAGTCACAAAAGTCAAGCATATAGTGGTTAGCCAAACAAAAAAACCAAGTCAAGCTACTTTTTTCCCACAGCCACCAATATTGTAGGACAAGGTGGCATTAGGACTTTGAAAGAACCTAAAAGAAATACCTGAGTTTGTGAATAAAATAATTTTAATTATAGAAGTAATGACTAATAGTGGTAAAATGTGTAGAATTGTCGGTGTGTATGCTTTGGAGCTACATGCTTATGTAGCGCTTGCCTAAGACACGGAAAGCCCAGAGTTTAATGTAGTATCCTCTACTACAGATTGCCAGAACTGCAAAAAAAAGTGTCTAAACTTTGGAATTTTTGCTTTCCAAGATTTTTCAATGTTTATAAGGATTTTATTGTAAATATATGTATGAAGTGTAATGGAAACTTTATTATTGTATGGTAAGTGTAAAACTGTCTTTATTATATTTTAAAACTTTTTGCTGGGATAAAATACCACACCACTCAGGTAGGAGTGATTTATTTTGGTTTACAACTCCCATCATTTTGTGAAACTTTGGATAAGTGCACATTGCAACTTTGATCAAGAAAGAGAATGCAAATAATGCTAGAGCTCAGCTGACATTCTCCATTTGTATAGATTTAGAATAAAATCAGGTGATGGTGCCAAACCAGAGGATGGGTCTTGCCACCTCAACTAAATTATTAACATATTCCTGCTCAAGCATGGCATAATTCTTAATCACATCAAGCTATAAATAGAGAAGAGCTACCAAAGAAGCAATCTCAGAATGAATTTACCTATGCGAGATATCTGCAGAAATCTATATACCATGGTACATACACTACTGGTGAAATCCATGTGTTTGTAATGTGAGACCTTATTCAAATACTGGACTGACTGTAGAGAGCTGCGAAGTGCAGCGCTTTAAAGATGGTGCTGGCTTCTGCCTTCCACCTCCCCAAGGGTGAGTTCTCTCTGACATAAACAAGCCCTTATTTGGTTAAGTCTGTTAAGCCTGTCTGCTTCTGTGTTAGAGTCCATGTAGCTCACTGGGGTTGGTTAGCGCAAGGGGATTTAAGCCTGTGCAGGGGTCCCCCTGGGTTCCCGTGGGTCAAAAGAAACATGTTCAAGGATCCTGATTAAAACTGCATGAAGAAGATCTTCCCGGAGTCGCATCTTCCTTGCTGGCAGGGTTAGGCACATACACTGACAATTATGCAACCTGGGGCAATGACATAACTTAGTGTGTATCTGTAAATAGAAGGGCAACTATGTGTAAGGTTGAGGTAATGACCATATTTGGAAGAGTCCTGGCACTGTAGAATTATTGGATCTTAAAACCATAGGGTTCAGGGATACACTACCTAGCAATATCAAAAATTATTCACTTACTGTTTTTGTCATCCTTCTTAATGGAAGTCTTTTTTGTATAGTCTCAATTTTTTTCCAAAATCGCTCCTTATCATTGCATAAAATTCTAGTTTGCATGTCTCTTGGGCTTTTCCTTGGCTCTGAATATTGAAGCTGACTCTTTTCCTCCCTTCCACTATTTTTCATTTCCTTTCCTCTTCAGTTTTGGAAATTGGAAACAGAAACATTCTGTTATCTAGACTGGCCTCATAATTGTAGTAATACTTTGCCATTAATTTCTGAATGGTGGGATTAGAGATGTGAGAGAATATGCCCAGATGTTTGGTAAAAATACTTTGTATACTTTTGCTTTGATCATGATTTACATTTGCAATTAAAATTTTATTATCAAATAATAGATGTGGTTCTACAGGCCTTTAATTATAGAATTTGAGAGGTAGAGGTATATAGTTCCCTTTGAGCTTAAGCTCATCCTGGTCAACATACTATACCCAGTCTATCCAGGATTATATATTGAGTCCCTGTCTCAACCACAACAACTGAATAAATGAATAAAATAAAAATATGTGAATAAAATATTATGGGTACTTCATTGTGTTGGCTGGTAGTGGTGAGCAACAATTATAGTATTCTTGACTAATCTCTATTTGGCATGAAATTTTGACACATCCATATGCCAGTCAGTCAAAGATGGTAGGCAACAGTCATGTATTGTTCATTTTTATTTTATATATTTAGTACTAAATATACATGGTGACAAGAGATGGTTTTACACTCCACTTCTAAAAAACATTTAGATAATGAAGATGGGTATAGAAACTTGCAAAATAGATAGCATATTTTTTTAAATCTCTGACATAGTGATATCATGTGTATTACTTCTCTTTAGGTGTATTAATACACTCAAACTAAGGCAATTTACAGAAGAAAGAGTTTACTTGGACTAACAGTGCCATTTAAATCTGATGATAAATTGGAAGCATGGTGGATGGGAGAAGGGTGCTTATGTTTCACATCTTTAGACTGCATGCATGAAACAAAGAAAGTGAACTCACATTTCATGAATCTTTAAACCATCAAATTCCACCTCTTGTGGCATATACAACAACAGTGTCACACACCTCCTAACCTTCTCTAAACTACAAAGTGAACTGGGGACATAATATATAAATGACTTAGATTAGAGGGAACATATCATTCAAACAATCACAGATGTTAAACCTATTTTAAATTTCTTTCTAGAATAACACAGCTTGGTAAAGACTTAGTAGTTCCAGGGAAAGATGAGGATATAGACTAGTGAACAAACACAATTCTTTTGTGTGAACAGTCTCAATAATTGCTCCAGGTATTACAACATATACCTACCAACAATGCTCCAGATGTGTCCCACCAATTTCCAATCAAGAAACAGAGGATTGTAAGAACTCAGATATTTGTTGAAAATGGTGTGGAATAAAGATTATATCAAGAAAATAAAATCTGCCTTTTAATGGTTTTTTAAAATTCTTAGGTAGGAAGCTTACCCATGTGGATTATAGAAGAAAGTGTTTGTTTAGACAGTTATGTCTCCAGACAGTTCACTTCAATAATGGTAGAGAGAAGGCAGCAAGCAGCAGGTGGGTGGAGAAGCAGCTTACCTTTCAAAACGCAATAAGGAAGCTGATATACTTAACAAAATATTAGCTTTTTATAATGATCTAAACCAATATCCAGTGATATTCTTTGATAGACAATGCCACATCTCCTAGTCTTCCCCAAATACCACAAACTGGGAACCACATATTCAAATACTAATTTTAATAGGGACCATCTCATACAATTCACCATATTCCAAACCTTGTCTTCCATCTCCCATAGTCTCTTTGTCATATCATGAAGCAAAATGTATTTTATTCAACTTCAAACATCTCCATAATCTTTCATAGAATCATTACTGTTAAAAAGCCCAAAGTCTCTTCTGAGATGTGAGGCAGTGTATTAAATGTAACTCTATGTAAGATCAAAAGGAATTTACGTCTTTCCAACATAAAATTTCACAGAGCATATATTAATTTTCTTTTTAAATATGCTCAGGCTGTCTTGGATAATTCTGAGGATGACTGTGAGCTTACTATTTTTTCCTCTGTTGTCTCAATGCACTATTCACTAGTGTTTACCATCTCACCTATGTTTGTGTGAGATTAAAATTCAAATATTTGTATATGTTATACAAGTGACTTACTAAAGAGATATTATCACAATTCTCTACTACATACTTTCTTATAAATCAATGTTTCAGTGAGACCATTGACAATTTGATCTAATAAAACTCCCCTACATTAAAGGTAAGATTAACTTTCTCATCATCCACCATTTTACCGGTGATATCTGATCATTCTTAACTTCTTCTAGCCTTATATCCTCATTGGTTAATAATCTTCCATTCAATGAGGCCTCTATCCTAGTTCTTCTTATAAGTTATTTCTTCATTAATTAAACCTGATCTCTCTTTCCATATGACCAAGCCTGTTGTGATATATATCTATCTTCCACTGTCTTTGAATATTCTTGGAAGAATTTGTTTCTATGTAGCTGGGTCTGGAAAGGAGTGTTGCATGAAGCTCATATACAATTGTCTTATTCTTCCTATTCTTCACACCGTGTGAATAAATTATCCATAGATATGACCTCCTACAATAAATACTCTGCATGCTCTGATATCTATATCGACAAGACTTGAAAGTTACCTAAATAATAACTCCATATTATCCTTTAACGTGAATTTTGTGCATTGTATCCACAGAAAGTATAGAAATCTATTCTTCCACTGCTTCTATTCTCATATAGCTTTTAAAATTTAATTACAGATTTAGAATTTATATACCAAAGTTCATAATTATTTACAAAGTGCAGAGTTTAAAATTAACACTAAGGGAAACTTGAAATATAAACATAAAATATAGAAAAATCTTTCAAATAAAAACATCTAAACTAATAATTCAAAGGCAATACACATAAACATGTTGCCTCATAAATGATTGTAACCTAGAAAATAATAAAAAAGTAATTTTATTGTACATGAGAACATAGTTTCCTGAAGAAAGCATTGTAAAGCTACATCCAAAGTAATGAGGAAGAAATATCAATAAAGATTTGTCCTTAAGTGGTATAATATTTAAAAACAGATTCTTGTAAGGGATCATGAAGGGCATTCAAGGGAAGGAAGAAGAACACAGTCTTATATTATATGGAATGGAAATCATAGATCAGAATGTATTACATGGGTTGGAGGATAGGCAAACAGCTTAGAGTACAGAATATATTTAGAGGTAAATAATGATTAAGAGTTTTTGAAAAATCTTATGTAAAACGACTATTTCATAGTTTCCTAAAAGTATACAGATACAATGTAAGGCCATTAATAGCATTACACTATAATGGAACAAATATACCTCTATTACATATCCTAGGATAGATAATAAAAAATCTAACGCAAAGAAATTTTACCTTTTGGGTGGTTTGGCTAGTGACAATCCAAAGACCTACAAATAGCTTTTCAACAGCTTATGATACCCTTTAATTTTGACTTGAAGACCTCATTTCTGAAGACTCGACATACTTGATTCATAAAACAGTAAGAAACAAGCTGGTTTCTAACTGTAAGCTTTGTCCTAACTAGTTTTTTTTTATTATTTTACATATCAATCCCAGTTACCTCTGCCTCCCTCCCTCCTTCTTTCCCTCTCTCCCACCTTATCATATCCCCCAACCATCCTCACCTCCTATATCCCCCCCACTCCACATGTATGGTGATGCCTTCCAGGAAAAGTCATCTAAATATGTCAAGTCATTTGGAGTAGGGGCTAGTCCTTCTCTCCTGTCTCTAGGTTAAGGGGGTATCCCTCCATGGGGGGTGTGCCCCCAAAGTCCTTTTGTGCATGAGGAATATATCCTGGTTCCACTATCAGAGGTACCTTAGACTGCTCAGGCGTTTTAGCTGAGACCCATGTTCAGGGGATCTGAGTCAGTGCCATGCTGGATCCCCAGCTATCAGCCTGGGAGCTTGTTAGCTCCTCCTTGTTCAGGTCAGCTGTCTCTATGTGTTTCTGCAGCCTTGTCCTCCCTCTCTGCATCTGCATTCCAGTTTGGCTAGGTGATTAGTTGTGGGTGTGTGCTTCTGTTTCCATCAGCTACTACATGGGGCCTCCATGATGGTGGTGGATAAATTAGTCATTGATCTCATTATCAGGAAAGGGTATTTATGGTAGCCTTTCCACTGTTGCTCAAATTGTTAATTGGAGTAAGTCTTGTAGGTCTCTGGACATTTCTCTAGGTTCAGTTTTTTTCTCTTCAAACCTATAATAGTTTCCTCTTTTATGGTCTCTCTCTCTCTCTCTCTCTCTCTCTCTCTCTCTCTCTCTCTCTCTCTCTGTCTGTCTGTCTGTCTTCCTCCCTCTTTCTCTTGTCTCTTCCTCCCCTGACTCAGTTTTCCTAGTCCCACCAGATTTCCTCTCCCCCCATCTCTTTCTCCTAGTTCCCTCTTCACTCACTGTACCCCCCAACTCCCCATATGCTCTGGAGAGCTTATCCCTTTCCCCTTTTATGAGGAACCTTATATAAATCTCTTAGACTCCTCGATGCATTCTAGTTTATCTGGTGGTGTGAATTATGGGCTGGTGATCCTTTGCTCTATGTCTAAAATCCATATATGTGCAAGTACATACCATGTTCTTCTTTTGGTGACTGGGTTACTTCATTCAGGATGATTTCTTCAAGTTCTATCCACTTACCTGCGAATTTCAAGATTTCATTGTTTTTTCCACAGAGTAGTAATTCATTGTGTAAATGTGCCACGTCTTCTTAATCCTTTATTCAGTGGAAGGGCATCTAGGTTGTTTCCAAGTTCTTGTTATTACAAATAATGCCGCTACCAACATAGTTGAGCACGTCATTGTTGCATGGATGTGGATCATTTGGGTATATACCTAAGAGTGGGATTGCCTGGTTCTGTGGTAGACTGATTCTCATTTTCCTGAGCAATAGCCATATTGTTCTATAAAGTGGATGTACAAGTTTGCCCTCCCACCAGCAGTAGAGGAGTGTTCCCCTTTCTCCACATCCTCACTAGCATATGTTTAGCGATTCAGGCAGGAGTAAGTTGGTATCTCAAAGTTGTTTTGATTTGCATTTCCCTGATAGCTAAGGATTTTGACCACTTTCGTTCAGCCTTTTTGATGGTGAGAAATTCTAAATCTTGTCTACAAAAACATTATGACTTATAGAAAACATGAATATAAATTATGGAATATAAATAGGGTGATTTAGTTGTCAGCCCTGTTTTGAGGACCTGGACATGATTCCTTTACCTGGATCCCCAATTCTTCTGACTCTTAAGTCTGGCCATTCATTTAACCTTGGCATGATACTTCTCCATACCTAGAACTTCCTTTTCAGAAATTGCAATGAAAGAGATTGTTCAAGGAATTTTGATCTCTAACTTCAGTTTGCTATGCAGATATTGAGAATCTCAGAAATTAAACAAAATTTTTTTGACATGTTTAGTCACTATGTTTTAGAAGCCTGTTCTTTTATGATGAGAATCAGGAAGAGAGTGGGTTTGCAGAGGAGCAGGTGTGGGTAGAAACTTGTAGCAGTAGAGGGAGGGGTATACATAATCAGAGAAAAAGTTGTGATGAGCAAAGAGGTCAAGACCAGGCTGCAGAAACCACAGAACAGAATGAGCTGACCTGAACAAGGGGTGGGGGAACTTCATGAACCCGTCTTGTAACTTTGAAACCAGCATAGAACCAGCCCAGACCCCGCTGAACGTCGTGTTATTTAGGAGGACTGTGCAGTCTATGGGGCCTCTAGTAATGGATCCGTATTCATTCCTAATATACCAGTGGACTATGGAGGCCATCCCACATAGAGGGAGAATTTCTCAGCCTAGACATATGGGGGTGTGCCTAGGTCCTGCCCCAAATAATAGGAAAGATTTGAAGATTCCCCACGGAAGGCATCACCCTCCCTGGGGAGCAGAAAGGGGGTGGGATGGGGGTTAGTGGGGGTGGTAGGGGGGATGGATGAAGGAACTGTGATTGACATGTAAAACAACCATGTTTCACATTTAAATTAATTTTGAAAAACATAGGATATACTGTGATATAACCTCAATGCACCCAATAAGACTGTATGTGAGTTCTTATCACAATGATCAGATTTATTTCTTGCTTTAAAAATAGTACAGAATAATTTTTTATTTACATAATTGCTCAAAATAAATATCTCTCTCTCTCTCTCTCTCTCTCTCTCTCTCTCTCTCTCTCTCTCTCTCTCTCTCTCTCTCTCTCTCGTTGTTTTCATGGCATATAATTTAAGATGTATTATTTGCCATGATACTTGACAGTGAAGTATGCAGAACTGAAACAAACATCTATAAAACCTTGTCTCTGAATTCCTGTTTTGAGATATATTTGTTGAAAAAAAAATGTGCGTTGGACATCAACATTGCATTGAAGAAATCAAAACTAAAGTATTTTTGTTTTTAAATCTCGAACTTGCTGAAAATTCAATGCAAAAATTCCATTTTCTAAATAAAAAGCAAATTGATTCACGAATTTACGCGTTAGTGAAAAAGCAAAACTCTCTTTCGGATTCATTTACAAAGACACATCTACAGGGGGAAAGCTTAACAGAAAAAAAGTGCTTTCTTTTAAAATATGTATGATCTCAAGTTCATGTTTTAAACGATTTAGAACTTAATGAAATTCTTAAATTGAAAACGTAGGAAGAAACACACTCAATGTCACTCTCTTGCGACCTGTGCTTGCTAATTTAGGAGTAATCGCAAACAAAGAGAAACTCTCACTGAAGCTAAGAAATCCCGCACTCAAGCCACTCTCCTGCAACCTTTATGTGCGACTGTGTTTGGTGCTCAGGGGAATCCGTAAATAAAGGGAGGTCGTTTAAACACTGAAATCCCGCGCTGCTCTCCTCCAAATGGAAGTGCGACGGTGTTTGCTGATTGTGTAAAATCGCAAACAAAGAGCAGTTTTCATTTAAAAAATTAAACCTAGGCTCAAATCGCTACTGCAGCCTGGAAGTCCGACTGTGTTCGCCAACCTGACGGAAATCACGAACAAAGAGGAACTTTGGTTCCTTCCGTTTCCTCTGCAGCCGGTCCGTCGACTGTATGGGACTGTGACGCACTTCCTGTAACGGTTCGTATTGTTGGGTGGGGCAGCACTGCAGTAAGTATTTAGCTTCTAAGTGAGTTTTCAGCAGTCGGTAATGACCAAGCGCCGTTTTTCGCGAATTCCGTGTATCTAAATCCATGCCTCAGAATAGTTAGGAATATGTTTTAAAAATAGTTGTGGCAAGCAAGGAGCAAATCGCCATAAACCCCACGGTCTTGCCCAGTGCACCATGAGAGGCTGCAGAGGAAAGAGGAGGAGACCACAGGGACTGCTTTCTCTTCGTTGTAAGTTCCTCCGAGCTTCACCCTCTCGAGGTATAGTTCACCCAGGAGCAATTACGTTATCGATGAATAAAAAAATATTATATACAAAATATAATATTCTAATTTACAATGAAGCTTACTTATTTTGATGATGTAACTTTAAGACTTTTCAAAAACAAATATAAAAAGGTTAGCACATACCTTTCCCTTTAACAAATCCTCTTACGGGATTTAATCCCGTAAGAGGACAACATTCCACATAGTAATGCAGAAAACAAATTGAATCTAAGAAAAAAAAAAGAAATGGACCCCACTCTCCCGTTACACATAAAATCACGGGTTCACTCAAACTAAGCAACTAATCTACTACTAAACTATATGTGCATGCACGTTGGTTTAAGGTTTAGATTTGGATGAAGATCTGAGTTTGTGTATATTGCTAAGTAGTAACGGCATGGATAGTGAAGTGTTGGGTAGTCTTTATTATAAATTAATTTATTACTATGTTTTATGGGAAAAGGCTACCAATACATCGTAAATGCTTGTGTATGAGTGTGTCTAAAACAGACGGAATGTTACTCGATTATCCCTAACATTTTCAGGAGGTTTCACCTTTTAGTTCTTGTTTCCAGGGACTTAAAGGAGGACATGACATGTACTTGAAAAATTTCCCTAATTTAGGCTACATTCCCCATGAATCAGAAAGAGCTTAATGACTTTTCCTATTATTCTGCCAGGACACGTAGGGCCTAGTTATTTGTGGGTCGAGGTGGGCTAGAACCTGAAAATAATGGGAGAGAAGTTAGAAAGGAGACCAAGCAGTGCATTTGTCAAGGTCTCCTTTATTGATGTAAAAAAGGAGTTTTTAAAGCGAAATGGGGAGGGGTGGCAGGCAGGGAGGAAATGGGGAGGGGTAGCTCTGCTAAATTCTGGGTCCTGGTAATTATCCCAGACAATAAACATCAGACGATAAACATCTGCTTATCTTAGTTCCTGGGCCAGGCCCATCTCAGTTCCAGGCACTCGGTTTATCTCAGTACCTGGGATGAATGGAAGAGACCACCTGTCGAGCAGGTTCCTGTATACCAAGATAAGGCTCAGTTAGATTTCTAAGTTGTAAGCAACTCTGCAAGAGGATGTAACTCAAGGCTGGCTCCCAACATTATTCCTTATTTTTACAGGTTCTTAAAATACCACTATTGCCCATTCCATGACGACTGCAAACAATTTTTAAAGTAAAATTCTCAGTGGCACCAAATTATGTAAGATTCCAATCTTAATTACTTGGGAGAGTGAGGAGATCACAACACAATTTCTAAGCTGGTATGAACTACAAAACAAATTCAAGGTTTTTTTAAATTCATAGTTAAAACTGACAACTGATTTTCAGATATGTATCTTCTACTGGGAATAACTATAATGATTAGAAAACTAGTAAGGGAGTAAAGAATTTCGGAAACAGTTGTATAAAGGGCAAAGGGAAAATCATGTTGCATGCAGGGTTAGATGCTGAGCAGAATGGAAGAGCTAGGGAAAGGAGGAAGTTGTTTTGAATAAGACATATGAAAACCTACTATGATAAAATTGTCTTTAATGTGTTGAAACACATATAAGCATTAAAAACGTATGTTTGAAAGATAGCAGGGCAACAATATCTCTACTGGATATTATAGAATATCAAATACAAAGTCCATGTCTTAAATGTTACCTCTTTGGAATAATTTTCCACATTCATTTCAGGCTATTGTTAACATTCTTGGTTAACCTCTAGAATATGAAACTAAGACCTATTGCTGAAGACACCATACCCTTAAATCTTAGGACAGTGAGAAATCAATACAGTATACACCTGTAAATTTCATCCCTACTGGATCACTTTGGAAATGCTGGGAGGTTTCTTGAATGCTACCAGAGGGGAAAAAGAAACTGCAGGTCTTATTAAGCTTTAAGTCCCAGTTATTAAAATGACTGACCTGTGAAACACTGTCGAGTGATACAATAATGATATGACTATAATTGGAATGAACAACAGTTTTCTAATAGAATTTAAAGCACATTCCACAAGACAAAACATATACAAGGGTCTTGCTTACATTATCAGAATTTCAGTCAATTATCATCATGGTGGGAAACATGGCAGTAGACATCCCAGAGAAAGTATTGATATGGTAATTTAAAGTTATAGCCTATTTCACTAGTACAGAAAGATAGCTGGACCTGACATGAGCTTCTGAATTCTGAGAAGCTGCCCTTAGCAGCACAATTTCTTCAAGAATGACACACCTTTACCAACAAAACTATCTAGATATTATTGCTCGACAAGCTTTACCACTTTAAAATATATCTACTATTACCAGGAATGTGATTATTTTCCTATGAATTGTTATCTTAGGAAACCCCAGACAATCCCAGAATCATTAAGGGTATGCTCTTGTTTATGATTAGTGAAACCCTAATTTTGAAGAAAACACACACTTCATGTCAGGCACATGGAAACCAACCTAAAAATAATAGAAAAGCTTCCGCATTTGTGTACAGATCCCACACACCTAAGTTTTCCTCTTGTGAAAAGGAATTAAAGAAAAAAATAAGAGCCAGGTATTGTAGTTGCCATCTGTAGTCCCAGTATTTGGAAGACAAAGGCTGGCAGGTCTCAAAGGCAGCCTGGTCTGGAGGTCCATTTTCAGGGCAGCCAGGCTTAGGCAATGAAAGACAAAAAGCTGATGAACATGTAATTGAGCAAGTGGGGCCATTTTCTAGCTCTAGTAAGCCTCTGAACATGGCAGCTTTATCAGTGTAATTCTGGAGTTTAAGACAGAAGAAAAGAGACAGGGGATTCTTTCCAAAGACTAGGAAAAGCCTCTGAGGGAGGCATGCATCAAGGGTGTCTCTGAATGTAGACCTATAGTGGACATTGCATGAAGCTTTGAATTTGATGACTGGGTTTCCTTGCAGAACTCAAGATGTTTGATATGCTAAGTTGTATAATACCTGCTGAGAGAAACTTTAAATGGGGAGTAGAACCAGCACTACAGAAAGACTTTTTTTTGGAATTAAGAGCAGTAAAATTGTGGAAGATCTGTATAGTGCTTTGATTTCATACAGAGATGCAGAGTTTGGAGTTTACCCAGCTGAGTTACGGTTTGATTTGGATGCTATTTCCTCACTATACTTTCTTCCCTATGTTTTGGAATGATAATGAATATGTTGGAAATTTGTAATTTTTTTCTAATTTGAACTTAATTGGAGATTACTATTAAGAAAACGCATGTGTCTCAAAAGAGACTTTGAATTTTTAAACATTGATGACACTGGTATATGATGAGGGATTTTGAAGTTGGACTGACAGCATTTTCTGCATTATGACATGGCTTCAAGCCATTGGTGGTCAGGCAGTCACGTGTGATGGAATGAAAAATGGCCCCTGAAGGCAGCGGCATTCCTAGGAGGTATGGCTTTTTGGGACTGGTTATGTCCTTTGTGAAGAAGCATGTCAGTATGTGAGTGGGCTTTGATATTGCGTATGCTCAGGGTATTCCTAGTGAGATGGTATACTTCCTGGTGCCTGCATAGAAACTGGTAGCAGGTCCTTCTCCAGCACCATGTCTTCCTAGATGCTGCCAGGCTTCCCACCATGGTAATAATGGACTTAACCTCTGAAACTGTAAGTTGTTGCTTCAATTAAAAGTTTCCTTTTTAGTATTGCAGTAGTTGTGGTGTCTCTTCATAGCAATAGAAACTCAAACTAAGATGACCATCTAGACAAAATCTAAATGTAGAAAAGCTTGACTGTTTTGACATCATAAACCAAATTATTCCAACGGTTATTTATAGAACATTCAAGCCAAACAGAAAGTAAACTGGGATAAGCACCTCTTGGAAATGTCTCTCAATTTGACTCATATTTGGATACAAAGAGAGAAAGTCTCAAAGATCCAGGATCAGGACAGTCAAGCTTCGTCAATTAAAGAAAGCATCAAAAACATAAAGGTGGTGAAGATGGAAATTGAACAATGGAGCCATGCTCCATGGAGGCACAGTAATCAACAAACTGGGAAGCTTCTGACAGGTGTTTATTGCTTTTAAGCTAAAAGGAAGGGGATTATGAAATTTGCCACCAGAGCTACTGAAAGCTACTAAGGCCAGGAATGTGCCAGTGTTGTCCCTGAATGGAGGCCTAGAGAGGCCATTGCATGAATTATGAGGATGAAGGTTGGATTGCTTTTGTGACCACAAGAGTTGTGAGATAACAGAATTGTGGGGTACCTGCTAAGGTAAGCTGCTAATGGAGTGAAACCAGCCCAAGATAAAGAAGTATATTGCACTCACCATAGCTGAAATGATTTAGAGTTCTGAAGAGCATGTTTACATTTTATACAAAGGAGCAGAGTTTGGAGTTTGCACAGCTTATTTTTGTTATTGCTTTGGATATATTTCTTCACAATCCTCCCTTTATAGTTTTTATTTCCATTATATAAGTATGTGATCTCTTCTGATTTTGATTTTATAGTGATTGTAGTTAAGGAACGATATTAATCTTAGAAGAAACTCTACACTTGGTATTGTAAAAGGTTGATGAGTCTGTGACAGGCTATGGAAACAATTGAAGCTGGACTAAATAGACTTTGCAATGTAATATTGTTACAAGTTCGTGGAGGCCAGAGAGTGGAATAGGGTAGTTTCTTCTTTGCTCAAATGTTAGAGAGTGTGACACTCAGTGATTTTCTTGGTGCTTTTTGGATCAAGATGTAGCCCTCTTTTAACTCTCAGCTCCCTTTATATCAGTATGTGTGCCTGAATACCACCATGTTGCACCATGATGGTGATGAACTAACCCTCTGGAACAAACTGGATCCACCAAATTAAATGTTTTCCTTTGGAAGAATTGCTGTGTTCACGGTGTATCTTCATAAGACTAGCAATCCTAAACTTTTTTCAAACTTTGTTTTACAATTACATTTTAGTTAATGTAAAATGTAATGTCATAAATGGCTTATCATTATGCTGTATCTTGGTTTCTGCTGAAATTTAAAGAACTATATTTTTATGTGTTGAATTATATTCTCAATATCATAAAACCAGTTATTGATAACATGGTAGCTGTTCTGCTTCTTTCTCACAAGGGCCTCCTTTTATAAGAGAGAGAACATCCCTACCATAAAACTCCTACAGCTGACAAACCATCTTGACCAAAGTGACAATATATAAGTTAATTTAAAAAATCAGTATCCCTACTATATACAGACAATAAAGGGGCTGAGAAATAAATCAGAGGAACATACCCTTTACAATAGCCACCAACAACATAGTATCTTAGGGTAGTGCTTGCCAAACAAATGCAAGTCCTACATAGCAAGTACTTTATGTCTTTAAAAATAGAAATTAAAGACAATGCCAGAAAAGGGAAAGATCTCTCATGCTCTTGGATATGTAGTATCAACATAGTAAAAATGGCATCTTGCCATTAACAATCTCCAGATTCAATGCAAAGCCCATCAAAATCCCGGCACATTTATTCAATGACCTTAAAAGGTTAATACTCAACTTTATTGGAAACACAAAAGAAATGACCTAGGATAGCCAAAACCACCCTGAATAAAGGAACTTCTGGAGGCATCACCATCCCTGACATCAAGCTCTGTTTAAGAGCTCTAAAAATAGCTTGCTATTGGCACAAACATAGACAGGTAGACCAATGGATTTTGACCTTAAGAGCAATGGATCTGATGGATGGTTAGAAAACTGGTGAGTAGATTAATTGCCATCCTCTCTGATGACTTTAGCAGTGATTGCTCCATGAGCTCTCAGTGGAAAGTGGAACACAAGGGCCCACGAAAACCAATACTTCACAATTTTCCCTGAGAGAAGAGACCTAATGCAGATTAGAGTATGAGTAAATGGGAGAGAATTTAGCTAGGGGTGGTAAAATGAATAGCCATGGGAAAATAGAGGAAAGCCAGTAAAGAGAGCAGGAAAGTTAAAGAAAATAAAAGGAGGGTAAAAGCCTCCCAGAATAAGGAACAAAAACAGGGACTAAAGACAAGGAATGCATGTGAATGACTGTATAGTAAGAGGCAAAGCAATGAGAAAGTAGGTATAAGGAAAGTGAGAAATAAACTGGATAGTGTAGGTGTAGAGGAGAGTAGAGAAGGGATACGGCACAGGCAAAAACCTATCCAGGGTCAGTCTTGGAATGAAAAGTATACATAGGCTATGGCATGTTGTTTCAGGGGACACAGATTAAAGGAGAAATAAAATATTTGATTTTGATCTAGAAACATTGTCCAGTTCCTTGTTCTGAGCAGAAAGTTAGAAGATAAGTCTGAGAGACTGAAAAGATGAGAATCTCTGAAAAATTAGTGTGTTAGTCATTATTAGAAAACTCTACAGTCTCTAGTTCCCCATTACCAGTGTTTCTAATATCTTAATGATATATACTGGAGCTTTCACCTGTTTTACTGGTTTGAAAATGGCAGGGATTATCTATATTTAGTTAGATCTGGAAATGCACATGGGAGATTTTTCTTGTTTGATTAATTGTATTTGAAATATTTACACTAAGTGTAGTCTGTACCATTTCATGGCCCAGTTTCTAGATTGATCAAAGACAAATGAGGATTTCCTGCTTACCCCAGGATACTTGAAAAACTGTGCTCCTAACTCCTGAACCATGTCTTATATCACAATACAGGTTTTTTTTTTATTGTGTTTTAAATGTTAATCATAATCATCAATATTAGCAGGATAAGAAATACTCTGGCTTAATTAGGACATTTTATGCATTGAAAAAGGTTCAAATGACTCTATCAAAGACTGATGATGCTGAAAACTAAACACGTTTCCACAACTTGTTGGTAATGTACTAAAAGCCAGGGATATGTGATATTTCTCATTAGATAAGAGGACTTTTCTTACCTGTTGATAGTGACACAAGTCTATATAAACATGTTTTCTGCACCAGGTTGTATAAGTCTTGGCTGCAGGTGAAAATGGGCAAATCTCAGACAGTATAAAGAATAATGTAGTATATGAACAAAAATGTGAAAGTGAATTTACTAACATTTTCCACCCACAATTGAAGAATTTTATTTACTCTTCTTGTCTATAAGCATTCTTATAATTCATAGAAAACATGAAGAATAATTACAGCATATCAATAGGGAGATGTACCTGTCACCATGTGCTAAGAGGAATTGGAAACTGTTTTCCTCCTTCTTCACAAAATCGCCCACTCTTAAGTCTGTCCACATATTGAATTTCAGCAGGAAAATTCCCCATCCCTAAAACACCTGTTTCAGAAATTACAGTGAAAGATATTGTTCAAAGAATTTTGATCCCTAATTTCCATTTTGCTATGCTGATGATAATATTCAGAATAAAATGGACCAGAGTAGACAAAATTCACATTTGATTTTAGAAGTCCTGAAATGTGTGAGTGTTCTTAATGGAAAAGAAAGTTTTAACTGGAAAGGGAAGATTTTATTAAAAATAGTATAAAGTTAAATTATTGGAATCAGTGAGCAAAACACCAGTCGAGCATTTGCCAAGCACTCACAAAGCACTAGAATTTTATTCCTTAAAGTATAAGGGGAAACCAGAAAACAAACAAACAAACACAAACTAAAAACTTAAGCATATTAAAAAATGACAGTTTTTTTGACTTGAATTTAAATCAGGATTAAACTTTTTTAGGATATATGTCCACTCACATATAAAAATGAACTTAAAAAGAAACATTCTTCACTGAACAAGAATCTTAACAGTCTGAACATCTGAGTATATTTATCTTTAAATATTATTTTCAAGATGATGTCTTAACACCCTGATCATACTTAAACCAGAGCTACACTCTCTGCTTAATAATTTCCCAACCACCGATCATTCATATGTTCTTTTACAATAAATATCCACGATTCTATTTTTGCACTGTGATTTAACCTAAATATTGCCAAAAAGAAGACAACATTGAACTTTCTTTACACATCATGATGGAAAGAGTTATTTTGAATAGTTTAAACAAAAATAATGAATCAATTAAAAAATAACCTGCAAATGCTCAAAAATAAGACACATATACAATCATGAACACATATATATGTATATATTTATATATGTATATAGGTGTGTGTGTTTTAAATGGTATGATACTTGATTAATTATGTAGCACTGACTCAAATATCTCCTACAAAATTTTGTATCTAACTTATCTGTTTAGATATCTTCTGGTAAATAAAAAAATAGTATGGCAAAATTAAAAGGAAAATGTATGGTAGACATTTCACATTTTTAAGAAATAATATTCACTTAATTTTATTTTTTTAAAAAGTTTTCTTGCTTGATGGTGGTGTCACGTGCCTTTACTCCCAGCACTTGGGAGGTAGAGGTAGTAGGATATCTGTGTATTTGAGACCATCCTGGTCAACAAGAGCTAGTTCCAGCACAGTCTCCAAAACTATACAGGGAAAAACCCTGCCTCAAAACACAGAAAAAAAAAGCCTTAGTACCTGCCGAAAAATACAATAAAAATTTTTGCTTTGAATGCAGAGGGCAAATTGCCTCATGAAATATCTTCAGTAATCACAGAATTAACATTGTGCTCTTCATTTCTTCATGAAAGCAAAACTCTTCACAACATATTTGTAAAGCCATATCTAAGGAAAAAAAGCTTAACAAAATAATGGCTCTTAGAAAAATCCATAATTGTGAAGTCCTAACTGAATCAATGAAATAATTCCCCTGCAAGCAGAATAAGAACTGCACTCAAGGTCACCCTCCTGAGATCACAGAAACTTATCTTTGTTTGCCATGGAGCAAGGGAGGGGGATTGTAAAATGGAGAAAGTCCTGTCTCCTTGTTCTCTTCACCTTCAAGTAAAGCTCAGGAAGGGTTTGTGATGTACATCCTAGCAACTATTTAGCAGACAGGATCACAGCACTGTAGTAGGCTTTTAGGGAAGGTTATGGGTATTGAAAGGGAAAGGATGAATTCAGCTGAAATGTTCAGTTTCAACAGTAGGCACTGGGAAATAACTTTCTTGAATTGCCCCCCTTTTATTCTTATTTTTCATATTGATCCCAGTACCCTCTCCCTCCTGCCCTCCTTCCTTCTCCCCCTCCTTACCATTTCCCCCCACCAACCTCCCATCCCATTCCACCACTACCCCATCTCCACAGGGAGGGTGATGCTTTCCAGAAGGGGTCATCAAAATCTGTCATGTCATTTGGAGTATGAACTAGGCCCTCCCTCCTGTCTCTAGGTTAAGGGAGTATCCCTCCATGGGGAATGTGCTCCAAAAGTCCTTTTGTGCTCTAGGGATACATCCTGGTTCCACTGTCAGCGGTCCCTTAGACTGTCTGGGTCTTGTGAGGCCCATGTTCAAGGGGTCTAAGTCAGCCCAATGCTGCTTTCCCAGCTAACAGTCTGGGGACCTATTAGCTCCTCCTTCAGGTCAGCTGTCTCTTTAGGTTTCTGTAGCCTGGGCTTGTCCTCTTTCTCTGCATTTGGATTCCAGTACAGCTCAGTGTTTAGCTGTGGGTGTCTGCTTTTGTTTCCATAAGCTACTAGATGACAGCTCTATGATGGTGGATAAGTTAGTAATCAATCTCATTGTCAAGGAAGGACAGTTATGGTAACCTTTATACTGTTGCTCAAATTGTTAGTAGGGTCAGTCTTGTCTCTGAAAATTTCTCTAGAGTCAATCTTTAAACCTACAGTGGCTCTCTCTCCTCTCTCTCTCTCTCTCTCTCTCTCTCTCTCTCTCTCTCTCTCTCTCTCTCTCTCTCTCTCTCTCTCTCTCTCTTTTCTCTTGCCTATTCTTCCCCTGACTCAATCATCCTCATCCCATGGCTTTTGCATCCTGCCCATCTCTTTCTCCTTGCTCCCTCTCCACTCAAGGCCACCCCTATTAACAATATGCTCAGGAGACTTTGTTTCTTTCCCCTTCTGTGAAGGACCTTATATGAATATCTTACATTCTTTCTTATATATTACTTCCTCTGGTGGTGTGAATTATATGCTGTTGATCCCTTGCTCGATATCTAAAATTTATATATGAGTGAATACATACCATGTTCCTCTTTTGTGACTGGGTTACCTCATTCAGGATGGTTTGTTCATGTTCCATCCACTTACCTGTGAATTTCAATATTCCATTGAATTGTTCCCCCCACCCCAGCAGAGCAGTATTCCACTGTGTAAATATACCACATCTTTTTTATCCACTCTTCAGTTCAGGGGCATCTAGCTTGCTTCCAGGTTCTTGCTATCACAAACAATGCTGCTATGAACATAGTTGAACAGATGTCTTTGTTGCATGAATGTGGTTCATTTGGCTATATGCCTAACAGTAGGATTGCCTGGTCCTGTGGTAGACTGATTCTCATTTTCCTGAGTAATAGCCATATTGATCTCCAAAGTGGTTGTGGAAGTTTTTACTCCCACCAGTAGTGGAGGAGTGTTCCCCTTTGTCCATATCCTCTCCAGCAGAAGTTGTCATTGGTGTTTCTAATTGTAGCCATTCTGGCAGGAGTAAGATAATATCTCAGAGTTGTTTTGATTTACATTTCCCGGATAGCTAAGGATGTTGAGCACATTCTCAAGAGTCTTTTGGCCTTTTTGATTTTCTCTATTGAAAATTCTTCAGTTCTGTATCCCATTTTTAAATAGAGTCATTTGGTCTTTTGGTGGCTAGTTTCTTCAGTTTTTTGTATATTTTGGAGATCAGCCCTCTGTCAAATGTAGGATTGGTGAAGATCTTTTCCCAATTTCTGGGCTGCTGTTTGGTCTTCCCAACTGGGTCATTTGCCTTACAGAAGCTTCTCAGTTTGAGGAAATTCCATTTATTAATTGTTGATCTCAGTGTCTATGCCACTGGACTTAGGTTAGGAATCGGTCTCAAGTGTGCCTCCCAATTTCTCCTCTAAGAGATTTAGTGTGCATTGATTTATATTAAGGTCTTTGGTGCATTTCAACTTGAGTTTTGTGCATGGTAATAGAAATGGGTTTATCTGCAGTCTTCTAAACACCATTATCCAGTTGTGCCAGCACCTTTTGTTGAAGATGCTTTCCTCCTTCCCTTGTATAATTTTAGCTGTTTTGTCAAAAATCAGGTGTTCTTAGGTGTGTGGGTGAATATCACGATT
This sequence comes from Cricetiscus sungorus, assembly GCA_030556225.1. Lineage (NCBI taxonomy): Eukaryota > Metazoa > Chordata > Mammalia > Rodentia > Cricetidae > Cricetiscus > Cricetiscus sungorus. The sequence goes on from JANBXA010000732.1 coordinate 12,124,336, forward strand.
TTTGGTTCGATTTCCTTGGTCCACCTGTCCATTTTTGTTCCAATACCAAGATGTTTTCAGGACTATATCTCTGTAGTAGAGTTTGAAGCCATATGGGATGTGCATAGCAAAACTACCTTACATGTCATTTTATACTAATCAAGATGGATAAGTTTAATAAAGAAATTTTAGCACATGTTGATGAGGATGTAGATTAAGGGGGATTCTTATCCACTGCTGGTGGAAATGAAAGCATGTACAGGCACTTTTGAAATGATTGTGCAGGTACCTTGGGAAATTGTGAATGGATATACGTCTCCACTCAGGTACATACCCAAAGGCTTCTACAACCTATTACAGAAAAACTGGTTCTTCCATGTTCATGGGTGGATAAAGATATCAATGCCTCTATCAGAGACAGAAGATTCTAGACACAGAACAGTGATTTCCAAATGTGGAAGGAAGAGTACAAAGGGTCAGAGATCTGTAGTAGATGCCTACTTAGATAAGAAAAGTAATTTCATCATCAGGTGACAGTGACACATAACATAAGTATGGAAACATCTTATCTGATCTACATCATACAAGTCTTTATTCTAGGTCCAAATATTTGACAGCATAAAGAAAGAACAATATAATAGATTTATCAAAATCAATTTACTGAAACAATTTCCATAAATGGTGATAAATTCTAAATCTTTTCTACAAAAATGTTATGATTTATAGAAAACCTCAACATAAATTATGGAATATAAATAGGGTGATTTAGTTGTCAGCCCTGTTTTGAGGATATGGACACAATTCTTTTACCTGGATTCCCAATTCTTCTGACTCTTAAGTCTGGCCATTCATTTAACCTTGGCATGATACTTCTCCATACCTAGAACCTCCTTTTCAGAAATTGCAATGAAAGAGATTGTTTAAGGAATTTTGATCTCTAACTTCAGTTTGCTATGCAGATATTGAGAATCTCAGAAATTAAACATATTTGTTTGGCATGTTTGGTCATTATCTTTCAGAAGCCTGTTCTTTTCTTAGAGAATCAGGAAGGGAGTGGGTGTGCAGAGTAGGAAGGATGAGGAGAAACTCGGAGGAGTAGAGGGAGAAGGAAACACAATCAGGATATGTTGTATGAGAAGAGAATTTAATTTCATTAAAAAGAAAAATGTTAAAATCAATATTCTGTCTTTACATAATGAAATTTTATTTAGGATTTAGAATCATTTTTCATGATAAATGTACTCTATCATATGAAATTTTATTTTAGAAACAACTATTTTCAAGTGAGGAAGAATATACTGCCCTGTATATTGTAGAATATTTCTCATCCATTACCATTTTCTATATGTAGTATTATTATCCTGACCCTTCTTAAGCCAGAGGCTCCCTTGGTGTTTAGTAGTCTTTCCTTGGCTATAAATACATTTTTAAGAACACTACCTGAAATCCTGGAATCAAGTTACAGAGAAGGAAGTGTGATGAGCAAAGGGGTCAAGACCTGGCTGGAGAAACCCACAGACAGAATCAGCTGACCTGCACCCCAGTCTTGATAGCTGGAAAATCAGCATAGGATTGGCCCAGACCCTCTGAATGTGGTGTTATTTAGGAGGCCTGGGCAGTCTATGGAGCCTCTAGTAATGTATCAGTATTTATCCCTAGTATATGAGTGGACTTTGAGAGCCCATCCACCTAGAGGGATACTTTCACAGCCTAGACACATGGGAGAGGGCCCAGGCCCTGCCCCAAATGACATGAAAGACTTTGAAGATTCACCCATGGAAGGCCTCAACCTCCCTGGGGAGCAGAAAGGGGATGTGATGGTGGTTGGTGGGGGTGATAGAGGAGGATGGGATGGTGAGGGAACTGTGATTGATATGTAAACCCACCATGTTTCACATTTAAAAAATTTTTAATAACATAGGATGTACTCCGATATAACCTCAATCTCCCCAAAATGACTGTATATGAGTTCTTATCACAATGATAAGATTCACTTCCTGCCTTAAAAACAGTACAGAATAAATTTTTTATTCGCACAATTGCTCAAAATAAATGATACATGAACACACACACACACACAAACACACACACTGGTTTCATGGCATATAATTTTAGATGTAATATGTGCCATGATACTTGACAGTGAATTATGCAGCACTGAAACATGCATCTATAAATCCTTGTCTCTGAGTTCCTGTTTTGAGAAATATTTGTTGAAAAAAAATGTGTTAGACATCAACATTGCATTGAAGAATTCAAAACTAAGGTATTTTTATAAATCTCAAACTTGTTGAAAATTCAATGCAAAAATTCCATTTTCAAAATAAAAGCATATTGATTCACAAATTTCTGCGCAAGTTAAAAAGCAAAACTCTCTAGGATTCATTTATAAAGCCACATCTACAGGAAAAAAAAAAAAAAAGCTTAACAGAAAAAGTGCTTTCTTCCTAGTCCCGGGTGCTTTCCTCTCCTCCCCTTCTCTTTCTCCTAGTTCCCTCTACCCTCACTGCACTCCCTACACTCCCCAAGTGCTCTGGAGAATTTGTCCCTTCCCCCAACCTTATATGAAACTCTAAGAATCCACCTTGTATCCTAGTTTCTCTGGTGGTGTGAATTATAGGCTGGTGATCCTTTGCTCTAGGTCTAAAATCCATACATAAGCCAGTACATACCATGTTCCTCTTTTTGTGACTGGGTTACCTCATTCAGGATGGTTTCTTCAAGTTCCAGCTACTTGCCTGCTAATTTCAAGATTCTATTGAGTCAGGGGAAAAATAGAAGAAAGAAAAGAGAGAGAGAACATAAAAGAGGGAACCATTCTTGGTTTGAAGAGAAAACTGAACCTAAATAAATGTCTAGAGACCTACAAGACTGACCCCAACTAACAATTTGAGCTACAGTGGAAAGGCTACCTTAAATGTGCTTCCCTGATAATGAGATCAATAACTAACTTATCCACCATCATGGAGTCCTCATCTACTACCTGTTGGGAACAGAAGGAAACACCCACAACTAAACACTGAGCCATACTGGAATCCTGATGCAGAGTGGGAGGACAAGACCAGGTGGCAGAAAGACACAGACAGCTGACCTGAACAAGGAGGAGCTAAAGGGCCCACAGACTGATAGCTGGGAATCCAGCATGGGACTGACTCAGATCCCCTGAACATGGATCTCAGCTAGAAGGACTGAGCAGTCTGAGACCTCTGACAGTGGAACCAGGATATATTCCTGATGCACAAAAGGACTTTGCAGGCATGTCCCCCATGGAGGTATACTCCCTTAACCTAGAGACAGGAGAGAAGTCCTAGTCCCTACTTCAAATGACTTGACAGATTTATATGACCCCTCCTGGATGGCATCACCATACACGTGGAATGTATGTGTGTGTGTGTGTGTGTGTGGGGGTGATAGAAGGGAAGGTTGTAGGGGTGAATGTGAGGGAGATGAGAGGGAAAGAGCGAGGAAGGAGGGAGAGTGTGGGAACTCGTACCGATGTGTAAAATAGAAGAAAAACAAAAACAGCTTTTTTGAAAAAATATGTATGATCTCAAGTTCATGTTTTAAACGATTTAGAACTTAATGAAATTCTTAAATTGAAAACGTAGGAAGAAACACACTCAATGTCACTCTCTTGCAACCTGTGCTTGCTAATTCAGGAGAAATCGCAAACGAAGAGAAACATTTATTGAAGCTAAGAAATCCCGCGCTCAAGCCACTCTCCTGCAACCTTTAGACTGTGTTTGGTGCTCAGGGGAAACCGTAAATAAAGGGAAGTCAATTAAACAGTGGAATTCCGCGCTACTCTTCTCAGAATGGAAGTGCGACGGTGTTCGCTGATTGTGTAAAATCGCAAACAAACAGCAGTTTTCATTTAAAAAATTAAACCTAGGCTCAAATCTCTACTGCAGCCTGGAAGTCCGTCTGTGTTCGCCGCCCTGATGGAAATCACGAACAAAGAGGAACTTTTGGTTCCTTCCGTTTCCTCTGCAGCCTGTCCGTCGACTGTATGGGACTGTGACGCACTTCCTGTAGCGGTTCGTTTTTGGGGGGTGGGGCAGCACTGTTGTAAGTCTTTAGCTTCCAAGTGGGTTTTCAACAGTCGGTAATGACTAGGAGCCGTTTTTCATGAATTCCGTGTTTCTAAATCCATGCCTCAGAATAGTTAGGAATATGTTTTAAAAATAGTTGTGACAACGAAGGAGCAAATCGCCATAAAGAACCCCACGGTCTTGCCCAGTGCACCATGAGAGGCTGCAGAGGAAAGAGGAGGAGACCACAGGGACTGGTTTCTGTTCGTTGTGAGTTCCCTGAGCTTCACCCTCTCGAGGTATAGTTTACCCTGGAGGGAGCAATTCAATTATCAATGATTAAAAAATATCATACATGAATTCTGAGAAGTTGCCCTTAGCAGCACAGTTTCTTCAAGAATGACACACCCACCTTTACCAACAAAATTATCTTGATATTATTCCTCGACAAGCCTTAACACTTTAAAATGAATCTACTACTACCGAGAATGTGATTATTTTCCTATGAATTGTTATCTTAGGAAACCCCAGACAATCCCAGAATCATTAAGGGTATGCTCTTGTTTATGACTGCTGAATGCAATCAAATAATGAAACCCTAATTTTGAAGAAAACACACACTTCATGCTGGGCACATGGAAATCAAGCTAGAAATAATAGAAAAGCTTCCACATTTATGTATAGATCCCACACACCTAATTTTCCCACTTGTGAAAGGGAATTAAAGAAAGAAGTAGAGCCAGGTACTGTAGTTGCCATCTGTAGTCCCAGTATTTGGAAGACAAAGGCTGGCAGGTCTCAAAGGCAGCCTGGTCTAGAGATCCATTTTCAGGGCAGCCAGGTTTGGGCAATGAAAGACAGAAAGCTGGTGAACATGTAATTCAGCAAGTGCGGCATTTTCTAGTTCTAGTGAGCCTCTGAACATGGCAGCTTTATTTATGTATTTCTGGAGTTATAGATAGAAGAATAGGGCTATGGAATTCATCCCAAAGACTAAGAAAAGCCCCTGTGGTCAGGCATGCATCAAGAGTGTCTCTGAATGTAGACCTATACAGGATATTGCATGAAGCTGTGGATTTGATGACTGGGTTGCCTTGCAGGACTTAAAATATTTGATATACCAAGTAGTAGAATAACTGCTGAGGGAAACTTTAAACAGGGAGTAGAACCATCACTAGAGAATGACTTGTTGGAATTAAGTGCACTAAAGTAAGTGGAAGATCTATATAGTGTTTTGATTCCTGACAGAGATGCAGAGTTTAGAGTTTGCCCACCTGGGTTTTGGTGCTGATTTAGTTCCATATTTCCTCACTATACTCTCTTCCCTATGTTTTAGAAAGGTAATGAATATCCTGTGCCATTATATGTTGGAATTTTGTGATTCTTTTTCTATTTTAACTTTATAGGAGTTTATTATTAAAAGAATGCATGAGTCTCAGAAGAGACTTTGTACTTTTATTAAACATTGTTGATACTGGTATATCATGGGGCATTTTGAAGTTGGACTGACAGCATTTTCTGCATTATGACATGGCTTGAAGCCATTGGTGGTCAGGCAGTAGCATATGGTGGATTGAAAAATGGCCCCTGATAGGAGTGACACTACTAGGAAGATGTAGCCCTCTTTTAACTCTCAGCTCCCTTTACAGCAGTATGTGTGCCTGAACACCACCATGTTGCACCATGATGGTGATGAACTAACACTCTGCAACAAACTGGATCCACCAAATTAAATGTTTTCCTTTGTAAGAGTTGCTGTGGTCATGGTGTCTCTTCATAGCATTAGAAATCCTAACTAAGACACTTCTTTTCAAACTTTGTTGTACAATTGCATTTTAGTTAGTGTAAAAGATAATGCCAAAAATGGCCCTTCATAAGCCTGTAGTTTGGTTTCCAGTGAAATTTAAAGAACTATGTATTTTATGTATGGAATTATATTCTCAATCTCTTAAAATCAGTTGTTGACAACATAATAACTGTTCTGCTTTTTCCTCACAAGGACATCCTCTCAGAGAGAAAATAGAGGAAATAGAAACATATTAGAGGGACAGTGAGAGATAAAGGATATACTCTCTGGATTTACTCAGTGTCTATTGCTATGCCTCGTTTCATTTCTGATTCTGTTATTTTTGGAAATTTCTTATCCGTTTTTCTGCTAATTTGGATAATGTTTGTTGATCTTACTAATTTTCATGCAACCACCTATTTGTTTCTATGATTCTTTGTATTTTTTCTGTTTAATAGACTTTAGTCCTGAGTTTGCTCATTTCTTGCCATCTAATCTTTTGGGGTGTGATTACCTATTTGTGTTCTAGACCTTTTATTCGTTCTGTCAAGTTGGTCATATGAGATCTCTTTAATTATTTTAGGTAGGTACTTAGTGCTATAAATGTTTCTCATAGCATAGCTTTCATTATGTCTCATAAGTTTGAGTGTGGTATGTATTAATTTTAATTGAAGTCTGGAATGACTTTCTTTTTTCTATTTTGACACATCTTTCATTCAGTAGAGTTGTTCATTTCTATATACTACTAAGCTTCATGATATTATTAATGTCAAGCTTTATTCCTTTAAGATATAATAGGATACAGGGAATTATATCAATTTCTGGTATCTGTTGAGACCAGTTTTGTGTCTGAGTATGTGGGCAATTGTGGAGAAAGTTGCATAAAGTGTTGAGAAGAATGTATTTTCTTTTGTGTTTATGTGAAATGTTCTGTAATTATCTTTTGATCTCTTTGGTATCTTTGGTTATAACATCTGTTAGTTCCAGTACTTCTCTCTCTGTATAAGTTTTCCTGAATGACTTTTAAACTGGTGAGGGTGGGGTATTGAAGTCTCCTACAATCACTGTTTGAGAGTAACAAGTGATTTAAGCTGTATTGGTCTTTCTGTTACAAATTTCAGTGCTTCTTGCCATTAAGTCATAGATGTTAAGAATTGAACTGTTTGAGTAGTTTTCCTTTGATAAGTATATAGTATCCTTTCTTACTTCTTTAGACAGTTTTGAAGTCTTTTGTTTGACATTAAAATGGCTATACCTGCTTGCTTAAGTCCATTTTTTGAAATACTCTTTTCTAGAAAAAGCTCAACTCTGAGGTTTGTACTGTGATTTTGCTACTATGAGTTATCTCCATCTATTTTATTCAGGCACTTAGTGCTATGAACTAGTCTCTTAGCGCATAATTTCCATTGTGTTTCATAAGTTTGGGCATGTTGTGTATTCATTTTCATTGAGTTTAGAAAGTCTGTAGCTGGTTTTGGGGTGTTTCTCATGATTTTGGGGTTACAATTAAAACATGAATCCTGTATTCACAACCCCTATTAGTCTATGTCTGTCTGGTAGGGAGCTGATACCACTGATATTAAGAGATGTCAATGTCCACTGGCTACAGATACTTGTTAAATTGTTGTTGCTGTGATTGTTGATTGTGGTGGTGGTAGTGGTGTATGTGATTCCCCTCTTTGGAACTTGCTGTTGTGAGATAATTTATTCCGTGTGTTTTCATGGTTATAATTAAGTTCCATGAGTTGTAATTCTTCTCCTACTGTTTTTGTAAAACAGTATTTGTAGATCAATATTCTTTAAACATGGAAAATATTATTTTCTCCACTTAGAATGACTGCACTAAGGTCACACCACCCTTACTCCATTTAGTCTCAGGCTTGTCTTTAAACTTTTTTTTTCCTTGAACACTGGACTTAGCTATACTACCCTTAGCAGTAATCCTTAGTTGATAAATTGTACATTTTGTATTTTTCATGGTTGATAATGCTTCTTTTCATTATAGATGTGCATAATGATTATATTTATAACTACGGAAATGAGTCAATACTATGAGAGTGTATGCTTAGTCCTATTGAATTTAATAATGCTTATTTTGGCAAATATCCTTGGACCTGTTCCATTTTGAAGACTAAAAGAAAAACAGTACCTGGAGGACAATGGAGGTGTGGGAGGGCTGGAAGAAGTAGCGTTACGACAGTTTGCAGTCAGGTTATACTCTGTGAATACACTTGAACTCATTGGCACTTAAGAGGATTTCGTATCAGGACACAGCACTGGAAGTAGTAAAAGGAAATTTTTGAAACAAAGAATCTTCTGTAAAGCAAAGACCACCATTCTTAGAATGAAGAGACAGTGAATAGAATGGCAAAATATTAATCCATTATACATTGATAGACGATAAGTATCTAGATATTTAAAAAATCATACAAATAATGAAAAAAGGTCTCCATCAAAATTGTATACAATGATCTCAGAAGATATAATAATTTGAGTGTTGAGAAATGGAGCCAGCAGTTATTCCCAGTGAAAAAATGGCCTTTTGGCGACCATTCCCTATGGAGGAATATTCTCTCAGCATAGATATATGGCAGGGAACTAGGTCTTGCCCCAAATGATGTGACAGACTTTGATGATTCCCATGGGAGGCCTCACTCTCCCAGAGGACTCGATGGGGCTTAAGATGAAGGACAGGGGTTAGTGGGAGGAAGAGATGAGAGGGAACTGGTATTGATATGTAAAATAAGATTGGTTTTAATTTAAATAACGTTAATATATAAGAAAAAATAATGGCAAACTTCAAAAAATTAAATATTCAACATCATTAGCTATGTTAGAAATGCAAAGTCAAGTTAGTTTGAATTCTCTCTTTCTCTTTTGGACAAAGAAAAGGGTCATAAAATTGAGTACATCAGGAGATCTGGAAAATCTGGCAGTAATCAAGGGAGTCAGGTAATATGACAAAAATGTATTTGAAATAAATTTAAATGAACAAATTTAAAAGGTCATAAAAAGTATAATTTGCAAATTTATTTTATGACTTTGAAGAATAGAATGGAAGAACAAGTTGGGGTGATATGAGGAGAAAATGGAGAAGTAGTATCAAAGGGGCAGTGGAAAGAAAGTCAACACTGAGACATTGAAACCTGACAAGTGTAATAGATTGTTCTTAAAGCAGTATAAGAAAACTGTCCATCCCTCTGCACACATATGCATTCTTTAAACTCAGCAGTTCAATGCATGAAGCTAAGTTTTGCTTCCCTTAAGATAAATTATAAGAAAACAGTCTAGTCCCTCTGTTGTCCAAATTAATTTATTTATTTTGTTTATTTTACATATCAATTCCACTTCCCTCTCCCTCCCATACTCCTATGCACGATGCTCCCCCCACTATCCAATTCCCCACCTACTCCACAGGGAGGGTGAGGTTTTTCTGGAGTGTGCCGCACCTAACCCTCGCCAGCAAGGATGACGCAACTCCGGGAAGATCTTCTTCATGCAGTTTTAATCAGGATCTGTGAAACATGTTCTTCTGACCCGCGAGAGCCTGGGGGACCCCTGCACAGGCTTAAATAACCTTGCGCTAACCAACCCCAGTGAGCTACATGGACCCTGCAGATAGGCTACTCTAATGTGGAAGCAGACAGGCTGAACAGACTTAAACAAATAAGTGTGAGAGACTTATTTACACCAGAGAGTGCTCACCTAGGGAAGGTGGAAGTGGAAGCCAGGGCCATCTTTAAGGTGCGGCACTTCGCAGCTCTCTGCACTGGAGAGATCATAAAATCTATCAAGTCATTTGGAGTAGGGTCTAGGCCCTCCTTCCTGTCTCTAAGTTAAGGGAGTATCCCTCCTTGGGGGAATGTGCACCCAAAGTCCTTTCATGTACCAGGGATACATCCTGTTTCCACTTTCAGAGGTCCTATAGACTGCCCAAGCCTCCTAAATGAGAACCACATTCAGGGGGTCTGTGTCAGACCAATGCTAGTGTTCCAGCTATCCATCTTGACTTCATGAGCTCCCCCTTGTTCAGGTCAGCTGTCTGTGGGTTTCTGTAACCTGGTCTTGACCCATTTGCTCATCACTCCTCCCTCTTTGCAACTGAATTCCAGGAGTTGGATCCAGGAGAATCAGGACTTCAGAATTTTTCCTCAGAGAGGAGACCTAATACAGACTAGAATCTGAGTAAATTGGAGAGAATATAGCTAGGGGTGGTAAAATAGCAGAGTGAATATAGGGGAAAGCCAGCAAAGAGAGTGGGAAAGTTAAAAAAAAAAAAGGAGCAGAGAGAAAGAAGGGTGAAGGCCTCTTAGAATAAAGAACGAAAACAAGGACCAAATACAAGGAATATATGTGAAGAGTGGATAGTAAGAGGGAAACAAAGATAAAGCAGGTGTAAGGAAAGCTGAGAAATAAACTGGAAACTGTAGCTGTAGAGGAGAGTAGAGAGGGGACAGGGCACAGGCAAAAACCTGCCCAGGGTCAGTCTTGAGATGAAAAGTATACACAGGTTATGGGAGATTGTTCTGATGGGATAGAAAGGAAGAAAAATTATTTGATTTTGATCTAGGAACATTGTCCGGGTCCATGCTCTGAGCAGACAGTTAGAAGATAAGCCTGAGAGACTGAAAAGATGGGCAGGAATCACTTTCTGAAAAATTAGTGTGTTAGTCATTATTAGAAAGCTCTACAGTCTCTAGAGTCCCCCTACCAAGTTCGGTGTTGTCTATATTTAGTTAGATCTGGACATTCGTATGGGAGATTTTCCTTGTTTGATTAATTGAATTTGGAAATTTTACACTAAATGTAGGCTGCACCATTACATGGCCTGGTTTCTAGATTGATCAAAGACAGATGGAGACTTCCTGCTTACATCAAGCTACTTGTAAGTCAGAGAGAAGACTCTTGATGAAAAGTTTGATGTTCTATATAAGATACATAACTATCTAAACTATGGAAGTTCCCTCACTCTAATGCTTTCTGTGCAACAGCTGCACTGCAGGTCTTTGCAGGAGATTTAAAAACCAAAGTGTAGCAAGCATTCCCACTTAATTTTAGCTGTCTGGTGGCCAAGTATGGCTGGATACTTTCATGCCCATGGTGAGGTTCTGGTATGACTAAGCTTATTTTATGGGGTAAGAAAGAAAGTACTTGGGTCACTGACATTCTGCTGTGCCAGTGATGATTAGGACCTTCGTTCACACCAGTTAGAGCTGGTGCTCAGATCTCCTGGCTGGTTGGGCCAAGGCAGCTTCAGGATATTTCCGGGAAGTTGATGAGTTTCCTGAAAAAGTCTTGCTTGCCATGTCCAAGAAAGTCTGCCGGAAGACACATAAGGATGGTGAAGACTTTTCTTTTATGTCAGACTTAAGGGATCTATTTATTCAAAAGCCAAGTCTCATCACTGTCAGTTCTGCAGGCTGTTGTATATGTTTCTCTGATACTCATATGGACAAACTGCTTAATGATATGTTTGGGAATTCATACTGCCTAATACACTGACAAGTGTTTGTTTGTTTGAGACAGATTTTTACATAGCTTATTCTGTCCGGGTTCTTGCTATGTGGCACTGAAGGCTGATCCTTCTTCCCCTACCTCCTCAACAAAACTATTTTAAAAATTACATACTTACAAAATAACAAAACAGTGAAAACTGTGCTCCATTGCATGAGCCTGGTACAGAGGCATCTGTTCACCTAGCACTGAGACTGAGAGGCACCTTGAAATTAATGACACATTAATGCATTCTAGGTTTCTGATATTGATTCTTTATTAATTACCCTGTCCTACACCTGCGAGGCTGAAATTCACTAGGAGAGGAAATGCAGTGTTCCCTGAAGTACCAAGGTTGCTGTGTATTTTGCAGCACAGTACAGAGTGCAGTGATTCCTCAGTAGTCATGCTATTGGAGCTAGTGAAATACCACATCCATCAGAACTGGTTAAAAGCAACGTGACTGGCTTGAGAATTTGAGGCAAAACATGGGGCAATCACCTATAAATGATAGTTTAGAACTCTTGGTACCAAGAGGGGAGGAGCAGAATATCACTCAGGCACATGCAGCACCACAGTCCAGAGCAAGCAGAAGAAGGGGAATGTGTGTAAGTGGTGCATTGCATTTTGAATTAAAGAATAAAAAGGTAGGCATCAGGTTGTGGACAGATCAGTTTGAATGACAGCATTAAACTAAAGAGAATAGAGTATCTTTATGTGCTTAGTACTGTCTCTAAGGAAATTAACAAAAGAGTGTGGATTCCATGTTTGTTCAATATAGGAAAAATTGGCTAGCCATATTATAATCTGTTTGTGTTTTAATTGTATACACCAAAGCAAAGATTGCTCCCTAGCAGGAAAGGAAGGTAAAAATGTAGTCAGGATGTCACTGGATACAGGTATATATTTTGTTTGTGTTATGAAATGTGTACTATGAGTGTGCTCACTAACTCTACTGTTTACTCTACTTCTTATGTGATTTCTCACAGCCAGTGTGTGTCCCTTGGCCTACAGCTGCAAGGTGTAAGCTATGGATTTGTTTGCAGTTCAATTAAGCTAATGCAAATAGTAAGGGCTAATGAAGTACTAAATAAGTAAGTCCTATGACCTTTGGATATGCATATATGTGTACTTGTATATGTGTGTGTGCTATATAATGTTGACTCACATGGTGTATATTTACTATGGGCTTGCTGTGGGTAACTCTTTCATATATAATGACAGAGTGAGAGGTCTCCAATCTCTGAGCTAGCTTCAAAGTATAGAGAATAGCTTGGAATGTGAGTAAAATATGTATAGTCGGGCAATGATATATTCTGTAGAGAAAGAAAATGTCAGAAGTAGCTCCCAGGAGCACATTCTAGTATCACAAAATCTGGCAATGCTCAGCACGGTGTCCCAGGCTGGGAGAATACCAAATGCCAAGGGCCTGTGGCAAGGTTAGGCTGCACATCAGAGTATAGATTATTAATTTTACCTCAATTTTAACTTGCATTTGTTTGAAATAATTTCTTTTATTTATCACCCAATTAACCTGAATGCAATCCCATCAGTCTGCTGAATTCTAATCCAGTAATACACAACAAATATATAGGTACTTATAAGTCAAATCAACATTTATTTAAGGGGTGGCCATTTTGTTCGCTGGATCTTGATAGGATTAGGGGCATATGATCTGCATGGCCTGAACAAATGAGCTTCTGTTACATTCTTTGTGAAAGGGTCCTTTCACGCTTCACAGAAGGCAGGGATAATAATTGTGGTGAGGTAAGAATGAGGCTTTAATCTTGATCTCAGTAGCAGAGAACTCCCTGCATCAACCCTTTGGAGCAGGCCCCTGCCAGCAAACTTGAGTCAGGGCTAGTTTGGCTTTTCTCCCAGGCATTATATTCTGCTTGTGTTCTATAGAGGCAGAGATGCGAGCAGTGCAGTATAACTGTCATGGTTCAATAGAATTGGGGTTACTTACTTATTTTTATTTAAGCAAGTTCCTTTAAAAAAAGAAATGGTAAGTTTTTCATGGGCACCTGTTTTGTCAATTTATATTCTTCAGTGTTAATCCTGTCAGCAAGATAAACTGTCCATGTGACAAACTTTGTGGGTTTTATGATTTTGCTTTGAGGTTAACACAGAAAGTATATACAGAAAGTATATAAATATTGTGTTTGTAAATGAGTTATATTTGTACTTTTTACAACTGTAAGCAAAGTTTTCATCACATTAAAGAATTTTATCATTAGTGAATTGGCTGATCTTTAACTTGTATGGCTTAATTGTTTAAACAGCTTACAACATGTTAGTAGTTTTTTTTATATATTTAAAAATTAAAAGCAATTTTATTTTACATGCCAATCCCAGTTCCCTCTCACCCCCATTCTCTCCCCAACATCTCCCCATTCCCTGCCAAATCTATTCCTCAGAGAGGGTGAGGCCTAGCATGGGGAATGAGCAAAGTCTGTCAATAGTCTTTGGAGTAAGACCGAGGCACCTTGCCCCTATCTAGGCTGAACAAAGTATGCCTACACAGTGAATTGGTTTGAAAAATCAGTTCATGCACTAGCCATAAGAACAGGTTCCACTGCCAGTGTATAACCTGCTCACACCCCCAAATTGACACTTACATTTAGAGGGCCTGATTTGATCTTATGCTGGTTCCTCATCTATCAGACTGGGGTCCATGAGCTCCCGACTTGCTCAAGTCAGCTGTTTCTGTGGGTTTCCCCAGCATGGTCATAGCCCCTTTGCTCATCATTCCTCTCTGTCTACAATTGAATTCCAAGGCCTGGTCTCAGTGTTTAGCTATGGATCTCTGCTTCTGCTTCCATCATGTACTGGATGAAGGCTCTAGAGTGTTATTTAAGGTAGTCATCAATCTAATTATAGGAAAAGGTCATTTAAGGTCATCTCTCTACTATTGCTTAGATAATTAATTGGAGTCATTCTTGTAGATATGTGGAGATGCCCCTAGTGCCAGATTTCTCATTAATCCCATAATTGCTCCCTCTATTAAGGTATTTCTTTCCTTGCTTTCCTTCTCTGTTCTTACCCCAGCTCATCCTTCCTGATCCTTTATGTCCTCCTCCTCCTTCCCCTTCCACCATCCTCTGTATCATACCTTCCTCTCCCCTCCCCCATGTTTCTAATTTACTCCGGAGTATATTCCCTTTCATCTTCTTTGGTGGTACATGTCTATACCACCAAGTATCCTTCCTTAGTTCCTAGCTACTCTAAGGTTGTACTTTGCATGGTGGTAATTCTTTGCTCTGTCTAATGCTTACTTATGAATGAGTACATAACCATAATGTTATTTCTGTGTCTGGGTTGCCTCACTCAGGATGGTTTCTTCTATTTCCATTCTTTGCCAACAAATTTCAAGATTTGATTGCTATTATTTTCTTTAACACTACATAGTATAATGTACATATATACACGTATATATGTATATTTTATCCATTCTTTGATAGAGGGGTGTCAGTGTAGCTTCTAGGTTTTGGCTGTTACAAACAATACAGGGAAGAAGATGTCGTGGTGCTATGAATGTTCATCCTTCCGGTATATCCCTAAGAACACTGTGCAGCAAACAAATTGAAACACTCTAGTTTTCCTCTGTCCCATCCCTGATGTTATCCTCTGAGTTCCCTCTCAAGCACTGAAATTTGAAGCAACAGAATTGTTCAAAATAAACACACACACACACACACACACACACACACACACACACACACACACGATGTTTTCATATAATTTAATATGTATTATGTGCCATGACACTTGACAGTGAAGTGTGCAGCACTAAACCAAACATCCCTTATAAAACTGTCTCTGAATTCCTGGTTTGAGATATATTTCTTGGGGAAAAAAAATGTGTGTCAGACCTCAAAAATGCATTGAAAATTTTAAAGCTAAACTATGTTTTTAAATCTCAAACTTGCCAAAATGTCAATGAAAAATTCCATTTTCAAAATAAAAAAGCTGATTGATTCGTGGTATTTTGCAATAGTTAAAAAGCAAAACTCTCTTTAGGATTCATTTATAAAGCCACATCTACAGAGGAAAAAAATAACAATAAAAAAAGTGCTTTCTTGTGAATTATGTATGAGCACAAGTTCATGTTTTAAACCATTTAGAACTTAAACAATGAAATTCTTAAATTGAAAGTGTAAGAAGAAACACACTCAGTGTCACTCTCTTGCGACCTGTGCTTGCTGCTCAGGAGAAATCGCAAACAAAGAGAAACTCTCACTGAAGCTAAGAAATCCCGCACTCAAGCCACTCTCCTGCAACCTTTATGTGCGACTGTGTTTGGTGCTCAGGGAAATCCGTAAATAAAGGGAGGTCGTTTAAACACTGAAATCCCGCGCTGCTCTCCTCCAAATGGAAGTGCGACGGTGTTTGCTGATTGTGTAAAATCGCAAACAAAGGAAAGTTTTCACTTAAACAATTAAACCTAGGCTCAAATCTACTGCAGCCTGGAAGTCCGACTGTGTTCGCCGCCCTGACGGAAATCACGAACAAAGAGGAACTTTGGTTCCTTCTGTTTTCTCTGCAGCCGGTCCGTCGACTGTATGGGACTGTGACGCACTTCCTGTAGCGGTTCGTTTTGTTGGGTGGGGCAGCATTGCTGTAAGTACTTAGCTTCAAAGTGAGTTTTCAGCAGTCGGTAATGACCAAGCGCCTTTTTTCGCGAATTCCGCGTTTCTAAATCCACGCCTCAGAATAGTTTTGTGACAAGGAAGGAGCAAATCGCCATAAAGAACCCCACGGTCTTGCGCAGTGCACCATGAGAGGCTGCAGAGGAAAGAGGAGGAGACCACAGGGACTGCTTTCTCTTCGTTGTAAGTTCCCCGAGCTTCACCCTCTCCAGGTATAGTTTACCCGGGAACAATAATGTCATCCACGAATAAAAATTATTATACCTATACTATAATATTTTCAATTTCCAATTATGTCTACTTATTTGACAATGTAATGTAATTTAAGACTTCGAAAACAAATACAAAAAAGTTGGCACATACTTCAACCTTTAACAAATCCTCTTACGCAATTTAATCCTGTAAGAGGTCCACATTCCATATAGTAATGCAGAAAACAAATTGAATCTAAGAAAGAAAAAAAAAAAGAACACGAATCCCTCTCTCCTGTTACACATAGAATCATGGGCTCACCCTAACTAAGCAATTAATCTACTACTGAACTTTATTTCCATGCACGTTGGTTTAAGTTTTAGATTTGGATGAAGATCTGAGATTGTGTATGTTGCTCAGGAGGAGATAGTGTTGGGTAGTCTTTATTATAAATTCATTTCTTATTTTTTTATAGAAAAAGTAGTCTGTTTATTCTAAGGCAATCAATACATTGTAAATGCGTGTGTATGATGTGTCTAGAATATGCCTAAAATTTTCAGGAGGTTTTACCTTTTAGTTCTTGTTTCCAGGGACTTAGAGGAAGCATGTACTTGTAACATTTTCTTACTTTAGGCCAAGTGCCCCATGAATCAGGAAGAGCCTAATGACTTTTCCTATTATTCCTTACTTTTACAATTTCTTAGAATACCACTATTGCACACTCCATGATAATTGTAAACAAATTTCAAGTAAAATTCTCAGTAGCACAGATAATGTAAGATTCCAATCTCAGGTACTTGGGAGAGTGAGTAAATCACAACACAATTTCTAAGCTGGTATAAACTACAGAACAGATTCAAGGTGATTCCCTGAAATTTTGTTAATTCATAGTTAAAGCTGACAGCACATTTTTTGGTAAGCGTGTTCTACTGGGAATATCCATATAGATAAGAAACCTAGTAATAGCACCAGGGTGTATTTAAAGGGAACAAAGAATTTTGGAAACAATTATATAAAAGGCAAAGGGAAAATAATGTTACATGCAGGGCTACATGCTGAGAACTGAAGAGCTAGGAAACGGAGGAAGTCATTTTGATTAAGACGTGGAAACCTACTACTACAAAAATGTATTTAATATATTGATGTACAAATAGGAATAAAAAAAGATTGAAAGATAGCAAAGTAACAATATCTCTACAGGATACTATACAAAAAAATTACAAAGTCCATGCCAGAAATTTTACCTCTTTGGACTTATTTTCCATTAAGGTCATATTTATATTTCAGGCTATTGTTAACATTCTTAGGTAAGCTCTGGAATTTGAAAGTAAGACCTAATTGCTGAAGACACCACACATTAAATTGTAGGTCAGTGAGAAATCAATGCAGTATTTACTTGTAGATTTGATCCCTATTGGGTCACATTGGAAATGCTGGGAGGTTTCTTTCATGCTACCAGAGGGAAAGAGAAATCACCGATCCTATTAAGCTCTGAGCCCCAGTTATTAAAATGACTGACCTGTGAAATACTGCCAAGTGATACAATAATTATATTAATATATTTGGAATAAACAACACTTTTCTAATAGAATTAAAAGCCCATTACACAAGACAAAACACATGCAAGGGTCTTGCTCACAGTTTCAGAAGTTCAGTCCATTACCATCATGGTGAGAAGCATGGCAGTAGGCATCCCAGGGAATGTATTGGTGAGGTAATAATTTGAAGTTACAACCTATTTCACTAGCACAGAACGAGAGGTGGACCTGACATGGACTTCTGAAATCTGAGAAGCTGCCCTTAGCAGCACAGTTTCTTCACGGATGACACACCTTTACCAAGAAAATAATCTACATATTATTCCTTGACAAACCATAACACTTTAAAATGGATCTCCTATTTCGGGGAATGTGATTTTTATCCTATGAATTATTTCAGGAAACCCCAGACACTCCCAGAAACATTAAGGGTAACACCCTTGTTTATGAATGCAGACTGCAACTGAGTGGTAAGACCCTAATTTGGAAGGAAATAAACTGCATGCTGGGCACATGGAAATCAACCTAGAAACAATAGGAACACTTCCACATTTATGTACAGACCCACACACCTAAGTTTACAACTTGTGAAAAGGAATTAAAGAAAAAATTAGAGCCAGGTATTGTAGTTGCCATCTTTAGTCCAGTATTTGGAAGACAAAGGCTGAGGGGTATCAAAGACAGCCTGGTTTAGAAATCCATTTTCAGGGCAGCCAGGCTCAGGCAATGAAAGACAGAAAGCTGGTGAACATGTAATTGAGCAAGTGGGGCATTTTCTAGTTCTAGTGAGCCACAGAACTTGGCAGCTTTATGCATGCAATTCTGAAGTTAAAGACAGAAGCAAAAGGCTATGGACTTTGTCCCAAATACTAAGAAAGGCCTCTGGTTCTGGGATGCGTCAACAGTATCTCTGAATGTAGACCTATAGTGGGTAGGTCTACATTGCATAATGCTGGGAATTTGATCGCTGGGTGGCCTTGCAGAACCCAAGATATTTGTTATGCTACATGTAGAACCAGCACTAGAAAAAGACATATGTTCAGTGTAAAGCACTAAAAGGAATTGAAGATATGTGTAGTGTTTTGATTTTAGACAGATGGAGAGATTTGAGTTTGCGCAGCTAGGATTCAGTTTTAGTTTGGTTCTATATTTCCTCACTATCCTCCCTTCCCAATGTTTTGAAATAGTAACGAATATCCTGTGCGATTATTTGTTGGAAATTTGTGGGTTTATTTTCTAATTTTAACTTTATAGGAAATTATTATTAAGAAAATTCATGAGTCTCAGAATAAACTTTTCAACATTGTTGATACCGGAATGTGATGGGCGGATGTGAGGTTGGATTGAATGAATTCTCACATTATTACATGCCTTCAAGCCATTGGTTGTCAGGAGTAAAATGTGGTGGTTTGAAAAAATGGCCCCTGAAGGCAGGAGCATGACTAGGAGGTATGGCTTTTTGGACTGGTTATGGTCTTGGTGAGGAAGTATCCCAGTGTGTGAGTGGGCTTTAACATTTCATATGGTTAGGCTATTTGTAGTGAGATAGTATGCTTCTTGATGCCTGTATGTAAATGTGTAGCAGATCTTCCTCCAGCACCATGTCTTCCTGGGTGACCATCTAGACAAAACATAGTAAAATAGTAAAGCTGGACCATTCTGACATCATAAGCCAAATTATTCTAACAGTTATTTATGGAATATTCAGCCAAACGAAAAATAAACTCCTGCTAAGCGCCTCTTGGAATTTTCCTCCAAATTTGATTCATACTTAAACACAAAGAAAGAAAGAAAGAAAGAAAGAAAGAAAGAAAGAAAGAAAGAAAGAAAGAAAGAAAGAAAGAAAGAAAGAAAGGAAGGAAGGAAGAAAGGAAGAAAGGAAGGAAGAAAGAAAGGGGGAGAGAGAGACAGAGAGAGAGAGAGAGAGAGACAAAGAGAGAGAGAGAGAGGACGAGAGAGAGAGAGAAAGAGAGAGACAGAGACAGAGACAGAGAGAGAGAGAGAGAGGACGAAAAAAGGATGAAAGAAAGTCTTAAGAGATCCAGGTTCAAGATAGCCAAGCTTAGTCAATTAAAGAAAGCATCAAAAACATAAGGGTGGTGAAGATGGAAATTGAACAATGGAGCCATGCTCCAGTCACAGTAATCAACAGAACTGGGAAGCTTCAGACATGTGGTTATGGCTTTTAAGATAAAAGGAAGGGGATTATGAAATTTGTGACCTGAGCTACTGAAAGCTACTAAGGCCAGGAATGTGCCAGTATTGTCCCTGAATGGAGGCCTAGAGAGGCCATGGCATAAAGCTGTGAGGTTAAAGGTTGGATTGCTTTTGTGACAACAAGAGTTAGGAGAGTACACACTGTGGGGTACCTGCTAAGGTGAGCTGCTAATGGAGTGGTACATGCCCAAGATAAAGAAGTATATTGCAGTCAACAAGCTGAAATGATTTGGAGATTGAAGAGCATTTTTACATTCGATACAAAGAAGGAGAGTTTGGTGTTTGCACAGCTGGTTTTTGTTCTTGCTTTTGTCATATTTCCTCACAATCATCCCTATATTGTTTTCAATTCCATTATATGTTATAAGTATGTGATCTGGTAAGATTTTGATTTCCTATTTATTGCAGTTAAGGAACGACATTAATCTGAGAAGAAACTACACTTTCGACCATAAACTGTTGATAAGGCGGTGGAAACATTTGGAGCTGCAATAGATGGACTTTGCAATGTAATATTGTTACAAGTTTGCGGGTCCAGGAAGTAGAATATGGGAGTTTGAAAGTAATTGCCCCTAAAGCTCATTGGGTATGGCACTATTAATAGCTGTGGCTTTGAGTAAGTGAGCTCTGTTGGGGTAATTGTGTCACTATTCAGGTGAGCTTTGTGGTCTTCTTTGCTCAAATTTTACAGAGTGTGATACTTAGTTCTTTTCCTGGTGATTTTGGATCAAGATGTAACCCTCTTTTAACTCTCAGCTTCCTTTATAGCAGTACGTGTGCCTGGACACCGCCATGTTGCACCATGATGCTGATGAATTAACCCTCTGGAAAAAATTAGATCCACAACTCTAAATGTTTTCCTCTGTAAGAGTTGCTGTGGTCTTGGTTCCTCTTCATAGGACTAGGAATCCTAACTAAGACACTTCTTTTCAAATTTTGTTGTAAAATTGCATTTTTGTTAATGTAAAATGTAATGCTAAAAATGGCCCTTCATAAGCCTGTAGTTTGGTTTCCAATGAAATTTAAAGAACTATATATCTTATGTATGGAATTATATTCTCAATCTCATAAAATCAGTTGTTGACAACATAATAACTGTTCTGCCTCTTTCTCATAAGGGCCTCCTCTTATAAGAGAGAGAAAATAGAGGTAATAGGGAAACATTAGAGGGACAGTGAGAGATAAAGGATATATTCTCTGGATTTACTCAGTGGTTGTTGCTATGCCTCATTTCATTTCTGATTTTGTTAAATTTGGAAATTCATTATCTGCTTTTCTGTTAATTTGGATAATGTCTGTTGATCTTATTAATTTTCACAAAACCAGCTATTTGTTTCATTGATTCTTTGTATTTTTTTCTGTCCCATCTCTGATGTTATCCTCTGTGTTCTCTCTCAAGAACTGAAATTTGAGGAAACAGAAAAGTGTCTCTGCTTAATACATGTGGTGTAAAATGAGAAGCACATAGGACTCCTCCACATATTACTACTCACACATGAATTAATCATCTGTCTAAAATCTCAGCTACATTAACTCTATATTACAGAATGTTCCAGCACATTTTCTGTTCATCAAATGATAGAAATTCCTATTTCTCTTAAATCTTAGAGTAAGTGGTGAGCAAGCAGCAGAATGACCTCTAAGCCAGTCACGTCCTACAAACAGCTCAACATCCTGTTCCGGGACTCGCCATGGTGTCAGTTTGCAGAGCCCTGGGAATCCAGCCCTTGGATGAGGCCACAATAGGAGAAGCTGACATCTGAGCTCCCTCCTCAGCATGATGCGTAGACTCTGTAGTCTGTCTGAGCAGGAGGGGAGTTAGGGCCACAGCTCCTCAGCACTCCAGCCATTGTCAGGGCAGCAGTGACTTATGGTGTCCATCCCACAACCAACTGACATTGCTGACATGGCGCTGAGCATGAGCTTTCTGCACCTCCAGCTACAGGATGTGAGCTGGAAAACTCTCATGATGCTGGGACCAGAGCAGCTGACTCAGAGCGGCCTATGCATGCTGATGGACAGCAACAACAGGCTCTGCAACTCAGGCTTGCTGCTTGCTGGCCTGGCACAGTCACCACTCTGTCGGGCTTTCCAGGTACTCAATCTTTCAGGCAACTGCTTCCAGGAGCAACCTGCCTCGCTGTTGGAGGGGAAGCCTGCAGACACTTAACCTGGGAGGCAACCAGCTGCAGGGCAAACCCACAAACACTTGCTGACCTACTAATCCTCAACCTAAGTTATCTGGAAGATTTGCTTTTTCCATGCAATTCATTGGCTGTTTATTTTGTTAAACATTTACCATATGACCTTCCAAAGGTATTTCTTACACTCCCTATGAACTTCCTAAGAATCTCCGTAGATCCTGGAGTTTAGCCAGCAATTGTCCAAACCTAAAATGTGGAGGAGTCTTTTTTACTGCTGGGTCAGACATATTAGGGTTGTGGACTTCTGTGTCAAATATTACTGTCCACTGATGCATTTGTGTGTCTGTGTGTGTGTGTGTGTGTGTGTGTGTGTGTGTGTGTGTGTGTTTCCAAAATGTTTTTTTGCCTTGAAGCTGTGTGTGTGTGTGTGTGTGTGTGTGTGTGTGTGTGTGAGTGTGTGTTTTCCAAAATGTTTTTTGCCTTGAAGCTCATTGGCATTACACAGCTCCAAATCTCAGAGTCTGACATAGAAGATGAAGGAGTTATGCTGCACACAGAATTAAGAATGTTCTTTGTGGTTAGCAGAAGTGGGTTTTGAAAAATACTAAAACTATGTAAAGATGATTTAAAAAGGAAATGGACCTTGAAGATGATTGGAAAGCTTAGTGGTTTCATCTTGAATGTTTTATGTACAGTTGCAATGTTGTGAAATGTTTTACATTTCATGTATCCATTCAGTATGATTAAGTCCAGTTCCCTGTTTATATTTCTGAGTATATTTTATTCTGAATGGAAGTTCAAATCTCAGCTGGTTGGTCATGATTTTCACTTAAGTCTTTGATTAAAAAGTTAGCAGCATGGTACACTCAGAGGGTCAGTTATAATCAGCTTGCAGTAGTGTCATATGGGACAGCTGGGTTGACTAAAGTCAGACAACTTGACTATTGTACTGCCAGAGTTGGTTTGGTTTTGCGGAAATCTGTCATGAATAGAATAAGCCTTCTCCTTGTGTCATCATGAATTTCACCCTTTGACTTATTAACTGGTATATTTAAGACTATTGCTTTTAAATGGAATATTTAAGCTTTAGCTCTTGTTTTGTGTGATTGTTATAACATTATGCATTCTAATTGTAATGTGTTTCAGTACCTTAATTCTAACACTGATATGGAAGCTTAT
The DNA here is from genome assembly GCA_030556225.1 of Cricetiscus sungorus. NCBI lineage: Eukaryota > Metazoa > Chordata > Mammalia > Rodentia > Cricetidae > Cricetiscus > Cricetiscus sungorus. The sequence goes on from JANBXA010000732.1 coordinate 12,147,547, forward strand.
TCTAAAAATGTTTTTACAGCAACCCACAACCTGACCCAATGCAAAACACTTGGACATGTGCTATAGTAGAGTATGTAATCAGCTGTATAGATAATGCCAGCATCATGCAGGCCTGGAAGTCTTTATGTCAAATGGGCTGGCCAGAAACTCAGTGATACCTGCCTGTATCTCCTGGTGCTGGCATTAAAAATGTGCACGACCCTCTACTTCCATTTTATCTAAACTTCATTTTGTTAATTGCAATGATCTCTTGTAATCATGTGTTTTACATTTTTAGAAGGCTACAGTCATGATACATCAAGTTGCCAAACAAAGGAATAACTAACTGTTCCTGACAGAAAAGTCTAATGGCAAGTAATCTAAGAAAAGCTGCTTTATAACTTTGGACTAAATGAGGAAAAGTTGGACATGGTTGTGCACACCTACAAACCAGCACTTGGGATGTAGAGTTCAGGAGTTTAAAGTTAGGTTGGGCATCATAGTATAGTTGAGGACAGCCTGGATTATGTACAAGAAAAGTCGTCTCAAAATGGGTGTGTTTGGGGTGGAATGGAATTTTAACTCCCATATATGTCTCATTTGTTTGTGTTGTATGATAAAGCAAAACTTTGTCATCCTTTGAGTGAAAAACTACAAGTAGATACCGTGACATTTGAAGGTAGTCAGAAGAACAGCTCATTATATCTGCTCACAATAGAATAATTCACAAATTTGGTTTAGGCATTATCTAGTAAGGTAGATTTTTGAATAAAACTGGAATGAATACATGAAAATGATGTATCCTTGAGGTTTTGGATAAAACTAGTAGTATAAATTATTGTCATTGAAGTTTATTAAAGTTTAATCATTGATCATACAATGAAAATTAATGTTAAAATTATAATTTGGCATTAGAAAATATTTAACTCTCACTACTAATGATTACATGACCATCAGTAACAGCATGAAGGCTGGTTGCTATGTTCAAAAGGTAGTTTTAGACTGCACTAGGTCATGAGGTAAACTCTTAAAGGGTGCTTTGATAGAATCCAGTTGTATGCTGAGGATTTTTGTATGTTATGTTTCTTGTAAATATTTTGCTTATTTTAGGAGATTATATTAGTAGAGTACAGGGTAATTTGGCGTCTTTGGGTTTTTGTGTTACGTCATGAAACAAGAGAGTTTCATGACTGCAGTTGTGAATCGCTGCTATAGTGAGTCCCCTTACCTTTTCCTCAGAATAGAGTAGTAAGTTCGTTTATTATCTTTTGTATTTAGAAATTTTATATCTATGTTTAATGAAGTTTCTACTAGTAGTCAAATTTCTACATAGTTGTTATAAAATCTTTTTTTTCCATGTAATGAGCAACTTGTAAGCTGCCTACTCCATGATTGGGAAAGGCACATACTGCGGTTGTACCCACGTAAAACTGTAAATATTTTGTAATTAGATGACTTTAGTTAAGCAACATAGAATGTTTTTATGGAAAACATTCAGAATGATGGGGCCATATTCTCCTGGATTAAATGCTGTACTCTCTTCATTGATAATTACCTTGAAGTAATATACTGAGTAGCCTTTTAGGAATTACTTGTAAATAGAGCATCTAACCATACATACCCTTTCCTAATGATCTCTTGTGTCATGCCTTTACATTAATGGGAGGCCAAAGTCATGATCCATCTATTTGCCAAAAGACAGAATAGCTGTTCTTGACAGAACAATCTAATTGGAAATAATCTAGGAAAAGCTGCTTTGTTACATTGGACTAAATGAGTGAAAGTTGTACAAGGTTGTGAACACCTCTATTACCAACACAAGGGAGGTAGAAGCAGAAGATCAGGAGTTCAGTGTTAGCTTTGGCATCATACATACATAGTAAATTTGAGGCCATCCTGTAATATTTACATAAAAACTTGTCTCTAATTGGGGTTCTGTTGGGGTGGGTTGGATTTTAACTGTCAAACATGTCTCCTTTGCTTGTGTTGCAAAACTTTTCTCTGAATTTGAAAGAAAAACTACAACTAGATAGCTTCACAGTTGAAGGTAGTCAAGAGTAGAGCTCTTTATGTTCATTCACAGGACCATAGTTCACAATGTTGGTTTAACCATTGAACACTAACATGGAAGTATTGATAAAACAGGAATGAAAACATTAAAATGTTGTTTCCTTAAGGTGTAGGAGAAAAATAGTAGCCCCTATTAATGTCATTGGATATTAATAAATATTACTAAAAGATTATGAAATAAAAACCTAATATTAAAACTAATTTGGCATTGCAAAATATTTAACCCTCACTACTGATGATTAAGTAACTAATCTATAATAGCATGAAGGCTGGTTGGTAAGGTCTAAACCTAGTTTCAGTTTGAATTAGGTCGTCAGGTGATGTCTTAAAGATGCTTTGGTAGAATCCAATTGTATGCTGAGAATATTTGCATGTGAGGTTTCTTGTACATATTTATTTTATTTTAGTATATTATTTTAGCAGATTATAGGTGTTTCAGGGTTTTGTGTGTGATTGTATTATATCATGAAACAGTTGAGTTTCATGACTGCAGTTGTGAAACGCTGCTATAGTGAATCCCCTTTCCTTTTCCTCAGAATAGTGTGGTAAGATCATTGTTTTTTTTGTTTTGTTTTTTTTTATTTAGAGTCTTTTCCTGTTTTTATAGAAGTGATGTTTTTACTGCTAACATAATTTTATTGTAAGAGTTATAATGTCTTTCTTATTTTTCACCAAGTGAGCGACTATAAGCTGCATACTCCAAGATTATGAAAGACACAGATATCTTGGGCAGTACCCAAGTGTCAAACTGTAAATATTTTGTAATTAAATGAGTTTAGTTAAGAAACATAGAATGTTTTCTTGGAAAACATTCAGAATGATAGGGCCGTTTTCTCCTGGATTAAATCCTGTACTTTCTTTATTAATAGTTACCCTGACGTAAGTAATAGTAGCCTTTTAGAAATTACTTGCAAATAGAGCATCAAACCATACATACCCTTTCCAGCACCCTAGAAAGGAGGTTTGACTTTTCTTAAATGTAAATATTCTATCCTGTGGCATATAAATGTATCCTATGACGGTTTTTCAACAAAATGTTTATTATGGCTTCTTATGCTTATAGTTACACTGTAAATAATGTGTCAAACCAGTTTTTTTGGCAGAAATGTAGATTATATAGCTAGATAGCTAGATCCAAGGTGCTGTTCATCCTGAGCAAGCTACATTCCTTGCATAGCTTTTAGTGAAATCCTCATTGGTTTTACCTTTTATGATGTTGTTGTGTTGTTTTCTTTTTTTTTTTTTTTTTTACTAATTTTGGCAATTTGTAAATTTATCATTTACAAGAGCTGCCAATGATTGCTAAATTTTTCTTCCTTTTCATACTTTTCCCTTCAAAACAAACTGATTTTAAATATTAACTTGATAAGATCATCTAGAAATAGGATCATCTGATGAAGTCAGCAGATTACGTCAGAGAGGAAAATTGGCATTGAAGAAACTTATTATGGAGTTTGGCTTTGACATGGCAGGACCAGCCATTTGGACAAGAACCTTCTCTTGCCTCGACTGCTTGACAGCATGCTGTCCAAACTGAACCAGCTGTTTACAAAGAAAAGTACCTGCTGAACTTGCCAAGGGACAGGATGACCCTTCATATTCCTGCTTATCCAAAATTCTTGCAGACATTCTGGTCCTATAGCCCGAAGAGGGATGCCCCAATGTGACAGGAACCTGGGGTTACTTTCTAGACAGCGAGATGTCTTTGTCAATTCTAGAGTTCATATATTTTCCTTCTGGAGTCGTGGTGGTGAAGACAGATAATTATAGTCATAGATTTCCTTAATTATGGTAATAAGTAAGCTGCATATAAAGCTTTAAACTGACAACAGGTAGGATAGACGATAGAGTATTTTCTTTAAATTTTGACAAATGTTAATGAACTAAATATCATTAAGTATAGTTTTTGCTTATTACCTTTTATAATACATAATTGGACTATGTTAAATTTTAAAACTTCCTTTTTTGTTTTTTTTTTTGTTTTTTTTTTTTGCAGACAGAATAGAAGAGATGATGGAGAATACCTTTCTATAAGTTGTGAATATATGTTTCTCTTGTTGGTTGATGAATAAAACTGTTTTGACCAATGGTCAGGCAGGATATAGCCATGGAGGACATATAGGCAGTGCAACCAGAGAAGGAGAATTCTGGGATAGGAACACAGAGAGTGAGTCTCCAGAAAGATGCCCTGTAACTGCTGGGAAAGTTGGTTGCCCAGGCTCTTGATTTACTGATTAATAGAAATGTGTTAGTCGTTAAGAGAGACCTAGCCAATAAGAATCCTGAGCCAAAGGACTAATACTTTATAGTTAATATAAGTCTCTTTTTGTTTATTTGGGACTGAAGTGTGGCAGGATCAGGGTGGACACTAACTTCTGCCTACACATTGCTATTAGAGGAGCAATAACCAACTCATTTTGTTGTGTGTACAGGAAAGGTTGAGAGTCCCTATTCTCACAGTTCCCATGGTCAGCAATGTATTCCTGAGAAACAGCACTGAACCCAGTAGTCTTTGTAAACTTTTGTTGAGGTTTTTGCATTTGTACCCACTTATTGTTTGTTAATAACAAAACAATGGGAAAGAATTTCTAGATCAAGCCTTAGCTTTTCATAAGTTTGGGGGTCAAATACCAACAAATGTGACTGAAAAAAATGCTACTTTTATTGTGGTCAAATTATTATATATGCTCTGGCTTCTTTAATTTTCAGTACCTACAATCTTATGTGTTACGCATAGCTATATAAGTGCATACATAATTAAAATGTAACTCAGAAATTAAAATCAGTATTGGAGTTTGCTATCTGGAAAAGATATAGTCCTATTGTATCAAGTTCATGTTACCTTGTAATGGCAAATATTCTATAAAGAATAAAGAATGTGTAAACTATTCAAATTCTTTTGCCTCCTTACCCAAATGACATGAAAAAATGTGACCTTGTAGTAACATTCTCTCTCTCTCTCTCTCTCTCTCTCTCTCTCTCTCTCTTTAACATATATATGAATGAATTTGTTCTTAAATATTGTGCATTATTTTATTAGTCTCAATCTTAAAAACAATTATAAAACAAGTGAGCATACATTTTCTTTTTTTTCTTGGTCAGTTAATGTTTAATTTTCAAAATACATGCTGTGTTTGAACAGTCAAAACACATGAGGAAAAATCCCCGTGAATGTTTACACACAGTGTGAACATATGCTTGAAATATTCCGTGGAGGAGGAAAAGTGCAGTCAACAAAGCTGAAAATCAAATCCCTTGTTATAAATTACACAAAGCATATAAAAATATTTCTCTGAATACAAAGATTAAGATTTCAGACTCACCTTAAGAGCAACCATGCATGTTCATCCCATTGCCAGACGCAATGACCACAGGAGACCAGCAACGAACTGGGTACCAGGCAGAGTCATGTGGGACCTGTCCCCCCATTTGGGACACTGAGAGCCTTGGACACTCTGCTTCTGAGCTCTGTCGCACTCTCCTGTTACCCACTTCCTGCCACGTCTCTACTGTTTCTGAGAATCACTAATCAGTTGGGGTGGCTAAAGGAATTTGAACCCCAGTCATTTAGACATGAATTAATACTGAATTTATTTCTTCCAAGATAGAATCACACTCAATTGTATCAGTAAACTAAGTTTTGCCAAAGCTGATTGGGTGGGTGGGTTGGTGGGGGTTAGTACATCTGGATAAAGTAGTTTCTCATTAGTTGAAACACCAGGGAGGTTTCTCCATTAAAGCACTTGGGAGAAGGGGTGATGAGCCATCGCCACTGCGCTATGCAAACACTCTACAAAGGGGAAGTCACCAGTGTGGGTGTGATTAAGTCACTACACACAGCAACCCCACGTATATGGCCTTGAAGAACACTTCAACCTCATTTCAGCATTCAGTTGGCTGTTACCTCAGCACAACATTCTCTTCCACTGACAGCTGCGTGTTTTCACTCAACTGCAGTGTTTAATAAAATTAATATTCAGGAAGTTAAGTTTCATTGGAAACTATAGGCACTATGGGGAGAAAGCTTAAGACAGCAGGGATCCTCGTCAACAGCAGCTCCAGCCCCTGCTCTCCTGTTCTCAAGGGCCAGGTCATATTCCTAAAGTTAGGTTGTTTCAGCAAAACGGAAGCTTTTCCACTTGAACAATGTTGAGAACGGGAGGACTCTCTGAAAGCACTCTTGGGAAAGATTCTTACACCGTGCTCCAGAATCTGATCAGGTGCTCACAACTGACTGTCCCGTGGATTGGTGGTGGTGACAGGGGCATTCCTAAGATCCAACAATTTGTTTACAAAAAAGCAACAGGTTTCAGAGTTATGTAAATATCCTAATAATTTCCAAAATAACCTTTATCTTTGATACAAAAATAAATATGCTAATTCCTTTAGTTCAGTTTCCCCACAATGACGATTAAAACAGCAACAAACTCAGCTCAAAAACTGCTTTTTGTTTCTGGTGGGAAGCGAGTGGTGGACATAGACCAGCAGTGTTTGTGTTCTTCTTGAATGGTGCAATATAACAAGGACGACAGGAACTGCTCAGAGTAAAGACAGGGTGGTCCCTTTAGAAAGCATTGGAGAGCCTTCTAGTGATTGTGGAAGGGAGGAAACGCAAAGATGACTGTCCTGAGACACAGGCAGTTATGAGTGGTCACAAAGGAAAGGGGGGTCTATTTACAGTTAGGTAACTATATTTTAAATACTTTAAACATGAGTAAAATTTATAACTATGCTATATGAAATCTCACAGCCACAGGTCATACCAGAATCCCTTTTTCCAGTACCTGTGCTTTCTTTCCGAGTCCTCCTCCCTAGTCAGTTCAAAATCTCAGGATCATCATGAGCATTCAACACCAAGAGAAATGTGCCCAGCCCTTCAGGTACACCTTCAACAGAAGTGGCCGGAAACAAGTCCGCTCTCTAGTTTCTGTTTCAGCAACTCTGTAGAGTCTGCACACAAAATACTGACTATTGAACCTCTGGCTTCTGCCTTTCAAGACTACTTTTCAGCTTTTTCAGCTATTCAAAGATTCAGCAATAGGTTTTATTGTGCACCAAGAGGCTTGGAAGAGTGGCACCGCTGCTAGAGGGTCGGGGTTCCCTCCTGCTGAGTCAGGATATTAGTGTACACTATTCAGTGACACCAGGGGCCCTGGTGGACATCTGAGGCTTTGGGGTCAATGGCTTGTCCTTTGGCCCAGAGGTGACACATACTGCCACAATACTCAGTGATAAAGACCATGCTACATTAGTATGTCAATTTTGAAGCTCTCCAGTTGCAGCAAGGCCTCTCAGTCAGTGTGGATGCAGCATTTCTGAACAGAAAATTAGTCTCACTGATCATCAGAACCAGCTCTAGCTCCTGGAAATCCTGGAGTCGGGCAACACGTTTTTCCTTTCTCAGCAGACTATCAGATAACTTCCTCATGTTTTCCACTTGGTCTTGATTAACACCCAACTCACAGCAACCCACTCTGAGCAATTCTTGGTAGGTGAGCTCCAATTCAATTCGATCCAATTCAATTTCAATGAAAGCATTTCCCAAAGAGATGGGTTCTGAATTCTCGCCTTGAGTACCAGCTCTTGCATATTAAATGGAAATTCTCCAGGGAAGAAAAATGGCTGAAATGCTAGTGCTGGTCCTGCATATGTCCCATTCTGAGGCTCCAAAGACATTGGTGGCTTGGGTGGGACAGAGGAGAACAGAAAGGTTCTGACTCATGGGTGGCTGACACACAGGCCCAGGTTTTGTGCTTTCTGGTGTTCTGAGTATGGTAGAGGGGGCGGAAATGTCACCATTTTGAACCAGTGCCAAAGAAATGTGGTCCCTAGGAAAGACCCATAGCAAGGAGTTCTGTGGAGGGGGGCAGCAATGGAGGTGAGCCATCTGCAGGGGGAGATGCTGGAGGTGTGGAGGAACCCCCATTCTGCAACTGGGTGGAGTCTTCTGCTGCAGTAGTACAGATATAAGGGAAGGCTGGGTTGGTGTGAGCATACATTTTCAAAAATGAACACAGTCAGATACAGAAGTGTGTGTCTGGGTGTCTATGTGTGTTTGGATAACTACAAGCATATGAAGAACATCACTTAATTCAGTTATAGGAAATGAGGGGATATTGTGGTAATGTCCTATTTCTGTGAATTTAAAGAAGTAATCCTGACAGGGTTCATGCCGTTTTGTGCATTCACAGAAGCTTGTAGACTATTTATTCCTAGTTAATTGACATTTCTTTCTGAATATGTGGTCTCCTGTGTTCTTGCCCCATTTTGTGTTAGAATTTCCACAACATCATCAGTAACACTGACTTACTTCCTCTGATACAGGCATTGAATTTTTGTGTACCCCTCAATGGAGATTGTGACTCCTACTGTGTTGCATTCTGCAGTGCACGTGATGCAATTTTAGTATGTGTGTGACAATGGAACATGTGCTTACAGAGAATTCTCAGTGGGGTGTATTGAATATAAGCAATTTCTTTATGATGTTTCCTTTAGTAACTAGAGGCCTGTCATCTGGAAACTTAAAGGAGGATCCATGTCTGAAGATAACACTCATCTCAAAATAGAAGGATGACATCCATTTCCTATTATTGGCAGACATTAATGTGTCACAATGTTTTAAAAATAGAATATAGATCACAAATGCTTCTTTCTAAAATGTTTTATTTCTCATAATTATTGTTGGAAAATTATAAAATTTAAATACCATACTGTGACATGTGGGAAATGTAAGTCATTGGGAGTATAATTCGGCCACACATAATAAATCAGTTTTTACATGCATCTCTTCACTGTCAGGTCCTTAGGTCCTATCATTTTTTGATATATCAATAATGGCCTAAGAGCAATGGTGCATATCAGGTATAGAATGAAACATATACAACTGTGAAATAAAATAAACATTGTATCCTTATGAATTAATTATCTTTGTATAATATGGGAGCAATACAAGAAGCCAGAAATAAATGGAGTATGAGGACCCATGTCAATACTTTCTATATGACCATCATAAGGCCTGGCAGATGATGGCTGAGTATGATACAGCATCTTTGAAGAAATTCATTGTGAAAGGTAAAGTTGACTGTTAAAGAAGCGTGTGGTTGGTTTCTTCTAGTTCCATGTATTTGCCTGAGAATTTCAAGATTTCATTTTTTTTTCTGCTGAGTAGTGCTCCATCGTATAAATGTACTAAGTTTTCTTTACCCGTCCATCATTTGAGGAACATTTAGGTTGCTTCCATATTCTGGCTATTAAAAATAATACTGCTATGAATATAGTTTAACTGATATCCTTGTGGTAAGAATGTGAATCCTTTGAGTATATGCCTAAAGTGGAATTTCTGGATCTTGTGGTATACTGTTTCCTGTTTCCTGAGAAGCCACCATACTGATTTCCAAAGTGGCTATATCAGTTTGCAATTCCACCAGCAATGGAGGAGTGTTGCCCTTTCTCCACATCTTCTCAAGAATAGACTGTCATTGGTTTTTGAAGAGACTACCCTGTGTGTGGTAACCCAGACACATAAAGACAAACATGATATCTACACACTTTTAAGTGGATATTAGGCATAGAGCAAAGATAACCAGCCTACAATCCACAACTCCAGAGGAGGTAGGAAACAAGGAGGACCCTAAGAGAGACATACCTGGATCAGCTCCCAGCCCCAGGGGAGGAAAGGGGCGAGATGTCTTGTGTGAATTGGGAGCACCAGAGACAGGTAGGGAGGGAAGAGAAAAAGGAGGAGGGAAGGAGCACATGAGGGATGAGGAAGATCGAGTTTGGGGAAGATCAGAGAAAGGCAGGAAGGGAATAATGACCTTAATTCAGGGAGCCATTATAGGTTTAAAAAGAAATTTGGCACTTGAGAAATGTCCAGGAATCCACAAGGATGACCCCAAGAATCTA